>CM064543.1:24006249-24386801 GCA_032716605.1 Paralithodes platypus | reverse complement strand
ATGGTCCTACAGAGCCCCCGAAAACGGATTTTACAAGAGTATAAAAGTGAAGGCAATTTCCCAAAAAAAAACAGGTTGTTGTTGCGCTTTGCCGAACGCACGCGTTGGACTTTGAGAGTTTTCAAACTATCGGCAATGGGTGCGGTGGGATACTTACACCAGTTATCCCATACAAATCTGAGCCCTCTAGGTGTCAGAGGGACCGGAGTATTGGGACCGGACCAGACGAGGACGCAATCGGTAATGATTCGCTTGGGGAGGGTTTAGCGTTACATACATTGTACCAAACGCTGCGTCGCTGGGGCTCAGTGGGTTAATCGATTTTTTTGGAGTAAATTGTGGGTTAGTGGAGATAACATAATCAATACATATAATATATATATATATATATATATATATATATAATATTAATAGTATATCATCATATACCGTAATTATATATATACATATATATATAAAATATATATATATAAAAGGTTATATTGAAAAAACACTTACAGACTTTAGCGCTCAAGTGTTAAATACTGAACTAAAAAACAGATTCACATTTTATTTCGATAACAAATACAAAATAATTAATAATTAATGATTTAAAGGATATAAAGTAAAATATTCAGTGTCTTCCAAGCATGGGTTATAATTCGAACACTGGCATTGGTCTCACCTTTCATGCTTCCCCCCGCCCCCCCCCCACCCCCCGCCTCCTATAAACTGTGTCATACTGCTAACATATATTTTTGTTTTATTTTCAGGCATAAATTGTGTTCTATTGCTAACATATTTTTTGTGAATTTACAGGCATATTAAGTTTATCATATTGCTAACAACATTTTGTGTGATTTTCAGGAATTAATTGTATCACATTGCTAACATACATTTTTTGTGATTTTCAGGCTTTATTTGTACCATTTTGTGATTATATCGTCAGGGCGCCGCAACGAACCTGCACGAGTTGTTCCGGTAAATTTGGCCCTACCATGTTTGTTGACACTGATGTCCAAATTTGGAGATTTGCCAGCTCCGACAGAAGATTGCGGATGAATTGAATGCAGCTCACCAGATCGATGCCCTGACTACGAAGCTTGAATCCCTTCAAGAATTTGCCACACTCAACGTAGGAGTGCCCTCGGCCCAAGAAACCACTACGATGTCAACCGCCATTCCAGTGCATACGGTACCGGTACCCACACCAGCAGCTACCTTAGATGTTGCAGAAAATAATAATGACTCTACTCTCACTCCCCCCCAGGACAACTTTCAGTTAGTGAGAAACAATGTGCATCCCAGTACCAGTGCCAGGAAGGTCATCCCGACAACATGCCAAAACAGCTTCAAAATTCTTGCTATTGACGAGGAAGAGGAAACGGAAGAAGTTCGTCTTGTGGGCGACTCCATGGTCCGTGGCCAATGAACCGAGTTCTCCGCCAGGGCACCCAGGACCAGAAAGCGATTCTGTATCCCAGGTGGCGGCGTGGACGACATTGTTGCGGCTGTGGAAGAGGTTTCCAGGCTCGCCCCCACAAGCACCACGTACGTCATCCACGTTGGATTTAACGAGTCCAACTACGCGGTCAGAGGAACTACTTTGCAAGTACCGGCGGATGATCAGGTCCTTCAAGGAAAAATCTAATAGAGTCATAATTTCAGGAAGTGTTCCCCGTATTGATGTAGCAAACCGATTCTACAACATAGATACCAGTACAAATCGCCGACTAGCCCAACTCGGCAGGGAAGGACATCGGCTTTGTCGACACGTGGGATAATTTTACTATGATAAATCTTTGTTTTCAGGATATGGTGTACATCTCAATGAAGTAGGAGCTGCACGTCTTGGTCGTCTGCTGAACGATGCAGTCAAGGATTTCCGTTCAAAAAACGGGGTCAACCGGGGGTATCCAGACAGGGTAGTGTAAGTCAAATACGAACTGCATTCACAATCAGTAACATCCAACTCTTATACTCTTAAGGTGTTTTATGTAAATGCTCGTAGCATACGCAATAAATTTTCAGATCTAGAGGAAATCGTGTTTACATTACATTACAATCATTATGATATAATCGGCATTACAGAATCTTGGTTAAATACGGAACACAGAGACTTTTTAGCCGAATATACGCTTCCTGGTTATACAATGTTTGAGAAAAGTCGGATCAATAGAAATGGAGGAGGAGTTCTGTTTTTTATAAACGAAAGTCGTAATCCCGTCTTAATGTCAAAACCTCAAATTGCGAATATAGACATATCTTACGTACTATTAAATAATAAACGAGGAACTAAAATAACACTAGCTTTATTATACAGACTTCCTCAATCAGTGCAAACTGACAGTGAAATTTTGAACAAATTGCAGAAATAACTAACCACAAGATACCGTAATTCTTGGCGATTTCAACTTACCCGTGACGAAATGGGGCGATATTCTTACTTCACACTCTGGACACGACCTCTATGCTAACTTGTAAGAGAGTTAACTTTTTTAATTTGTACAATCTCCGACCCGTGGTAATAATGTGCTTGACCTTGTACTCGCAGCAAAAGAAGACTTAATAGAGAATTTGAATGTTGGTGATGAATTCAGTAACAGCGACCATCGTACGATAACTTTCACTTTAAAGTTTACTAGTAACAAATCAAATAGCAGCATTGAAAAAGTCCCTAATTTCAAGAAAGCAAATTTTCATAAACTTAAATCAAAGCTTAAAGAAACTGACTGGAGCTTTCTGACTAACAATAACGACATAAATACATCTTGGGAGTGTTTCACAACCACTTACCTTAAGGCAGTGCAAGACTGCATACCATCGAAAATACGTGTCCAGGCCCTAATGATAAGCCCAAATAGTGGAATAAAGATATTTCAGACTGTCTACTTGCTAAAAAATTTGCTAATGATAGATTAAAATCCTCACAAAATGGCGAAGCCCGGGGGAACTTTGTAGAGCTACTACGCAAAGCCAAAAGTTAATTAAGCAAAGTAAAAATACCCTGGAGTTACATGTTGCGAATCAAAGTAAAACAAACCCGAAAGAATTCTATAGTTATATTCGAAAGAAAAAAAGTAGTTACTTCAACTGTTGGACCGTTAGTCGATGAAAATGGAGAATACACCAAAGACGAAGTACAAATGAGTAATGCCCTCAATACCTTTTGCATCAGTTTTTACAACCGAAGACCTCAGTGATATCCCTACACCATCGCCGATTCAGATTGATAATTCAGATGTTCTAAGCAATATCACCGTTACAGAGAAAGAAGTACTGAATTGTTTAGATAAACTCAGGGTAAATAAAACGCCTAGGCCTGATACAATCTCGCCTAGAGTTCTAAAGGAAGCTAAGGATGAGCTCTCCAAACCACTGACATTGCTATTCAATGAATCCTTGCAGTCTGGGACTATGCCTGATCAGTGGAAGCTAGCTAACGTAACACCGATATTAAAAAAACTATCGTCCAATTAGCTTAACCTCAATTGTATGTAAAATGCTAGAAACGGTCATAAGAGACAGACTCATGAATCACTTAGAGGAAAATAACTTACTTAAAGATACTCAACACGCCCTTCGTCAAAAACGTTCCTGTTTTACAAACCCCTTACACTTCTTCCACGATATCCTTATACCTCTACGAGGAGAGTAAAGCTGTAGATATTATATACCTTGATTTTCAAAAGGCCTTTGACAAAGTTCCCCACAAACGTTTACTGCTAAAACTAAAAGTGCATGGAATACAAGACGGTGTGTTGAAATGGATAAAAAATTGGCTCAGAGACAGAAAGCAAAGAGTAGTCATAAATGGTAAGGCATCTAAATGGACCAATGTAAGTAGCGGGGTACCCCAGGGATCGGTACTAGGACCAATTCTCTTTCTAATTTACATCAACGATATAGATGAGGGTCTCACCTGTACAATCTCAAAATTTGCTGACGATACAAAAATTGCAAATAGCGTACTCTCAAAAGAACAAGTTGACGATATGCAACACAATCTAGATAAATTGTCATGTTGGGCCCAAATTTGGCTAATGAGTTTCAATGCGGATAAATGTAAAGTACTACATATCGGATACCTAAATGAGAAAGCAAACTATTCGATGATGGCACTCAGCTTAAGAATGTAAACAGAGAAACCGATCTGGGAGTAACAATATTGAGTAACCTAAAACTGAGTCCAACAATGTTCAGAAGTTGTTAAGAAGGCAAACAAAATAATTGGCTTTATAGGCAGGTCATTTGAGCATAAATCCAAAGAAGTTATCCTAACCCTTTACAATTCCTTAGTCCGCCCTCTTCTGGAATACTGCGTTCAATCCTGGAGCCTTATTACCAAAAAGATAGAAACAAGCTAGAACGAGTTCAGCGTAGAGTTACCTAAATGATACCTAGCCTAATACAAACCATACGAAGAGCGTCTTAGAGAATTAAATCTATTTCCTTTAACCCAGCGCAAGATTAAGATGTGACTTAATTCACGTGTTCAAAATCATCAAAGGCATCGACAATATGAACTTTAGTAAGTAATTCACTATCGACCAATCTAATTACACGCGGGAAACGGTTGCAAAATTATTGGTAAATCTTTTAACTCACACGAATCTAATAATTTCTTCTTCAATCGAGTTGTCAACTTGTGGAATGGGCTTCCCCGAGGCGTTTATAGACTGCAGCACGTTGATTCATTTAAACTCCGCTTAGACAAATGCATCAAACCCGCGACTGACTGCGTTTGTAAATGAATAACTTTATTTTATCCCCCCTCAGGTTACTAACCCATCTGTCCCCTACTAACTTCCTAATCCTGCCACGGACATTAGTTCCAGGGCAGTAGTTCCCTTTCCAATGTTCCCTTACCCACTCTAAACCACTGTTTGGACACTTGATCCTCAGTGTTTTGGAGGACAAGCAGCCTAGAAGGGTCACTAGACCTGTTGTTGCTTGATTTCCTTTGTACTCCTTTGTACTCCTAGTTTATACCCAGGAATATTGAATTATAAACATAATTAGTTTTCAGGGTTAAGCAATGTAAGTAATATTCCCTTTATACACCGTTTACTACTCAAATTATTTCATGTTAATTCATTTTTATGTTTATTTTGAACATAGGAAAGACCAAAGGCATCTTGGATAAAACAAATGACTATCCTCAAGTGGTCTGCAAACATTACTGTCATGTTAGTACACAAAAAAGCAATGCTGAATGATAAAAATACCCAAACAATGTGGGCATTACAAAGTTATTGCCTAATGTTATTTAATTAATTGTACAGTAGTGAACATTAATTCAAATAAAAACTGATTTAAAGCGGTTTCGGGTTGAATTGAATCTCCTTACTAATTCTTACTGAGCATTTGCATTTCAGAGATTCGTTTAATAAGTTTGAGACTTCAAAATCGATCAGAATTTATTACCACCACTGTACATGGTCATTACAGTGTAATAAGAGGAGATTAATTGAAATAATTTTAATTACCACCAACTGATATAATACAGAAATCAATCATACCCAATATATTTAATCTTTGAATCTTTATACCGAGTCAGTCGTAAAACATTTTCGGAATTTCATTCAAGATAGGAACGATAAGCCCCCAATGAATCTATGAGTCAAGAACTATGCTTCATAAACGATTGAATTACCTTCAACTACGTTTGGATACTCGACCCAGACTTGGGCATCAGCATTATACCCCGTGACCAGAGTTGCTAATGTTACATATTTTTTTTACGCTAATCTGTTTTAGATAATTATATTAGTATTTTTCTGCTGACTACCTAATATCATCATCATATTATAAGATACTTTTATCTCGTAATTTCTAATGTGTGAATAGGTAAACCTATACTTTCCCTTTAGTTAAGTCCATAGTAAACATGTAAATCATGTATCAATAATTTAGTGCTTTATTTGTAACCCTGTTTTGCTAGATTTCTAAATACGCATACGCCTATATCTCATTAATAACACTTTTTTGTGGAAAATGTGATACAACAATATGTGTATATTTTCCATTTTACAATGTGTTCGTCATAGTCTGTAACAGTTATTTCAACACACCCTGCATATATATATATATATATATATATTGAAATGACACGGCTGGATAGCCTACTGCCAAAGGAAACACAAAACCAGTCCCATCAACGGCAGGAACCACATATCGTCACTATCGAATCGCGTCCATAACCCGCCGGAAGAGAGACCAGAAACAGCCTCCCCGGGACAGCAACAACAAGGTACCACAGTCGCCCATAGCACCACACCAGGAGAGGCGCGCGGCTTACCCTACATATGATATGCGCGGGAGAGGGCATCCACCACAGTTTGTTAGCCTATGCCCCCAGGCGCCAGGTGAACAATGGCCATCCGCACCTGGGACAGACCTTGACGGAGGAGGAGAACTTTATGGTAACTAGACACCAACCTCCTTCATTCCTCTTCAACCACCCGGGCATTTAATGCACCACTACTGCAGCTAGACAAGGTTGTGCTTGGAATGCCACGGGACAAGAAGATAAGCAAGCCATTCCATACAAGCCTCTAAATAGAGAGAGAGGCTTTTCAGAGGACAAAGCGAAGAAGATGGAAGAAGTAGAAGAGTAAAAGGTGTCGGTGTGTCCGGTGTGTCCGTATATATATTGAGGTAGAATCTATTATCTAGTACTTTCATCTCTATTTTGGTGGTGTTCTGATTTGCGGAGTAAATAGTTAACAATTCATGGTTAATGCAATATTTCATTAACAATTCTCACAAAATGATATTGTACCAGTATATACCAGGCTTCTACTCAAATACGTCAATTAATTGCTAGTGTAACACCAGTTGTAAGTAGAAGTCACACACACATTTTGTTCGGACAATTCTCAAGGAGCAAGAGTATGATCACAACATTTTGTGGCCCTATTTATTGATATTGGACATTGGACTGATGCTATAGTCGGTTATGTGGTATAATTTAACCACAATTAATATGGAGACGTTTCCACACAATATTAAGACCTTCGTGCCATTTAGATGTCGTTTTGTTTTTCCTAGTGAGCGTTATCAAGCCTGTAATTTAGGAGGAATCGGCCTTCGGCCGGGAAATTTTTCTACCGAAAAATGTACACATTTTTCGAGGGGGGTCATCGGGTGTTTTATAAGTTTGATGGAAGTCTTGGGAACAAATTGTAAATATGTAATAAATATAAATATATACTGTATATATATACATATACAGTATATACATATATATATATATATATATATATATATATATATATAGTATATATATAGTATATAATTATATATATATACCGGTATATATATATTTTTTTTTCTTTCTATGTGATTGAGGGAGGCAAAAGGCAGAACTGCCTATAGCGAGTGCCTCCCCCATAGTTGAAAGAGTGACAGGGCCAAAATCAAGGGACGTTCGAGCCAAAAATGCCTGGACACACGGAGTTTGGAGCAATTTAAGTCATAGGAAGAGGGAAAGACTGATTCTGGGAGAGAGTTCCAGAGCTCAGCTGTTGAGTAGAAGAAAGTTTGAGAGTAACGTTTCACTCTTGGGTTGGAGAGTTGCACAGAGTAGGGGTGGGATTGAGTTGCAAGACGGGTACCACGTGCCCTACGTAAAGGAGGTGGTATACACTGGGAAAGCTCTGAGGAACACTGATTATTATAGTAGCGATAGAATAGCGAGAGAGATGCAACATTGCGGCGGAGAGAGAGAGATTGCAGAGAGTTGGTGAGTGGACGGGAGTTAATGATACGAAAGGCCTTCCTTTCATCTTTGTTTAGGAGAGCGGTGTGAGAGGAACATCCCCACACATGTGAACAATACTCAATACAAGGATGCACTATGCCCCTGTACAGAGCAAGAAGCTGTGCAGGGGAAAAGAACCCCCTAAGGCGGTTGAGCACACCCAGCTTCTGCGAGGCTGCCTTAGCAAGACTGGTAATATGGTCCTTCCAACTGAGAGCGGAAGAAAAGGAGACACCAAGAATATTGAGAGAAGATGAAGGATTGATTTTTGTTTTGTTGAAGAATAAGGGATAGTCCGCTGGGAGTTCCTTACGGGTAGATAGATGGAGAAATTGGGTTTTAGAAGCATTAAAGGTAACAAGTTTTCTCTGCCCCAATTGGAGATAGTATTTAGATCAGAATTTAAGAGTTCTATGGCTTCATTACGTTTGTCGTTGAGGGATTGCTGGCTGGGGCGTTCTGAAAACTAATGGAGTAGTGTAAGGTTGAGTCGTCTGCGTATGAATGGATGGGAATTGAGGTACAGTTGAGGAGATCATTTATACAAATTAGAAAAAGAATATGAGATAGGGCAGAGCCTGAGGAACACCGGAGTTTATAGGTGAGGAAGTGAACAATGGCCGTCCACAACCGCAGCTATGGAACGGCCGGAAAGGAAATTAGAGACAAAGGCATATGGAGGGATAGAAACCGAAGGAAGGTAGTTTAGAAAATTAAGATTTGTACCAGACTCTATCGAAGGCTTTTGATATGTCTAGTGCAATAGAAAAAGTCTCACCGAAGTCCCGAAAGGAGGATGACCAAGAGTTAGTAAGGTATGAAAGAAGATCACCAGTAGAGCGACCCTTAAGGAAGCCATACTGGCGATCTGAGAGCAAATTATGAGAAGAGAAATGCTTAAGAAATTTGGAAGCAAGAATTGTTTCAAAAACTTTAGAAAGACAAGAGATGAGAGCAATTGGACGATAGTTGGAGGGTTGAGAGCGGTCACCCTTATTTGGGACAGGTTGAATGTGAGCAAACTTCCAGCATGAAGGGAAGACGTTAGAGGATAGACAGAGACGAAAGAGTTTGCCTAGGCAGGGAGTCAGCACGGAAGCACAGTTTTTGAGAACAACAGGAGGAACACCGTCTGGACCGTACGCCTTATTAGTATTAAGCCCAGAGTGGGTAGAAAGTACATCTTTAGAAGAGATTAGGATATTAGGCATAAGTAAGAGAAAGGAGGGCGGAGAGGGAGGAATAGCACCGGAATCATCCAAGGTGAAGTTTCTAGCAAAAGTTTGAGTTTGTTGGAGAGGTTTTTGGCTAGATGCCAGAAAGCTTGGGAAGAGCTAGAGTTGGATAGTTCAGTGCATTTATTATTGATGAAAGAGTGTTTGGCAAGTCGAAGAACAGATTTGGCTTGATTCCGGGCAGAAACATAGGATATATATATATATATATATATATATATATATATATATATATATATATATATATATATATATATATATATATTTTCTTGAAGGCATAGGCATATGAATTTAAATATAACAGCATAGTTAGCATTTATATATTTTTTATTTAGAGATTCAATTTCTTTTGCAATTTTGCGTTGATGGTCATTTAGTTGATATAGAAGGGAACCGAAGTTATCAGCGGGTTGTTGGGTTGTAGGAGTTGTAGGAGATTGTGAAGTTTCAACTATAACATTAGCCATATTCATACAAGTGGTTATGATAGGTATACTGTAGGTAAGAGAGGGGTTATATATAGGGGTCCTGGGATCACGCTTCGCTTATTCTGCACAGGTGGGCGGGGCTAGTTGGCGATCTGCGTCTGTGGTTGGTTGGCTGCTGCTCTGCGCGTGCTGCATCTGTTGATTGGCTGGCTGGGCACGAGGGCATCATCGGGTTGGCATTGGATGGGGGTAGGGGTGGGGTGATTTCCATCTCGGTGTCTATGGGGGTAGGATCTCCTCGCTGTGGGGAGAATTTGAAGGTCCAAGGTCTGGTTGTTGAGTGTAGGATTGAGTGTTTGTATGTAAAAAGGAGTACAAAGCAAATCAAGCAACAACAGGTATAGTGACCCCTCTAGGCTGCTTGTCTTCTAAAACGCTGAGGATCAAGTGTCCGAACAGTGGTTCAGAGTGGGTAAGGGGAAATTGGGAAGGGAACTACTGCCTTGGAACTAATGTCCGTGGCAGGATTAGGAAGTTACTAGGGGACAGATGGGTTAGTAACATAACACAGTTATAAGTGATCTTTCGTATATCTGGGAAAAAGAGAGTAACGTCTTAGTAATACATACAGTATATACGCAATAATCCTTGATAAATCTGAGAGGGGAATAAAATTCAGTTATTCATTTACGAATGCAGTCAGTCGCGGGTTTGAGGCAAGATATTTGTCTAGGCGAAGTTTAAAAGAATCAACGGTGCTGCAGTCTATAATGTCTCGGGATAGCCCCATTCCACAAGTTGACAACTCGATTGAAGAAGATATTTTTAGATTCGTGCGAGTTAAAAGTTTTACCAATAATTTTGCAACCGTTTCCCCGCGTGTAATTAGATTGGTCAATAGTGAAGTATTTACTACAGTTCATATTGACGATGCCTTTAACACTCCTCGAGCGGCTAGGTTAATAACTTCTACTACCAGCCCAGCAGGTATATTTACCCTAAATGAGCTTCATTCCATGCTCTTTTTCATGCATAAACAAGAGCCAGAGCGTAATACAATTATGTATCCGTGAAAGGGCGTTAATTGAGCTTTCCAATGACACCTGATCCATCCTTCTACGATCACGGATTGTCTTGCAACGATTGTGCAACACGAAGGAAAAATCCCTAAAATACGGTAATTTCCTGACATATTTCCCTGTCTAGGGAGGTAGTGAGTGTGGATGTGTGTGGAGGTGGGGCCAGTCGTGGCACGGGAGCCGTGCCGAACGGTCAGAGCCAACCTACGCTCCTCCCACCTCTCGGACTCTCTCTCAGAGCCAATTATGTGCTCAACACGCAACCGACTAAAGGCGGGCCCCGCTCTGTAGGTCTGGGTCCTCTAGACCGCCTTAAGTCGGGCCCCGCCAATAAGGGGTTAATGATTTTGAACACTTGAATTAAGTCGCCTCTTAATCTGCACTGGGTTAAGGGAAATAGATTTAATTCTCTAAGACTCATCGTATGGTTTGTTTTTTAGGCTAGGTATAATTTTGGTAACTCTATGTTGAGCTCGTTCTAGCTTGTCTATATCTTTTTGGTAATAAGGGCACCAGGATTGAACGCAGTATTCCAGCAGAGGGCGGACTAAGGAATTGTAAAGAGTTAGGATAACTTCTTTGGATTTATGCTCAAATGACCTGCCTATATAGCCAATTATTTTGTTTGCCTTAACAACTTCTGAACATTGTTGACTCGGTTTTAGGTTACTTGATATTGTTACTCCCAGATCGGTTTCTCTTCCTACATTCATAAGGTGAGTGCCATTTATCGAATAGTTTGCTTCCTCATTTCGGTATCCGATATGTAGTACTTTACATTTATCCGCATTGAAACTCATTTGCCAAGTTTGCGCCCAACATGACAACTTATCTAGATTGTGTTGCATATTGTTAACTTGTTCTTCTGAGAGTACGCTATTTGCAATTTTTATATCGTCAGCAATTTTGAGATTGTACAGGTGAGACCCTCGTCTATGTCGTTGATGTAGATTAGAAAGATAATTGGTCCCAGTACCGATCCCTGGGGTACCCTGCTACTTACATTGGTTCATTTAGATGCCTTACCGTTTATGACTACTCTTTGCTTTCTGTCGCTATGCCAATTTTCTATCCATTTCAACACACCGTCTTGTATTCCATGCGCTTTTAGTTTTAGCAGTAAACGTTTGTGGGGAACTTTGTCAAAGGCTTTTTGAAAATCAGGGTATATAATATCTACAGCTTTACTCTTATCATAGAGTAGATGGCTTGAAGGATGGGGAGGCGTCTAGGGTCGGATTCATTATCTGATATGGAGGTGTTGGTATCAAGAGTTAGTTTAGGGTGGCCAGGGCTGTTGCAATGGTTTTTGATGGAGCCAGATTGAAGGTGGAGGGTAAGACGGCGGCTCAAGCGAGTCTGGGTCATGCCGATATACGTTTTACGGGGTCCACGGCCTCTGTGGGTACAAGAGTGTTCGTATACCACATGATCCAGGTTCAGTTGTTTCTATCGTTGGCGGGGCAATTGTGTTGTACAACTTGGGAGGTTTTGGGAGATTAATAATATATGATAAGTATGATTTTGCTGTCAGTGTTGGTGGGCTGGATGTTCATCAGGATTATGTCTCTTATGACATCTTCGTCTGTTTTATGATCAGAAGACATGTATTTTTTATAGAAAATGTTGATGTCTTCTGTGCTGTTGGTGTTGGGGGATTCATTGTGGTACCATTTTTCAATGTGTTTTTTTTTATGGTTTCATCAACGTCGAAGTTAGAGTAGCCGTTGTTTATGAGGACTTGTGTGAGGCGATTTAGTTCGTGGTGGGTGTCCCGCCAGGAGGAACAGTGAGAGAGTGCCCTCCTGACATAGGCAGAGATTGTGGAGATGTGGTATCTTTTAGGTCACTCGCTTTTGCCGTTGAGACAGAGTCCATTATTTGTGGGCTTCGTGTAGACTGTAGTTTTGAAGCCTGTGTCTTGGTTAGTGACTAGGATGTCAAAGAAGATAGTTTCCCTTCAGTAGTCTCCTCGTAAGTGAAGTTGAGTCCTGATGCTGTTATGAAGCGTTGCTGAAGCTCTCGTAGTTCGGCAATATCCCTCACCCGCATATATATATATATACTGTACATATATATACCGTATATATATGTATATATATATATATATATTATATATACAGTATATATATATACTATATATATAAATATAATACTATATATATATATACATAAATATATACAAATATATATATATATATATACTGTATATATATATATTCAAATTCAAATTCAAATAACTTTATTTAGTAATTTAAAATTACATATATATATAATAAATGTATCATTATGCATAAATATACATATACATAATGTGATGCAGCTTTGCTATTATAAACTAAAATATCACAAACAATAATAGTGGCAGCTACATAAAACATGTGGCACATTGCCACTGGTACTCTCATGAATCTGTACCCACGATATTCGTGATCTTAGTATAATTTATTCACTTCAAATTCTTTCATATTAACAGAATTATGTCTTTGAAGTATTTGGAGATATGGTGGTAAGAGTGACCTGAATGTACAGTATATATGGTACACATATTTTAAATATTAAATTATTTTTCCTAGCAATCGTCTTTAAAAAGCTAGCCAGCACAAGTGCTAGATGATGCCTCAACATACAGTAAGTAAAATGTTATTTCAAGTTATTTAATTATTTGACACTTTATCACAGATCTAATATCCCAAGTACCTAAGCCATATTCAGGAACCCAGTAAGATTTAAATAAGAATAACAATGTTTGAGAATTTAATTCTTAAATTTCCTAACCAAGGAATTAAATTTAGCATCAAATGTGATAATAGATTGGTTGGTGAGACTTTTTAAAATGTGCTTTGCTGTGTCAATGGTACCAATAGACTGGAAGAGTGCATGTATTGTGCCGTTGTACAAGGGGAAGGGAGATCGGCAGGAGTGTTCAAGTTATAGAGGTATTAGTTTATTGTCAGTGGTTGGAAAGCTGTATGGTAGGGTGTTGATAGAGAGGATAATAAAGTGTATAGAAGTTGCAATAGGAGAACTGTGCGGTTTTAGGAGGGGAAGAGGGTGCGTGGATCAGATGTTTGCAGTAAGACAGTTATGCGAGAAGTATTTAGAGAAGCATAAGGAGATATTATGGGCTTTTATGGATTTGGAAAAAGCGTATGATCGTGAAGTGGATCTGAGACATAGGCACTGAAGGAAAAGGAGAGGAGAAAGCTGGATGTGATGGAGATGAGCTGCTTGAGAAGTATGTGTGGAGTTACTCGTAGAGACAGATTGAGGATTGAAGAGATACATAGGAGAGTTGGGTAGCAGGAATATTTGTCAGCCAGAGTAGACAGAAGGATGCTGAGCTGGTATGGTCATGTTGAACGAATGGGAGATGAAAGGCTTACAAAGAGAATATGTGAGTCAGATACAAGGGGAGATAGAAGGGCAGGAAAATTGAGATGGAGAGACTGTGTAAGACAAGCTTTGGATGATAGAGGAATGACTATAGATCAGGCAAAGGAAGTGGTAATACACAGGAATGAATGGAGAATGCTTGTGAATAGATGAGTTAATATGTGGTCATTTGGGGGAAGGGGTCGGGCACAAGTTGGACTAGAATGACTGTTCAGACACTAGATAATAGTCCATCAGGCGCCTGGCCCGGGGAGACGATTAATATGAAGGATGCGCCTGGAAGTGTGGTGGGCGGGCTTGTGGCTTCAGCTCCGCTGCATGTCTGCCTGCCGAGATCGGAACCTCTCCGAGTGGTCGGGGGCCGGGGGAATGCTGGAGGGTGTTAAGGATTTATGAAATTGGAGGAAATTTGTTAGAAGCAGTTAAGAGTTTTTATGAAGGGAGCAGAGCATGTGTTAGAGTAGGAAATGGTGAGTAGCAGTAAGACCCTGGTTTCTGGGTCTTGTCCTGGGTGACCTAGATGTGTGTGAATTTGTGTTTTGTCTGTGTGTGTTCGTTGTTTTGTGTTTTCCCTGTTCTTGCTCTGTCTTGAGTCGGCCACCCCCCAAAAAAAATAAAAAAATAAATAGAATCAAAAATAAAATACAATAAAATAAAAATAGGAAAGGTGGGGATTGGGCCTGAGTAAAAAGAAATAGAAATAGTAAATAGATAGATAAAATAAATGTTGTCGAAACCGTATGTCTTCATTATCTGACAAATTGTTCTCAATAATATGTCCCAAATACTTATATCTATTCACTACTTCATAATATTGATTTACAGAATTGTTACATTGCTGGTTACGTTTAGTTGTTTAAAATATCATTATTTTAGATATATATATATTGTTATTTAAAGATAAATACAATTCCTTAATATTGTTTTCAAATATTTCACATACATATTTTAAATTTTAATTAAATTTTAAATATGAAGGGTGCGCCTGGAAGTGTGGTGGGAGGGATGTGGTTTCGCTCTGCTGCATGTCTGCCTGCCGAGATCGGAACCTCTCCGGGTGGTAGGGGGCCGGGGATGTGCTGGAGGGACCTTGGTGACCCTGGTCTCTGGGTCTTCTCCTGGATGACCTAGATGTGTGTGAATTTGTATTTTGTTTTTGGGTGTTCATTGTTTTTTGTTGTGTTTTAATTGTTTTTTTGTTGTTGCCCCTATTCTGGCTCTGTCTTGAGTCACCCCCCCCCCCCAAAAAAAATAGAAAAAGTGGGGAATGGGCCTGAGTATAATTTTATACAGTAGATAGAATAGATAGGCCTATCTCCCAAAATAACTACATCGTCAGCATAAGCAATAATATGAATCCTCATTATACCAAGACAACATCCAACTTCAGCATTTGTAATAATCTTTATAAAATTGTCAATATACAGTTTAAAAAGTAAAGGAGAGAGAATTCCTCCCTGCCTGACTCCCTTTTCTATCACACTGAAATCGCTATTTTCACCATTCCACAGTATTCTGTCACTAGTATTTCTCAAGTAATGCATTATTATTAAAATTATGTCAGGAGGGATATCTCAATCTATTATTATGTTACCTCCACCAACCGACTTTACTCCTAAACTCAATTAATGAAATCAACAAATACATGTGGCAGTCCAGGGATTCGAACCTAGGATGCTCACACCGAAATTCAGTGCATTTATCCATTTCGCTACGAATACAGTTAAAGAATGGTGGACAAGCCTACGATTTATTATGCAGTTTCGAATCCTGCATATCAATCTAAGCATGTACACACTTTCCAACTGCGCTATCATAGGCTATGGATAGATGGATGGAAGGAGTAATTAATGGGGCCTTAACCCTTAGGAGGGCCTCTCTATAAACTACCTCTGAACCTGAATGAATTATTATGTTACCTCCACCAACCGACTTTACTCCTAAACTCAATTAATGAAATCAACAAATACATGTGGCAATCCAGGGATTCGAACCTAGGATGCTCACACCGAAATTCAGTGCATTTATCCATTGCGCTACGAAGATAGTTAAACAATGGTGGACAAGCCTACGAAATAATTCCTAATTTATAATGATTAACATTATCAAAAGCTTTTGATAAATCAATAAAGGCAGCATATGCCTTTCTGCCTTGATTCGTATAAGACCTAATGGTTTCCTTCATCAAGAAACAGGTATCACTTGTTGACATTCCTTTGGTAAAGCCAAACTGCTTATGATCAAATACTAATTTTTTGTCTAAAATATCTAAAATGTGAAGTTCAAATATTTTTAACCCTTTCTTTGCGGCCATATTTCCGCCTATTACCGCCATATTAGGGCTCATTCATGCACTCCTAATTGATTAGGCAAGTGTCTGAATGAAATTAAATGCATTCTGCCGAAAACTAGAAGAAATTAGCTTCAAAATTACATCAAAATGAGCTTCATAGCTCGCGGGGTTCACCCGCAGCGCTACCATAGAAATTTACCAAAAGGAGCAATTCTCGCTAATGTCTCGCTACATTTGCCTTTGGCAGCACTGTATATTTAGCGAGACTCTGACTCAGAACCTTCAGTGCCACGGTCGCCTGGCTGGGAGAAGGACGTGTGGCCTGTCGCGCACCCGCTTCCTTGCACTTGATTTTACAGGCTTTAAGATGCTTTAAAAGCCTGTAGATTGATGTAAATTGCCATGGCGTTCGGGAACGTCTCCCGCAGGGAAAGGAAAATGATGATATCATTACAGCTCTATAATTCTTCGAATCAGCTGTATTACCCTTCAGATCTTTTATTATAGGCATAATATTGCCCTTCAACATTTTGATTGGTACATAACAATGAAGAGGTTGGGTTGGTGGGCTTGCGACCCCCACCCGGAAAAAAAATACATAGCAACGATAAATGAACAACCAGCCTTGGATGCGGACGGACCATTTGTTGACGAACCCCGACCGACTATGACAAGCTTACGGACATTCTGAGAATAGGTACATGGAACGTGAGTGGCATGAATGATGGCACGAAAGAGAGAGAGGTACTGGAAGTGTTAGTGAATGCCAGGCTGGATGTATGTGGAATGACGGAGACCAAATGGAAAGGTACAGATATGAGAGTGTGGAATGGGTGTGTGTGCTGGAGTGAGTGAGGGAGCAGCGAGAGAAGGTGCGTGTTTGTTTGTAAGTAACAAATGGAAGGAGTGTGTAAGAGAATATGGGTCTGTGGGTTCAAGGATTGTGTGGGTAAGAATGAAAGTAGGAATACAAACGTGGGTGATTGTGTGTGTGTGTATGCTCCGACAGAGGATAAACTTGTAAGAGAGAAAGAGGAGTTCTGGGTGAATGTGGAGGCGTGCCTGGATAAATTTGACAAGAACGAAAGAATATTTCTGATTGGGGATATGAATGGTAAGGTGGGTGATAGGAAAGTTGATGGAGTGGTGGGAGGGTGGGGGGTACCATCAGAGGTGAATGGGAATGGTAGTGCACTTGTGGACGTATGTGTGGGGAGGAGGTTGTGGATAGTCAACACCTTCTTTCGACACAGAATGATAAACAAGTACACATGGAAAATGGTGTGGACGATGAAGGATAAGAGAGCCATGGTGGAACGAAAGTCACTGATTGATTATATACTGTATGTGTGGATGAAAGAATGAAGATATCTGTGATGGATGCTAGGGTGTATACTGTATAGGGGTATTGGAGGGGGTCTGTCTGATCATTATGTAGTAGTAGCTAAGGTTAGGATACAAAAGAAGTGGGTGAGGAGAGCTGGAGGGAGGTGAGAGGCAAAAGGTACAGCATGGTAGACAGTAGAGGTAAAAATACCTGTGGAAGACAAGAAGAAAGCGTATAGAGAGTGGTTGGGTAGTAGAGGTAATAAAGATTTGGAGAGGCAGAAATGAGCGAGGTATGTGGAGAGAAAGAGAGTGGTAAAGAGAGTAGTGAAGGAAAGTAAGAGAAGAGTAGATGAGGAATTTGGAAGGAATCTGAGTGTAAAATGGAGGGAGTGTAAGAAACTGTTCTGGAAAGAAGTCAAGAAAGTTAGGGAAGGTAGCAAGGGAAACAGTAAGAGTGTGAAAGATAAGAATGGGAGAATGCTAGCCGAGAAGCAAGAGAGAGTCGAAAGATGGAGGGAGTACTTCAACGAGTTGCTAAATGTAAGGAATGAAGAGCCAGCAAACATAGTTGGATATGGTATGGGAGGGAGAAGAGGAGAAGTAGTGGAGGAGAAGGTGGGGATCAGGAGGTCAGAAGTGTGGGAAGCCATGAAAAGAGTGAAGTTGGGGAAAGCACCAGGAACAGATGGAGTGTGTGGGGTAATGTTGAGGTACGGTGGTGAGATAGTGATCGAATGGGTATGGAGAATGTGCAAACTAGCATGGGAGAAGGGGAATGCACCCGATGACTGGAAGACTGACATAATAGTCCCCCTATATAAGGGCAAAGGGGAGAGAGGAGTGTGTGGTAACCACCGAGGAATATGTCTTTTTAGCGCAGTAGGGAAGGTGTACAGCAGGGTAGTGATTGAGAGAGTGAGAGTGAGAACGGAGAAATGGATAGGCGACGAGCAGGGAAGTTTTAGGAAGGGAAGAGGATGTGTAGATAAGATTTTTACCCTGAATTGTGTTGTGGAGAAATATCTGGAGAAGCAACAAAAGGTGTATGTTGCCTTTATGAACTTGGAGAAGGCCTATGACAGAGTGGATAGAGAAGGTATGTGGAAAGTACTTAGAATATACGGAGTAAATGGCAAGTTGCTGAAAGCAGTGAAGAGCACGTATGAGGGTGCAAGGGCGGCAGTACGTGTGGAGAATGAGCAGAGCGAGTTCTTTGACCTGAGTGTTGGGTTGAAACAGGGGTGAGTGATGTCCTCGTGGTTGTTTACTGTATATATGGATTGATTCATGAAAGAAATACTAGGAAGAGCAGTGGATGTTGGTGTATCACTGAAAAGGGAGGGAAATGAGTGGAAGCTGCCTATACTGCTGTTTGCGGATGATACAGTTCTGATGAGCAATAATGAATGGGAGTTGCAGGGTCTGGTAAATGAGTTTGGAACAGTGTGCAAAAAACGGAATTTGAAGGTAAATGCGGGGAAGAGCAAGGTTATGGTCTTCGAAAGGGGTGAAGTCACAGAGTGTGAGGTGAAGTTGAACGGTCAGGCTATGGAGATCGTCAGCTCTTTTAAGTATCTGGGCAGTGTGTTGAGTAAAGATGGAACTATGGATGAGGAAGTGCGGGAGACGGTACAACAGGGGAAGAGGGTTGTAGAAACGTTGAAAGCAGTAACAAGAAATAGGGTGGTCAGTATGGAAGTGAAGAAGTCCTTGCATGACAGTGAGGTAATCCCGACACTAACTACGGAAGCGAAGCATGGACGTTCGGGAAGAGACTCAGACCAAGAGTGAGAGCGGTGGAAATGAGTTACTTGAGAAGTGCGTGCGGAGTTACATGGAGGGATAGACAGACGAATGAGGAAGTAAGAAGGAGGTGTGGTGTGGAGGTAGATGTGCTGGAAAGTGTGAAAAGGAACAACTTGAGATGGTTCGGGCCATATGGAACGTATGGAAAGCGAGAGATTGACTAAGAGGGTGTACGAGAGCAAGGTGGAAGGACTGAGAGGGAGAGGTGCACCGAAGGAGAGGTGGAAGGATGGAGTGAGGAAGTATATGAATGAAGGCGGTGCTGGTTGGGAGGAGGGGCGACGACTGACTGGGGACAGAGGTGCGTGGGGGCGGTTCGTTCGTGGCCACCCCCTCGGGGATCACGGCGTTAGGCAATAGATAGATAGATTGACATAACAATGATTAAAACATGCATTCAGAAAAATAGATATTTTAAATAAAAAGATCTTCAGATCTACTTTTCAAAAATACAGAATGCACTCCATCATGACCTATGCCATCATTAATTTTCTTAACCAGGGATCTTAACCTTTCTACAGAAAGATTTATGTCAAATTTTCTTTTATTTGTCCGAAATTCTCTTAATTTATTAAAACACTCAGTTTCTTCTCTGCCATCTTGCATAATACCACTTTTAAGCATTTTATCATGAACAATATTTAATATCCCTTCGTCGTTGTCCTTCCCGTCAATATTTTCGAAGATTTAGCTTTATTGCTTTGTTTTCTTATTGCATGCCAAAATTAAATCATATCCTTATTATATAACTTCTCTATTACAGATACAGATTTTCTTTCAATTCATCTTTTTTACACTTAGATAGAGCATTCGTAAAAATCTCCCTGCTTTCCACCATTTTACTATGTTCATAATTATATATACTGTATATATATATATATATATATATATATATGTATGTTTCTGAGCAATGGGAAGTATGTGGAAGACGAGAAATCTCTGAATGAAAATAAAAAGTGCAATGTATCAAGGAATTGTTGTGCCAACAGTGATGTATGGGGCTGAGACATGAGCTCTGAAGAAAAAGGAGAGAAG
Source organism: Paralithodes platypus (assembly GCA_032716605.1). Classification (NCBI taxonomy): domain Eukaryota; kingdom Metazoa; phylum Arthropoda; class Malacostraca; order Decapoda; family Lithodidae; genus Paralithodes; species Paralithodes platypus. Next base: position 24,366,456 of record CM064543.1, on the reverse strand, counting down.
AAAGCTGGATGTGATGGAGATGAGCTGCTTGAGGAATATGTGTTGAGTTACTCGTAGAGACGGATTGAAGAATGAAGAGATACGTAGGAGAGTGGGGTAGCAGGAACATTTGTCAGCCAGAGTGGACAGAAGGGTGCTGAGCTGGTATGGTAATGTTGAACGAATGAGAGATGAAAGGCTTACAAAGAGAATATATGAGTCAGATACAAGGGGAGATAGAAGGGCAGGAAGATCCCCATTGAGATGGAGAGACTGTGTAAGACAAGCTTTGGATGATAGAGGAATGACTATAGATCAGGCAAAGGAAGTGGTAATAAACAGGAATGAATGGAGAATGCTAGTGAATAGTTGAGTGAACACGTGGTAATTTTGGGGAAGGGGTCGGGCGCAAGTTGGACTAGATAATAGTCCATCAGGCGCCTGGCCCGGAGAGACGATTAATATGAAGGGTGCGCCTGGAAGTGTGGTGGGCTGGCTTCTGGCTTTGGCTCCGCTATATGTCTGACTGCCGAGATCAGAGCCTCTCAGGTTGGTCGGGGGCCGGGGGAGTGCAGCTGGAGCGACCTTGGTGACCCTGGTCTCTGGGTATTCTCCTGGGTGACCTAGATGTGTGTGAATTTTGTGTTTTGTCTGTGTTTGTTCGCTGTTTTGTCTTGTGTTTTGTGTTTTCCTCTTCTTGCTCTGTCTTGAGTCGGCCACCCCCAAGAAAATAACAAATAAATCAAACAAAAATAATAAAATAGAGGAAAATAATATACAAAATAGGAAAAGTGGGGATTGGGCCTGAGCATATATAATAGAATATATATATCTATTCTATCTATTCTATCGATATGCTCAGGCCCAATCCCCATTTTGGGGGTAGCCGACTCAAGACAGAGCAATAACAGGGAAAACACAAAAACAACATAAAACAACAAATAAACACAGATAAAAAGCACAAACTCACACACATCCAGGTCACCCAGGAGTATATATATATATATATATATATATATATATATATATATATATACATATATATATATATATATATATATATATATATATATATATATATATATATATATATATATACGGTATATATATACATATACCGGTATATATATATATATATATATAATAAATAAAATTATATATATATATATATATATATATATATATACAGTATATATATATATATATGTATATATATATATATATATATATATATATATATATATATATATACTGTATATAACAAAATAATGTAAGTGCCAGTAATTTTAAAAGTTTGCTTCATCATCTGCCAGACCAGTGTTAAGAATAAATGTTGAGGGCATAATTATATAACCCTCGAACCCTCGTGTAACACCGGCTGAAACATATATATGAAACCCAAAGAAAGAATGCCTCTAAATAATTCAAGGTTGATCTTCACATTATACCCGTGGCGGGGACAAAGGTTTATATATTGCTTACATTGTTATGGCCTTTTAGGTGGTGGTGGTTGTGATTGTGGTTAGGGCGTAGGTTGTATATATTGTTGTTGGTGGTGTTGTTGTGGCGGAGGTTGTATATATTGTTGGTGTGGTGTTGTTGTGTCGGAGGTTGTATAAATTGTTGTTGGTGGTGTTGTTGTGTCGGAGATTGTATATATTTTTGTTGGTGGTGCTGTTGTGGTGGAGGTTGTAAATATTGTTGTTGGTGGTGTTGTTGTGGCGGAGGTTGTATATATTTTTGTTGGTGGTGTTGTTGTGGCGGAGGCTGTATATATTGTTGTTGGTGGTGTTGTTGTGGTGGAGGTTGTATATATTGTTGTTAGTGGTGTTGTTGTGACGGAGGTTGTATATATTGTTGTTGGTGGTGTTGCTGTGGCGGAGGTTGTATATATTTTTGTTGGTGGTGTTGTTTTGTCGGAGGTTGTATATATTGTTGTTGGTGGTGTTGTTGTGGCATAGGTTGTATATATTTTTGCTGGTGGTGTTGTTGTGGCGGAGGTTGTATATATTGTTTTTGGTGGTGTTGTTGTGGCGGAGGCTGTATATATTGTTGTTGTGGCGGAGATTGTATTTATTGTTGTTGGTGGTGTGGTCAGGGCAGAAGTTGTAAATAATGTTGTTGGTTGTGTTGTTGTGGCAGAGGTTGTATCTATTGTTGGTGGTGTTGTGGCGGAGGTTGTATATATTGTTGGTGGTGTTGTTAAGGCGGAGGTTGTTTATACTGTTGTTGGTGGTGGTGTTCTTGTGGCGGAGGTTGTATATATTGTTGTTGGTGGTGTTGTTTTGGCGAAGGTTGTATATATGTTGTTGTTGTTGTTGTTGTTCCCCAAGCTGCCTGGCCGAACAGCCCCAAGGCCCCGAGCATTTCCAAGGCCATAACCGAGCGCCCCCACAGAACCCTCCTTGCCGACCACAATAAAGCCTGGGTGACCGAAGCCACTCCATGGCGGGGAGCTGAGGAGGGTGCAGAAACGCCCGGGAAACCAAAGCCCCACCCAGGGCCCTGTGCCCCTCAACAATTATGAAGAGAAAGTTGAGGGGCAAGGGAAAAATGTGACGCTTTGGCTTCCAATCTTGGTAGATTGGGAGGTCAATCCACGGAAAAGACTTGAGATCTAGAAAATATATAAGTTAAAGGAACAGTCATGGGTATGGCAGAGATCGCTCAGTTCTCACTCTGATAGACCAGCCCATCACCAGGTTGTATATATTGTTGTTGGTGGTGTTGTTATGGCGGAGGTTGTATATATTGTTGTTGGTGGTGTTGTTGTGGCGGAGGTTGTATATATTGTTGGTGGTGGTGTTGTTGTGGCGGAGGTTGTATATATTGTTGTTGGTGGTGTTGTTGTGTCGGAGGTTGTATATATTTTTGTTGGTGGTGAGGTTGTAGCGGAGGCTGTATATATTGTTGTTATGGCGGAGATTGTATTTATTGTTGTTGGTGGTGTGGTCAGGGCAGAGGTTGTAAATAATGTTGTTGGTGGTGTTGAACAAGAGGTTGTAAATATTGTTGTTGGTGGTGTTGTTGTGGCGGAGGTTGTATCTATTGTTGTTGGTTGTGTTGTTGTGGCAGAGGTTGTATCTATTGTTGGTGGTGTTGTGGCGGAGGTTGTATATATTGTTGGTGGTGTTGTTAAGGCGGAGGCTGTTTATACTGTTGTTGGTGGTGGTGTTCTTGTGGCGGAGGTTGTATATATTGTTGTTGGTGGTATTGTTTTGGCGGAGGTTGTATATATTGTTGTTGGTGGTGTTGTTATGGTGGAGGTTGTATATATTGTTGGTGGTGGTGTTGTTGTGGCGGAGGTTGTATATATTGTTGGTGGTGGTGTTGTTGTGGCGGAGGTTGTATATATTGTTGTTGGTGGTGTTGTTTTGTCGGAGGTTGTATATATTGTTGTTGGTGGTGTTGTTGTGGCGGATGTTGTATATATTGTTGTTGAGGGTGTTTTTGTGGATGAGGTTGTATATATTGTTGTTGGTGGTGTTGTTTTGGCGGAGGTTGTATATATTGTTGTTGGTGGTGTTGTTGTGGCAGAGGTTGTATATATTGTTGTTGGTGGTGTTGTGGCGGAGGTTGTATATATTGTTGTAGGTGGTGTTGTGGTGGTGGTTGTATATATTGTTGTTGGTTGTGTTGTTGTGGTGGAGGTTCTATATATTGGTGTTGGTGGTGTTGTTGTGGTGGAAGTTGTTTAAATTGTTGTTGGTGGTTTTGTTGTGGCGGAGGTTGTAAATATTATTGTTGGTGGTGTTGTTAAGGCGGGGGTTGCATAAATTGTTGTTGGTGGTGTTGTTGTGGCGGAGGTTGTAAATATTATTGTTGGTGGTGTTGTTAAGGCGGGGGTTGTATAAATTGTTGTTGGTGGTGTTGTTAGGGCGGATGTTGTACATATTGTTGTTGGTGGTGTTGTTGTGGCGGAGGTTGTATATATTGTTGTTGGTGGTGTTGTTGTGTAGGAGGATGTATATATTGTTGTTGGTGGTGTTGTGGTGGCGGAGGTTAATGTATATATTGTTGTTGGTGGTGTTGTTGTGGCGGAGGTTGTATATATTGTTGGTGGTGTGATTTGGGTGGAGGTTGTATATATTGTTGGTGGTGTTGTTATGGTAGATGTTGTATATATTGTTGATGGTGGTGTTGTTGTGGCAGAGGTTGTATATATTGTTGTTGGTGGTGTTGTTAGGACGGAGGTTGTAAATATTGTTGTTGTTGGTGTTGTTGTGGCAGAGGTTGTATATATTCTTGTTGGTGGTGTTGTTAGGACGGAGGTTGTATATATTGTTGTTGTGGCCGAGGTTGTATACATTGTTGTTGGTGGTGTGGTTGTGAAGGAGGTTGTATATATTGTTGTTGGTGGTGTTGTTAGGACGGAGGTTGTAAATATTGTTGTTGTTGGTGTTGTTGTGGCAGAGGTTGTATATATTCTTGTTGGTGGTGTTGTTACGACGGAGGTTGTATATATTGTTGTTGTGGCCGAGGTTGTATACATTGTTGTTGGTGGTGTGGTTGTGAAGGAGGTTGTATATATTGTTGTTGGTGGTGTTGTTGTGTTGGAGGTTGTATATATTGCTGTTGGTGTTGGTGTTGTTGTGGCGGAAGTTGTATATATTGTTGTTGGTGTTGTTGTTATGGCGGAGGTTGTATATATTGTTGTTGGTGGTGTTGCTGTGGCGGAGGTTGTATATATTGTTGTTGGTGGTATTGTTGTGGCGGAGGTTGTATATATTGTTGTTGGTGGTGTGGTTATGGCGGAGGTTGCATATATTGTTGTTGGTAGTGTTGTAGTGGCGGAGGTTGTATATATTGTTGCTGGTGGTATGGTTAGGGCGGAGGTTGTATATATTGTTGTTAGTTGTGTTGTTGTGGCGGCGGTTGTATATGTTGTTGTTGGTGGTGTGGTTAGGGCGAAGGTTGTATATATTGTTGTTGGTGGTGTTGTTGTGTTGGAGGTTGTATATATTGTTGCTGGTGGTGTTGTTATGGAGGAGGTTGTATATATTGTTGTTGGTGGTGTGGTTAGGGCGGAGGTTGAATATATTGTTGTTGGTGGTATTGTTGTGGCGGAGGTTGTATATATTGTTGTTGTGGTGTTGTTGTGTGGTTGTAAGCGTTTTGTGGGTTTGGTGTGGTGGAGTTTGTGGGGAGATGGTGAGGGTGAGGTTTTGTGTTTGTTGTGGGGGGTGTATTTTTGTTGTGGTGGTTGGCAGAGTTGTTTCTGGTTGTATATATTGTTGGTGGTGTTGTTATGGCGGAGGTTGTATGTATTTTTGTTGGTGGTGTTGTTGTCGGAGGTTGTATATTGTTGGTGGTGGTGTTGTTGTGGCGGAGGTTGTATATATTTTGTTGGTGGTGTTGTTGTGTCGGAGGTTGTATATATTTTTGGTGGTGAGGTTGTGGCGGAGGCTGTATATATTGTTGTTATGGCGAGATTGTATTTATTGTTGTTGGTGGTGTGGTCAGGCAGAGGTTGTAAATATGTTGTTGGTGGTGTTGAACAGGGTTGTATATTTTGTGTTGGTGGTGTTGTTGTGGCGGAGGTTGTATCTATTGTTGTTGGTGGTGTTGTTGTGGCAGAGGTTGTATCTATTGTTGGTGGTGTTGTGGCGGAGGTTGTATATATTGTTGGTGGTGTTGTTAAGGCGGAGGTTTATATATTGTTGGTGGTGGTGTTCTTGTGGCGGAGGTTGTATATATTGTTGTTGGTGGTATTGTTTTGGGCGGAGGTTGTATATATTGTGTTGGTGTTGTTATGGTGGAGGTTGTATATATTGTTGTGGTGGTGTTGTTGTGGCGGAGGTTGTATATATTGTTGTTGGTGGTGTTGTTGTGGCGGAGGTTGTATATATTGTTGTTGGTGGTTGTTGTTTGTCGGAGGTTGTATATATTGTTGGTGGTGGTGTTGTTGTGGCGGAGGTTGTATATATTGTTGTTGGTGGTGTTGTTGTGGCGGAGGTTGTATATATGTTGTTGGTGGTGTTGTTTGGCGGAGGTTGTGTATATATTGTTGTTGGTGGTGTTGTTGTGGCAGAGGTTGTATATATTGTTGTTGGTGGTGTTGTGGCGGAGGTTGTATATATTGTTGTTGGTGGTGTTGTGGTGGGAGGTTGTATATATTGTTGTTGGTGGTTGTTGTGGTGGAGGTTGTATATTATTGTTGTTGTGGTGTTGTTGTTGTGGTGTGTTAGCGAGGTTGTATTATTGTTGTTGGTGGTGTTGTTGTGGCGGAGGTTGTATATATTGTTGGTGGTGTTGTTGTAGGCGGAGGTTGTATATTGTTGTTGGTGGTGTTGTTGTGGCGGAGGTTGTATATATTGTTGTGGTGTGGTGTGTTATGGCGCAGGTTGTATATATTGTTGTTGGTGGTGTTGTTGTGGCGGAGGTTGCATATATTGTTGTTGGTGGTGTTGTTGCGGCGGAGGTTGAATATATTGTTGTTGGTGGTATTGTTGTGGCGGAGGTTGTATATATTGTTGCTGGTGGTGTTGTGGCTGAGGTTGTATATATTGTTGTTGATGGTGTTGTTGTGGCGAAGGTTGTATATATTGTTGGTGGTGTTGTTATGGCGGAGGTTGTATGTATTGTTGTTGGTGGTGTTGATTTAGCAAAGGTCGTATTAATTGTTGTTGGTGGTGTTGTTGTGGCAGAGGTTGTATATATTGTTGTTGGTGGTGATGTTGGGGTGGAGGTTGTACATATTGTTGTTGGGGGTGTTGTGTGGTGGTTGTATATATTGTTGTTGGTGGTGTTGTTGTGGTGGAGGTTGTATATATATTGTTGGTGGTGTTGTTGTGGTGGAGGTTGTATATATTGTTGTTGGTGGTGTTGTTGTGGCTGAGGTTGTATATTTTGTTGTTGGTGGTGTGGTTAGGGCGGAGGTTGTATATATTGTTGTTGGTGGTGTTGTTGTGGCGGAGGTTGTATATATTGTTGTTGGTGGTGTTGTTGTGGCGGAGGTTGCATATATTGTTGGTGGTGTTGTTATGGCGGAGGTTGTATATATTGTTGTTGGTGGTGTTGTTGTGGCTGAGGTTGTATATTTTGTTGTTGGTGGTGTTGTGGTGGCGGAGGTTGTATATATTGTTGTTGGTGGTGTTGTTGTGGCGGAGGTTGTATATATTGTTGTTGGTGGTGTTGTTGTGGCGGAGGTTGTATATATTGTTGTTGGTGGTGTTGTTGTGGCGGAGGTTGTATATATTGTTGTTGGTGGTGTTGTTGTGGTGGCGGAGGTTGTATATTGTTGTTGGTGGTGTTGTTGTGGCGGAGGTTGTATATATTGTTGTTGGTGGTGTTGTTAGTGGCGGAGGTTGTATATATTGTTGTTGGTGGTTGTGTTGGCGGAGGTTGTATATATTGTTGTTAGTTGTGTTGTTGTGGCGGAGCTTGTATATGTTGTTGCTGGCGGGGTTGCGGCTGCGGTTGTATATATTGTTGTTGATGGTGTTGTGTGTTGGAGGTTGTATATATTGTTGTTGGTGGTGATGTTGGGGTGGAGGTTGTACATATTGTTGTTGGGGGTGTGGTTAGGGCGGAGGTTGTATATATTGTTGGTGTTGTTGTGGCGGAGGTTGTATATATTGTTGTTGGTGGTGTTGTTGTGGCGGAGGTTGTATATATTGTTGCTGGTGGTGTTGTGGCTGAGGTTGTATATATTGTTGTTGATGGTGTTGTTGTGGCGAAGGTTGTATATATTGTTGGTGGTGTTGTTATGGCGGAGGTTGTATATATTGTTGTTGGTGGTGTTGTTGTGGCTGAGGTTGTATATATTTTGTTGTTGGTGGTGTTGTTGTGGCAGAGGTTGTATATATTGTTGTTGGTGGTGTTGTTGGGGTGGAGGTTGTATGTATTGTTGTTGGTGGTGTTGTGTGGCGGAGGTTGTATATATTGTTGTTGGTGGTGTTGTGTGGAGGTTGTATGTATTGTTGTTGGTGGTGTTGATTTAGCGGAGGTTGTATATATTGTTGTTGGTGGTGTTGTTGTGGCGGAGGTTGTATATATTGTTGTTGGTGGTGTTGTTGTGGCGGAGGTTGTATATATTGTTTTGTTTTTGGGCGGAGGTTGTATATATTGTTGTTGGTGGTGTGGTAGGCGAAGTTGTATATATTGTTGCTGGTGGTGTTGTGGCTGAGGTTGTATATATTGTTGTTGATGGTGTTGTTGTGGCGAAGGTTGTATATATTGTTGGTGGTGTTGTTATGGCGGAGGTTGTATATATTGTTGTTGGTGGTGGTGTTGTTGTGGCGGAGGTTGTATATATTGTTGTTGGTGGTGTTGTTTTGGGCGGAGGTTGTATATATGTTGTTGTTGGTGTTGTTGTTGTTCCCCAAGCTGCCTTGCCGAACAGCCCCAAGTTGTTGGATTTCCAAGGCCATAACCGAGCGCCCCCACAGAACTCTCCTTTGTGACCACAATAAAGGTGGGTGACGAAGCCACTCCATGGCGGGGAGCTGAGGAGGGTGCAGAAACGCCCGGGTTAAGCCCCGCCACCCAGGCCCTGTGCCCCTCAACAATTGGTTGAAGAGAAAGTTGAGGGGCAAGGTTTTAAAAATGTGACGCTTTGGCTTCCAATCTTGGTAGATATGGAGGTCAATCCACGGAAAAGACGCCGTCACTATTGTTGTTGGTGTATAAGTTAAAGGAACAGTATTGGTTGTATGGCAGAGATCGCTCAGTTCTACTCTGTTGACCAGGTCCCATCACCAGGTTGTATATATTGTTGTTGGTGTGTTGTTGTTGTGGCGGAGGTTGTATATATTGTTGTTGGGTGGTGTTGTTGTGGCGGAGGTTGTATATTTGTTGTGGTGGGTGGATGGTTGTATATTGTTGTGGCGGAGGTTGTGTTGGAGGTTGTAATATGTTGTTGTGTGGTGTTGTTGTGGTGGTGGTTGTACATATTGTTGTTGGTGGTGTTGTGGCGGAGGTTGTATATATTGTTGTTGGTGGTGTTGTTGTGGCGGAGGTTGTATATATTGTTATTGGTAGTGTTGTTGTGGCGGAGGTTGTATATATTGTTGTTGGTGGTGTTGTTGTGGCAGAGGATGTATATGTTATTGTTGGTGTGTTGTTAAGGCGGAGGTTGTATATATTCCTGTTGGTGGTGTTGTTGTGGCGGAGGTTGTATATATTGTCGTTGGTGGTGTTGTTAGGGCGAAGGTTGTATATATTGTTGTTGGTGGTATTGTTAGGGCGGAGGTTGTGTATAATGTTGGTGGTTTGGTTAGGGCGTAGGTTGAATATATAATTATTGTTGGTGGTGTTGTAGTGGTGGAGGTTGTGTATATTGTTGTTGGTGGCGTTGTTAGGGAGGAGGTTGTATATATTGTTGTTGGTGGTGTTGTTGTGGTTGAGGTTGTATATATTGTTGTTGGAGGTGTTGTTGTGGTTGAGGTTGTATATATTTTTGTTGGTGGTGCTTTTGTGCTGGAGGTTGTATATATTGTTGTTGGTGGTGTTGTTGTGGCGGAGGTTGTATATGTATTTGTTGGTGGTGTTGTTGTGGTGGAGGTTGTATATATTGTTGTTGGTGGTGTTGTTGTGGGGGAGGTTGTATATATTGTTGGTTGTGTGGTTGGGGCGGAGGTTGTATATATTGTTGTTGGTGGTGTTGTTGTTGCGGAGGATGTATATATTGATGTAGGTGGTATTGTTGTGGTGGATGTTGTATATATTGTTGTTGGTGGTGTGGTTAGGGTGGAGGTTGTATATATTGCTGCTGGTGGTGTTGTTGTAGCGGAGGTTGTATATATTGTTGTTGGTGGTGTTGTTGTGGCAGAGGTTGAATATGTTGTTGGTGGTCTTGTTGTGGTGGAGGTTGTATATTGTTGTTGGTGGTGTTGTTGTGGCGGAGGTTGGGTATAATGTTGTTGATGGTGTTGTTGTGGCGGAGGTGGTATATATTGTTGATGGTAGTGGTGTTGTGCCGGAGGGTGTACAAATTGATGGTGGTGTTGTTGTGGCGGAGGTTGTATATATTGTTGTTGGTGGTGTTGGTGCGGCGGAGGTTGTATATATTGTTGTTGGTGGTGTTGTTGTGGCGGAGGTTGTATATATTGTTGTTGGTGGTGTCGGGGCGGAAGTTGTATATATTGTTGTTGGTGGTGTTGTTGTGACGGAGTTTGTATACAGCGTTGTTGGTGGTGTGGTTGCGGTGTCGGGTGCTTATATTGTTGTTGGTGGTGTTGTTGTGGGGGTGTTTGTATATATTGTTGTTGGTGGTGTTGAGGCGGAGGTTGTATATATGTTGTTGGTGGTGTTGTTGTGGCAGAGGTTGTATATATTTTTGTTGGTGGTGTTATGGTGGAGGTTGTATATATTGTTGTTGGTGGTGTTGTTATGGCTGTGGTTGTATATGTTGTTGTTGGTTGTGTTGTTGTGGTGGAGGTTGTATATATTGTTGTTGGTGGTATTGTTGTAGCGTAGGTTGTATATATTGTTGTTGGTGGTGTTGCTGTGGCAGAGGTTGTACTCTATATATTGTTGTTGGTGGTGTTAGGGCGGAGGTTGTATATATTGTTGTTGATGGTGTTTTTTAGGGCAGAGGTTTTATAAAATGTTGTTGGTGGTGTTGTTCTGGCGAAGGTTGTATATATTGTTGTTGGTGGTGTTGTTATGGTGGAGGTTGTATATATTGTTGTTGGTGGTGTTGTGGTGGAGGTTGTATATATTGTTTTCGGTGGCGTTGTTGTGGCGGAGGTTGTATATATTGTTGTTGGTGGTGTTGTTGTGGTGGAGGTTGTATATATTGCTGTTGGTGGTATTGTTGTGGCGGAGGTTGTATATATTGTTGTTGGTTGTGTTGTTGTGGTGGAGGTTGTATATATTGTTGTTGGTGGTGTTGTTGTGGCGGAGGTTGTATATATTGTTGTTGGTTGTGTTGTTGTGGTGGAGGTTGTATATATTGTTGTTGGTGGTGTTGTTGTGGCGGAGGTTGTATATATTGTTGTTGGTGGTGCTGATGTGGTGGAGGTTGTATATATTGTTGTTGGTGGAGTTGTTGCGGTAGAGGTTGGATATATTGTTGTTGTTGTGGTGGAGGTTGTATATATTGTTGTTGGTGGAGTTGTTGCGGTAGAGGTTGGATATATTGTTGTTGTTGTGGTGGAGGTTGTATTTATTGTTGTTGGTGGTGTTGTGGCGGATGTTGTATATATTGTTGTTGGTTGTGTTGTTGTGGCGGAGGTTGTATATATTGTTGTTGGTGGTGGTGTTGTGGCGGAGGTTGTATATATTGTTGTTGGTTGTGTTGTTGTGGTGGAGGTTGTATATATTGTTGTTGGTGGTGTTGTTGTGGCGGAGGTTGTATATATTGTTGTTGGTTGTGTTGTTGTGGTGGAGGTTGTATATATTGTTGTTGGTGGTGTTGTTGTGGCGGTATTTGTATATATTGTTGTTGGTGGTGTTGTTTTGGCGGAGGTTGTATATATTTTTGTTGGTGGTGTTGTTGTGGTGGAGGTTGTATATATTGCTGTTGGTGGTATTGTTGTGGCGGAGGTTGTATATATTGTTGTTGGTGGTGTTGTTGTGGCGGAGGTTGCATATATTGATGTTGGTGGTGTTGTTGGTGGTGTTGTTGTGGCGGAGGATATAAATATTGTTGTTGGAGGAGTTGTTGTGGTGGTGGTTGTACATATTGTTGTTGGTGGTGTGGTTAGGGCGGAGGTTGTATATATTGTTGTTGGTGGTGTTGTTGTGGCGGAGGTTGTATATATTGTTATTGGTAGTGTTGTTGTGGCGGAGGTTGTATATATTGTTGTTGGTGGTGTTGTTGTGGCAGAGGATGTATATGTTATTGTTGGTGTGTTGTTAAGGCGGAGGTTGTATATATTCCTGTTGGTGGTGTTGTTGTGGCGGAGGTTGTATATATTGTCGTTGGTGGTGTTGTTAGGGCGAAGGTTGTATATATTGTTGTTGGTGGTATTGTTAGGGCGGAGGTTGTGTATAATGTTGGTGGTTTGGTTAGGGCGTAGGTTGAATATATAATTATTGTTGGTGGTGTTGTAGTGGTGGAGGTTGTGTATATTGTTGTTGGTGGCGTTGTTAGGGAGGAGGTTGTATATATTGTTGTTGGTGGTGTTGTTGTGGTTGAGGTTGTATATATTGTTGTTGGAGGTGTTGTTGTGGTTGAGGTTGTATATATTTTTGTTGGTGGTGCTTTTGTGCTGGAGGTTGTATATATTGTTGTTGGTGGTGTTGTTGTGGCGGAGGTTGTATATGTATTTGTTGGTGGTGTTGTTGTGGTGGAGGTTGTATATATTGTTGTTGGTGGTGTTGTTGTGGGGGAGGTTGTATATATTGTTGGTTGTGTGGTTGGGGCGGAGGTTGTATATATTGTTGTTGGTGGTGTTGTTGTTGCGGAGGATGTATATATTGATGTAGGTGGTATTGTTGTGGTGGATGTTGTATATATTGTTGTTGGTGGTGTGGTTAGGGTGGAGGTTGTATATATTGCTGCTGGTGGTGTTGTTGTAGCGGAGGTTGTATATATTGTTGTTGGTGGTGTTGTTGTGGCAGAGGTTGAATATGTTGTTGGTGGTCTTGTTGTGGTGGAGGTTGTATATATTGTTGTTGGTGGTGTTGTTGTGGCGGAGGTTGTGTATAATGTTGTTGGTGGTGTTGTTGTGGCGGAGGTGGTATATATTGTTGTTGGTAGTGGTGTTGTGCCGGAGGGTGTACAAATTGATGGTGGTGTTGTTGTGGCGGAGGTTGTATATATTGTTGTTGGTGGTGTTGTTGTGGCGGAGGTTGTATATATTGTTGTTGGTGGTGTTGTTGTGGCGGAGGTTGTATATATTGTTGTTGGTGGTGTCGGGGCGGAAGTTGTATATATTGTTGTTGGTGGTGTTGTTGTGACGGAGTTTGTATATAGTGTTGTTGGTGGTGTTGTTGTGGTGGAGGTTGTATATATTGTTGTTGGTGGTGTTGTTGTGGGGGTGTTTGTATATATTGTTGTTGGTGGTGTTGAGGCGGAGGTTGTATATATTGTTGTTGGTGGTGTTGTTGTGGCAGAGGTTGTATATATTGTTGTTGGTGGTGTTATGGTGGAGGTTGTATATATTGTTGTTGGTGGTGTTGTTATGGCTGTGGTTGTATATGTTGTTGTTGGTGGTGTTGTTGTGGTGGAGGTTGTATATATTGTTGTTGGTGGTATTGTTGTAGCGTAGGTTGTATATATTGTTGTTGGTGGTGTTGCTGTGGCAGAGGTTGTACTCTATATATTGTTGTTGGTGGTGGTGTTAGGGCGGAGGTTGTATATATTGTTGTTGATGGTGTTTTTAGGGCAGAGGTTTTATAAAATGTTGTTGGTGGTGTTGTTCTGGCGAAGGTTGTATATATTGTTGTTGGTGGTGTTGTTATGGTGGAGGTTGTATATATTGTTGTTGGTGGTGTTGTGGTGGAGGTTGTATATATTGTTTTCGGTGGCGTTGTTGTGGCGGAGGTTGTATATATTGTTGTTGGTGGTGTTGTTGTGGTGGAGGTTGTATATATTGCTGTTGGTGGTATTGTTGTGGCGGAGGTTGTATATATTGTTGTTGGTTGTGTTGTTGTGGTGGAGGTTGTATATATTGTTGTTGGTGGTGTTGTTGTGGCGGAGGTTGTATATATTGTTGTTGGTTGTGTTGTTGTGGTGGAGGTTGTATATATTGTTGTTGGTGGTGTTGTTGTGGCGGAGGTTGTATATATTGTTGTTGGTGGTGCTGATGTGGTGGAGGTTGTATATATTGTTGTTGGTGGAGTTGTTGCGGTAGAGGTTGGATATATTGTTGTTGTTGTGGTGGAGGTTGTATATATTGTTGTTGGTGGAGTTGTTGCGGTAGAGGTTGGATATATTGTTGTTGTTGTGGTGGAGGTTGTATTTATTGTTGTTGGTGGTGTTGTGGCGGATGTTGTATATATTGTTGTTGGTTGTGTTGTTGTGGCGGAGGTTGTATATATTGTTGTTGGTGGTGGTGTTGTGGCGGAGGTTGTATATATTGTTGTTGGTGGTGTTGTTGTGGCGGTGGTTGCATATATTGTTGTTGGTGGTGTTGTTGTGGCAGTATTTGTATATATTGTTGTTGGTGGTGTTGTTTTGGCGGAGGTTGTATATATTTTTGTTGGTGGTGGGTTTGTGGCGGAGGTTGTATATATTGTTGTGTGTGGTGTTGTTGTGGCTGAGGTTGTATATATTGTTGTTGGTGGTTTTGTTGTGGCGGAGGTTGTATATATTGTTGGTGGTGTTGTTGTGGCGGAGGTTGTATATATTGTTGTTGGTGGTGTTGTTGTGGCGGAGGTTGTATATATTGTTGTGGTGGGGTTGTTGTGGCGGAAGTTGTATATAGTGTTGTTGGTGGTGTTGTTGTGGCGGAGGTTGTATATATTGTTGATGGTGGTGTTGTTAGGGTGGAGGATGTATACATTGTTGTTGGTGATGTTGTGGCAGAGGTTGTATATATAAGGATTTATGATAGTTTTACTATAGTTGGAGTATCGTTATATATTAATTTTATAAGAATATATTTCGGTTATAAAAACAAAGTTATGAATTTTGTTTATTTGCACTTTTGTATACCTTTTTATTTATACAGTATATAGTTTAAATATTATTACACTTCAGATAATAGTTTCACAGAGTTTCACAGAGTTGTAAATGACTGAATAATTTACTAAGACAACTTGGATTGTTATAACACGTATTGAATGATATCAAAATTCTTGGTTATATTTAATGTAGCTTGTATGATAACTAATAACACCGTTGTTTCCTATAAGTTCCAACCAAAGCTGTTCTCCTCTCCTATTATATTTAATTTGTACTCACTAGGATTAAATGTGGTGTCTTTCTCGGACTCTCTCTTTTGGAGTCCATGATGACTTCGTAATGCTGTGGTTGTTGGTGTCTACTGGCTGGTACTGGTACTAACTGTTTGAGTTTTAATCTTGAGCTTATATAGGGCTCAAGTGAATATGTCGACGTCCACACTCACGTGTGAATAGCTTCCACGTTTACACTCACGTGTTTAAATTATATATATATAACTCTATGTAATTAAACTCTGGAGTCGGAAGTAATCTCTTAGGACTTGTAATCTTGGATTAGATTTCCAGTGTTTACCAACATGGTAGTGTTTATTTAACATATAGTGCTACTTGATCTACTTCCACAGTAGATACCTGAATTACACTTTAAAACTGAGTTATTAGTTCATCACTTAATCTATTGATACATATATTAACTTCTAATATATACTATAAATCATAAATCCATTACGTAAACAACAGCTGATCAATGATTACTCACAGATATACACAGGTTGGTTCTGGCTATTGTATACATTGGCTGATATAGATAAGAAGACTCTCGGATCCTTATCTTCTGTACCATTATCAGTGTTCTCTCTAAATTCCTTATTCGTAGTGGGTATATAGAGTATATATCTTATTCTATCCTTTATTTACATTCTTTATTCACTAGAAGATTCATTCATGTCGACTAACTCTGTTCCCGACATCACTCCCCGTTTTTTTAGAGGCCTGCGTCCGCGCTGGCCAATCGTTGTAGTAAGTTGGGGACCCTCGTCAGCTGAGAGGGGCGACAGTGCAGGAACGGACGTGATGGGTGTAGATGATGTAATTTGGTGCATGTTGATCACAGACGGCTGCATCGTCGCTTTGGAGGTGTGCTGCTTCTTGATCTCCGCAGCTCGACGTGTACGGGCTAGCACGACGGTGTAGACGCCATAGGCTGCTCCTACCAGGATGAGGATAGCAGCTATCGCCAAGGTCGTATTCTGGATTATTTTCTGTTGAAGAGGATGGTGTATTTCGATACGTTTGGCTATTACTGCTAGTTGTAGTAGATCGCTTGTAGACAATGTCGGAGTAGGTAGATCTCGTAGTTGGAGTAGAGTAGAGTTTATTTCTTGAAGTAAGTTGTGGGTGTGCCGTGATATTGGAAGGGACAAGTTGAAGTTTGTAGCTCTTATATATGTCTCTTCTCGCCGTCTCTTCCCCATAGCCGGTAATTGAAGAATTGGGCTATGTGCACCACAACCTTCATTCAGTGTGAGAAGTCCCAGGTTATGTGTTATCTGTTTTTTTTAATTCAAGTGTAGTTGATGGACAAGCAAGTGTAAAAGTAATTTGAATAGGGGTTGAATAAATCCATCCTTCGTTGGGTTTAATAAAGATAGGAGTGAAACTATGTATTATATTAGTATGACATAGTGTCGGGTGTACTTTACCATTAATAAATGTAGCAACTTCACAATTAGGGGTGTGAATACTATAACGAGGACCGGTTGGGGGGCATATAAAAAATGTGTTATGTGCCTTGCAATGGGAAAAAGAATTATACATTGCATACGTATTCCGGTATTCAGAAATGGCTAAAAATTGATTATTTATGTCAACTTGTAAGTACAAGTGTGTCTTGGGTGCGGGAAAATGTAAAGTATGTAATTTAAAAACATCAAAGGTATGTGCTGGTTGTCCACGAAGGGGTACAATTAAATCAAAATAAAAGATGTGACTAGCAATGGTTGGTTTGGAAACAACTATTATTGTATCTCTATATAAACTTAAATATTCTGGTCTTGCTGGGTACAATAATCCTGGTGAATTCAATGAAGCTTCTGATAAAATTTCAAGCAATTTATCTGTTGGCATTAAATATGGAGAAATTTTAGATTCTAACATCTGATCCAATTCAATTTTAACATTATTTACGTCAGCATAAATATCAGACAATACTATTTGTAATGATAATAAATTACCAATGAAATCTGATTCATCCTCCAACTCTTGCAACTTATTTCCAACTCGTGCGACAATGTTTAAAATATTTCGAGTGCTATTATGTAGCCTATCAATTGCATAATTTAAAGATTCCATACGTCGAGTAGTATTATTGAGTATTTTAGTATGAACATTTAATTGTTCACGTTCCTCTTCTGTAAGGACTTGTAAGTTGCCTAATTTATCGTGAACTGCATCAATTTGATCTTGTGTTGCAATACCGAAAAGAGAATTAGCTAGAGATCCCACAAAATCTATTGCTCCTCGTTTATTTCGCTTGGATGTCGATGATATATTTTCTACCGGACATGACGTAACGTATGTAATTATGAAAATCTGGATCAATCCTATACAATTCATTTTTTATCGAGTTGATCCAGATATCCTATTTCCCATTTTCCTTTACTAACTTAGGAGTATGAGCTTCAGAATATAGTATAATGTCCTGAATGTAAACCTGAGCTAAACATAGTGGGTGTAACACAGTTGTAGTGTCAATTTGGTAGGGAATGACATAAGTATTTCCCGTAACCACCAATCTCGCCTCTTTAGACTGGATTGACTTAATGTTGATTCACCCGTTTCTGCTGCGGGACAGACGATCGCCAAGTAACCCAGGATTACCTGGAAGGTAAACAATATCTCACTATTGTGTTTTCACTACTATTTTCTATATTCAAGGGGACGGGGCATTACATACGGCAAAGGTTGTACTCTACTATGTGATCGTAGAGAATATCTAGGTATATTATGTACAATATCATCATCAATATTATTACCTACTCTATCATCCTCACTGTCACTCTCACTCTCACTGTCATCCTGAATTAAGTGAGGATCATTTATACTGCTAGAACTATCAGTTTCAAGTATATCCGAGTGTATTGGATAAACACTTCTTACATTCATATTGTCGCGAGTTAGCAACGCCTCTTCCGGCACAACTCGGACACGGTCAGTGTGAATCGTCACTGGGCGATTACCTTTAATGCGCCTTAATTTATTAGTGGCCCCTCCATCATTGACGAACATGCCTATTACATAAGGCATCCTCTTCAAACACTAATCCGCCGTAGTTTGAATCTACCGCGCAGAGCATTTAAAAACTGAGGAGCCTTCATCATGAGCGCACGCGACCTCACTCATGGCTTCAGTCATTATGAATTGGGTTCTCACTACGAAAAAACTTCGTAAAAAATAAAAACAAAAAGA
The DNA here is from genome assembly GCA_032716605.1 of Paralithodes platypus. Lineage (NCBI taxonomy): Eukaryota > Metazoa > Arthropoda > Malacostraca > Decapoda > Lithodidae > Paralithodes > Paralithodes platypus. Next base: position 24,348,492 of record CM064543.1, on the reverse strand, counting down.
AAATAAGAATAACTATCCAATAAGCTTTCCATCATATCGTGGATGTACTTGTGTGGATTTCTGACCAGACGCTGAATCAGGCGTCATTCCTCCTTCTTTGCTCTGCGCTCAGCCTGCCCGGACGTACCTTTCAGGCTCCGCTGGTTCCGCATTCGTTGCGTCCCTAGTGAGTTTTTCTCATTTGTTTACTCTAGGATGTATCGAGTAAGGTTAGGATAGGCGTAGCAGGAGTGTCCTGGGCTGGTTGCCCGCAGTGCAGTGTATTTTGGGTCGTATGTATGGGGCATCTATTTCGGATGTACCCTCGTGGTCCTGTTGTGGACACGTGAACTTTTCACAGTTGTGTTAGTTGGTGATGCAGGCGGCTTTCATTACGCGTTAATTATTGCTGCCTTTTATCCTTCTGATGAGGTAAGCTGTGTGTTTGCTGACGTTCCCAGCGTATTTTTCTTCACTTAGTGAAGTTTTTTCTGGGTCCGTGTCAGGCTTCCCGGGGTGGGAAGTTATCGCTTCGGTGGTGTGTTGGCGGTGGTTCCTGTTGTGATATTCCAGTGTGTGTTTATATTTCAACTATTTTCATGCCGTCTACCTAGGCCTAGCCAGCCGCTCGTAGCTTTGCCACATGTCTAGTGTTATTATTTATTTTATAAATATGCCCTACTGTGTCATGTGTATCCGGGTTTTAGTTGTGTATTGGCTAATTCCTCGGACTATATTTGTTTCCTGGTTTAGTTGTGTATTGGCTAATTCCACGGATTATGTTGTGACCTTGGTTAGTCGTGCGTGTCTCTCCTCGTGTCGTATTGTTCAGATGGTGTCTGTTCAGGGTGGGGTTTGCCTTCCGGCGGGTTTTTTCTCGGTTTCACCATGAAAAATCCTGACCGATGAGCAGTGTTGGGCCACACGTGGTTTTTAACTCTGGCTGGTTCCCCGGCGTGGGGAGGTGTCTGTGGCTCTCCAGGACTGCGTCTCTGTGGGTGCCTGGTTTCAGGCCTCCTTTAAATTCCCGGCGGGATGGCTGTACCCATCCTTACATATATATATAGATATATATAAAGAAACGACGTACTTGAGAACACTCGTTTTTTATAGGTTTTTCTACCTGGTTTACGACAACCACATGGATAACCTAGCTGTTGTTTAGGCGTTCCTCCCCGGCGATCTTTTACAAAGAAGTGGGGTCAGGAGCTTGTGGGGTTAACTTTTAGACTTCTCACCCGGCGGGTGCACCTGAGCAGGGTGGGATAAAACGACTTAGGTCTCATATAGTTAACCAATCCATTTGAGTGATACTCTGTGTATCGCTGCCTTTACTCTTACGGCAATTGAAGGATCAGTGAGGTTTAACCAAATCGATTCCCACACCCGGCGGGTGCCCCTAAGTGGAGGAACTAAGGAATTTATAAACAAATTCAATTTCGATTAACCTTAATTGGGTGATACTTTCAGTATCGCCGCCTTCTATTTTTACGACGATCGTTTGGGACAATTCGTTAAAAAATCAGATCTCGTATATTCCTGCCCTGGGCTATTCTACTAAAATATTTCAAGGGCCGGCGTCTTTATGAGGGGGGGCTTTGTTGCAAAATTGAATCTTGAGACAGTCACCACCTCCTACAGACTATAAGTGCCATACTGGACCATTATATCAGAGGGTATTCTTCATGTTCTTTAGCTAAGAAGATTTGTTTAGCCTCTTTACACCCAGCCGCGTAGCGAGATGTGTTAGCTGTGTCTTTGCATCCCGTTACCCGGCGGGTTATTAACACTTGTATGCGAACACGTGGGTTAACCTTATGAGCATTAATTCCTGGAAATTTTTCTTTATTTTTCCAGAGCTGAGCTCCGGCGGACCAATACAGACCCGGCGGTAGTTTCCTCACACCAGTCTCTGTCATGGCTAATGTGGCCCCAGTTTTTGCCCTGTGCATTACCCCTACTTGCGCGGGTATCCCAATTTTTGCGCATACCCTTTGCATAAGGTGTGTTAGATGTCTAGACCGTTCAAGGGGTCTCTGGGTTACACTTAATTGTTCATTTTGCTCCCAATTAGCCAATAAAGTCCTGTGTGACAATGACAAGACCGCGGCGGTAGCGTTGAGAGAGGTCAGACAACAAATGTCGGCCTATACTACCATTGTCGCACATAAGTCACTTCAATGTGACAACGTCCCACTTTGGGATAAGTTGCTGTCAGAGCACCCTCCCCCTAAACGTACCTCTAGAGTAACGGGTTTTAAGCCGACAGAGACTAGCCAGGGTTCTGTATCGTCTGTGGATACGTTTAAACGCCCGAGAGAGCCTACTCCCCCGGCAGCCACCTCCTCGTCGCAGGCGAGATCGAGGTCAAGGTCACCCCTCAGACAGCGGTCTTCAAGTCGGGCCTCTTCCCCGGCTAGTAAGAAGTGTAAGACTGAAGCTTCCCCCAGTGGCCATGGTGGTGATTCTTCCAAACCTAGGTCTAGTTCGCGGTCACACCGTAGCCACAAATCCTCCAAAAAGGATTCCCATAAGAAGTCCTCTCGACATTCTACTAAGTCTAGTGCATCTCATCGTACCTCTACACCTGAAAATGTTTCTGTTACAGCCTCAGAGTATAGTGAAGCGCCTGTCCCTAAACAAGATTTACCTATTGATATTAACCCTAGAACGGAAAGTTCAGAAATTCAATAATTGAGAATGTTTCAGACTCTCAAGAGAGCGTAGGCCAGAGCCTCGGTGTTTGGCGGTTTGCTCAGCCAGGGTCTGACCATCCACGTCCGACTCATACGAGTCACACAGTAGCCGATGTCCACAGGGACGCGGCGACCCCATCCTCTATCCCTGATTTATCTTGGAAACAAGGTGCCCGCCCTCCGTCTTCTCAGTAGGATCGGGAGGAACAAGATGAAGTGTCATTAATTTCAGATAGGGAGGGACAAAGGTCAGGCTCAGGCCTGGACGCCGCCCATGATAATACTGATTCACCTGAAAGTTCTGCATCTAACCAGTTTGTTACAGCACAAGAAATTGATGGGTTACTTACTCATGCTCTATCAAAATTCTTTAATCAACAACGAGAAAACCCCACAATGGACTTGGGGGCTCCCTTGACAAGTTCTGCGGTACGGCCTCTGATAACGTCAATCGATTTATCTAAGATTCCTAACCCTCCTACTCTGTCACCGGCAGGGAGCTCTAAGCCAGCTACGGCGGCATTCACTACGTCAAATGTCAGGGTCATTACGGATGTTAATCCACCCCCTCTAGACAAAGCGCCTCTTAGAAAGGTAGCTATGCCCCTGCTTTATGGGCCAGACGAGTCATGGGTCCCTTTGAACCCCTCTAAGCCAGAGCTAGCCCAGCCTACCTTGTCAGGGGAACTCCCGGTACCACGTGAGTGGTTTATCCAGGGAAATAAGTCTAAGAAATTAAGGGCATTGGATGCCTTGGGTAATGTTTTGGACGTAAATATCAAGGCTATACCTAGTTTTTATCATCAGGATTATTTTGTTTATGCATCTAAGCCTGCTTTACCCCCTGCCTCAGCTTCAAAACTTTTTTCAGACTGGTCTAAGCTGGATGGGTTTAATGATATTAAGGCTCTGTCGGCTCTTACTCCTGAACTAGATTACAGACCGTCACAGACGAGACAGCTAATCCAGTGTTGAAGGTGGGACAGTTGGGACCAGGACCTTGGGTGGATTGGGAGGTAGAGGCTCAAAACTTTGCAACCACTTTCACTTCTAATCTCCCCTCCAGATTCCTCAGGATACACATTCATGGTTCTCCATGCCGGTAGGTTCTGCCGGCGGAGTTCCGTCAGCTTTATTTTCTTTTTTAGCTGCCCCTAAGATTAATCTTTGTGAACTAAAGGAACCATTCACTACCCCTTCTCACCTAGACAGAGAATTTAGGCTAAGGGGAAAAGCTTTCCGCCTGTTTTCACAGTACATAGTTTCTCAACAGGTGGCTAAGTCTTTACTCAGGTCTACTCAGGCAATCGCAGACGCGGATGCTCGAAGATCAGTTGAGTTATCCCGGCGTCTGATTCTTCAGTCGTCGATTCAATCCTTAGGTGACATACGCACAGCCTTACTTGAGGCGGTGCGAGCACGACAGGATCTTAGGATGTCATTAGTTCGCAAGCTGCCTGATCGCATTGCTAACCAGGTGGTAATGTCCCCAGTACTTACACCTTCTTTAATGTCCCCTGATGTATGGCGAACAGTGTTTAACATGGCACAGGCTGTGAAGCACAGTCCCGCACAGGCTAAGAAACCCGCATTTAACTTCCCCAAACCTAAGCCTCCTACTAAAGCTCAGCCAGGGGGTTCTAAGCCGTTTCTTCCGCCTAAGTCCTCCCAATCCCCCCTGGGTCAGTTCAGGCATAGACAGAGAGGGTTTTCAGGACAGAGGGGACGCGGCCAGTATAAGCCGGGGCAGGGCCAGTCTTCGGCCCACACCAGCCAGCCGGCGAAGCGTCCAACACCACCAAACCCACCATCAAAAAACTAAAGTCTTTCTCACTCCCAGTGCCTATCTTAGAGCCGGAGGAACCGAGGGAAGTACAGCCGGCGAACCCTTGTCTGCTAACTGGGTCGTTCCGAACGTGTCACCAAGCATGGCCGTTAAAAACCTGGGTACGGATGGTGGCACGCAAAGGCATCACTTGGCAGTGGCTCCGGCGACCTCGCTTACGTCAGCCGACAACGGCAAATTGTGTTTCATTAGAGGTGGAGTTGCTGGTCCAGGAGATGATTGCCAAGAATGTCATCATCCCGGTCCCTCCAGATTACCCTGTATTCACGTCAAAACTGTTTTTGGTTCCCAAACGGGACAGTGTTCAGATGAGGCCGGTCGTAGACCTGTCTTATCTGAATCTTCACATTTACAACGAGTCTTTCAGAATGTTAACAGTTCATCAAATCAGGCTAACACTTCCGCCGGGAGGCTGGATGTGTTCCCTAGACCTGACAGACGCCTATTGGCACGTGTCGGTCAACAAAAGATTTCAAAGGTTTCTGGCCTTGAGGATCAGGCACCAAAATTTTGTTTTTCAGAGGATGCCGTTCGGTTTGAACCTAGCACCTCGATTATTCACGAAACTAGTCCGGCAAGCCCTGATGCCGTTGTTAAAACAGGGAATCAGAGTGTTGTGGTATCTAGACGACTGGCTGGTGGTGGCAGAGACACAACAATTATGCATAAAACATGTCAATATCATTTTAAATCATGTCAAAACTCTAGGCTTCAAGGTAAATCTGGTAAAGTCAAACCTTGTTCCCTCAAGAGTAATTCAGTGGATAGGGCTGGTCTGGGACACCGCCGCTCTCACTCTGAGTCAGAGTGTGGACAATCGCAACAGGTTTCGCAGGAAACTGTTCAGGTTTCTTCACAGTCTGACTACGACACGAAGAGTCTGGGAGTCTCTGGTCGGCTCTCTCAACTGGATTCAGCTAACTGTCAAGTTGGGCCGGTTGAAAGTAAAACGATTAATATTGGAAGGCAACAAATATTTCCCACTCTTACCGGCGGGAAAATTATGGCCCATACCAAAATTAATCCACACCTTACTAGCGGTCTGGGCGAAGAGGGAAACATTGCACTCAATCATGTCATGGACCTCTCCTCCTCCAACGGTATGGGTAGACACGGATGCGTCAGGCACCATAGGGTGGGGATTTCAGTCAAATCAGGGGCACCAGGGTCAGGGACTTTGGTCCCACTTAGAAATCTCTCACATAAATGTCAAAGAGTTACTAGTCCCCTTGTATTTCCTTCAGGCTCACGGCCCGGCGTTACGGGGCAAGTCAGTGGCCTTCAGAATGGACAATCTGAATGCAGTTCACTGTATTCAGAAACAAGGGTCAACGAGGTCAAGGAAGTTGCTACTCGTGTCGGAAGAGATTTTTGTTCTAGCCACCAGTCTAGATATTTATCTTCACGCATCTTATCTCCCAGGCGTAGCGAACGTCTGGGCAGACGCTCTGTCCCGGAGACAGAGCACGACAGTAGAATGGGAGCTCAAGCAACCCATTTTCGACCTAATGATTGCGGAGCTCTCCCATCCACAAGTGGATCTTTTTGCGTCCGAGGAGACTCACAAGCTCCCTCTATACCTCACCCGCCGGGCGATAACGCCGGCAGGGGGGCCAGACGCCCTAGTGACAGACTGGAACAGATGGAGCTCCATCTATCTGTTTCCGCCGCCAGATGCGTCACTAATGTGCCACGTAGTGAACAAACTACGAGTTTATCGAGGCTTAGTCTCGCTAATCGCGCCCCTGTGGCCGGCGCAGGTGTGGTACCAGCAGTTAATAATGTGGTGCCCGGACCCGGTATCGCTCCCGGTCGGGTACTTCCACTTAAACACGATTGGCAACCTAGAGACCTCGCTGACTTTTGCATTATGGACATTCAGGAGGCCAAGTGGCTAGCACCATACGGTAGGGATGTGACCAATAAATTGCTCAATCAATATACTCAGTCTACTAAGCGACAATATCAATCTCATTGGAAAGCTTTTACTTCTTGGATTGTTAGAACGGAACAAACTGTACCCTCAGTGGCATTGGTTTTTAATTACTTGAACTATCTGTTTGAGCAGAAACGTTTATCTGTGGTTACTTTGAAGAATCACTTAACTGCGATTAGAGTGCCCTTTTTCGACCTTACAGGTCTATCCATACCGGTGGCGGAGGAAACAGGATTTATGAGAGCGTGTTTTAAACTCCGCCCACCTCCCCGTCAGCTCATGCCTACTTGGTCTCTGAACAAAGCTTTGTCTTTACTTCATTCTCGTCTGTATCAAAATACTGCAGACTTTGCTTTAATCTTAAAGAAGGCAGTTTTCCTTTTGGCTTTGGCCACCGGAAACAGAGTGTCTGAGCTGGCGGCGATGAGCAACACACCTAATTGTCTTAGGTTTGGTAGACTTAATGATTCAATTTCCATTGCACCCTCCCCGGCGTTTGTAGCCAAGAATGAGCATAGTGCACACGTGTTTTCTGAGTTCACGGTGCCGGCGTTAAAAAGGGGAAAGGTGCATCATAATTTATGTCCAGTGCAAGCTCTAACCAAATATTTGAGAATAGCTCCTCATAACCCCCAAGGTGCTTTATGGGTAGCGAGTACGGGTAAACGCTTACTTAAACGGCGATTAGCCTCTCTTCTGGTAGAAGTCATTAAAGAGAGTAATCCCGGCGTTGTGGGTAGGGCCCACGATTTACGCAAGTGGGCGGCCTCTTTACGTTTCCTGAAAAACTTTTCAGTTGAAGATATTGCGTCCACACAGTTGTGGGCGTCTAATCATACGTTTCTCTCTAGATACTTGTCAGTTGCTCTAGACAAACCTTCCTTACCATGTATAGCTTTAAGGCAGAGGGTCTAGGTGGCCCTGCAGTCACTTATGTTTATTTTCAAGGAAGGGGGGGGGGGTGCAGTCAGTTGACATAGGACACCCTAGACCCCGCCGGAGTATGAGAGCTGTGATACAATTTAAGGTTAAAATGTGATATGAAAATTTCTCTGCGAGAATTTGTGCTAGTACAAAGTTTAGTACAAAACAACGGTGTTGTTATAGTAGTTTTAGCTGCGAAAGCAATGTAACATTAGTTCAATGGAGTTCATTAGCAATTGATCTCCACATGTATTTTGGGGTTTATGATGTGCACATATAAACTTATAACTTATTATTTTTGTCACCACTCGTTGAGTGGGGTGCCTTTTGTAACTACAGATCTGTGTTCAGAATCTTCAGGGTTACCTATTTTTGTCGGGCAGGCTTCTTTGAAGCACGCACCTGCCTGAACCCCTTTTTCTTGTATATTTCCGGCCTACGCCGTATTAAATACATTTTTCAAAAAGTAAGAATACTATGTGGTTGTTTTTATTATCTGCTTTTCTAGAGTTATGATATGATTACGAATGTCCCCCTCCAGTCTTAGATATCAGGCATGTTCGTCAATGATGGAGGGGCCACTAATAAATTATAGGTTTGACTCCTGTAAGGAGATAAAGAAAACCTAATATTTAGTAGTGGCCCCGTAATCATTGACGACTGGGGCCCTCCCGACCGTCCCCTTCCTATTCGTTGATGTATTAAGGATTTTGGTTTACTTGATATGTCAGTGAAGGAGGAATGACGCCTGATTCAGCGTTTGGTCAGAAATCCACACAAGTACATCCACGATATGATGGAAAGCTTATTGGATAGTTATTCTTATTTTCTTTTTGTTTTTATTTTTTACGAAGTTTTTTCGTAGTGAGAACCCAATTCATAATGACTGAAGCCATGAGTGAGGTCGCGTGCGCTCATGATGAAGGCTCCTCAGTTTTTAAATGCTCTGCGCGGTAGATTCAAACTACGGCGGATTAGTGTTTGAAGAGGATGCCTTATGTAATAGGCATGTTCGTCAATGATTACGGGGCCACTACTAAATATTAGGTTTTCTTTATCTCCTTACAGGAGTCAAACCTATAATTTAATTACTACTTCACTTACTTTCTCTACCAATCTATACGGACCGTTGTATTTTGGTTGAAATTTTTGTCTTTCATTTTTCCGTGGAACTACTTTTACATACACTCGGTCTCCCTCTATAGTTAATTTAGATAAGTGGACTGTATATTATTGATATTAAATGAGTATTAACCATATAGAAATATTTACCCTTAGATGAACTCAGCTGGTGATTGGAGGATGGCGGAAAATAGGCTAGATGACTCGAAGTGGTTAGTAAGGTAAACAGCGTATGAAAAGAGGCTACAATAGGCTAGGATAGGCTAGATATTTACGTTAAGTTTGTGCTAATTACCAAAGATGATGATGTAAATGACTATATGGAGTATGAGATGAAAAGTGAAGCGAAAACACCTGGTGAAGTAACTATGGAAAGAAGGCTTAGCGTGTGTAGCTGGGACGGAGGTTGGTTGGAGAGTGAGCGAGCGCGTTATGTTTGTCTCTGTCGTGACATACCGCGCACGCGCATAACATATGGAAAATGTATCCCATCTTCTTTACAATGAGATACTTATAAACAATCTTAAATAATACAAATATATATATATATGGGAATTATAATCCTACAATACTTTCCCATATACAACTATAGAATAATATATTCTACCCAATCATGGAACGTTCGACCAAGGTTATCGAAGCGTTCAACTTAAGACTACGGAACGATACGTAACGCTACATCAACCAAGATTACGTAACATCGAGACTGTTCATACTAGTTTGAGTACACTAAGTATGGACATATTCCCACCAACAGAAAATATACAAAATTTACATGATTAGATTTGCCCGAAGGCAATCTTATCCCGCCAAGCTTGGGAGCATATCTGGGCTGCCTGTCTACGTGGGCGTCCGCCGGACGCGTCAACAGGCTGCGCCGAAGTAGAAGCCAGAGAGGGGACATCAATGGATAACTGATCCGAGGGATTGTCCTTGCGATCGAGGTCACCCTCAAGAGGATATAGTCGGACTGTTGGCCGTGTGATTACTCCAGTCCTGGTGCTAACCTTTGCTACCCGAACCTCACCATCACGACCTGGTAACAACTCCTCTATCCGACCCAATTTCCAAAATGCGCGCGGGCCCTCCTCATGGATGGTTATCACGTCCCCTACCCTAGGCCAATGACCTTTTAATGGTGTTAGTTTATTCTTTTGCGCTTCCCTTAAAGTCACCAGATATTCTGTTGACCAGCGATGCCAAATATCTCGCGATAATTTACGAATGTATTTGTAGCGGGCCGATATCACGTCCTTACTTATGTAGTCTGGATCTTCCATAGTATCCTCATCATGCTCTTCAGGAAGATCCCGCAGTCTGTATCCATGTACCAGTACTGAGGGTGTAATTGGGGTAAGGTCTTCCAAAGCACCAGAAGCATAGTATAGAGGGCGATCATTTACGGTGGCTTCAATCTCCAAGAGTATGGTGTTGAGTTCCTCAATCGAGATGAGAGCTCTACCTAACACCTTCTTCAGACCCGCCTTCACGATGCCTATGGCTCTCTCCCATTGCGCCAAACCAAGGCGCTCTGGCGGGAATGAAACGCCATTCGCATTTTACATCCGCTAGACAGGTCTGAATCTTAGGATTGTTGCTCACTTCTTTGAGATATGTAGATGCCCCTATGAAAGTCTTTGCATTGTCACTCAGCATGATACGTGGATATCCCTGTCGACTGCAGAATCTTCGGAAGGCATGTAGGAAGCTATCACAAGTGAGGTTGGTGACCAGTTCCAGGTGAATTGACCTGGTAACAGCACAGGTGAAAAGTATCATATACACCTTAAGATTGGGTGAATCTTTCACAGGGATTGCTCCACTGTAGTCAACCCCGGTAACTTTGTAAGGGTCACCTGGGGTGGTTCGCAGGTTTGGTAAGGGAGGAATTCCGACGGGATCATAATGTGTTCCTGTACTCTTCTTCACTTTAAGCATTTGCGAAGGACTTTCTTGACCACCTGCCTGATTCTAGGCACCCTCCATCGTTGTCTTTCATAGGTGACTATATGACCAACCCCATAATGACAACAGAGTCGGTGACACCTATCGATGAAAAGATGGGTGAAGGGATGATTGGGGGGCAGTAGTATTGGATACTTACTTGCTTCAAAGAGGGCTGCCAATCGTAATCTGCCTCCGCAATGTATCAAATCAAGTCCCCCTTCAAGTGTAAGCCCAACTGGTTGATCAGGTTATTCCTAGACTTTGTTCCCTTAACCAGTAATTTATATTCCTGCGTATATATTTCTTGTTGACAGAGCTTATGTAATAATTTATCTGCAATTCTGATCTCCTTCACATTGAGGTAAGCACTACCTGTGGGCAGTGTGCCTTTAATTTTTGCTTTTACATTTTCTACAAATCGTATCACCCATGCTGTAACACGTTGTAACTTCTCATAGCTGCTGAATCTATCCAAGTCCCATAACCGTGTGTCTTCGTCAGGCACCGAGTCAATTACCGGTGCCACAATAGCAATGTGTTGCTCGCTCAAATCTATATTCTCTGGCCATTCGTTGGGATCATTAAGCCAGCATGGGCCATTCCACCACAACACAGAAGATTTGAGAAATTTAGCAGAGACACCACTTATAATGCAGTCACTTGGATTCTCTTTGGTAGACACATACCGGAACTGTGCGGTTGGGAGCAGGGTACGAATTTCGTCGACACGGTTGGTGACGTACACTGGTAGCTTCTTTCGGCTATGTAACCAGTAGAGCGTAATTTGGCTGTCACTCCACATAACTGTCTCCGAGATATTTAGCAAATTTTTAAAAGTTTCCTCTACAAAGTGAACGAGTCTAGCAAGCCAACAGAACTGCAGTCAGCTCTAATTTTGGGATGGAAAGGGATTTGATCGGGGCGACTTTCGACTTCGCCATGACTAGACGGCTGCCACTTGTGTCAACAGAGTATATGGCGGTGCCATACGCGACCTTGCTAGCGTCTGAGAAGGCATGAATGGAAACAGGATGGTCCATGACAACTCTCCGAGGAAAATTAAAACCCTTACAGAGACGAAAATCAGAAATAATGTCTTCCCACTCCTTAACCAGATCGCCAGTCAAAACCTAATCCCATCCTAATATTATCCTCCATAATCGCTGAAGGAATAATCTTGATTTGATCAACACCGGTAGAACTATCCCCAAGGGGTCAAAAAGTTTAGCCGTCATACTCAAGCAAATCCGTTTTGTAATCTGCGAATAATGCGCATACTGAACGCCGAATGAGAGGGTATCGGTGTCCGTTTCCCAAAACAACCCTAGCACTCTAACATGTTCCTGCTGTACCGCCGCCACTCCATCCCGTTGCAGTACAGTCCGCAACACAGAATTATTTGTCGCCCATTCACGCAAATGTAGATGGGCGTCATTCATAATTTCTCGGACTACGCCATAGGTATCAATCAGGAAATCTGATTGTTCCTGATTGTTCCTGATTGAGGAATTGTTCCAGGGCAGTCTCACTTTATACTGTTGGCTGTCGGGATCGTAGGTAACGGTATCCTCATACGACGATAGTGCTTGACGCTCAACCTGTGAGTATTCCTTAGGGGTTATCCCGATATGATCTAATTCCCACAAAACGTTTAAGTCATTTTTGCATGGTGGAATATTACCAGTGGACATGTATTCGTCCATTGGGTTTACTGCTACTTTCAATACAGTAATTACTTCTGTGCTGGAGCTGGTAGGTTGTGCCACATATGAACCACTGATGGCGTACCCGTACTTGGTAGGAAGCAGAATTAGGCTACCTGACCTTTTATACCCAGGTCGCACTATATTGTAGTAGTGATCCGCACCGATAAGCAGCTCCAGCTGATCTGTGTCCGTTGCGTGAGGATCGGCTAATTTTATGCCTTTACTTTGTAAACTAACCAGTTTAGACTTTAGGTTAAGTTCACCTTTATGTTCTGGCAATTCATCAACCACTATTGCGTCTAGATGATGAAATTTACCTCTGTGTTTGTATTGCAGTGCCACAACATTATATTCCCTAGAGGCTTGTTTCCCAGTAAATCCGTGAAGACATAATTCCTCAGTTCCTTTAGAAATGTAGGAAAGGGAGGATAGAACAGGAGACTTCACAAAGGTCCTCTGAGAACATTGGTCATGTAGCGATCTGATTTTAACACAATTATTATCCTTACCCTTTACCGGCAGCTGTACGGTGGGTAAGATTACTGTATTTTTACCTGTGGCAACGGACATTGTAGTTAAAGTAGCAGCAATATGCTCTCTCTTGGTGTTATCCTCTGCTGGTCTACTTTCTTTCCCTTGTTTTTGTGTACACAGGGAATGAAAGTGTTTGCCTTTACAAAACTTGCAGCTTCTTATATTAGGATTAGTACAACCCGAATGGCCATGGTCTTTTGACAAGCACCCAGTGCAGAGACGTAGTTGACGGGCTCTTTTAACTTTAAGAGGCCCTGTCTTATACTTCATACACTTGTACCATAAATGATTGGTGCCACTACACAGAACACAGTTGAATTTCCTGTACTCACTCTGGGCGGTAAATGTTGCCGAAGCCATGGGTGTACCCCCTACTCTGTCTTGACCCGCCATATTGTACACTTCAGCCTGGAGGCAATGAGTGAATTTCTTATAATCCAGGCTCGAGTCTCCCATTTCCCGTTTTATGGTTTCTTTTAGTGGTGATGGTAATTTATTGACAAGAGTCACCACACAAAATTCCTCCAAACAAATACCATGGCTAATAATTGACCTCATCACACTCTCTGTATTGGCATAGAAGTCCTTCAGGTCAGCTGTTTGGTGTTTGGGTGACACTAATTGATTGAATTTGATAACGTAAGCTGCCTTGATTCGATCTGGATGCCCATATGTCTCTTGCAGGAGCTCAATTGCTGGGGCATAGCTTGCACTTTCGATAATGAATCCTTCGACTAGCTTATGTGCATCACCCAGAAGCTGACCCTTTAGATAGGTGAAGCATTGTATATCTGTGAGGTCGGGATTGTCATGGATGGTATACTTGAACATCTCCCAAAATCCCGACCACAATGTGGCATCACCTTCAAATTTTGGAAGAGTAAGATGTGGTAATTTGACTGCGGATTTCTTTGGCTCTTTCTTGACCTCTGGAATCAAGATCCCCTTCAGTGTGGCAACGATTACTTGTATGCCCTCCATATATAGGGTATCCTCTCTTATCACCTCGATATACTCGGCGTCCTCGTAAATGTCGGCCAGGTCCTCCTGTGTGACCTCATACTTGTCAAGTTGCTTTTGAATACTGAGCAACCGGGCCTCCAGCTCCACCTTATTTTATCCTCCCCTCAGTTACTAACCCATATGTCCCCTACTAACTTCCTAGTCCTGCCACGGACATTAGTTCCAGGGCAGTAGTTCCCTTTCCAATGTTCCCTTACCCACTCTAAACCACTGTTTGGACACTTGATCCTCAGTGTTTTGGAGGACAAGCAGCCTAGAAGGGTCACTAGACCTGTTGTTGCTTGATTTCCTTTGTACTCCTTTGTACTCTAGACGCTGAATCAAGGCATTCATCAATGTCAGAGGTCAAGACCGTCAAAGAGCCCTTAAGCCCAGCCCGACGCTTTTGTACACTTTTAGCCATGATTATACGGGAAGGAAATCTATTGACGTTAAATCAAACTATCAATGCCAGACCGAATAAGTTGCAGACAACAATACAGTACTCCGAGAAATCAAATTAAATCGCGAGCCGAAAATAAAACACCCTCACGAAATGCGGAATAAGAATTGTGCGCAATGTAGACTAGCAATCTGGAGCTTTACAATTTAACTCCTTACATAATAGTTATGAAATTATTGAATTATTACACCATAAGTTAAGAAAACCCGGGAGGGAAATTTAGTACAATACAGTATAGGCCAAAAGTCTCCAGATGTAAAAAAAGAGAGGTACTGTTTAAAGTTATAATAAATTCAAGAATTTTAAGAGAGAGAGCCTATAGGGTAATGTAAACAGGCTAAACTCAATGGGTACCGCTAATTTTATATTATTAAATTTAATAAATGTGAAAATTGTACACAAGAAAAGTTCATCTCAAGAAGTCACAAGGAAAAAAGTTTTGAGTTGGATTAACACACTCAGCCTATCAGCTATCATATTACCCCGCCTCCAGGGCACACGACGAGAGAAGAATTTAGAAAGACATGTGAATCAATAAAGAAGTTATTGGACAGTATAAATTTGATATAGAATGAATAACCTTAACTTTTGAAATTATTATACAGTACAGTATGGATGATTTTAATCTTAGTGCCAATCAATTGTTATATAATTTGGGCCTAAAGGGTTTACAATCAAAATTTAATTAATATACTGTACCGATTTGAAGGATTATTAATCTAGGCTATACTGATTTTGTTGATCAACTCTAATGTCATGGTGAGCAAACATCTCGTCGTATGACCTGCCGACCATGGCATATTCGTCTTGCCCAAAGCACCGACGACCGGTGGCCAGGATCTCCGAATAGAGATGCTTTGATGCCTCGTGCATGAGGTGTACCCCGTCGGGACTGAAGTCAGCCTCAGAGGTATTCATGGACTGATAGCGCTCCCGGGTGAATGGGATATGGCGCTTTAGCCAACGGTTAACCGCATTTCTAATGCGGTTAAACTCGTCTGTAGAGACCCCTCGTGGAGCCTGCCGCTTTTCTACCCCAATCACCCGGACTTCTCCCCCCGAGAGCCGCACCACCTCCTCAGCTAGGACCTCGATCCCCTCCGCTATCTCTCTCGGACTGACCCCGCTCCTTATCTCGTTTCCTCCTATTACCAAGAAGGTCAAGTCGGGCTTCAGCTCTAAAAATTGATCTCAGGCTTCTGTTGATCTCAAGGTGCTGACGCGGGCACCTGGGGCGGCCAGAGGAGTTACGAAAAAGAAAGGCCTGTGGACGGCGTGGTCCACGTACAAATCCCTGATGTAGGAGTGGCCCAAAAGTGCCACCTTCCTAATCAGGCCTGGGTATGCAGGCCTATCAACCACCGCAGGATAATCTTCCCCTACCCCACCACCCGTGGCACCATGATGCCAAAAGCCCTGGGCCATGAGGGACAGACGAAATACGGCACAAAAAAAAATGAACCACATAGGCTAGGCCACCACAAAAGGGGGGGGGGGGGGGGGCAAACTAGATCCGGTTCGAAGGACCAATTATATGGTGTAATTTAGATAAGTGGACTGTATATTATTGATATTAAATGAGTATTAACCATATAGAAATATTTACCCTTAGATGAACTCAGCTGGTGATTGGAGGATGGCGGAAAATAGGCTAGATGACTCGAAGTGGTTAGTAAGGTAAACAGCGTATGAAAAGAGGCTACAATAGGCTAGGATATGCTAGATATTTATGTTAAGTTTGTGCTAATTACCAAAGATGATGATGTAAATGACTATATGGAGTATGAGATGAAAAGTGAAGCGAAAACACCTGGTGAAGTAACTGTGGAAAGAAGGCTTAGTGTGTGTAGCTGGGACGGAGGTTGGTTGGAGAGTGAGCGAACGCGTTATGTTTGTCTCTGTCGTGACATACCGCGCACGCGCATAACATATGGAAAATGTATCCCATCTTCTTTACAATGAGATACTTATAAACAATCTTAAATAATACAAATATATATATATATGGGAATTATAATCCTACAATACTTTCCCATATACAACTATAGAATAATATATTCTACCCAATCATGGAACGTTCGACCAAGGTTATGGAAGCGTTCAACTTAAGACTACGGAACGATACGTAACACTACATCAACCCAGATTACGTAACATCGAGACTGTTCATACTAGTTTGAGTACACTAAGTATGGACACCCTCCTTTATCGCTTTTACTTTATATCTCTTTTGGTTTCTCTTGTTTTCCTCTTGATCCTCTTCTAGGTACTTCTTACATCTTTCATACGTCCTCTTCATTTTGATTGCTACTTCATTTTTGTAGTCCTCGAGGTTGTAACTGAAAGTTTAACTTGACAAGATCGTTTGATATGGCATCTGTGGATCACGATGACACAATAAGAAAAATGGTGAGTCCTTGATCACTCGATTATATCCAGAATTATAAGCAAAAACTGCATATGGCAACATTGAAGTCCATATTCCTGAATTATCATCTACGAGTGTCCTCAGAATCCTCACAACAGTTTGATTTACTCGTTCAACTACGCCGTTTGCGCTTGGTCCGTAAGCCGTGGTACAGGTATGTTTCATATGTAAGAGCGTTGCAACTTGATCAAACGTACTTGTGAATTCTTTTCCTTGATCTGATACAATCCACACAGGGGTACCATGTTTTAGTAAGACATTTTCCACAAATGCTTGAGCAGTGGATTGAGCAGTTTTGTTACGTAAAGGCACTGCTATAAGATAACGTGTAAAAACGTCTCTGATAGTCATGATATACTTATATCTTGAAATATGTGATTCATCTGGTGAATCGACATGTGAGTCAGGCAGGGTCCCAATTAAGTCAATATGAACTCTCTCAAATGGGGCATCGGGTAATGGGTATCCTTTATAGGGACCTTGTGCGTCCACTGGGACCTTATAAAGGATACAGTTCCGACATGCGCTTACGTATGCTGTGACACTCTTGTGCATACTGGGCCAATAACAAAATTATTTTAGCCGATGCATCGTTGCTCTAACCCCACCATGTCCTGCCATTGGATGATCATGGGTTAGATACAGGGCCGCTAAAATATGTGTATCTGGACAAATAACTCGATTATGTGAGCTGCCTTTCTCGTTCCCGTTAAACGGACGAATATATAAGAGATTTGTCTCGTCATGAAGAATTAGATGTTCAAGTTTGGCCTTGAGATTTGACTCTAAATATTTACGTTCCTTTGTAGTTACACTGGCCAGTGGTTTACTTTGTAGTTGGGAAATAACTTTGCGATATATAGGGTGAAGCTTCTGTTCACGTGCAATATCAATTAAATTCCACTCAATTCTGTGGTCGTCTACCAATGTCTCATCGCTTGGTTTATTATTGTCATGTACCTTAGTCCATTGGCTAGGTGTATGACTCGTGTTTAACGGGGTTGTATTTTGTATAGCCGCGATTGTGGGCATGGTGCGTTGACTAACACGAACTCTCATACCTGTAATTGCTAGTACTCTATCTTCTATTTCTGTATCGACTCATAAGCGACTTAGTGCATCCGCTAAAACATTATCCTTGCCAGATAAATATTTTGGCTGTATATCATATTCAATTACTAGAAGTTGCCATCGCGCCACTCTACCAGTAGGACTAGATGTAGTGAGAAGCCAAATTAAAGGTCTATGATCCGTATTTACTACTATCTGATATCCTAGTATAAAACTACGATTGTATTTCAATCCATAGACAATAGCTAATGCTTCTATCTCAACTGTAGAATATCGCTGTTCAGCAGGGGTTAATTTATGGCTGAAATAGGTTAAAGGTCTAAGCCTATTATGTTCATCTTCCTGCTGAAGTACTCCACCTATTGCTATATCTGACGCGTCTGTGGTGAGATCAAAAGGCTTTGTGAAATCGGGATATGCTAATACCAGTTCGTCTGATAATATATGTTTGAGCTCATTAAAAATTAAAAGCTTCATTTTCTCTTTCCGTGAATTTAATGACTGTTTTATCTTTCCTCTTATTAGTTCTGCCTCCTGTTAATTTCGTAAGAGGTGCGGCTTTCTCAGATTAGTTTCCGATGAATTTCCTATAGTAGTTACACATTCCTAGGAAACTCTGTAGTTCATGCCTGGTTTGCGGAGGAGTTAGCTGCTTTATTGCCTGAATTTTTGGAGGTTGTGATTTGATTCCGTTGGTACCTACGACATGACCTAGATAATGTACTTGCTCAGCCAAAAAACTACATTTATCCAGCCTTAGCTTGAGAGAGGACTCTCGTAGTCTCTCTAGGACAGTAGTCAGATTATCTATATGTTGTTCCCAGGTCCTCCCAGGTACAACTATGTCATCTAGATATATGTGTGCCTTATTTCCCACTAAACCCATCAGCACCTGATTTATGATCCTTTGAAAACTAGAGGGTGCATCCTTTAATCCAAAAGGCAATACATTATATTCATAGTGACCATCTGGGGTTGAAAAGGCAGTTTTTTGCTTACTTTCCTCCGTCAAGAGAATTTGGTGATATCCCCTGCGTAAGTCAAGACAAGTGAAAAACTGACTCTCCCCAAGCTGAGCTAGAATACGGTCTATGTTAGGTAAAGGATATCTATCATCCTTAACCCTTGTCTATCGGGGCCCGACTTAAGTCCGTATCAAAAAATTTGGACTATGTGGCGGGGCCCGACTTAAGTCCGAGTGCAATTTTGGCGCAATATTGGCTCTGAGAGAGAGACGAGTGACTGGAGGAGCATGGGTTACCTCATGACCGCTCGCCACGGCCGCCGTGGACCAACTGAGATGTACTCCACTTACATCCACCCTCACTCCCTCGCTACATACGTAATTATATAAAGAAATTACCGTATTTTAGCGATTTTGCCCTTCGGTTGCACGATCGTTGCAAGATAACCAGTGATCGTAGAAGGATGGTTCGGGTGTCATTGGTAAGCTCAATTTACGTCCTTTCAGGGATACATACTTGTATTACGCTCTGGGTCTTGTTTATGCATGAAAAAGAGCACGGAAACAACCCCATTTATGGTAAAAAAAAAAACGCTGAGCGGCACAGTGAAATATACTCCATCACCCGCTCTTTGAGCGTTTTTAGCTTGTTCAAATTACGGAAATCCAAGCACAATCTCAATCCTCCTTCCTTCTTCGCTACCGGGACTACCGGGTTATTAAAAGAAGAACGGGATGGTCATACTATTCCTTGTTCCATTAAGGTTTGAATCTGGTCCTTGACATCCTGCATATATTTATGAGGTATAGGATAAGGACGTCTGTAAACAACCTGGTCCGAAACTGTCTCTATATTATGAAAAAAATACGGACTGATTGTCAGGGGATCACTTTCCAAAGAAAATACGTCAGAGAACTCCCTTACCATGGTTTTCAAAGCTTGTTTCTGTTCCACTGATAAATGTGCAAAATGTTCCTCTACGTGTTTTACTAAGCCATCATTTCGTTCATTAGGTGTCAAAGTACAGATATTATCTCTCTGTGTAGGAGATATCTCGTCCGAGATATCTAAGTCTACCTTTTCACAAACTTCTACATATCCTAATGAATCACCTGGTTTAATTTCCATTATATCTGGAGTGAAATTGGCAAATTTCATTGCAAATGTACCCTCAGATAATGCAATGATACCTTGAAAAAACGCAGATGCCTGTGTCACCCCTTCAAATGGCGTGTAAACTCCATAGACTGTATCATTTATCTCTTCTCCTTTCTGGTTCCTTTTTTCGCACGATAGCAGTACGGAGCCATATTCCCAAGGGCAGTGTTTTGTCACCTCCCTTACAGTAACTTTAACCAGTTTATTTGTCCTACCTGGTTGAGTGTGTACTGGCTGTATGGCTTCCTCTTCCAAATTAGAAATTTTAGCCTGAACTCCATTGATATGAAAAGATAGAGGGTTTGTATTTAAGGAAATTTTATTACTACAGAGGAAATCAGTACCTAGGAGGATGGTTGTAGGGATAGACATGTTCTTTACTACCGTAAAGTCCTGAAGTATGACCAAACCTCCAATAGATACCCTCAAGTTAACAGATCCTATTGCAGAAAGGGGCTGTCCATTTACATCATACAAAGTCTTTGCTGTACCCATTACCAAATCAGTTGAATGTGATATTTCCTTCCATTTTGCTTCCTAAATTAAACCAGTAGTTGCTCCTGTATCAATCATAGCTACCATCTCCTCGTCATTTACATTAGTTTGAATTGCAATTAATTTAGAAACTACGTCCGGAGATGAGCTAAGGATTTGCAGAGCTACATTTTTTTTTTTTCCATTTCTCCCGAAAGATGTGCATGCCAAGGAGTGTTTACATAACCTGACTCCGAGCGCGCCGGCACATTCCTAGGACCACGCGACAAGTGTGGTGAGGGTTGGTAGGGGGCATAGTACTGTGACTGAGGGGGTGCCTGACTGTAACCACCATAATGCGGGCTATTCATAACCTGCGGGCGATATGGCAATTCCAGGGGGTCAGATTGATACCCCACGGATGTAGCATAGGATTGTCTTGTATACTGCTTATAAGGTCTAGCACTAGTTATTCCTCCATTCCTTTGATCAATAGCCTTCCATGGTGTAGAATTTGTTTTTTGCAAAATGTGCCACGCCTTTGCAACGGGAACATTTGATATCAGGACCTTTCTTCAGACCTCTACTAAAACCAGCTATTTTGTGCGAAGGCATGCGCCAAAGATTCGCTTTATGCCCAATCTTCCCACACCTGTTACAAAGTATTTTAACAGCCTACTTACCATTACTGGGTGTGTTATACTGTCTGCGTTGGGTTTACTTACGGACGTCAGTGTGTAGACCACCCTCGGACCTACTTATGGTTAACACCGAACGTTTAACTCCCAGACCAGTTCCTTCTTTCTCTGCTGCTGATAATTTCGGATCTCGCTCCTGAGACCTTAAAAACTTACTCCAGATCTTCTGTGAATCCTCCCTATCTGATTCCTTAATATGAATGACGAAAGCAGTGGGGGCGTTATTGAGGAAACTCGCCACCTCTAATGAGTTTACCGTCGTCCGTGCATCATAATTTAATTTCTTTAATTCTGCTGCAAACTTATTCAAACGAGAAAAGAAAGTTAGATACGTCTCGTCGGCAGTTTGTGTTGCCTTCATCAGGTCACCCATGACTCTATCTAAGGTACGGTCAGGGGGAAAGAAATTATTTTTTTTATCCCTGAACACATCCCATTCCGTTTTACCTTCAGGAACAGTGCCTAAATCATCAAGGAGTGTTTGAACGATAGTTTTAGCAGGACTTAAGCTGTGAAGTGTTGCAACTTCCAGCTTACCCTGAATACTCCATTCTAATGGGACAGGTGTTTTGGAATCTAGATCCTTTATCCAGTTTCTTGCAGAAGGATTATACTTAACCTCTGGCTTATCAGAATGGCTCACGGGACCGCCACAAAAATATGAAACGTTCGTGAGTTTGGCAAAATTATTTTTATTAGCTAGCGAGAGACCAGCTGTTATGGTCTCTGCTAATTGAGCAATAACATGGTCCGTCATGGCTTCGTCTGTCTTCACCATCACTAGTATCACTATTAGAAGTTAAATCTGGAGTGGACAGACTTCCTTCAGAATCCGTATTATTATCACCACTAAGAGAAGAATCAGATACTGAACGACTTGCAAAGTCAGATGCCATTAATCATACCCCAAATATCCTAGTCCCACAGTGCTTCCCAGTTTTCCCAAAAAAAATTTTTTTTCCCAAAGTTGGACCCACCATAGTTTTTAGTAATATAAACAAAATTCACTTGGTATGTTTGGTAATATAAACAAAAAATCCGCTGGTATTACGTCGATATGCAAGAAAATATACAGTTATACGCACACCGCCTACTACAGGGCAACTCAAAAATCATTGTGGTTAACCGCTCGCTACTTTTGGCGAGTCGGCAAAAATAAAAGTAGTTTAAGATTCACGTGCGTTTACCATTGTCACTATTGTCGACAGGGCGAATAAAAAAATATATAGTTTCCAGGGCAAAAATAAAAAATCAGTTACCGTTGCGACCAACGTCGACTGTTGCTAGTATCACTCTGTCCGTGTTTCCGCTTTATCGCTATTATCTTTATCGTACAGGGGGAATGTATATCGTGTTTATCGCTGTTACCATTAACGTACAGGGGGAATGAATATCGTGTTTATCGCTGTTACCATTAACGTACAGGGGGAATGAATATCGTGTTTATCGCTGTTACCATTAACGTACAGGGGGAATGAATATCGTGTTTATCACTGTTACCATTAACGTACAGGGGGAATGAATATCGTGTTTATCGCTGTTACCATTAACGTACAGGGGGAATGAATATCGTGTTTATCGCTGTTACCATTAACTTACAGGGGGAATGAATATCGTGTTTATCGCTGTTACCATTAACGTACAGGGGGAATGAATATCGTGTTTATCGCTGTTACCATTAACGTACAGGGAGAATGAATATCGTGTTTATCGCTGGTACCATTAACGTACAGGGGAATGAATATCGTGTTTATCGCTGTTACCATTAACGTACAGGGAGAATGAATATCGTGTTTATCGCTGGTACCATTAACGTACAGGGGGAATGAATATCGTGTTTATCGCTGTTACCATTAACGTACAGGGAGAATGAATATCGTGTTTATCGCTGGTACCATTAACGTACAGGGGGAATGAATATCGTGTTTATCGCTGTTACCATTAACGTACAGGGAGAATGAATATCGTGTTTATCGCTGGTACCATTAACGTACAGGGGGAATGAATATCGTGTTTATCGCTGTTACCATTAACTTACAGGGGGAATGAATATCGTGTTTATCGTTGTTACCATTAACGTACAGAGGGAATGAATATCGTGTTTATCGCTGGTACCATTAACGTACAGGGGGAATGAATATCGTGTTTATCGCTGTTACCATTAACTTACAGGGGGAATGAATATCGTCTTTATCGCTGTTACCATTAACGTACAGGGGGAATGAATATCGTGTTTATCGCTGGTACCATTAACGTACAGGGGGAATGAATATCGTGTTTATCGCTGTTACCATTAACTTACAGGGGGAATGAATATCGTGTTTATCGCTGTTACCATTAACGTACAAGGGGAATGAATATCGTGTTTATCGCTGGTACCATTAACGTACAGGGGGAATGAATATCGTGTTTATCGCTGTTACCATTAACTTACAGGGGGAATGAATATCGTGTTTATCGCTGTTACCATTAACGTACAGGGGGAATGAATATCGTGTTTATCGCTGGTACCATTAACGTACAGGGGGAATGAATATCGTGTTTATCGCTGTTACCATTAACTTACAGGGGGAATGAATATCGTGTTTATCGCTGTTACCATTAACGTACAGGGGGAATGAATATCGTGTTTATCGCTGGTACCATTAACGTACAGGGGGAATGAATATCGTGTTTATCGCTGTTACCATTAACTTACAGGGGGAATGAATATCGTGTTTATCGCTGTTACCATTAACGTACAGGGGGAATGAATATCGTGTTTATCGCTGCCACTATTATCGTATTCGTATCGAACCCTTATCTATTTATTACTGTATTATGTAAGTCTCAGTGGTAGCTTCAATGCTAATTACTTTATTATCAATATCCAAGAGGCTATAAGGGATTAACAATAGAAATATTTTTTGTTATGCTCCTGTGATTATGAAGTATCTCTTACTATGTTATAGGTATAGGCTGATAACCATACTCCACACGATGTAGATAGATACACATATCTATCGTATCTTTACGTCTCTTTGTTTACTCTAGCTCTCGTTATAATTGCTATATGTATTGATATATAAGAATTATGATAGTTATACTATAGTTGGAGTATCGTTATATATTTATAAGAATATATTTCGGTTATAAAAACAAAGTTATGAATTTTGTTTATTTGCACTTTTTTATAGCTTTTTATTTATACAATACATAGTTTAAATATGATTACACTTCAGATAATGGTTTCACAGAGTTTCACAGAGTTGTAAATGACTGAATAATTTACTAAGACAAGTTGGATTGTTATAACACATATTGAATGATATCAAAATTCTTGGTTATATTTAATGTAGCTTGTATGATAACTAATAACACCGTTGTTTCCTATAAGTTCCAACCAAAGCTGTTCTCCTCTCCTATTATATTTAATTTGTACTCACTAGGATTAAATGTGGTGTCTTTCTGGGACTCTCTCTTTTGGAGTCCATGATGACTTCGTAATGCTGTGGTTGTTGGTGTCTACTGGCTGGTACTGGTACTCACTGTTTGAGTTTTAATCTTGAGCTTATATAGGGCTCAAGTGAATATGTCCACGTCCACACTCACGTGTGAATAGCTTCCACGTTTACACTCACGTGTTTAAATTATATATATAACTCTATGTAATTAAACTCTGGAGTCGGAAGTAATCTCTTAGGACTTGTAATCTTGGATTAGATTTCCAGTGTTTACCAACATGGTAGTGTTTATTTAACATATAGTGCTACTTGATCTACTTCCACAGTAGATACCTGAATTACACTTTAAAACTGAGTTATTAGTTCATCACTTAATCTATTGATACATATATTAACTTCTAATATATACTATAAATCATAAATCCATTACGTAAACAACAGCTGATCAATGATTACTCACAGATATACACAGGATGGTTCTGGCTATTGTATACATTGGCTGATATAGATAAGAAGACTCGGATCCTTATCTTCTGTACCATTATCAGTGTTCTCTCTAAATTCCTTATTCGTAGTGGGTATATACAGTATATATCTTATTCTATCCTTTATTTACATTCTTTATTCACTAGAAGATTCATTCATGTCGACTAACTCTGTTCCCGACATATAGTGTTGTTGGTGGTGTTGTTGTGGCGGAGGTTGTATATATTGTTGTTGGTGGTGTGGTTGTGGCGGAGGTTGTATGTATTGTTGTTGGTGGTGTGCTTAGGGCGAAGGTTGTAATTATTGTTGTTGGTGGCGTGGTTAGGGCGGATGTTGTATATATTGTTGTTCGTGGTGTTGTTGTGGCGGAGGTTGTATATATTGTTGTTGGTGGTGTTGTTGTGGCGGAGGTTGTATATATTGTTGTTGGTGGTGTTGTTGTGGCGGAGGTTGTATATATTGTTGTTGGTGGTGTTGTTGTGGCGGAGGTTGTATATATTGTTGTTGGTGGTGTTGTTGTGGCGGAGGTTGTATATATTGTTGTTGGTGGTGTTGTTGTGGCGGAGGTTGTATATATTGTTGTTGGTGGTGTTGTTGTGGCGGAGGTTGTATATATTGTTGTTGGTGGTGTGGTTAGGGCGGAGGTTGTATATATTGTAGTTGGTGGTGTTGTTGTGGCGGAGGTTGTATATATTGTTGGTGGTGTTGTTGTGGCGGAGGTTGTATATATTGTTGTTGGTGGTGTTGTGGCGGAGGTTGTATATATTGTTGTTGGTGGTGTTGTTGTGGCGGAGGTTGTATATATTGTTGTTGGTGGTGTAGTTAGGTCGGAGGGTGTATATATTGTTGTTGGTGGTGTTGTTGTGGCGGAGGTTGTATATATTGTTGTTGGTGGTGTTGTTGTGTCGGAGATTGTATATATTGTTGTTGGTTGTGTTGTTGTGGCGGAGGTTGTATATCTTGTTGTTGGTGGTGTTGTTGTGGCGGAGATTGTATATATTGTTGTAGGTGGTGTTGTTGTGGCGGAGGTTGTATATATTGTTGTTGGTGGTGTGGTTAGGGCGGAGGTTGTATATATTGTTGGTGGTGTTGTTGTGGCGGAGGTTGTATATATTGTTGTTGGTGGTGTTGTTGTTAAGGCAGAGGTTGTACTGTATATATTGTTGTTGGTGGTGTTGTTGTGGCGGAGGTTGTATATTTTATTGTTGGTGGTGTTGTTGTGGTGGAGGTTATTTATATTGTTTTTGATGGTGTTGTTGTGGCGGAGGTTGTATATTTTATTGTTGGTGGTGTTGTTTTGGCGGACGTTGTATATAATAATTGTTGTTGGTGGTGTTGTTGTGGCGTAGGTTGTATATATTGTTGTTGGTGGTGTTGTTGTGGCGGAGGTTGTATATATTGTTGTTGGTGATGTTGTTGTGGCGGAGGTTGTATATATTGTTGTTGGTCGTGTTGTTGTGGTGAAGGTTGTATATTTTGTTGTTGGTGGTGTTGTTATGGCGGAGATTGTATATATTGTTGTTGGTGGTGTTAATGTGGCGGAGGTTGTATATATTGTTGTTGGTGGTGTTGTTGTGGCGGAGGTTGTATATATGTTTTTTGGTAGTGTTGTTGTGACGGAGGTTGTATATATTGTTGGTGGTGTTGTTGTGGCGGAGGTTGTATATATTGTTGTTGGTGGTATGGTTAGGGCGGAGGTTGTATATATTGTTGTTGGTGGTGTTGTTGAGGCGGAGGTTGTATATATTGTTGTAGGTGGTGTTGTGGCGGAGGTTGTATATATTGTTGTTGGTGGTGTTGTTGTGGCGGAGGTTGTATATATTGTTGTTGGTGGTGTTGTTGTGGCGGAGGTTGTATATATTGTTGTTGGTGGTGTTGTGGCAGAGGTTTTATATATTGTTGTTGGTAGTGGTGTTGTGGCGGAGGTTTTATATATTGTTGTTGGTGGTGTTGGTGTGGCGGTGGTTGTATATATTGTTGGTGGTGGTGTTGTGGTGGAGGTTGTATATATTGTTGTGTGTGGTGTTGTTGTGGCGGAGGTTGTATATATTGTTGTTGGTGGTTTTGTTGTGGCGGAGGTTGTATATATATATACAAGAGCATTGCAACGTCCCAAAGCTGCTTGTCAGTACAGCTATTTCTTTAGTAATATAAGGGGACTTCACTCTAACATCAATTCTGTACACCAATTTCTTCAAGCAGAATCCCCTACTCTCCTTTTTTTGACAGAGACTCAAGTAACATCCACATCTGACACATCTAGATTTAATTTTCCAGGTTATCAACTGCTCCAAAATTTCAGACCTAAAGGAGGTGTATGTTGCTTCGCAAAATCTGAAATTGCCCTGGAGGAGGTTACTAGTTTCAATTGTCCCTATTTTGATTATTCTATATACAAATTAATTTCTGCTGGTAAATTTAAATACATATGTTGCATCTACCGTTCCCCAAATACTCCTCCAGAGCAAAGTCTTTTTGATTCTCTGTCCTCACAACTCAGTGTCCTCAACTTAAATGCTTCTTCTGAAATCAGTGTGTTGGGTGATTTTAATGTCCATAATGTTGAATGGCTCACTCATTCAGCCAGGACTGATGATGCTGGTCTTGAATGTGAACTATTTGCAGACTCATTTAATCTCATTCAACTAGTCAACCAACCCACCCGTGTACCAGATAATCCTAATCATAATTCCCACCTACTGGACTTATTTTTAACAACCAATTCAGAAAATTATGATGTTACAGTGAGGTCCCCACTTGGATCTTCTGATCACTGTCTGATACAGGCCACCTGTGTATCACCTACCACACCTTCCCACTCTGAACCTGTTTTGGTGACTAAATGGCATTACGATAGGGCAGACTGGGAGGGTCTTCAAGGTTTCTTTATTGATATTCCCTGGACCTCTTTCTTTTCTAATGATGCACACTCCACCTTGAGCCACATACAAGATTTTGTAAAAATTGGAATGGAAACTTTTATTCCTCATCAAAAGTACAGTAAAAGATCTAATTCACCTAAATGGTTTGACCATAATTGTGCTAGAGTAACTGAACAAAAAGCAATAGCCTACAATGCATACACAAGATCAAAAACACATGAAGCCTTTAATTACTTTAGAAACATCAGAAATCATGCCAAAACTGTATTAAACCTAACTAAATTAAACTTTCTCCATAAGCAGGCAAATAAACTTCTAAATAATCCAAATGATAACAAAATATTTTGGTCTACTCTTAACTCATTCAAATCCAACTTCACTACTGCTTCATCCATTCCACCATTAAAATCTCCGACTGGCAATCTTGTAAGTGACCCACGAGGTAAAGCTAACCTTCTTGCAGATATTTTCTCCACCAACTCAACCTTAGATGAAATAAATCAAGATGTCCCTGTACTTAATTTTAATTCACCTGAAATTCCCTCACTTAAGATCCACACCAGACATGTCAAAACTATTTTGCAGAATCTCTCAGTAGATAAGGCTCCTGGTCCAGATGAAATTCCTCCAATAGTACTTAAGAATTGCTCCTTGGTGCTCGCTCCTGTATTGGCAAAATTTTTCCGTCTGTGTACTCATACCTCATGCTTCCCAGTACCCTGGAAAGAAGCAAACATCCATCCAGTTCCTAAAAAAGGTGCCTCTTCAGATCCATCAAACTACAGACCAATAGCTATAACTTCCACTCTTGGCAAAGTTTTTGAAATTATATTAAATAATCACATAATTAAGCATCTGGAGAATAATAAATTAATCAGTGATAGGCAATATGGTTTTAGACGATGTCGATCAACTGCAGACATTCTTTGCCTTCTTACGCATCAAATCAACCAAGCTACAGACCAACATGGTGAAACACATACAATAGCACTGGATATATCAAAGGCATTTGATAGAGTCTGGCATCAATCCTTATTGTCGAAGATGTCACACTACGGCCTTGCATCATTAGTTCCACTAATTTCTTCTTATCTTCATAACAGAAAAATACGTGTAATGGTAGATGGCCTTTATTCTCAATTTCACTCAATAAATGCTGGTGTTCCCCAGGGATCAGTTTTGGCCCCAACTCTGTTCCTCATTCATATCAATGATCTCATATCTACCACTCATAATCCAATACATTCCTACGCAGATGACTCAACACTCCACAGTTCCTTCACATTTACCAATTCTTTCACCCAACCCGATCTTATAAATTCAAAAATAAACACTGCAATTTCTCTGAACCAGGACCTTTCTAGAATTAATGAATGGGGACAAGAGAATCTAGTTTCCTTTAATGCACAGAAAACCAAGTACATTCAATTTTCTAACCGACAGAATCTCACTGACTCCCATATATTTTTTAATGATGTAAATATTCCCACTTCCCCTAGTATTGACATTCTCGGTGTAACATTAACTACTTACTTGAGCTGGACACATTATGTTAGAAGCATTGCTAAGAATGCCTCTAAAAAACTGGGACTCCTGTACAGAGTTCGAGAATTCTTCACTGACGAGCAGTTGGCCGTAATATATAAAAGTCATGTGCGCTCTCAGATGGATTACTGTTCACCTCTGTGGGGTGGAAGTGGAGTGGTTGCATTGAGGCAGTTGGACAAAATTCAAAAAAAAGCTATTAGATTAATCAATAACCCTGCAATCACACAGGACCTTCCTACATTAGCCATACGAAGAAACGTTGCATCCCTTGCATTATTCTACAGATATTTTCACAGCAATTGTTCCGAGGAACTTGCTTCAATTGTGCCGCCTCTCCACATCTTTCCCCGTAGAACTAGGGCAGCTGAGAGCGCCCATGAATTTACACTTTCTCCTCCACAATGCAGAACTTCTGCTTATCAGAATTCATTTATCCCCAGAGCTACTACTCTTTGGAATTCACTTCCCTCGAATTGCTTTCCACAAACTTACAATCAACAAATGTTTAAATCCAGTTGTTACAAACATTTTATGAATGGAGGATGCCTTTAGGCACATGGACCTTTTTGTTTTATCTGTGTTTTTCCTTCCTCCGTTCATTGTCTCTTAAAAAAAAAAAAAAAAAAAAAAAAAAAAATATTGTTGTTGGTGGTGTTGCTGTGGTGGAGGTTGTATATATTGTTGATGGTGGTGTTGTTGTGGTGTAAGTTGTATATAGTGTTGTTGGTGGTGTTGTTGTGGTGGAGGTTGTATATATTGTTGATGGTGGTGTTGTTAGGGCGGAGGATGTATAAATTGTTGTTGGTGATGTTGTGGCAGAGGTTGTATATAGTGTTGTTGGTGGTGTTGTTGTGGCGGAGGTTGTATATATTGTTGGTGGAGGTGTGGTTAGGGTGGAGGTTGTATATATTGTTGTTGTTGGTGTTGTTGTGGCGGAGGTTGTATGTATTGTTGTTGGTGGTGTGCTTAGGGTGTAGGTTGTAATTATTGTTGTTGGTGGCGTGGTTAGGGCGGATGTTGTATATATTGTTGTTGGTGGTGTTGTTGTGGCGGAGGTTGTATATATTGTTGTTGGTGGTGTGGTTAGGGCGGAGGTTGTTTTATATTGTTATAGAGCTAAATGTTAGCTCTCCAAACCACTGACACTGCTTTTCAATAGTTTATGTCCTTGACAACTGGGATTGTACCTGATGAGTGGAAGCTCGCAAACGTTTC
Organism: Paralithodes platypus; assembly: GCA_032716605.1. Classification (NCBI taxonomy): domain Eukaryota; kingdom Metazoa; phylum Arthropoda; class Malacostraca; order Decapoda; family Lithodidae; genus Paralithodes; species Paralithodes platypus. Next base: position 24,317,969 of record CM064543.1, on the reverse strand, counting down.
CCCAATATTTAAAAAAGGCAGTTAATCCTTGCCTTGTGACTATCGCCCAATCAGCTTAACCTCTGTTGTATGCAAAATGCTAGAAACTCTGATAAGAGACAGATTCGTAAACCACCAGGAGGAAAACAAATTACTAAAGGATACCCAACATGGTTTTCAAAATAATTGTTCCAGCTTTACCAACCTTTTAGACTTCCTCCATGGCATCCTTAACCTATACGGTAAAAGTATAGCTGTAGATATTATCGTTATGCCGGGTTGTAATCCAACCAGCTGTATTATGTATTCTTATTTCACCCGTAGTTCGGATATTTAGAATTGGATGATGCTCGACAGGAACATATCTCGTTTCATTAATATTGTTTTTAATTGTCTCAATCACACTCCCAAAAACACGATGAACACAACATATATATTACGCTCGTATTTATACAGTAACATAGGTACAATATATCATATATTAAAATCACTACTATAGAGTAGGATTCTAATCAATACACGGTGACTGGTAAAGAGTTAAACAGATTTTACTCTCTAGTGAAAATATGGTTGTCACTTACAAAGTATAATGAATGGGAAATACACAAATAAATCCAATACACACATAAATAATAAGCATCAATGACAGTGCCTATGTGAGCGAAATGTATAACGCAAGGTATATCGAATGGTAGAGTACAGTAACTGAGGTCAACAGCCCAGCTGCGCATAAAGCTGCACGGCGTCAAACACAAACAAGGCCGCGCTCAGGTGGACAATCAAAGGTACCGCTCTAGGGAGCCTAGGTCAGACGGACTGAGGTCAGGTTAAATACACTTCTATTTTAATGCAACGTTAATTCATCAATGATATCAACTTTGCTTTAGCGTTAGGGGAAAGATAAATTAATTCTGAAATTAACTATCAAAGGGTTTTTGTAAATAATTTCTCACACGATATACGAAAATAAATTCAATCGTGAATGAGCTAATATTCCACGGGTTAAAGAAATCAGATTCACAGTAAATATAGTGAATGAATTGAATTATAGCGATACAAATGCTAGGGACAAGTATGTTTGAATGAATGAACAAACTACTTATTGTAACGCAGAACGAGGTAGCGCTTTAGCTTCAATAAAAGCTTATAATGACTTTAATACAAAACAAAGTAGTATTTAATAAATAGCAAAAAATTATGGCATCAGAAGGAGTTTGAACGAATTAACAAACTGCTGAATGGAACGCAGAACTAAGTAGCGCGTTAATATAACTTTCATAATTGTTACATTAATTAAATTACAGAACGAAGTAGTAATATATCAATAGCCAAACTTATAGGCTTGATGAATAAAAGAATGTAAAATCTGAATTCCCAAATCGGTGGCGAAAGAATTACATAGCCCGGGTAACGTATATGATTAGATTATTCACAAGAACTAATATAACTTAAGTATATATATTAAGGATATAGTAGTCACGTACACGTACACGTCATACAGTTGCTCCATATATTATCAAGTGTTTCTCGTTAAAAAAGTGCAATCGGTGATTACTAATGATAGAATAACCTACATAAACACCTAGTGAGTGCACGCAAACAAGAAACAAAGTCCGAAACAGAAGGATTGAAGTGATAATAAGCGATAAAAAGTGACTACGCTCAAGACGTCCACAATGACCAGGGATCACAACAAACCCGACCTGGAATGCCCCGACTGTGGAATCAAGTTCGCAAAAGGCGAAAAATTTGCAATCCAATGCGATTACTGTCAGGAATGGCTACACTACTTCTGCACAGACCTCCCTGCCTACCAAATTCTCAATTATGCAAAGACGGCAAGGAGATTCATGTGCAAAGTCTGCTGCCTAACAAAGTTTGACAAAGAAGGTGAGTGGGTGGCCGAAGCAGAAGCAGCCGTTCTTCAACACAAGGAACGGCTAGCCAAATCTGGAGCAATAAACAAGGTAAGAAATATCCCTGTTCAGCCCCAGAGCAACAAAGCCAACACCAACACCAACACGCCAGCTGTAGATACACCTACAGTCAAGAAACCAACTGGGGACATTGGCCTAGGCCAAGGCCTACAAAAAAGCCCAGAAGCAGCCGAAGGCAAGAGTGACACTGACAACCACAATGCCAGTACCACAACAAACAAGGCTTTACCTTTAGGTCTGGGGAATACACCAGAAGATATCAGCCTCACAATTATAGGTGACCAAAGTCTCCCCCTTGCAACACTAGCAGGCACGGCAGAGACTCCTCAAACCGCAGCAAGACAGGAGGAGAGGTCGGGGACCTCAACGAGCACACACCCCACAACATCCACTGGCGCAGGAGCGACATTCCCAGGGTCCACAAGGGAACGATCGCTTAGGAAACCGAACCAGCGATCCCCCTCGGATCCAGCACAACAAAAGCCAGGACCAGTGTGCTGGTACTACCAAATAGGAACATGCAACCACAGCAGAAAAGGCAAAAACTGCCCTTTCGCACACCCTAGGCCATGCGACAAATTCAGAAAGCATGGTCTCAACAACAGACTGGGTTGCAGGAAGGGGCAGGAATGCAAAGACTACCATCAAACACTCTGCAAATTTTCCCTTGAAAACAAAATGTGCCGCAACAGTAACTGCAAGTCCCCACACAAATTGGGAACCAAGCCCAGGGGACCAAAACGATCGTGGGAGGAACAACCCCCTCCATGGGCACCCAAGCAGAACAGGGGATACCCACAAAACAGTTACCGAGGAGAATTGACCCAGTCTGGCCCACGGCCTAAGGGTGCCGTAATGACCAAGCCGGCCAACAACAACACAGGCGAAGGCAACCAGCAGAACAACGAATCCACGTGGTGATGGGTTGGTCTATCAGAGTGAGAACTGAGCAATCTCTGCCATACCCATAGCTTACTCTGACTGTTCCTTTTACTTATATATTTTCTAGATCTCAAGTGACGGCGTCTCTAACGTGGATTGACCTCCCAATCTACCAAGATTGGAAGCCATAGCGTCACATTTTTCCCTTGCCCCTCAACTTTCTCTTCATAATTGCTGAGGGGCACAGGGCCCTGGGTGGGGCTTTGGTTTCCCGGGCGTTTCCCCACCCTCCTCAAGCTCCCCGCCATGGAGTGGCTTCGGTCACCCAGGCTTTATTGTGGTCGGCAGGGAGGGTTCTGTGGGGGCGCTCGGTTATGGCCTTGGCCTTGCTCGGGGCCTTGGGGCTGTTCGGCCAGGCAGCTTGGGGAACAACAACAACAACAACAACAACGAATCCACTTTTTTTATGGAAAATTGTAGAAAAACTAACAGCACAACAACAACAAATGCAGAAAAGGATGATAGAAGTGATAGAAAAGATGGAATGGCAAGACAGATTGAAAAGAGGGGGCTGGAGCCCCCTCTAACAAAACTGCTCTCAGCAAACATAAGAGGCCTATATCCAAGGTGTAACCAAAACAAAGTACCCCTGCTGCAAGAAATGGCCAAAACCGACAAAATCTCCCTTCTTGTCCTAACAGAGACACATCTGCATAAAGATATTCTAGATGCTGAGGTGAGAATTCAAGAATATGAAATTTTCCGAGCAGACAGAAAGGACAGGATCCACGGCGGAGTTGCCATATATGTAAAAAATAACCTTGCGGTAGAAACCTTGGACAGCTACTCAAACGGCACATGCAAAATTATTTTCCTATTTATAAGGGAAATGAATCTCGTAGTAACGGTAGTCTACAGGCCTCCAAACACCACCCACGACCTTTTTGAGGATGTCATAAACAAAATTAAACATGCACTCGAAAACCTGCCAGCACCCGACACTGAATACCTCCTCCTGGGCGACTTCAACTTCCCGCATGTGAACTGGGAGACACTCGAGGTAGCAGGAGGAACAGCAGACGAGAAAAGGCAAGCAAGGCAGCTGACATCACTCACAGAGACAAAATTCCTCTCACAATTCATAACAGAACCAACAAGAGGAACGAGCATACTAGATCTGCTACTAAGCAATAACCATGGAATACTACACAGCTATAAACTATACGAAACCTCTATGTCAGACCACAGGATTTGCGAAGCTACAGTCGTAAGTAACGCACTAATGAACGAACCAGCACAACAGGGTCAACAATCCAAATCACTGATGGCAAGTCTAAACTTCCACCAAAAAGACAGACTGGCCTACGATAAAAGAAAAGCTAAGGATCAACTGGGAGGCAGCCATCGCAGACGACAGTGTCGAAGGAATGCTATCCACTTTCACCAGAATCTGCGAAGAAATATGCAAGACCTATGTCCCACCAAAAAGCACGTCGAACAAAAGAAAAATACCAAGAGATCGTTGTGTCCTTATGAGAAGGAGAAGCCTCTACAAAAAGAAAATAACAAGAAATCATCCGCAACATAGAGCCATAGAAATACAAGTGGCCCTAAAGGAAATTGAGTGTAACCTTCTGAAGTCCCACGACGACCAGAGGAAAAGAGAAGAATTGCAGGCCATCCACAACATAAAAGACAACTCCAAGTTCTTCTTCACATATGCAAACAAAAAGGCTAAAAATGTAGCATCTGTAGGGCCACTAGAAGACGGCGCAGGAAACCTAGTGGGGGACCCAGAACGGATGGCGGAAATACTGAGGACACAATACGAAAATTTCTTCAGCGTACCCAGCCCTGCCAAACTAGTGGACGACCCAACGGTTTTCTTCACTGCCCAGGAGCCTACTGCCATGCCAATTCTCTCAGACATCAACCCTGTAGCCGAAGAAATAATTCAAGCCATCAATGACATTGCAGCGGATTCGGCTACAGGCCCAGACGGCTTTAGTGCGCTTTTCCTGAAAACCTGCAAAGAAGAACTGGCTCAACCACTGACAATAATAGCCACAAAGTCTCTGGCCACTGGCACAGTCCCCCCATCTCTAAAGGAGGGAATAGTCACACCAATCCACAAAGGGGGCAACAACGGATTGGCCAAAAACTACCGGCCCGTGGTACTGACCTCGCACATTATCAAAATAATAGAGCGGGTCGTCAGGAAAAGACTAACAAAACACATGGAGGAACTAGCTGCCTTCAACGACGGTCAGCACGGTTTCAGGAAGGGCCGACCCTGCCTGTCACAGCTTCTGACCCACCATGAGGCCCTACTAGAAGATCTCACCAAGGGAGACAATGTCGACGTAATATACTTAGACTTCGCCAAGGCGTTCGACAAAATTGATCATGGCATCGTCCTTCACAAGCTAAAGAATCTTGGCATTAGGGGGAACTTTGGCAAGTGGCTTCATAGCTTCCTGACAGACAGGAAACAGAAGGTCTCGGTCCAGGGTCATCTCTCGGACCCAAGCGACGTGTCCAGCGGTGTACCCCAGGGATCAGTACTGGGTCCACTTCTGTTCCTCATCATGATCGCAGACATCGACGACAAACTACAACACGCCCAGGCAACTTCGTTCGCTGACGACACAAGATTGAAAATGAGGATTGTAGCAGAAGAGGAAGTGGCTCTACTCCAAGAAGACCTCAACCGCGTTCTCGACTGGGCTGACTCCAACAACATGATGATGAATGGAGAGAAATTCGAGCTCATGAGGTACGGCCCTCACCAAGACATCAAACTGAGCACCAGCTACCAGGTCAACCAGCACACCATAACACCCAAAGATCAGGTGCGGGATCTGGGAGTCACAATGAGCTCGGACGGAACCTTCTCCCATCATATTAACCTCGTCACCGAAACCGGCAGAAAATTAACAGGGTGGATACTGAGGACTTTCCAGACAAGGGAAAGGACCTGCATGCTAACACTCTGGAAGGCCTTGGTCCTCCCTAAGCTGGAATACTGCTGCGAGCTCTGGTCACCATGCAAGACAGGGGATACCTGCAAGCTGGAATCCCTCCAGAGGACCTTCACAAGCAGAATCCGGGGTCTCCAACACCTAAACTACTGGGAGTGCCTGGAGGAGTTACGACTATACTCCCTCCAGAGAAGACGCGAGCGCTACCTGGTAATCTACGTGTGGAAGACTCTGGAAGGACTCGTACCTAACGTGGGTCTGGCTGTAAACAACCACATCAGGAAAGGACGACTGTGCTACATAAAGAGGACAGAGGCCACTACTCAGCGAATGGCAACAGTCGTCCACAACAGCTTCACAAAAAACGGGGCTCGTCTATTCAATGCGGTGCCAAAGGCAGTCCGAGAGCTCACCGGGGTCATGACGGACTCCTTCAAAGGCCAACTGGACCGTTGGCTGGCCACAATACTAGACGAGCCCCTAATACCAGGATACCCCAGCACTGCAACCAACTCACTGACAAGCCAGCGAAACACCCGAGAAGCAGAGCTGCCTGGCTGCTGCGGAGGCCCACCTTAGCAGCGTCTACAGAGGACGGAATCACCCCGAGTAAACCCAAGTAAGTATCTTGAACGTTGATTAATTCTAACTCAACGGACGGGTTCTTTACTTTCAAGGGTGGCGAATTGATACTATAAGTACTCTCTGGTTAAAGTTGGACGAATATGGCCCTAAGGTTAGGAACCAAGTTTAGATTAAATTAGAAGGAATATAGCCTTCGTTATACACTTCACTTCGACTTGGACACGTAATGAATAATAACACAATAGAATAAAATCTGAGAGCTTGCACTAAAAAACACGTGAAATATGGATTATATAACGTATGTAAAAATTATTGAATAAAAGCTTGAACACGAATTACATAGATACAATATCGTACTTATATCAAAATCACTGCACGGGTCAAAGTTAGATAAATCACTCACGTGTAATAAATTAACAAGGGAAATCCTAGTAATGGATATCTATTAACAAGTTAAATTGAACACTCGCATTTTTTATATTACCTTCACAATAATTCCCAACACTTAAAAAACACAGAGACATTTAGGATACGGGGTAGAGAAGTAATTTCCATGAGGGAGAATCTGGACGACGTGGAACTCGTAGATCTTCTTCTGGCTGGACGTCAAAGGGAGCTGCCTCTCTCACGGACAATAGAGAAGTTCACTCCTGGCTCCTCTACACTCTCGTTCACCACCCTAGCTGGACTTTACTACAGAGACAGGCTTGTCCTATAGAAAGGCTACAACACTATCTGCTACCCACTAAAAGCTGCTAGAACTAGTGGAGGGAAGGGACCATAATTGCATGCCTTCCCTCAACATTAGTCAGGCTATATTTGGGTTATAATTTGAACTCAATTTGACCTGTTTCAATATAGTAAGGCCATGGGGATTTCATTTTTGTCTTTATTGTGAAGACAATCATTATTCTAAAAATATATCTACCCTAATAATACATGTATAAGGTTATTTCCTACATCTTAAAATTATACTCTTTATATAAGAGGTCTGCATGGCTGCATGATAAATATTTTTCTGTTATTCACACTTCCTGGCTTTTTCTAGTTTGCAGGCCATGTCTTCGTTTCTCTAGATTGTTTTTCTGTCACTGCCATTCCTCAAGTGAGGTACTGTAGAGGTGATTCTCTTGATCCCATCGGTAGAGGTATTGCCCTGGCTCCTGGTGCTGCATTTGCATAAATTTTCCTTCGCTATTCAACACATCCAGCTGCTGTTGATTACTTGCCTTAGGTGCATGTCCCAGGTCCTGCCATTGGTTGGGCAGGTATCCCCGTGATTGGTCATGGCTTGAACTCCTGGTGGGCCCCAGATGTATGGACTTTATATGGGTAGACTGTCCTAGCCCGGCAGGAATTAAAGCATGGGTAGGCCTTCCTTGCTGGGTAGACTGCGTCAATGTGGTAGGTTTTAGAGCATGGGAAACCTGAGGGAATTGTATTTCTGATTTCCTCTTATGCTGCATTTTCTTCCTGGCTCTTCGGCTCTGTTTCACTGCGGCTATTTTGGCTATGGTATGCTGTTCCCTTTCCTGCATGGGCAGGACCTCTGCAGGGTTTGCGTTGACCCTACCTTGCAACCCTGTCATCTTAATTATATACCTTGACTACCAAAAAGTCTTTGATAAAGTTCCGCACAGATGCTTATTAATGAAGCTAAAAGTGCACAGAATACAAGGAGATTTTTGAATTGGATAGAAAATTGGCTCAGAGAAAGAAAGCAAAGAGTAGTCATAAATGGGAAAGCATCAACATGGACCAATGTAACTAGCGGTGTACCTCAAGGACCAGTATTGGGGCCAATTCTCGTCCTAATTTACATTAACGACATAGATGACGGTCTAACCTGTACAATCTCAAAGTTTGCATATGATACAAAACTTATAAATACTGTACACACAAATGAACATGTTGAAGATATGCAACACAATCTTGCAACACAATCCCACCCCTACTCTGTACAACTCTCCAATCCAAGAGGGAAACATTTCTCTCAGTCTTTCTTCTATTCAACAGCTGAGCTCTGCAACTCTCTCACAGATTCAGTCTTTCCCTCTTCCTACGACTTAAATTGCTTCAAACTCTGTGTGTCCAGGCATTATGGCATTCGAACGTCCCTTGATTTTGGCCCTGTCACCCTTTCAACTTTTGGGGAGGACTCGCTACAAGCCTTTTCTCTCCCTCACTCACATAAAACAAACAAAATAGGTTGTCACATTGGGCTAAAGTCTGGCAATGAACTTCAACGACGATAATTAATGCAAAGTACTTCACATCGGAAATCGAAATTAGAAAACAAAGTATTCAATCGATGACACCCAGCTAGAGAGTGTAGACAGAGAAATGGAGTTGGGAGTAACACTATCGAGTAACCTAAAACCTTGTCAACAATGTACAGAATTTGTTAAGAAAGCAAACACAATTATAGGTTTTATAGGCAGATCTTTTGAGCATCAATCTTAAGATGTAATCCTCACTCTTTACAATTCGTTAGTCCGTCCACTTCTGGAATATTTCGTTCAGTCCTGGTGCCAAAAAGATATAGACAAACTGGAGCGAGTTCAATGTAGAGTTACCAAAATGATACCGTGTTTGAGGAGCAAATCAAATGAGGAGCGTCTTGAGAAATTTAATCTTTTTCACTTAACACAGCGGAGATTAAAAAGTGACTTAATTCAAGTTTTCAAGATCATTCAAGGCATCAACAATTTGAACTGCAGTACATATTTTACAATTGACCAGTCAAATTACACAAGGGAAAATGGTTACAAAATCATTGATATATCAGTTAACGCGCATGAATCTAAGAACTTCTTCTTTAATCGAGTTGTCAATCTGTGGAATGGGCTTCCCCGAGATGTTATAGGCTGCAACACCGTTGATTCTTGTATAGTTCGCCTAGACAAGCACCTTGCCTGAAACCCACGGATGACTGCATTTGTAAATGAATACATTATTTCCTTGGTACTGTATTGTTATTTTATTAACCTAATTGCATTCACACTTTATCATTATCCTCTCTGGGAAACTGTTGGGTGCTTAACACAGCAGTAACTTAGAGAGCAAGTAACCACGAGGGGTTGCAAAACCTATTGTTGCTTGATTTCTTTTGTACTACTTTTTTCCCACTCGTTTGACAGTGGAGACAAGGATAGAAAAAAAGAAGGCTCTAGAGAGAGAGAGAGAGAGAGAGAGAGACTATTATTTGCGAGGTGAGTACCATTTCTTACCCAGCAGTTGATAAATTGAGAGAGAGAGAGAGAAAGAGAGAGAGAGAGAAGTAAGTCTAGATACAGAGACCAACCTATACATATTACATACGATCCTAGCACACACACACACACATAACAATGATGACAGGAATTAAGGACCCCCTAAATTATAGACCTGTCTCACTAATTAGTGTGGTAGGCAAACTATGCGAACACATAATAAGACAATGGACAGACCTCTTGGAGCAACAGAAAATAATCTCAGACAAGCAATTTTTTGGATTCAGAGACAAATCGTCGTGCATCACCAACCTGGTAAGTTTCTATGACAGGGTCATAGACAAAGTGCAAGAGAGAGACGGCTGGGTGGACTGTATATACCTAGACCTAAAGAAAGCCTTCGATAGAGTACCGTATAACAGATTAATATGGAAATTAAGTCCTGTAGGGAGAGTGAGAGGAAAGCTATTGGACTGGATGAAAAATTATCTGCAGGAGAGAAATATGCGAACAACGATTAGGGGTGAAATTTCGCAATTCACAGAAGTCAAGAGTGGAGGGTTGCCTCAGGGATCAGTACTGGCCCCATTGATGTTCTTGATTTATGTTAATGACATGACCAACAGAGTTGATACATATATGAACAAATTTGCAGATGATGTCAAACTCATGAAACACATCATCAACGAAAACAGTTATACATACTTACAAGGATACCTAGACAGAACCCATAACTGGAGTAAAACATGGGAGATGAAATTTAATGCTAAAAAGTGTCGCATCCTAGAAATAGGGAAGAGTGGCAGAAGACCAAATTATTTGGAAGCTATAGATTAGGAAATGAGGAAATCAGCAAAGCAAGCATGGAAAAGGACCTAGGGGTGTTTATCCAAGACAATTTATCCCTTGAGAAGCAAATCAATCATATAGTTAGAGCTACATATAGATTAATAACAAGTATGAGAGTAGCATTCAATTATTTGGATGAAAGTATGCTAACCCAGATAATCACATCCATGATCAGACCTACAGTAGATTGGAATATGCAGCAGTGGTATTTTTTTTCTTTCTATATTCCAACTACTCCCTCTCAGGCATAGGCTGATAGCCTTCACACTCTACCGCTGAACACGGTGAGGCCCGTGAGGTCTTGCTCCAGTCTAGGGAGTGAGACATGCGAAGCTTCACGGCTCGAAGCAACTCCATCTCTGAAGCCGCCTCGCCTCTGCGCTTCACAGTCTCATTCCCCAGACTCGGACCCTCACTCTCAGAACACCACTTATTGAGCAATTAACTCACTAGGCATTGCCCCCCTGTAGCATATTTTTGAATATGGGAATATTCATACAATGGTATTTAATCAGGGAACAATGAGGGTATTTTTTTGGCATGGTCCCCCCCCCATCTAAGAAAACACATCAATAAATTGGAGAAAGTGCAACGAATAGCAACCAAACTTATCCCAGAACTAAAGGACCTACAAAACCCTGAAAGACTAGAACAACTACATCTTCTCACGCTAGAGGAGCGAAGAGTTCATAAGGAGGACTTTATTAGGCTGAATGATGGAAGAAAGGAGAGGTCCAAGTCCAATGTGAAAAAACTTGTCTTTCCGTATAGAACAATAGCTAGGTGGAATAACTAAGGTGCAGAGGTTGTAGAAACAAGAAATATCCATGACTTTAAAAGTAAACTGGATAGTCAATAGAAACTGAGACAGGAGAACACGAGCGCAGCTCATTTCCTGTAAACTACAATATGCGAAAACAAATAGGTGAAAACACACACACACACAGGTGGATAGGTATACACTGATACTACAGATCGTTATGTAGGTAGATTAATGGGTATATAACATATGGATATTAAATACATAGAAAGATGTGTATAACTGTAGTTATAGTGATATACAGAAAACTACGTATAATGTTTTTATATTTAGTTAAACATTTTTTACTGGGGATGGTCGTTTTTTCTGGCTCCCCTTCTCCCTCATGTTCAGCCCCATTATTTTTTGAGATTTAAAGACGTTCGACCTATTAGTTTGGCAATCATAACATCTTTCACCCTTTTTTTTGCCAATATTAAGACTTTCTGTGCCATTAAGATGTTTATTTTATCCTGGCGAGCGACAGCGAACCTGTTATTTAGGAGGAACCGTAGAGAGCAAGTAACCCTGAGGGGTTGCAAGATATGTTGTTGCTTGATTTCCTTTGTAATCATTTGTACCCTCTTAACAGTGGAAGGCAAGGATAGAAGAGAAGAAGGCTCTAGAGAGAGTTACCATAGACCTCCGCCCCGTATGGGCCGGCAGGCCCTGGCTGAAGCCTCCACGTCGACTCTCAGGAATCTCGCAGATCCTCCAGACGATCCCGTAAGGGGGGGGGGGGGGGGGACATACTAATCACTTAAAACAAACTTCTATTATTCTCAGGTGGAATCGGTTCTTACACATACTGATAGATGTACTGGCAATTACTTTATTTGGTTGTTTGTTCCAATTGTTTATTATACTATAGATAAAAAAGTTCTTAGTGACGTCTAGGTTAGCTCTTCTTGTTAGCAGCTTCATGCTGTTATTTTGAGTGGGAAGGTTATTAAAGGAGAACAATGCAATAGTGTCTACTCTGTCAAAGCCTTTTAAGATTTTGAAACATTCAATAAGTATGCCTCTTCATCTTCTCTTCTTGAGTGAGAATAAGTTTAGTTTGTTCAGTCTTTCATCGTATGTTTTTCTTTTACAGAATTGGGATTAGTTTGGTCGCTCTTCTCTGTACTGTCTTCATCATTTCAATGTCTTTTACTATGTATGGCGACCAGAACTGCACACCGTATTTAAGGTGCAGTCTTACATGGCCGTTGTAGAGTGGTATCATTATATCTTCACTCAGAGAGAAAGAGAGAGAGAGAGAGAGAGTGAGAGAGAGCGAGAAAAGAGAGAGAGAGAGAGAGAGAGAGAGAGAAGTTTGTGAGTTAGGTGAGGTTCCATTTGTGAGCCACAGTCGCATTATTGGTGAAGTTGAAAAAGTACGAGAGAGAGAGGGAAAGAGAGAGAGAGAGAGAGTTATGTGCAGTAGAATAACCTGTTTCTGTAGTCTTAGAACATATAGGTGTTTAATCCCACCGACAAGAGGAACATTTATCAAACACGTTTGTTTTATATCGTAAAGAGTTTTTTCTGTCGATACATTTAAGTATATAAAGGGTATGAAAAGGTACAGAAGATCATTGACTATTGTTTAGTAATTTAACTTTTTAACAGGTATAAAATGGTGGGCGGGCTTGTGGTTTCGCTCTGCTGCATGTCTGCCTGCCGAGATCGGAACCTCTCCGGGTGGTTGGGGGCTGGGGAAGTGCTGGAGGGACCATGGTGACCTCGGTCTCTGGGTCTTCTCCTGGATGACCTAGGTGTGTGTGAATTTTTATTTTGTTTTTGTGTGATCATTGTTTTCTGTTGTGTTTTTTTTTTTTTTTTTTTTTTCTATATTCCAACTTACTTCCTCTCGGGCATAGGCTGAGAGCCTTAACATTCACCGCTTTACAATAAACAGTGAAGCCTGTGAGGTCTTGTTCCAGTATATTGAGTGAGACATGTGAAGCACGTAGAGTACAACGAGCACCTGCCATCTTGCCTTCACATGAGGCACGGTGCTCACTCATGGCCCGAAACGACCCCATCTCTGAAGCCACCTCGTTCCCGTGCTTCACTGTCTCACCCCCTACACTCGGACTCTCACACTTACACACACACAACGCCACCTGTTGAGCAGATAACTCACCAGGCATTGCACCCCTATAGCATATTTTGAATATGGGAATATTCATACAGTGCTATTTAATCAGGGAACAATGAGGGTAATTTATTGACGTTTCGGTGGGCTTGTGGTAATGCACTGATACCAGGTACAGCACAAATTCCATCCCAATAATATCTTCCCATTGATACATCGGGATTTGAACCCGGGACCTTTGGATTACCAGGCCAGTGGCAAGACCACTCCACCACACCTCTGGCTCATAATGTAACATATATATTATATAATGTATTAGTTCCAAAGATGTCCCTGTGATATAGCTTTTACATTATATAATTGTATGTTTCATTATTTAGTTTATAAGTTTCAAAGATTTTTTTTTTTTTTTTTTTTTTTGCTGTCTTGAGTCGGCCACCCTGGAAAAAAAATAGGAAAAGTGGTGACTGGGCCTGAGTATATAGAATAGTATATAGAATAGAATAAAATTGATTTATTACCGCCATTATACTTTTATATGGGTAGATAATTTTGGACACTTTATATACCCATGTTCTAACCTGTAGTAATTGAGAGTGTCGATGGATAGAGTGAAATAATGTCAGTACCACTTGGAGATAATTAATCAGTATATTTAACCAATAATGTCAGCACCACTTGGAGATAATTATACAGTATATTTAACCAATAATGTCAGCACCACTTGGAGATAATTATACAGTATATTTAACCAATAATGTCAGCACCACTTGGAGATAATTATACAGTATATTTAACCAATAATGTCAGCACCACTTGGAGATAATTATACAGTATATTTAACCAATAATGTCAGCACCACTTGGAGATAATTATACAGTATATTTAACCAATAATGTCAGCACCACTTGGAGATAATTATACATTATATTTAACCAATAATGTCAGCACAACTTGGAGATAATTATACAGTATATTTAACCAATAATGTCAGCACCACTTGGAGATAATTATACAGTATATTTAACCAATAATGTCAGCACCACTTGGAGATAATTATACAGTATATTTAACCAATTCAGTACCAGTGCCGTCCTTTTAATGTTATGCTAGCTAGTATTAGACGATTTTATTCAGATTAAGAAGGGCCTCCAGAAATAGGAGCGTTCAATCTGTGGACACACATGCTAGATGTCACCAGATTCTTTAATTTATCACGAATAAAATAATAAAATATGAACATTGCTAATACTTACTATATCTCTTGTGTTATGATTTCAAAACATTCAGTATATTTTTAGATTCATTTTCCTACTATATGGTGTTTAACAGATACAGTACAGCTAATGGATATACTGTATATATATAATATTAAGTAAATCTCTATTTGTCATTGTAGAGTAGAAAGTTGTATACAGAAGATGCTGATTGGTTGTTGATTGATGAGTGTTGATAAAGTTGAAATATCTTCATTATTCCATTTATATTATTGAAACTCTAAAATTGTAAGCAATTTTAATGATAATGTGATAATCTAAAGTGATATACGAACCCTGAGAGGTAAACTATATCACATATAACACATTAATATGTTGTAAATTGTGAAAACTTGGCATTTATATGAGGCAGAGACACAGTAGTTTCATATTTTTCCATTAAGAATCGAGAAAACAGCGGCTGAGGGATTCAATTTACCATCAGCTGGAAATAAACAGACTATAATTATGCTCCTATCCATTAGCCAATCAACAGCCTCTATAAAAAATTAGCTACTTCTCAAGTCCGGCAGTCATGTTCAGAGAAAAATAGGTAAATGAATGAAATGTCAATTTAATCATAAAAGCGTTGTTTAATTTATATACCACATTTATAAATATATCATTAGAATACAAAAGAAGGTAAATTATATACTATTTATTTTTTGCAACCAGTATTTACCGTTTTGTAATGGATTTATTTCACAACACAATATTTTTTCCTGTTCTCTTAATTTAAATACATAATAAATTATTGAGCTAAAATATATATGAGATTATTATAATATATATTAAGAATATACTGTATAAGATTAAAACCGCTTGTCATAAGACTCTATTAACTTCAGGAAAAATCGACTTATAATTTAGAAACTGACACCCTTCTTAGTCTTGTTCACATTTTATTACGATAATTGGCGAATCTGGTGACATTTGTGACGCCTACCAGCATTGGCAGAATCGCCTCCCGGTAGCCACTAGCGCTTGCCAGGGCAGTGAAATGGGCTACAGTTATCAGAGAATGTTATACTTTATTTCTTGTGAATCGTCATGTCACAGGCAGTATAGAAGTGGTCTTTATTTTCGTCTGTGACAATGCATTATATTTTATATCATCAGTTATAAGTTTAATGTATAAGACTGAATGATACAGCTAGAGAGTGTGAGTGAGTAAGTGCAGGAGGCAGAGGGTTGTGCGCGTAGTGTTACGCATTGTCTCGGTGACGTCATGCCACGGCCGGGCCCTCTGAGTGGCTGGCCGCGTTGCCGCCCTTCTGCTGCAGCAGAAGGTACTTCCCCCGCACTCCTTGCTGCCTTTGTGCCTTCCTCGCTCAGAGCTTGCTTGACCAGCATAACCTTCACACCTCCCTTGCCATCTGTCCTCGACTTCCACCTATAGAACACTTTCTCTCTCTCTCAACTTCTTACCTCTTATTCTTCTAATCTATTTAACATCATAACTCCCCTTTGGTTCTGCACGATTTCATATACCGGCCATCGTATTATATGCTGAAGCTCTCAGATATTTCATGTTTAGTTAGACATTTTGGAGGGGTTAACATTTTGTCTGTAGAGGTTCGACACACTCGCGGTGTCTCCCTACCTATTTCTTGGTTGTCTGCTGGGTTATTTAATGCTAGACTGGGGTGAGGCTATTGATGTTATGATTTCCGATGTGTACCAGGTTTTGTTGAACTTGTACAATCGCAACGGATACGTGGGAAGCCTAGGTTGTCTTTCTGACTGTATACCTTGTGAGTTTAGCACTGTGTTGCGAGTGAGGGCTTTTGCCTCTGCCACCCAACACTGTGCTAACTCGGTTTGCTTTGACTTGAAGAGGGTCGCCAGGAGAGAACCAGATACTAGCGATCTGGATCTCTCAAGAGAGCACCCCGTCATTTAACGTAATTTGGCCGTACAGTCTTAAGGACATCGCTAGGCTATGAGCCGCTTGCTCAGCCATTGTTTCCTAGCCTACGACATCCCAGCTAGACTTTATTCGCCTAGCAGACACCCGATTAGGATTATAAACTCTTATGTTATGTATGCAGCATTTTTATTCACGTTGAGTGTAAGCCTTGGTTGTTGTTGAGTTGCACAACCCGAGCAGGCTTTTGCGTTGCCTGAGGAAATATTTCTTTTGTTGTTGGAGATAATACTATTGCACATTTATCATTATTCCCGTGCCAGTTAACACTGTATGTCCCTACACTTGTCATATCTTGTTCCTGCTTTATATAACAGTTCAAAATCCGATTCGATCATCTTAACTCCTTCAGACATATTATGTTCCAATAAGTCCGAGGAGGCGGGAGCCCCGGGATCATTGCCACTGCCTCGCACTACACTCACAACAACACTGCGGCCGTTAGAATTATCGGAGGAGGCTGAGGTTGCCACCAACGGTTTTATCGTAAACTAACTTATCGGACTTACTGAGCTCATATGACGCAAAATCCCGTCATAAACTTATTGGAGAGGCATGGAGATAAGTCCATATGACGCGATCGCGTCATATGAGTTTTTCGTTATAAGTTCCATATGATGCGATCGCGTTATATATGTCTGGGGGAGTTAAGCAGCATCAGACTTTCTTCAGAAGATTCCTGTTCGATGCTTTAGGACTTTCATTTACTTTCTTTAATATAGGAGTGACAGTTTATTATTGTTTAGAGTAACTTTAATTATACCTTCTTCTTGTTTGCATTAAATCATTCCAGTGATTTAATTAAGCTCTCTATCTTTTTCCTTGTATACATTATTAACGTAATTGTATGTTGTTGTGATCAGGCTGTATAAGAGATCGTCAGCCTGTAGTAGTAGTGCATTTATACCGAGTTAGAGGATACCCCGCTATCGCAGATTTAACTCTGGAGGGTATAGGTGTTTTTGTGCGCCGGCATTATAAGTTCGAGGGTTGGATCTAGTGTTACCGTTGTGGCTGTGTGCCTTTCTAGTCCAATGATTAAGAGCCCTTGTTTTATACGAGTCCCGGTCGTAACAAATGGCGACCTTGCTCAGGATTTTGTGAACTTAGAGAAATATTGCAGGAGTGTTGGGGTCATTTGTTTTTGTTTGAAGGAATATAGTGGACACAGATTTATTTTTTGGCAAGTAGTATAACACTTAAGAGTCTTCAAGCATTTTTGAGTAAATAGTGCTACATGAGAGTTTAGGTGCTCCTTTTTTTTATAAACGTTGAGAATTTTCGGTGGACACTATGTCGGACGACGGATCAGTGTACAGTGAGGACACAGTACGGGAAGCAGGCTCTGAGGTGCAGAGGCTGGGTTTATTAGAGGACATGAGAGTAATAACTAGTGAGGAGGATGCAAGGAAATTTCTGGAAATGCCTATTACTGTTAACCGGGTGGCGGGGATTGATCGGTATGGTCTCCAGTGTTTGGCCACGGTCATGGGGCATGTTGGCACTAGCAGCATGACGAGAAGTGACCTGGTGGCATGTGTGCTTGGCGGGGTGTGTGGTGCACAGGGTGGAGCGGGTGCTTTGGCACCTTCGGCCAAGCCCCCCCTCCACTCTACTCCCATCGTGCTCTCCAGAACACCGGATCTGACGTTCCCGCAGGCCGATAGTCACTGGCAGCGTGGTTTGCCCCCGGGTGGATCACAGGGGGGGTCTCCAATTGTTGCATCTCCTCCTCCTCAAGGTTTAACTGCAGATATGATCTTCCAGCTTGAGATGGCTAAGATTGAGCAGCGGCAGCGAGAGGCTGAGCTCAGGTATAAGTGTGAGAAGGAGCTCAAGCAGAGAGAGGCTGAGCTTCAGGTTGAGGCTACGAAGTACTGTGCATACATAGATCTTGAGAAGTCTCGGGTGGAGTCGACAGGGCAGC
Organism: Paralithodes platypus; assembly: GCA_032716605.1. Lineage (NCBI taxonomy): Eukaryota > Metazoa > Arthropoda > Malacostraca > Decapoda > Lithodidae > Paralithodes > Paralithodes platypus. The sequence continues at coordinate 24,299,552 of CM064543.1, read as the reverse complement.
GTCTCGGTTCTTGGAATCGAAGTCTTGATCAGTCTTTATCGCACCTGCTCAAGTTGGTCCCTGTATTTGATGAGTCGGGTGTCACCGAATTTTTCATGCGTTTTGAGAAGAAGTGCCGGGAGCACCAATGGCCCGAGGTTAAGTGGGCAGCCCTTGTTTCCTCTAGGTTGGTTGGCAAAGGACTCAAGGCATATGATGCGTTGCCCTTGGAGTCTTGCGTCGATTATGAGGTATTGAAGGAAGCTGTTCTGCGGGCGTACGAGTTACAACCAGAGACGTACAGATCGAAGTTCCGGGGTGTAACGAAGGGTCGTGAGTGCACCTTTCTTGAGCATGCCCGGGATCTGTCCGATGCATTTAGAAACTGGCTGCGTTCTGAGAAGGCATCGACGTTTGAGGAGTTGAAACAGCTGATGCTTCTAGAACAATTTTTCAAGTGTACGGGCGGCGATCTGACGTTGAATCTTAAAGAAAAAACCCCGAAACCTCTTCAGGAGGCAGCTGAGATGGCTGACCTTCGGTTATCTTTGATTCGTGGGTGCGGTTCTGCACAGAGAAGTGATGCAGGCAATAAGGAGCGTAACCCTCCCCCTCCCCGAAACACTGATACACATAATTACACTAAGAACAAGAGCAACGACACCAAAACTGACTATAAACCTAGTACCGTCCCGTTTAGAAAGGGTCCGGGCCCTTCCCCACCTCAAGGGAAGCCCAAGGGGGAGTTAGAGTGTTTTCATTGTCATGAGAAGGGGCATTTTGCAAGAGCCTGTCCAAGCAAGCTACCTAATACAGTTGTGTCTTTGGCTCGCAACATTGGGGTCTCCCCGAAGTCGTCTGAGTTTGCCCGGGGTATAACGTCAGAGGCTGTGACACAGCCAGTGGAGAAGAATCCGGAAGGCTCGAACCCTGTCCGCGATGTCTTTTGCGACCATCGAGGGCGTGGCTGCGTGAAGTGGGCTGGTAAGAAGCATGGAGTTGAGCTGTTGCGAGACACGGGTGCCTCTCAGACTTTGATGAAGAACTTTACTGGTAGACCAATAAACGCGGCACGGGTGGTTGTGGTGCAAGGTGTCAATGCTACCAAGTTGGTCAGGATGGAACTGGAGGTAGATGGTGTGACGCGAGAGTTGGATGTTGGAATTGTGGAGAACTTGCCTGTTGGGGGCATCGACCTCCTTCTCGGCAACGACTTTGCGGTGCCTACTTCTGAGGTTTCCCCCTTAGTCGTTGCCGAGAAGCCGGCCGACGTGAGTAGGGAGGAACAGGAGTGGGTAGAGAAGTGTTAAGTTCAACATATGGCGTGCGTTGTTACAAGATCTCTTGCATCGAAAGTGTCACAGCCTATTCCTCAGTCTCTAGACCAGCGGAGGAACGGTCGGAAGGAGCAAGCTAAAGTTGGGAGTTTTGTGAGTTTTGCTCCAGCGGCTCTCTTTAGCGGCTTAGTACTTGACTCAGAGGTGAGCTCCAGAGTGGCCCCAGAACCTGTCACCCCTAGTGACATGGTTGGGCGTGATGGCACTCCGCGACTTAATAGTTCCCAGTTGGAGGAGAGTTGTGGGAACGGGGCTATCGAACACGAGGACGGGGAAACATGTCATGTGAGCCTGTTGGAGGAGTTTGTGAGGCAACCACCTGAGCAGCCTACTGTCCCTGCGTTGGTCTGCAGCGGCCAAGGTGGAGAAGGAGATTGGGGCAGTAGGGCACAGGTGGAGGAGAGTTGGGATTGTCATGTCTCGGCGGAGCAGTGGGCGGGGGACACGAGTCTGGTGGCTGTGGAAGCGCTAGAGCACCTGCCTGAACAGCAGTGTGCAGCGCTCCAGCACCAGCTCGGTTCATACCCCACTGGTCGTGCCGAGCACCCGAGCCTCACAACTCAGGCGGTGCAAGATGTTCCGCGGGCAGGTCACTTGAATGTCGATAGACCGTTAGCCTCGTTGTTTCGGTGGTTCAAGGTGGGCGATGAGGCTTGGACATGGTTGTCAGGTCAGGGTCGACCCATGGCTGCCAAGGGTGGTGGTCAGAAGGAGGATATTGAGCAGATTGGTGAGGCTGGCTGTGGAGTGGATGTGCCCGGTCGTCGCATAGCCTCCCAATGCTTCTCTAGTCGAATGCAACCGCCCTACCATAGACCGACTGTATCTGGCCATATCTCTAAAATTGGTGATGCTGCGCAGGCAGATGTAGTTGCAAGGAATGCGGGGGTGTGCATGTACGGTACCGGCGGGGCAGCCTTAGCAATAATGAACTATGGGAGTGACTGCACAGGTGGTACTGATTGTCCCTCTCATGACCTGGCTGTTCTAGGGACGAAGGTGGAGAAGGAGGGAGACTACAGGTTAGAAGCTGCGGTCTCGGCTGGGTTGTGGGAGGGCACTAGGATTGTTGTTCTGCGAGATAAGTTGTTTACTAGGCTGTGGCAGTACATCCACATGTTTGTTGTTTCTCCAGGCCTGATGTACGGGGTAGAATCCGACATGGAGGCTGGAGACAGTGCAAGGCTTAAGTTAGTTCCCTACCGTATAAATCCTGCTCAACAGCCTGTCGTGAAAACAGAGCTAGACGACATGTGGAAAAAGGGTCTGAGGGATAAGGGATATCGTGAGTGGTCGTTGCCAGTGAGTTTGCAACCGGAGTTGAGGAGCAAGATCCGTGTGTATGGTGATTGCAAGAGTGTGGAAGCATTATCTCTGACAGACGCCTATCCATTACCTAGAGTTGACGATACCATAGACCGCATCGGGGCTGCATCGCTAATCACGAAGGTAGAACTAGTGAAAGGTTATTGGCAGGCCCTGGTGCCGGAAAGAGCGAAGAGAAGTGCCAGTCTTGTGATGAACTGGGCAGTTTATCAGTGTCAGGTGTTGTTGTGCTGCCGGAACACAAGTTGGATGTGTGGCATGCTAAGGGCACTGATAATGTTTTGGCTGATTGTTTGTCACGGGAGGGTTTGTTTGCAGGAGAACCCTCGCCGTTCAGTCAGTGTGTGTTGAGAGTGGAGAAAAATCAGGCTTGCCCCTGTAGAGCAGCTGTCAAAAACAACATTAAAATTAAATAAAAAAAATCACATAAAAACTCTTTCTTTTTTATAGTTAATTGTAAGTTGCCAATGTTATAGCTAAAGTCCTAAGTTGAACCTGTCTTTCACTTAGGAGGCTGGGCTCTGTGAAGCTCACTCTGGGAGCATAGCAGGCTAAAATTATACTATTATGTTTGGGAGGGGTTATAAGATTTTATTTATGCTAAAATGTTGTTTTGTTTATGATTGAGCTTTGCATTTCATTTCTGGCGGAGTGGCTGGTTGTGGCGGGTCTTGTCGGCATTCTGCCTTGTCAGATATGGTGCTCGCCTAATGTTGAGCGTCCCATATCTTGGGCGGGGTGTGACGCCTACTAGCGTTGGCAGAATCGCCTCCCGGTAGCCACTAGCGCTCGCCAGGGCAGTGAAATGGGCTACAGTTATCAGAGAATGTTATACTTTCTTTCTTGTGAATCGTCATGTCATTGGCAGTATAGAAGTGGTCTTTATTTTCGTCTGTGACAATGCATTATATTTTATATCATCAGTTATAAGTTTAATGTATAAGACTGAATGATACAGCTAGAGAGTGTGAGTGAGTAAGTGCAGGAGGCAGAGGGTTGTGCGCGTAGTGTTACGCATTGTCTCGGTGACGTCATGCCACGGCCGGGCCCTCTGAGTGGCTGGCCGCGTTGCCGCCCTTCTGCTGCAGCAGAAGGTAGTTCCTCCGCACTCCTTACTGCCTTTGTGCCTTCCTCGCTCAGAGCTTGCTTGACCAGCATAACCTTCACACCTCCCTTGCCATCTGTCCCCGACTTCCACCTATAGAACACTTTCTCTCTCTCTCAACTTCTTACCTCTTATTCTTCTAATCTATTTAACATCATAACTCCCCTTTGGTTCTGCACGATTTCATATATCAGCCATCGTATTATATGCTGAAGCTCTCAGATATTTCATGTTTAGTTAGAAATTTTGGAGGGGTTAACATTTTGTCTGTAGAGGTTCGACACACTCGCGGTGTCTCCCTACCTATTTCTTGATTGTCTGCTGGGCTATTTAATGCTAGACTGGGGTGAGGCTATTGATGTTGTGATTTCCGATGTGTACCAGGTTTTGTTGAACTTGTACAATTGCAACGGATACGTGGGAAGCCTAGGTTGTCTTTCTGACTGTGTACCTTGTGAGTTTAGCACTGTGTTGCGAGTGAGGGCTTTTGCCTCTGCCACCCAACACTGTGCTAACTCGTTTTGCTTTGACTTGAAGAGGGTCGCCAGGAGAGAACCAGATACTAGCGATCTGGATCTCTCAAGAGAACACCCCGTCATTTAACGTAATTTGGCCGTACAGTCTTAAGGACCTCGCTAGGCTATGAGCCGCTTGCTCAGCCATTGTTTCCTAGCCTACGACATCCCAGCTAGACTTTATTCGCCTAGCAGACACCCGATTAGGATTATAAACTCTTATGTTATGTATGCAGCATTTTTATTCACGTTGAGTGTAAGCCTTGGTTGTTGTTGAGTTGCACAACCCGAGCAGGCTTTTGCGTTGCCTGAGGAAGTACTTCTTTTGTTGTTGGAGATAATACTATTGCACATTTATCGTTATTCCCGTGCCAGTTAACACTGTATGTCCCTACACTCGTCATATCTTGTTCCTGCTTTATATAACAGTTCAAAATCCGATTCGATCATCTTAAGCAGCATCAGACTTTCTTCAGAAGATTCCTGTTTGATGCTTTAGGACTTTCATTCACTTTCTTTAATATAGGAGTGACAGTTTATTATTGTTTAGAGTAACTTTAATTATACCTTCTTCGTGTTTGCATTAAATCATTCCAGTGATTTAATTAAGCTCTCTATCTTATTCCTTGTATACATTATTAACGTAATTGTATGTTGTTGTGATCAGGCTGTATCAGAGATCATCAGCCTGTAGTAGTAGTGCATTTATACCGAGTTAGAGGATACCCCGCTATCGCAGATTTAACTCTGGAGGGTATAGGTGTTTTTGTGCGCCGGCATTATAAGTTCGAGGGTTGGATCTAGTGTTACCATTGTGGCTGTGTGCCTTTCTAGTGCAATGAATAAGAGCCCTTGTTTTATACGAGTCCCGGTCGTAACACAATTGGCAAGCTAGTCTACAGATTGAACGCTCCTATTAACGGGCTGCGAAATATATCACTCAACCTTTTTCTCTACCACAGATCCTACTGAAACTGCATCGTCTAAATATGGCTAGCATTTAATACAAAACATACGTCACTGGCACAGTAGGGGTTAATTATCTGCTTTCCCGAATTAGTTAGGAGCAGATTAATGAGCTCATGACATTATGACACTTTTTACACATTGTTCTGGATAACATTTGACGATTTTACTCATCTTCTCCAGGCCCTCTAAGAATCAAAGTGGTAATTTATCTCTCAGTTAACTCTCTGACGTTCAACATTTCATCTTAAAAATCGTTTACTGATAACCGGAATAAAATGCTGAAACCTTAATTTTTGTATTGTGTAAGTGTATATAGGAGACAAAAGGCAAAGCCTGCCTGTAACGAATGTCTACCCAAAAGTTGAAAGAGTGCCTGAGAGCCAAAATCAAGGTACGTTAGAGTCATAATGTCTGAGGGAAAGAACTTTAAAGCTTACTTTGTTGTGTAGAAGAAAGAATGGTAAAGTTGGTTCACTCTTGGGTTAAAGACTTGGACAGAATTGGGGTGGGATTGTGTTGAAAGGCGGGTGCCCCTCCAAATTAATCTCGAAGGGAGGTGTTTGGTGTATTCTTTTTAAGCTTGATGGCGGTCTAGGGAGGAAACTTAATAAAATAAGTAAAACAATAAGTCAATAAGTTATCCCATTAATATTTACTGTGTATTTATATATATATATATATATATATATATATATATATATAAGAAATATGAAGACCAAAGCGAACAGGAATATATTTGTATATTGGCAACGTTTCAACACTAATCTCGTGTCATTATCAAGCCTAAAAAAGAGAAAGAATAAAACCTATCGTGAATATCATAACATCATCACATGTTAAAATTGAAAATGTATTCTAAAGATAAAATTAACGAAAATATAGCTAAGGTTCATTACATTAAGACATTAAAAGTAGAGATATTTGATAAGTGAAAAAGGAATAAAAGAGTGAGAATAATGAAAACTAATAATTAATGTTAGGCAAAATAAAGATAGATGAGGGTGGCAAATTTAAAAGTCAAGGAGTGAAAGGGGCGGGGTCGACTAAAATAAGGAAACAGGAGTACAAATGGGCACATATATCTATTAACCCTCTCGCATTCTTACGTCGCGATCGAGTCAACGCCACCCCTCCAAGAGTGATCGTATGATGCAATCGTGTCATAATGCCACCTGTAAGTTAGAAATATTCGCCAAAAATAAGTTTATGACTCGATTTTGACGCAATTTGGACTGGTAAATTAGGCATCAGTAAGTTACAAAAGGAAGTATCTAGCAACCCCATAGCGTCCCTCTCTGAGGAGCCCGGGCCTTTGTAAAGTCAGTAGTTTCCCGGCCCCCAGACTGTGAGGCAGGGTCCCGGTCCTTTAAATTCTTGGCTCCCTCCCTCTGGCCCACCATGCCTAGCTATAGGCAGGCAATTATGGATTATTTCATCTACCCAGTGAAAGTGATTAGTGAATAATTCGAATTATATATGTATATAAAATGTTACTTGTGACTTTTGGTGACTGAGGGGAGTGAATCTTGGTTAACCCCTTGAGTATTGAGGCAGTTTTGTCTAGGTATCATTGATGACTTTATACTATTTTTTGCTTGAAAGACAAATATATTTATCAATAAATACTGCCTACGAAATAAATACATTATAATCACGAAGATGTCACAGGAATGCTTACAGGAAGCTTACAGGAAGTATGGTAAGTACTCTATGGAATTTTAGTTATATTACAGTATATATTATATATATATTATATACTGTATATATTTTATATATATTATATATATATATAACAGCCCCAAGGTCCCGAGCAAGCCCAAGGCCCATAATCGAGTATTTATATTATTATTATTAAAGTAGGAAAGCGTCCGACCAATCAGGGCGCTCCTTCATGTCGAACTTTTTGGGCCACAAACGTCCAAATTCCCGGCATGACCACCTGTGACCCTCCTACATCTACCTCATTTGCTCCTTGTATCGGATCTTCTACTTGCCTTTTGTGAGACAACTTAGTGCCAGCATCTGACTCCCGTAAGCCGCTAAATGACAAAGGCAATCAACTTCCTGGCACTTACTTTGGAGAAGGAGAGCGAGAGAGGACTGAGTCTAAACTGCAAGTCACGCTTGCTAAAGCACAATTGGCAGCGCGAAGCGGGGCAGCCAATTAGCGCGCCGGCCCCCCCTATAAAGGGAAGGGGACGAGAGCCGCTCGGGGTCAGAAGGGCACCACGCCTCGAGGAAGCAACACCTCTCCTCCCAGCCTCCCCCTCTCCTGCGGGCACACCAGGAACCAAGGCGATCACCACAGTAGCCTTCCAGCCCACACAACAGTTCCAGTAGCAGAGCACTCGAGTCCTGCATCACTCTCACCAACCCGGAGGATACACCATCAGTATCCCTGGGCCTGTCGCCATATTGCATGCCTGCACACCCGCAGCCAGCAACTTCATCCAGGACGTCAGGAGATGGCTAAGAGTGACAACCTCCCAGACCACTACTGGCCAGCTTTGAGGTGGTAGTGCAGCCAGAACGCCCACCACGAGCAACAGACTTTTAATCAGGACCCATATTGGGCCCGCAGAGGAACCAAGAAAAAGAGAGAGGGAAATTTGACTAATTCGGGGGATCTTCAATAAAAATATGTGTTCTTATAGAACAAACGAAAAGAGAAATTGACTTGACTAAGAAATAGAATAAACGGATGATGTGTTATGTGTTACTAGTGTTTATTGATAGAAAGGGCTCCAAGCCATTAGCTACCAAGTATTTAGGATCTTATAGGAAGTTCTTTAATTAACGTAAGAGGGACAGAGATTAAATAACAACTATTGGGTTCAGGGGAAAATAGTGAATAGTTGTTTTAGAGATGAGCTTCAGCTAGAGTTATAGGAATTATATTGTAAGGACACACGTCCGGGTTAGATTGAAAGGACACACGTCCGAAATTATATTGCAAGGACACATGTCCGAATTATATTGAAGGGACACTAGTCCGTCCGAATATGTTTAACGTAACTTATCATCGATAAAGGAACTTCATGATTAGTCTTGCTACCTCCTAGCACGGTTGAGTGACCGTTAAGATTGAAATAGAAAGTAACGTAAGGGCGTATCCGGCTCTTGAAGCTACCAGAAATAATGTCCGGGGAGCAATGTTGTATTCCGGTGTAATATTGTATTAACAAAGAGTTAATGTTCATGTGTAACGGACTACGCGTTCGGTGTTGTAAGGGAACTAAGAGTTAAAGATTATATCTCTGATAGAGAGTTAAACGGCCTACGGGCTAGTGTTGTATTCAGGTGTACTATATTATTGACAAACCTTTTATGCTCATGTGTAACGGACTACGCGTTCGGTGTTGTAAGGTAAATGTGAGTTAAAGATTATATCCTTTATAGAGAGTTACACGGCCCACGGGCCAGTGTTGTATTCAGAGGGGCTATTGCCGCTATTGTATGAGCCGAGAGTGGTGTTTGTAACGCCCGGGAAAAGGTTAGCCATTTGAGGGTTTCGGAAGCGGATATAGAAATATATATTATTTGTCCACTTGCATTTAGGATTAAGAAATTAGTAATAGTTTGAGTCAGAGCAGCCCAGGTCTCTTAGAAGACATCGAAGGACACGGCGATCATTATAAATTAGTAATAGTTTGAGTCAGAGCAGCCCAGGTCTCTTAGAAGACATCGAAGGGCAAGGCGATCATTATAAATTAGTAATAGTTTGAGTCAGAGCAGCCCAGGTCTCTTAGAAGACATCGAAGGGCAAGGCGATCATTATAAATTAGTAATAGTTTGAGTCAGAGCAGCCCAGGTCTCTTAGAAGACATCGAAGGGCACGGCGATCATTATAAATTAGTAATAGTTTGAGTCAGAGCAGCCCAGGTCTCTTAGAAGACATCGAAGGGCAAGGCGATCATTATAAATTAGTAATAGTTTGAGTCAGAGCAGCCCAGGTCTCTTAGAAGACATCGAAGGGCACGGCGATCATTATAAATTAGTAATAGTTTGAGTCAGAGTAGCCCAGGTCTCTTAGAAGACATCGAAGGGCAAGGCGATCATTATAAATTCAGTCTGGTAACCTATGATGTATCTAAGTCGAAGCGAGGCATTACCTGAATAGCGGGCATCCGAATAGTATGTGCGGGAGCTCTTGGGTTCCAACGTACCATCTATCACGGGGCAACGTTTTATTCAATTCGCGTACAGAACTCATTTCGACCAGAACAGGAAGTAGGCTATTGGACTAGTAGTTAGATTTAGAGTTCGTTCTATTAAATAAACTATACAAACTCTAGCAACTGTCGAATTATTCCCCCACCTCAGTAGTGTGCTTGAACTTAGAAATTTAAGTACAACAATTATATTTTTTATTTTATTTATATATTTATTTATTGGATTAATTATTGTTTTCATTTATTTTATTTTATTTATATATAGGCATATACTGTACAGTATATATATATATATATATATATATATATATATATATATATATATATATATATATATATATATATATATATATACAGTATATACCGGGTATATTTTTGTTTTATTCCTGTTCCCCAGGGTGTCTAGCGGATCAGCCCCAAGGTCCCGAGCAAGCCCAAGGCCCATAATCGAGTATTTATATTATTATTACATTTTTATTTTATTTATATATTTATTTATTTTATTTATTATTGTTTTTATTTATTTTATTTTATTTATTTTATTTTATTTATATTTTTATTTTATTTATTATATATATATATATACTGCATAAATATATATATATTTATGACACCTTGTATATATATATATATATATATAATACCCACATACACACATTTTTGTTACCATTCATTATATTTTGTTTGACACCTTGTGTATTATTATATATATATATATATATATATATATATATATATATATATATATATATATATATATATATATATATATATATATATTACTTTCTTTGTGTGTACAATAGAATTATTTCTGAATTTATTACTTGAAGATAACCTGGCTTTCTTGTTTTGTTTTTTCATTGTCAACCCAGAAGCCATTTCCCTTCTCGTTGGAAAGGGTTGTGGCCCTACCAGGTAAGTAAAATTGACAACCTTCATGACTGACATGTGTTCTATGAACATTATACAATTATTGACAAGGAAAATTATATAAAAGTGTTGTATATTGTGGCAAAGATATACAACTGTATAAACATTCTCATGTATTTACATTACAATAACAATGCATGGAAACAATTGCGCATAGCTCGCAAACCAATTACGCTATATTATTTTAGTTTTCACCATTAGAAATATCATAATTTTCCGATTACGGTGATATAAACAGTTATATACGTATCCGAGCAAATAAAGCAACGCCGAGGTGGGGAACACCTCGGAACCCGACTAGCGTTGGCGGAAAGGGGATGAGTGAAGCGTAAATATTCGCATTTTGGCTCTTCATTTCAAATATTCATAGAGCAAAAATTATTTGTCGTAGGAACTTCTAGTTTTTTTTTATTCTCTTCAGCATTATCTTCCGTATTCATACAGCCTAAATTGAGAACCATAGACATCGTAACAACGAAATTATTCGAAAATGTTATAAACCATATCATGCCAAGTTATATTTGTTTTTGTTTTCGGTCACTGCTTGAAAACTATTAAAGATAGACAATTTCTGTTTTCAGATTTGGAAAAAGGAGAGAAAATATTATTATTTGAGCAAATAAAAATATATGGTCATCACTCACAATTTCGAGATAGGACGGTGTGAAGACAATTGCCCGGGAAAACTGTTATTCCGGAGTCGTTTACACTTACATATTGCGATTTTTTTAAATTTTTTGTTTTTTTATAATGTAGTACAGTTATTCCTCTTTCCATTGTGCAATTTTGGTTTCATTATCTGAGGAAGGACATTGGGAAGCTCGAGTCGGTGCAGCGTAGAGCGACAAGGTTGATTCTGTCACTAAGAAATAAATCTTATTATGAAAGACTAAAATAATTAAATTTATTCTAACTTATGAAAAGAAGATTGCGAGGTCAATTAATCGAGTGTTTCAAGATACTAAAGGGATTTGACAAAGTTGATGTAGATTCACTTTTTAAAATAGATCATAGTTCATTAACTCGGAAATGGAATGAAATTAAAAACCAGGATGGCGAATCTCGATGTCACAAAGCACTTCTTCACCTACAGTGTGGTCATCGAGTGGAAGAAATTGCCTGAAAAAGTGGTACAATGTAAGACAATTGACACATTCAAAAGAAGCCTAGACATTCATTTTGAGGAGGTGGGAATAATATAGGTAAACAAAAAAATAATAATAATAGGTTAAGCATCAGTAGTATATACAATTTCGCATCTTCGTTCTTTACTATAAATTTCCTAGTAGAAGTTTTTCTCATTCTGCTGGGGGCTTCTTTCCCCAACTTAATTTCCTGCCGACCAACGGTTGGAGGGGGAGGTGGGTGGGGAGAGAGCCTTCTTCTTTGCTATCCTTGCCTTCCACCTTGTAGCAAATTCTATTTTAGCATTAAGTCCGGACTCCCTAGTAGGGACCGCAAGGTCTGTGTAGTCTGTGTATCTATGTAACTCTTATCTATGTAACTATCTCTCTCTCTCTCTCTCTCTCTCTCTCTCTCTCTCTCTCCCGACAGACTAAGCACCCCACTATATCTCCGTATCTCCATAAGTAATATCTCCTGCAACATGTTATTAGATTACCTCGGGGAAATTATCTCTGTGTTGGAGAAATAAATGTTAATTATTACCAGGTGTGTCGTTTGTGTGTGTGTGTGTGTGTGTGTGTGTGTGTGTGTGTGTGTGTGTGTGTGTGTGTGTTCATTTTGTGGGTGGTAGCTTGTATGTGTGTGTGTGGGTGGGTGTGTCTGAGTGCATGCATTGTGTGGATAGGCTTGTGTGTGTGTGTGTGTGTGTGTAGCAAATTGAATGTCGGTTTGAATTTAAGTAAAAGGAGATGAAACTTGGATGGCGTTCGGTTCTTAACGATTTCTTTTTAATTATACAAAAATTGTCGCTTCGGGAGATGTTCATTACGGAGTGTGTGTGTTCACCGTAGAGTGTATTATAATAGTGTGGCGCTCTCGTAATCTCGGGACACACAAGACAACAACACTAACCAGACAAAGACAGTCAGACGACACAGACACACAAGACAAGACAGACTGTCTGGTTTGTCTAGACAGGTCATATACAGTACATAAGACAGATATACAGACAAAGACAGTCAGACGACACAGACACACAAGACAAGACAGACTGTCTGGTTTGTCTAGACAGGTCATATACAGTACATAAGACAGACAAGATAGTAGGTGTGTCTTTTCCATCTTGTTTAGATACTGACTAAGAATCGAGGTACCGAGTTTAAAAATGGTGACCATATATAAATAATCTTTATATGTACACTGTTTTTTGTTTTCCCAATAGTATCAAAACGTCACTGGTTATTTAATAGGGGTAATTTTGATATTTTGTATAGATGTTAGCCTACAACTTTGCAACCTCAGCAATAGTATGATATGCAAATAAAATGTTTAATCCCACGGCTTGCCGCAGGTACAGACTACCAAGTATGCGCTTGTTCTGTGTTTCTGTCCATGCATGTGTTTTTGAGTGTGTTTGTGTGTGTGTGTGTGTGTATCTGTATGTGTGGTGTTTGTGCGTGTATGTTCAGGTGTAATAAATTACCACGCTGACCTAAATATACGTACATGACACCCACGCACACACATACAGACACACACACTATTGTCACATCATTGACACGTACACTATCTCTCTCTCTCTCTCTCTCTCTCTCTCTCTTTAGGCTAAGACTTCCATCAATTGTAAACAAGTAAAGCTCAGGCCAGCCAATGCCAAGATTTTATCCAATTTAGCACTTTGAATTTTAATTGTAAGGAGAGACTTGCATTGTCAGCATTGTGAGCTCTTGTTGCAAGTGAAAGACTACCACATACAGTTGCAAACAAGATGGACTCAACCCCAGTTGCAAACAAAAGGTTAGTTCCACTTACGAGAGTTTCAAACGAAGTCTGCAAATAAGTGTCATGATGGTTGCTATTGCTACGGTCTTGTAGTGGCAACTTTCTCTTGTATACCAGGGCGAGAGAGTATCAAAGTACAGTTGTGTCTATATATAAAATTGCACCAATTAAAATCTTTGAACTTTTAATTAGCAAGTTCTGAAGTATCTGGTCTATAATAAAGCATTGCATTTTCTCGTTTGTCTTCCATAACGACTCAAATATATGCATGGCCATTGACGCTCTTGATTGTAACAGTGTTGCCAGTGTGTTATGCCTGTGTGATATACCAGGTTGGTGTGGAGTGTGGCAGACTGGGACTTGGACCGCCTCTAATTGGTCCCAGGGGAGTTGAGAAAGCTAACAGGAATGGTTAATGGTTAACGGTCTCCTTTATCGACAGTTGTCTTGTGCTGATCTGTAGATGCCTTGTGGTGATTTTGGCGCATTTCAGTAATATTATTGGTAGCCGAAATATCAGCTCCCATAATAACTAATATATTACCAAAAACTCGTTCAAAGGCAGATTTAATCCCCACCTGGATCTTGTAGCAATAAATATATATTAGTTTTAAAATACCCAAATTAAGAATCACCACCATGCCAGCCGACAGGAGAAACGAAGAGGAACAAATGAAGGGGAGACTTAAACAACAGAAACAAAGAACCAAGGAATGCAGCAGACACAACAAGGAAAACGAAGAAAGATGAACAAAATAGAAAGTAAAATAAAAAGAACAAAGAACCGAGGAATGCAACCAGTCAACACACACTCATCAGACAAGGACGAAACCAGACACCAGAACAAGAAGACACCAACAGAGAAAGAAAATTCACCACTGCAGAAGAAATCAACCACAACATTAAAACCTCAGAAGACAAATAAAACCACAACAAAATCACCACAAAATGGCCGCCCCAATTTCGCAAACACTCCACTACACCAGAATACCCGGGCCACCAGAATTGACACCATTAATCATCCTCTACCATTCACATCAGGAAAGACGATCAAGATCACTTTTAATAACACCGAAGCTCAGAAGAAAAAGATTACATATAGTCAAAAGAAACAAGACCAACTTAGACAAATATCCAAGGGACACTTGCGCCGTTCTTCCGCACAGAGGACTCACCACCAGCCCGCAAACTTTTAGGGGGTCTACCTAATTCCCCCGGAATCCACTCCTGTACTTATGACCTTCTGACCTTCACACACCTGACCTGGGACATAGCAGCCAAAGTCGTCACTACCCCGACGAGAACCATGATAAAGCAAGCAATTCTAGGGCTTGAATTACTTACATGTAAGCTTTCAAGTCCTAAAATGAAACCTCCCATTCAGGAAAGGATTGATACCATGGTGGATATCCTTCAAGGTCTGAGGAGTTGATGAAGGTGAATTGATATCATCACATGCAATGGTATAGTGTTTAATATTAAGCTCTCTAATAGGCTGCACCTTCGGTATTAGAAGCATACCCGCAAGGACATGTCCCCACCTTACTTCTTTTGCCAAAACCGCACTCTCAAACTATTGAAGTGTTTCTTGCCATGGTAAGGTCACTCTAGTAGTTCCGGGCTTTGTGAGATACCGTCTGGATAACGGCACTCAACATATAGAAGTCCATATTGTTTCTGTCTAACACCATGGTCAAGGACATATGCAGTAGAAAGGTTTAAACACCGAACTTGGGTTCTTTGAACACTCTTATTACAGTCAGTGGCAGATCGAGTGAAATTAGTAAGTTCATGATCTTACTATCTCCTCGCGTTAGCCCGATATCTTGTCACTGTGTCATGACACTAGCGACGCTGTATTAACCCATAACTTGCGGCACACGGCTATAGTTGAGTGAAATAAATATGGCCTATGTGGCGGCACCCGGCTAATGTCGAGTGCAATTTTGAGCACGTAATGTGGTCTGAGAGAGAGCTGAGCTGTGGGAGGAACATAGGTTACCGCCTGACCACTCGCCACGGCCGCCGTGTACCAACTGAGATTTATTGCACCCTCCTCCACCCTCACTCACTCGCTACACACACGTAATAATGTAAGAAAATGACCGTATTTTAGCCATTTTGCCCTTCGGTTGCACGATCGTTGCAAGACAACCAGTGATCGTAGAAGGATGATTCGGGTGTCATTGGAAAGCTCAATTTATGCCCTTTCAGGGATACATACTTGTATTACACTCTGGGTCTTGTTTATGCATGAAAAAGAGCATGGAAAAACCCCCATTTATGGCCAAAAAAAAACGCTGGGCGGTACATATAAATTACCGCCTAGGCCGCTCGTAGGGTGTTAAAGACCCTAAGTCAAGAGTACCGGAATGGAACGGAACTTCATCACCGATTAGTATACAGGTCAGGATAGACGAGCAATAGTAACTCAGGACATGTCCTCGTTCAAGCTTGCGCTTGTCCGATGGTATGCACCCTATGTCATGACATTAAAGATCTACCATTCAAGACTTAAAACCAACTAATCCATCTGCATCCCTATCCACCCCAACCATACTGCAGGACCACCTAAGCGGCTCGACAGAACATAGACGAAACGACTTGACAATTCTCATCTCTACCCCTACTGTACCAGCAGCTCCAGATCTCCAAAGTGTTAGATTAGGAGTGCTACAGTTAATATCTTTAACTTCTACACCAGTGCTACCCCGGTGTAAAACTTAGGATAATAGAGTAATTCATATGACTCTGTTTCAACTTCGACATCAGTGTGACCCCGGTGTAATACTTAGGATAATAGAGTAATTCATATGACTCTGTTTCAACTTCGACATCAGTGCGACCCCGGTGTAATACTTAAGGATAATAGAGTAACTCAAATAACTCTGTTTTATTGCTACACCAGTGCTACCAGGTGTATCGTGTTTATTCGTATGCAAATACGATAGAAGTGATAACTAAATATTATACCAAAAAACCTAATAATATCTCCTCCAATAATAAGAGATAGGAGATAAGACGTAGAAGATTAAAAGTGAAAACCAATAACCCTACACCAGTGTTTCAAGGTGTATTAATATCTGAGTAAGAGAGAGAGAGTCAAGTGTATTCCTAGTTCTCTCATGGACTCTCGCCCGTGCTAGGCCAATATATATATATGTATCCAGTGCACTAGTGTAATTAAGTATTGTTGTCCACGTATTAACCCTCCCGCATTCGGTAACTTAAATATGTAACTTATGGTAAGGCCTTCTCTAATTTGCCATGAAATGTCAGGCTGGGCGAGTTTTTGAAGCCTTGTGTTTTTCTGTATTTTCCGCCACCAGAATGCTGTTTATTGTGATGTATCATTTGTCAATGGAAAGAGGAATATTTATAGTACATGATAAAACAAACAAAAATGTAAATAAATTGAAATATGAAAGTGTAAATGAGTCCTGAATACAATTATTTCCATGCAATTGTCTTCACACCGTCTTATCTCTAAATTGTGAGTAATGACAATTTTTGTTTGCTCAAATAATAGTATTTTTTCTCCTCTTTCCAAATCTGAAAACAGAAATTGTTTATCTTCTATAGTTCTCAAGCAGTGACCGAAAAAGAAAAACAATATTTTGATTGATATGGTTTATAACATTTTCAATTTATTTCGTTGCTACGAAGTGTATGATTTTAAATTTAGGCTGTTTGAATACGGCAAATAATGCTGATGAGTATAAAACAAACTAGTAGTTCCTACGATAAATACTTTTTGCGCTATGAATATTTGAAATGAAGAGCCAAAATGCGAATATTTACGCTTCACCCGTCTCTGTTCCGCCGATGCTAGCCGGGTTCCGAGCTGTTCCCCACCTCGGCGTTGGTTTATTTACTCGGATAGGTATATATCTGTTTATATCACCGTCATCGGAAAATTATGCTCTTTTTAATGGTGAAAACCAAAATAATATAGCTTAATTGGTTCGCGAGCTATGTGCAATTGTTTCCATGCATTGTTATTGTTATGTAAATACAGTATATGAGAATGTTTATACAGTTGTATATCTTTGCCACAATGTACAACACTTAAATAAATATATAAATATATATATATATATATATATATATATATATATATATATACAAGGTGTCAAACAAAATATAATGAATGGTAACACAAATATGTGTTTGTGTGTGTGGGTATCTATATATATATATATATATATATTATATATATATATATATATATAATATATATATATATATCTATGTATATATATAAATATATATACAGTATACATACAAGGTGTCATAAATATGTATATATATTTATGTGGTATATATATATAAAATAAAAATAAAAAATAATAATAATAATATAAATACTCGATTATGGGCCTTGGGCTTGCTTGGGACCTTGGGGCTAATCCGCTAGACACCATGGGGAACAGGAATAACAAAACAAATATATACGGTATAATTATACAGTATATATATAAAATAAATAAAATAAACATATATAAAATGAAATAAATAAAATAAAATAAATAAAAACAATAATAAATAAAATAAATAAATATTTAAATAAAATACAAAATATAATAATAATATAAATACTTGATTATGGGCCTTGGGCTTGCTCGGGACCTTGGGGCTGTTATATACTGTATATAGGCTATATACAGGCTAGTGCTGTACCTAGTATCAGTGCATTACCACAAGCCCACCGAAACGTCAATAAAATACCCTCATTGTTCCCTGATTAAATAGCAGTGTATGAATATTCCCATATTCAAAATATGCTATAGGGGTGCAATGCCTGGTGAGTTATCTGCTCAACAGGTGGCGTTGTGTGTGTGTAAGTGTGAGAGTCCGAGTGTAGGGGGTGAGACAGTGAAGCACGGGAACGAGATGGCTTCAGAGATGGGGTCGTTTCGGGCCATGAGTGAGCACCGTGCCTCATGTGAAGGCAAGATGGCAGGTGCTCGTTGTACTCTACGTGCTTCACATGTCTCACTCCCTAGACTGGAACAAGACCTCACGGGCTTCACTGTTCATTGTAAAGCGGTGAATGTTAAGGCTCTCAGCCTATGCCCGAGAGGAAGTAAGTTGGAATATATATAATATATACTGTAATATAACTAAAATTCCATAGAGTACTTACCATACTTCCTGTAAGCATTCCTGTGACATCTAAGTGATTATAATGTATTTATTTCATAGGCAGTATTTATTGATAAATATATTATTTGTCCTTCAAGCAAAAAATAGTGTAAAGTCATCAATGATACCTAGACAAAACTTCATCAATACGCAAGGGGTTAACCAAGATTCACTCCCCTCAGTCACCAAAAGTCACAAGTAACATCTTATATACATATATAGTTCGAATTATTAACTAAACACTTTCACTGGGTAGATGAAATAATCCATAATTGCCTGCCTATAGCTAGGCATGGTGGGCCAGATGGAGGGAGCCCAGAATTTAAAGGGCCGGGACCCTGCCTCACAGTCTGGGGGCCGGGAAACTACTGACTTAACAAAGGCCTGGGCTTCTCAGAGAGGGACGCTATGGGGTTGCTAGATACTTCCTTTTGTAACTTACTAATGCCTAACTTACCGGTCCAAATTGCGTCAAAATCGAGTCATAAACTTATTTTTGGCGAATATTTCTAACTTACAGGTGGCATTATGACGCGATTGCGTCATACGAGCACTCTTCGAGGGGTGGCGTTAGGACGCGATCGCGTCCTAAAAATGCGGGAGGGTTAAGCTATTAACCTCTCCGCTGCATAGCCCCTATAGTATACACCACACCCCTGTGCGCAGGTATGACGATTTGGGCGACCCTTGCATATATCGATGAAAACTACAGGGTAGAACCAGAGTGAAGGATGGATGGGTTAGGCGTAATATCGCGTATTTATCCTATTTTTAGTGCTTTCCTACTATATAAAGTATGTGTACGTATGTGTACTTATGTAGGCGACCCATATAACAAGGAATATGCCGCATATAGACCAAATATGCGATATATAGGCGAATTATGAATGTGTTTAGAGACGGGACGGAAGAGGTGATTGAGTTTAGGCGGGAAGGAAGGGGAGGGGAGGGTTTGTTGGCCGTAATATCACATATATATCGCATTTTCAGCACTGTCATGCTATATAAAGTATGTGTATGTATGTAGGCGACCCATATAACAAGGAATATACCAAATATAGACCAATTATGCGATATATAGGCGAATTATGAATGTGTTTAAGCGGGAAGGAAGAGGTGGGTGGGAAGAAGGGAGAAGTGTAGGAGGGTGGAGGCACCCGAGGCATGGATGTCATGGGATTCTCACCCTTATATCCTGGCCTAGTACAGCTGTTTGTTATTGCCCGAGAGACGGTAGGGGTAAGGGGGAGGAGAGAGTGAGGGGGGTTTACATTGAACTTTTGCCTATGTCGCTCGTATAAATAACTTTCATACTTGCAATTATGCAAGCAGACATTGCATTAGACACATGTGAAGAGTGCACACGAATAAGTAGGCCATTGACAGTAATAAAGTACGATAATAAAGAGTAGCTTTGAGGAGGGGAATAGGGAGGGAGGGAAGTAATCTCTGTGTGTCAACAAAGTGAGCTATATTTAGACTGGTGTCCAATTACGCTTGATAGAGGGTAGGCAGATTGCCATATGAAACAGTTGGATTTTTTTATTTGCATGTAATATGCAATAGAAATGTATATTCGAGACTTACTTGATGTATTTTGTATGATATGCATCACTATATATAATCAAATATAAGCACGTAAGGGCGTGTGCGAGATATAGAGGGATGGAGGAGCAATTTTCGACACAAACACAGTTGTCCTTCATTATTTACAAGATTATACAATACAAATGTATTTGTGAAGTTTTTTGTATGCATGCTGTATTATAAATAACACCGTTATACGAGAGTGTAGGGGCCAAGGCAGAGAGAGATGGTGGGTGGGTAGGTGAAGGGAAGGATTATCAGAGTGACCGTGTGATAAGACTGGTGTCACACAGAGAGGAGAGTGTTGGGGCAATTTTTGATACGAATAAAGTTGTATAATAAATTTATTTTTGAGAGAGATAGTTTTATATACCTTTGCATGATAGGATTGATAATTCCATCAATTTACCAAAGTAAATTGATGGAATAAAAGCAAAATTTGTACCAAGTGACAGCTCGAATGTACAGATCAAGTTTTCGGTGATATATTGTATGTGCTCCTATTAGTGGGGGGGGGGCCAATGTAACAGATTGGGGTTCCCGTTGGCTTTGTGTGTTTATTTTTGGCAACAATTATGAACGTGTTCTTAGCATTGCTAGGAAGTTGGAAAATGATGTCGCCATTTTTTCTGATGAAATTTAGTGACCCAAATCAAGAGTTCATGGATGGAAACTTTGTAGTCAACAAAAACAAGATCCCATTCTGTGCCATTGGGGTGGATCATGCTCTTGAGCACATCAACCGCATCATGAAAGTCACTGGAGGAATTGTGGGCATTACACAGAATGCCAGTGCTCGGGAGCGATTCTTCCTTACAGCTCCAGAGCTGAGTAGGCTCGCTGAAGAAGCACATGTGATGGCTGGCTCACCAACAGCTACACGCAACGAACACCATGATCTGTCACTGGCTGTCTGGACAAGGCAGGAAAAGAACATTGCTCGACTGAAGAGTGTGCTCAGATCCTCCGTAAATCCTATGAAATATGAGGGTGAAGACCTGATCAACATCATCACAAAGGCCAGCCGAGGTGCAAAAAGATGTGTGCAACGAAGATGACATTGGGCAGCAGAAGTATGTCAAGTTTGTTGAGGAGCGCATCAACACAAATGAGGTCAGTGTCTGGGCCAGAATGAAGAAGGTTCAACTGACGACGTGGAAAAGTGCAAGGAAGTCAGTGTCACACAAACTGGCTGATCAGGTAGTAGAGCTCAAGGATGACAGGTCACTATTTGCCCGCATGTTGATTGTTGCTCGGTCACGCCCTGAGATCAACCTCAAGGTGAGCATTGGCCAGCATGAGTTAACGTCCCTCCCACGAGCTTTGTTCACAGTGAGTGGCGAACTCCTACCATGCACAGACAAGAGCAAGCTGATGGCTATACTTGAGGAGCTGCCAAACAAAACTGGTGTTGATCTGCAGCCAGAGGATGTCACCAATGACACTGCTCCATTGCCACCAAGTGACTGTCATTGATGGTATGGCAGTTGTCCAGGCAATGGGTAAGCCACCTTGGGTCAAGACAAGTGCCCAATGGGCTGACCACTTCACAGCCACATTGGACAGCAAGTGCAGTGACTATGATGAGGTCCATCTAGTCTTTGACCTCTATGATCTTCCCACTTCACTGAATGAGGCCACGAGAGAGAGACGCCAGGGTGGCAAGCCGGCTACTGCTTATCATGTCACAGACAACACACCAGTCAGTAAGATGTCAGCAAAGCAGTTCTTGTCCAGTACCACAACCAAAGATGAACTGACGGTTTATCTTGCAAAGAAAGCTCTCCACCACTTTGAGGGTAAGCCCAAGGTCTTCATCGTGACTTCATGGCAAGAGACCCTTTCGAACTCTATGGATGTTCAACATCTCTGCAGCTCCCAAGAAGAAGCTGACACAAGGCTTATCCTACACAGTCTGGATGCTGCTCGAAGAGGAGCA
This sequence comes from Paralithodes platypus, assembly GCA_032716605.1. Lineage (NCBI taxonomy): Eukaryota > Metazoa > Arthropoda > Malacostraca > Decapoda > Lithodidae > Paralithodes > Paralithodes platypus. Next base: position 24,277,641 of record CM064543.1, on the reverse strand, counting down.
ATAGAACTCTACATTCAGTCACCTGACACTGATGTGTTTGTCCTTGTAATCCACCGTTACCATCAGCTCTGCAGGAACACCTACTTCGTCACTGGTGTGGGGAACAAGAAGCGGGTAATCCCACTAGTAGTGAATGCACTTGGCGCTGCAAAGGCTGAAGCCTTACCAGGATTTCATGCCTTCTCTGGAGCTGACATAACAGGCCAATTTGCTGGCAAGGGGAAGCTGACCTGTTGGCAAGCACTAAACAGATGCTCCATGGAGGTGGTATCTGCATTTGCTGCCCTGGGAACCTGCGAGGAGCTGGGTGTTGACACTGAACGTGCCATTGAAACATTTGTTTGCCAGGTCTATGAGCCTGGTACCACTGTGGTGGATGTTAGTGATCTCAGGTGGAAGCTTTTCACCAAGAAACAACTAGAAGCTCAAAAGCTACCTCCGACACGAGGAGCCTTACATGAAGTCATTGCCCGAGCACATTACCAGGCCTTGGTGTGGTACCAGGATGACAATCCCCACCCTCAGCTACCACCAGCAACACGCCATGGGTGGAAGGAAGAGGGGGATAGACTAGTGCCAGTCCCAACAAGGGATCCTCCAGCTCCAGCCACAGTTACTCACCTCATCAAATGTGGGTGCAAGAAGACCAGTTGCGGGTCCAACTGTTCCTGTAGGTCCCAGCACCTCAACTGCTCTGAGATGTGTAGGTGTGGAGCCGATGAGGAGGTGTGCAGTAACGTCAGCCAGGCACTCTTGGGAATTGATGAGGATGGAGAAGAAGGAGATCCTTCCATCTAACTATGAACACAAACACTAGCTGCACATTAATGTTCTATCCTCTTTTAAAGCTGACCAGAACCAGCCAGCATGGTGGATGAAGAGAATGAAGAAAAACATGTTTGAGCAATTACATTATCAGTGTTTGTACACTATAGAACCAAAAAATGTTTAGTTTGTTGAAAGGAGTGTTATTGTTTTATCAAAATGTAAACTTTCAGCAATAATATTGGGTGTTTGACTTGGATACAGTAGTGTTTATGTTGTTTTTTGGGGTAACGTAATCAAATTATTTAGCACGATTTGGGCCATAATTTAAATTTGATACAAACGTCTAAGGAAATGGCCCCAAAAAATGGCGATATCATTTTATTGCAAGTTAAATCCTTCCAGAAGACAGTCTAACCAGTGGCCAAAATTTAACATTTGAAACCAACGGGAAAACATTGGCCCCCCCACTATATGGCCTAGTCAGTAAGGTGATGGACTGTGAATCTGAGGGTAGGCCAGGGCAGTGGGTTCGAATCCAGGAAGGGGTTATGGGGAAGGCTTTATAATGTTTAGAAATGTTTTGATACATTTTTATTTTTACAAGCCCATGTAATTGTATTCAAGCAATATGAAATATTCATAGAATATATCATATTGCAAGAATACAATGACATGAGCTTGTATGTTTTTTCTTTGTTATTATTATTATTTTATAAGCAAGATGAACATAGGATTGTATACATATAATTATTTATTTACCATACAATATATTTCAGGTTGAAATAACAAGAGAATAACATACAAAAATATTTATATTAGGAACAAAAGAGACATATAACATAATATCACAGGGATAACATTGTACTCTGGTGAATGATGAGGTAACATAAATGTTTAGTGACATAAAAGCGTGATCAGCTACGTCAGGTCAGGTCAGGTAGGGCACGAGTCCAGGGAAGGGGTGCGGCACTCAATAGTGATTGAGCATGTGGTAGTCCCGGAAGCAGTCACCCAAGCAGAGTGCAACCTTGCACTCGTTGAACAAGGAGGTGACTTTTCGAGTTGCCGTGGGTCTCCTGGTGGTGTTGCTGCAAACGTGACACTTTATCTGCTTTCGTCGATTGCCAACGAGCTCCGTGTGGGCTGGAAAGTGTCTCTGTATCCCCACCTGGATGCGGTCAGGGACGTGATCACCACGCCATGCCACATTCCTCTGAGTGAGGGTGCCATGTTCTTCCAGGAGTTAGTAAGAGACGTTGTAGGCTACACGAAGTCCCGAAACTTTAGTTTCTGGTTTGGAGCCATGTCTTTCTTTACCAGCCACATGTTGTAGGCGTTGAGCATCGTTATGTCGACTAGGTGAAGGAAGAGCTTGTGATACCACTTCACAGTCTTCCTCAGACACTCAACACCTGCAAGTTGACAATCTGACTTGTCCACCAGGCACATATTTTTGGTGTAGTCCACTACCATGTTGGGTTTTTCTATGGTTTTCTTGATGCGGTAGTGGACTTTACCAGAGTCGACCTGGGCACCTGTGTGGACTGTCGAAAGCATATTAACCTCACGTGTGTCCTTCCACTTCAGAGCCACCACTTTCACGGACTTCTCCAGCATTTTGTACATGCCGGGCCCCCTTCGTCGCCTTCGTCGTTCCTTCCTCTCGCGGTGTTCTTGGGCCAGTTCATCTTCAGAAGGTGTGTCATTGGAGGAGGGATCCGGAAGTGGAGTGATTTGACCGACGAACTTGGGCATGGACTTTCTTGTCTTTCGTACAGTCCCACATGACCCCGTTTGGTTGTCATGAAGAAACTGGCAGAGAGCAGGAGAAGTATACCAATTATTAGTGTACAATACGTGTCCATGGCCCATGTAAGGTGCCATCATTTTCTTTACGATGGCCCCTGACATGCCCATGGGGTCATTGGCACCAACTCTTGGCACGTCTATATCAGTTCCTGTATAAACGATCATGTCAAGCACTATACCGGTCTCACAGTCACACAACACGAAGAGCTTGATTCCAAACCTGTGCCTCTTCAAGGGGATATACTGTTTGAAGACAAGACGACGTTTGAAAAGCACGAGACTCTCATCAACCACCAAGTTGTTGAAGGGCTAAAAGTATTTCTTGTATCTCGCCATCAACATGGTGAACACCTCCCGAACTTTCCATTTTCTGTCAATCCTGTTAGGATTTTCATTGTCTGCAAAGTGCATAAATCTAAGCAGCAACAAAAATCTGTCACGAGTCATGTACTTATTGAAAGTTGGGGTGGCGATGAGGGGGTCGTGCTTCCAATAATGTTAAAGCACATGCTTCTTGCAAAGAGGCATGAGCACCAACAATGCAAAGAACGTCATGAATTCCTTGACAGTCGTATCCACCCAGGCTCGTATTCTCGCTCTTCGAGAAATGACGTCCATTTTGTTCCTCATCCACCTGTAGTAGGAGTTGGTTTGGGCAACAATGTACATCATTAGCTGCAAGTCGAAAACGGCGAGGAAGAAATCCATCTCGTTCGAATTGTCATAACAGGGCCAGTCAGCAGTTGAACCTGACCTACCAGCATCAAACTGGTGCAAGTCAGGCACAAAATCGGCCCTGTCAGACCACACAAATGTATGAATATTAGCGTCTTGGATTGGAACGTCGTCTACGTCTGCGCCACCTCCAGACAAATCACTGTCATGATTATGGTATAGCACATCGCCGTCGCCCTCCTCACTCAAAGAAAGCCCCTCCTCATTTTCTCCACCTGGCTCGGACTCACTGTCACTATCGACGCCGCCCCCCCACCCACACGTCCGTGCGTCGGCGTCATCGTCATATTCCTGGCTGTCACCATCTTGGGAATCAGGAAACAGCAGGGCGTCGTATTTGGACGGAGTAAGGGGCTTCCTCTGTCTCAATCTCGCAGGTGTCCTGTGGGCAAGGGCAGAAGGGCCGACACGGGTGGCAGGGTCAGCAGTGGTGGTTGGGGCAGAGGTTCTCGAAGCAGGCAATATTATTGTTGTCCCTGTCGCCTTGCCCTTCACTTTTTTCCACTGGCAAGGGCACGGGCAGGGGCAGGGGCAGAGGCGGCATCAGCAGGGGTGGCGTCGGCAGGGCCAGCAGTGGTGGGTGGGGCAGAGGTGCTTGAAGCAGGCAATATTATTGTTGTCCCTGTCGTCTTGCCCTTCACTTTCTTCCCATGGGTACGGGCACGGGCAGGAGCAGGGGCAGGGGCAGAGGCGGCGGTGGCAGGGGCAGGGGCGGCTCGTGGTGGTGGTGGTGGTGGTGGTGGTGGTGGTGGTAGTGGCAGAGGTACGAGTATTTTTTTTTCCGTGCCCTTCCCTTTCTTCCCAGTGGCCCCCGCAAGTCCTGCAGCCCCAGGGCGGCCTCCTGCGTTGGTGGTAGTGGTGGTAGTGGTGGTGATAGTGGTGGTAGCAGCTGCCAGGGTGGTGGTGGCAGTGTCCCTGAAGGACAATGACCTCTGTGCACTTGTGCCTTTCGTGCCCTTGTCTGCACGTGTTTTACGTGCTTTACATGCCAGGGCCTCGTCCTCGGAGCTACTCTCGTAAACGTAGAGGTAGCTAGGGTTTCTGGTAGCCACTCTCTGCCTTCCACGGCCACTGACACCACCAGAAGGAGGGCTGGTTGTGTCATCAGGATGCACGGGTGAGGGACGTGTGGGATCCATGACAAGTGCTTGTGTACTGCTTGAGCGCGCGCGACCCGAGCGTGTGGTGTGGTGGTATCGATAGTTGCCAAGTGGTACTACACCCCCTCCAATTTGTAGCCGCCTTGCTGAATGCCCGCGGTTTTGGTATGCATTTAAAAACCAGGATCTTGAGAGTCTCCCCGCAGTCGCCCAGTAAAACCTCTTCAGAGTCTCCCTGCAGCTGCCGGGTTAATTAAAGTTGTTCTATAAGATGTACTCAGTATTATATTTTACCTATTACTCCTTTTGTGCATGTGTTGTATGATTTTAACTTCTCCAGTCGAGTAGAACCTACCAAACACCCATTCAAACCCGGTAAAAACCCTGGCATAACATTGGCAGCAGACGGTGGTTCTTGATTTGGGAAGAAAAATCATTTCAGCATATAAATAGAAGGAAGTAGAGTGTGGTATAACATTAGTCATCATGGCAACTAATTGCTCACTTATCCCCACTCCCAAGTATGATGGGTACACGTACGACATTCAAACCTACCTAGACATGGTTAAGCCAGTACTCGACTTGGCATACAACAGCGATCGAGTAAAGATCGCTGTACTTCTAACCCACCTCGGAAAGGCCTGGGATCAATTCCAGACATTAGTAATTGATGCCGTTCAGCCATCATTGGGCTCTGTCGTTGCCCTAGAAAAATTGACGAGATCAGGTATTACGGAGACATTAGCGTTACCCTAGCCACCCTAAAGCAGCACGTCAAATCTGCATATCCCCTTTAAACCACAGAACAACAAAAGCAACAAGTATTTACCAACTTGTTAGACATACTCCCCGCTTTCGCCAAGGAGCACTTCACGATCCATGACCCTGCCGGGTCTAATCACAATTAGAAAACTCCTCGCCGCCCGCCCAAAAACCTCAACGGTGGGCGCAATAAAAAGGCTCCCCAACCACCCACAGTACAACAAGAGGCCAGGGAACTATCATCAGCCATGCAACCCTAGGACAACCCAGGGTCGCCCTCAACCTTATGCCTCCGTGCGCCCTCAGCACTTCCGAGCCACACCATCTCAGAACGCCCCTCCACGAATATATCCTTCGTCTAACCAGCCGGGACGTATCTCGCAGAGAAACTCACATGGGTACGCCCCTAGAGACCACCCATTCGTCTCCATCAACCCTTTTGACTTCCATGCCTACAACTCCACCTGTCCCCTGCATTTTATCCGGGACCAATTGAAAACCAGGAATCCCACACCCCGTGTCTCAGCCGCGGAAGAAAAGTCGATGGAGCTCGAAGAAGAGCACATAGACGAAGAATACATTCCAGAAGAAATTGCTCCCATTACCGAGGAAGAATAAGAAATCCTGGAGGACACTGAAGACTCATACCAGGGTTTTTAACACCTCCTCCGCCCGTTATGGCTTCGGCGGGAGAGTCTGTACTCAACAAACCACCACCCATTTTTCACTTGGCGAAAATCCAAGGAAGTTCCGTCAGGCTCGTCATTGATACTGGTGCAGCACGATCATGCTTATTCAACTCCTTTTACCAAAAACATAAACAAAAAATTAGGAGCACTAAAAGCTGCCACCACCAATCTCATCAGTGCCGGAGACACTCCCTTAGTCATCAGAGGAGAAACACCACCCCTGCATATCACCACCCCTCAACCTGATGCCTCATGCAGACATCCATTCATCTTATTTTAATTGGATTGCAATCAATACAACGGCTACATGCGCCTTGACATCTTACAACTGCTCCAAGCCCAATTAGACTGCTTTAGACGGCTCCTCACCTTAAAAAAAAAAAAAAAGAATCCCAACCCACCGCTAACTCCCCCAAAAATCATCGGGAGAAATAAAATAGCAAAGAAACAAAACCATCAAAGTAAGTCCACAGCAACTCAGATCAACGCCTCCCGCTCACTCCAACCCACGAAAACCACCGCCACACCCCCCTCCACCACCCAACCTCATCCCCACCAAACCTCCCCCCTACAATCTCCAAGAACAAAAAAACAACTCACATCACAAACCCACCATAATAAGCCCCTCAGTGACCACCCAACGTATCTCCATATCTCCCCAACACCAACAACGGGTACCACTTTGCCCCATACCCCAGCACACCATGATATTCACCCCACAAAACGACACTACCCATATGGATCGCTGTTGTATACAACCTGCCGCATTAATTGCTAATATTTCAGAAGATGTATTAACATTGCCAATAGGCATCATCATAGGGGACCTAGAAACATTTGACAACACAAACCCCACCCAAGCCAATCATCCCCTACCCACCATCCTTCCCCCCGTCCCCAAAACCTTACATCACTACAAAAACACCAGATGAATCAACTCTTACAAGATATTTCCGACGTGTTTGCCCAAACCCCCACAGAAATAGGTAAAACCCATGTCGAAGAACACCTCATTCATACCACCAGACCTCATATTCGTCAGACCTCCCGTCGTAAAAACCCACTACAGAGGCAAAAAGGAAGACAGCCAGGTCCAAAAGAAGTTTGCAGCCGGCATTGCCACACCTTCAGTCAGCCCCTGGTTTTCACCCGTAGTGTTAATAAAAAAAAGGACGGCTCAACCCCATTTTGCGTCGACTACAGACGCCTAAACGAAGCCACAATAAAAGACGCCACCCCCCTTGCCAAGAAGAGACGATTCACTAGATTCTCTCCACGGCTCAAAATGGTTTACTACCCTAGACCTGCAAGCCGGTTTCTGAGAAGTTCCCATCAAACCCGAACACCAACAAAAAAGAGCTTTTTCAACAAGCGGAGGGCACCTTTACGAATTCAACGTTCTTCCTTTTGGTCTTTGAAACGGCCCTGCAACTTTCTCCTGCCTCGTGGAGTCAGTGCTGAAAGGATTAACTTGGGAAACCTGCTTGGCATACCTAGACGACGTCATTGTCTATGGAAAAACTTGGACGGAACACTTTCAGCGACTCCGTCAAGTTCTACAACGCATCAGACAAGCAGGACTCAAACTCAAACCCTCCAAATGTGGAATAGCCAGGACAACGGTAGATTTCTTAGGGCACGTTATCTCCGCCAAAGGCATCTTACCCGATCCTCGTAAACTCTCTGCCATTGCAGCCCAGACGTCCCCAACTACTGTCAAAGAGGTACAATCTTTCTTAGGTCTAGCCACATATTATAGACGTTAAGTAAAAATCTTTGCAGCAATAGCTAAGCCCCTCCACGAACTCACCAGAAAAGAGACCGAGTTCAAATGGACGCCAGAACGCGTACAGGCCTTTAACACCCTGAAAGTCCACCTACTGGGGCTACAGTCGCCTTCCCTGACTATCGGCAACCTTTTCGACTTTACACCGATGTGTCACACTATGCCATAGGCGCGGTCCTCCCCCAAGTGCAAGATGGCCGGGAACACATCATCGCCGGCGCCAGTTCAACCCTCAACAATGCACAGCAAAATTATGCAGCCACGAAAAGAGAATGCCTAGGCGTTATCTGGGCCCTAAATCACTTCCGGTCATTTCTCCTAGGCACTAAGGTGGACATCATCACCAACCACCAATCTCTGCAACGGTTACGTCATTCCGAGACCAGCTCAGCCTTACTAGTCAGATGGCGGGAAACACGCGAAGAGTTTGACTTCAAGATTCACTACAGGCCACGGAAGTTGCACACCAACGCAGACACCCTCTCCCGCCTACCCGTACCTAACGCATCACCACCCACCCTCTCAGCCCTAGTGACCTCAATGCCAGCCACCAACCCATCCAAGCCACCGCATGACGACGGCACCCCACTATTGCAAGCCTGGCGTACGAAAATTAAACCTAAATGGATTCCGAAAGATGTGTTCTAATATCTGCATCAAGTCGGTGATCAACTATACACTGAATCAGGACATATTGCAAGTCGATCTACACACTGCCCAAGACTTACTGATTATTATTTACGAAAGGAACAGTATTAATTTAGGACAAAAAAAAAATTGTTTACAAATTATCCACCAGGTGTAATGGACCACCAGCCCCTCCACCATCATAAAGAAAGTGACAGAGTCCTGTAAACCCTGCACCATGGGTAAAGACAAAGGGAAAACACCAGGACCCGCAGGTAAAATAACCGTCAACAGACCCTGGCAAACCCTCTCCCTTGACGTAATGGGCCCCTTTCCAGCGAGCAACGGTAAACGTTTCATTGTCACCTTCGTCGACATTTATTCATGTTTCCTGGTTGCCTGCCCAATTAAGGACCACAACGCCCTAACCGTAGCAGAGGTCCTAGCCACAGAGGTATTTCACAACTTCGGCCTACCAGTCACATTACTCTCTGACAACACCCTCGAGTTCTCTGGCCAAGTATGGAAGGCATTCAATGAAAAATGCGGCATTAAAATAGACCACTCCTCACCAAGGGGACTTCACTCTAACATCAATTCTGTACACCAATTTCTTCAAGCAGAATCCCCTACTCTCCTTTTTTTGACAGAGACTCAAGTAACATCCACATCTGACACGTCTAGATTTAATTTTCCAGGTTATCAACTGCTCCAAAATTTCAGACCTAAAGGAGGTGTATGTTGCTTCGCAAAATCTGAAATTGCCCTGGAGGAGGTTACTAGTTTCAATTGTCCCTATTTTGATTATTCTATATACAAATTAATTTCTGCTGGTAAATTTAAATACATATGTTGCATCTACCGTTCCCCAAATACTCCTCCAGAGCAAAGTCTTTTTGATTCTCTGTCCTCACAACTCAGTGTCCTCAACTTAAATGCTTCTTCTGAAATCACTGTGTTGGGTGATTTTAATGTCCATAATGTTGAATGGCTCACTCATTCAGCCAGGACTGATGATGCTGGTCTTGAATGTGAGCTATTTGCAGACTCATTTAATCTCACTCAACTAGTCAACCAACCCACCCGTGTACCAGATAATCCTAATCATAATTCCCACCTACTGGACTTATTTTTAACAACCAATTCAGAAAATTATGATGTTACAGTGAGGTCCCCGCTTGGATCTTCTGATCACTGTCTGATACAGGCCACCTGTCTATCACCTACCACACCTTCCCACTCTGAACCTGTTTTGGTGACTAAATGGCATTACGATAGGGCAGACTGGGAGGGTCTTCAAGGTTTCTTTATTGATATTCCCTGGACCTCTTTCTTTTCTAATGATGCACACTCCACCTTGAGCCACATACAAGATTTTGTAAAAATTGGAATGGAAACTTGTATTCCTCATCAAAAGTACAGTAAAAGATCTAATTCACCTAAATGGTTTGACCATAATTGTGCTAGAGTAACTGAACAAAAAGCAATAGCCTACAATGCATACACAAGATAAAAAACACATGAAGCTTTTAATTACTTTAGAAACATCAGAAATCATGCCAAAACTGTATTAAACCTAACTAAATCAAACTTTCTCCACAAGCAGGCAAATAAACTTCTAAATAATCCAAATGATAACAAAATATTTTGGTCTACTCTTAACTCATTTAAATCCAACTTCACTACTGCTTCATCCATTCCACCATTAAAATCTCCGACTGGCAATCTTGTAAGTGACCCACGAGGTAAAGCTAACCTTCTTGCGGATATTTTCTCCACCAACTCAACCTTAGATGAAATAAATCAAGATGTCCCTGTATTTAATTTTAATTCGCCTGAAATTCCCTCACTTAAGATCCACACCAGACATGTCAAAACTATTTTGCAGAATCTCTCGGTAGATAAGGCTCCTGGTCAAGATGAAATTCCTCCAATAGTACTTAAGAATTGCTCCTTGGTGATCGCTCCTGTATTGGCAAAAAATGTCCGTCTGTGTACTCATACCTCATGCTTCCCAGTACCCTGGAAAGAAGCAAACATCCATCCAGTTCCTAAAAAAGGTGCCTCTTCAGATCCATCAAACTACAGACCAATAGCTATAACTTCCACTCTTGGTAAAGTCTTTGAAATTTTATTAAATAATCACATAATTAAGCATCTTGAGAATAATAAATTAATCAGTGATAGGCAATATGGTTTTAGACGATGTCGATCAACTGCAGACATGCTTTGCCTTCTTACGCATCAAATCAACCAAGCTACAGACCAACATGGTGAAACACATACAATAGCACTGGATATATCAAAGGCATTTGATAGAGTCTGGCATCAATCCTTATTGTCGAAGATGTCACACTACGGCCTTGCATCATTAGTTCCACTAATTTCTCCTTATCTTCATAACAGAAAAATATGTGTAATGGTAGATGGCCTTTATTCTCAATTTCACTCAATAAATGCTGGTGTTCCCCAGGGATCAGTTTTGGCCCCAATTCTGTTCCTCATTCGTATCAATGATCTCATATCTACCACTCATAATCCAATACATTCCTACGCAGATGACTCAACACTCCACAGTTCCTTCACATTTACCAATTCTTTCACCCAACCCGATCTTATAAATTCAAAAATAAACACTGCAATTTCTCTGAACCAGGACCTTTCTAGAATTAATGGATGGGGACAAAAGAATCTAGTTTCCTTTAATGCACAGAAAACCAAGTACATTCAATTTTCTAACCGACAGAATCTCACTGACTCCCATATATTTTTTAATGATGTAAATATTCCCACTTCCCCTAGTATTGACATTCTCGGTGTAACATTAACTACTAAATTGAGCTGGACACATTATGTTAGAAGCATTGCTAAGAATGCCTCTAAAAAACTGGGACTCCTGTACAGAGTTCGAGAATTCTTCACTGGCGAGCAGTTGGCCGTGATATATAAAAGTCATGTGCGTTCTCAGATGGATTACTGTTCACCTCTGTGGGGTGGAAGTGGAGTGGTTGCATTGAGGCAGTTGGACAAAATTAAAAATAAAGCTATTAGATTAATCAATAACCCTGCAATCACACAGGACCTTCCTACATTATCCATACGAAGAAACGTTGCATCCCTTGCATTATTCTACAGATATTTTCACAGCAATTGTTCCGAGGAACTTGCTTCAATTGTACCGCCTCTCCACATCTTTCCCCGTAGAACTAGGGCAGCTGAGAGCGCCCATGAATTTACACTTTCTCCTCCACAATGCAGAACTTCTGCTTATCAGAATTCATTTATCCCCCGAGCTACTACTCTTTGGAATTCACTTCCCTCGAATTGCTTTCCACAAACTTACAATCTACAAATGTTTAAATCCAGTTGTTACAAACATTTTATGAATGGAGGATGCCTTTAGGCACATGGACCTTTTTGTTTTATCTGTGTTTTTCCTTCCTCCGTTCATTGTCTCTTAAAAAAAAAAAAACATACTGGCCTCAAGGCAACGCAATATGTGAACGCAGCCATAAGACCATCAACAACCAGCTGCGAACTCGCCTCATTGCCCTCCAAGCAACAGACTGGCCCGGCCAGCTCAAAATGATACAATGGGGTATCAACTCATGCCCTCAGAAAGACGGCATCACCCCCCACGCCCAACCCTCCACCTCAAAAATAAACATTGACCTACTACAACATTTCCAGAATACCTTGCATACAGCACAAGTGTGCCAAGACATACACCGCGACACAACATCCCTGCAAAATGCCTATGCAACCGGAGACACAGTCATGGTAGCGAAATTACCAATCGTCAACAAACTGGGCCCCCTGTTACATAGGACCTTACAAAGTGTTGAAAGTCCCCAATCCTTACCAAATCATCATAAACTATCACGGAGAGACTAGGAAATACCGCAATCGCTTCGTGAAGATCTACCGTCCTTTGGATATCGATGGGAAATGCCAAGCGAACACTCCTACATCAGGCAGCGAGCTACAGCCACCAACAACTCTGCCTACACCAATACCGCCTAAGTTGTCTACCACCACCTCCCAGCCAGCGTGCCTACCCCCTTCACTCAACATAAACAAACACAACCCCCACCCTCTCCTCATCCTCTCTCTCCCCCCTCCCCGTCACCACACCCAACCCAAAACACACCCACAACCAAACCTACTCTTCCAACTTTTTTCAAACCTACTACTGTACTAATCCCACCCTTCGCCCTCGCTACCACCTTCGCTCCTGCCACCTCCGCCCATCTATCCAACTTCACACTCAAAAAATACCCCACACCACTCCCATTCTCCACCCCACAACTACTATATCAAAACCACATCCATAATGCCCATCCATCTCACCCTCAAACTCCGCACCGCCCTCATCTAAACGAAAGAAACATTCCTCACCATCCCCATCTCCACCTAGATCAACCCCAGCCACACACACGTCACCCGACTCATCATCCCCACCACCAACCCCACATTTTCACACTCTACCTCAACCTCTCCAAACCCAAAACCCTTCCCAGACTCAATCTCGATCCCTAACCCAAACCCTAACCTCAACCTCACCACTACTCCAACCTTCTATTCCTCAACTACCTCAACCCTTTCCCTTCACCTCCCAAACAAGCCCACCTTCCAAAAACTCCTCCCACCAGACAACCCCCCCTCGCCTAGCCCCCCCCCCGCCCCCCCAACCTCCAACCTTACCTCTCTACCATCCCTCCTTCCCCACGCAACGCACCACAACAAATCTTCCATCTCTCACTCTCGAACCTTCCTCCACCACCAAGCCCACCACCCCCAACCCTCGACACCAACCTTCTCGCTGACCCACACCCTCTACATCCTCAGAAACCAGCCCTATTCCTCCACCTAGAGCCAACTTTTATACAAGATCGGGACGCCTATCCCAACCCCCAAACCTTTATCTTCAATTTTTATCCACAACCTTCACAGACCTACCTCCCCGCACAATCCGCACATGACACACACCACATTGCCTTCACAAACACTCACAACACTCAGAAAATCATGCGCAACAAACACAAATGCCACCCCCAAACAGCAAATTTTGACACCTCACCCTACCCCCAGTACTTTTGCGTCCGCGAGAGGCAATAAAACCCCTCAGGTCACCACTTGCCCTCGCACCACCAACCGAGCAACAACCACCATCTCTACCTGTACCCGCCCTCACCACGTGACAAGCACAATGACTTCTACCACACCGTACATCACCAAGGTTAAATGGAGTAAAGACCAGCACACCTTCCACAAAATTCTTTTTGTGGACGAAGCCCAAATCACAGCTATCATAGGCGAGAAATCATCTTTCCTCTCCGTCTTCACCAACCCTAATAAAAAAAACGATCAATGTTCCGTGGACTGGTGGGCCTACTTATAATCCCTCACAACCTTCACTCGCCACAGAGCTATTTATTGTTTCCAGTTGGAGTCACAGGGCCGTGACTTTAACTCCCGCGAGGGAAATAATACACCCAAATTAAGAATCACCACCATGCCAGCCCGATAGGAGAAACGAAGAGGAACAAATGAAGGGGAGACAAAAACAACGGAACAAAGAACCAAGGAATGCAGCAGACACAACAAGGAAAACGAAGAAAGATGAACGAAGGAGAAACTTAGATAAAAAGAACAAAGAACCGAGGAATGCAACCACTCAACACACACTCAGCAGACAAGGACAAAACCAGAAATCAGAACAAGAAGACACCAGAGAAAGAACATTCACCACTGCAGAAAAAATCAATCACAACATTAAAACCTCAGAAGACAAATGAAACCACAACAAAACCACCACAAAATGGCCGCCCCGATTCCGCATACACTTCACTACACCAGAATACCCGGGACGCCAGAATTGCCACCATTAATCCTCCTCTACCACCCACACCAGGAAAGACGATCAAGATAACTTTTGATAGAACCGAAGCTCAGAGGGAAAAGATTACATATAGCCAAAAGAAAAAAGACCAACATAGACAAATATCCAAGCGACACTTGCGCTGCTCATCCGCACAGAGGACTCACCACCAGCCCGCAAACTTTTAGGGGGTCTACCTAATCACCCCCGGAATGCACCCCTGTACTTATGACCTTCTGACCTTCACACACCTGACCTGGGACATAGCAGCCAAAGACGTCACTACCCCGACGAGAACCTAGGTACAGCAAGCAATTTTAGGGCTTGAATTACTTACATGTAAGCTTTCAAGTCCTAAAATTAAACCTCCCATTCAGGAAAGGATTGATACCATGATGGATATCCTGAGGTCTGAGGAGTTCTTTTCCCTACTAGGTGAATTGATATTATCACATGCCATGGTATAGTGTTAAATATTAAGCTCTCTAATAGACTGCACTTTTGGTATTAGAAGCATAACCGCAAGGACATGTCCCCACCTTACTTCTTTTGCCAAAACTGCACTCGCAAACTATTGAAGTGATTCTTGCCATGGTAAGGTCACTCTAGTAGTTCCGGGCTTTGTGAGATACTATCTGGATAACAGCACGCAACATATAGAAGTTCATACTGTATCTGTCTAACACCATGGTCAAGGACATATGCAGTAGAAAGGTTTAACCCACTGAACCCCAGCGACGACAACGTGTCTTCAGCAATGTATGTAACGCTAAACCCCAGCAACAACAACGTGTCGTCAATGTTAATTACTCCGGTCCTATGGCACCTAGAGGGCTCAGATTTGTATGGGAACTGTGTAAGTATCCCACGCAACTTTGCCAATGGTTGAAAACTCTCAAAGTCCAACCGCGTGCGCGTGAGCAAAAACATGTTTTATGGATGTTTTTGCCTTCAATTTTTTACTCATGTAAAATCCGTTTTCGGGGGCTCCGTAGGACCAATTTTTGACCTTTTTTATTGTTTTTTTGTGGTTTTTCCTTCATTCCTAACCCATTCGCTATTGTTTCTGGAAAAAAAAATACAAAACCTGCCGGTCCCTGGTGGTACATTTATTTATAACTAGCTGGGTCTCAGTGGGTTATATACCGAACTTGGGTTCTTTGAACACTCTTATAACGGTCAGTGGCAGATCGAGTGAGATTAGTAATTTCATGATCTTACTATCTCCTCGCATTAGCCCAATACCTTGTCACTGTATCGTGACACTTGCAACGCTGTATTAAAGACCCTAAGTCAAGAGTACAGGAACGGAACTTCATCACCGATTAGTATAAAGGTCAGGATAGACGAGCAATAGTAACTCAGGACATGTCGTCGTTGATGCTCGCGTTAGTCCAATGGTATGCACCCTATGTCATGACATTAATGAACTACCATTCAAGACCCAAAACCAACTAATCCATCTGTATCCCTAGCCACCCCATCAACACGGCAGGACCACCTATGCGGCTGACGGAACATAGACGAAAGGACTTGACAATTCTCATCTCTACCCATACTGCACCAGCAGCTCCAGACCTCCAAAGTGTTAGATTAGGAGTGCTACAGTTAATATCTTTAACTTCGACACCAGTGCGACCCCTGAGTAAAACTTAGGATAATAGAATAATTCATATGACTCTGTTTCAACTTCGACACCAGTGCGACCCCGGTGTAATACTTAGGATAATAGAGTAATTCATGTGACTCCGTTTCAACTTCGACACCAGTGCGACCTCGGTGTAATACTTAGGATAATAGAGTAATTCATATGACTCTGTTTCAACTTCGACACCAGTGCGACCCCGGTGTAATACTTGTTTAAGGATAATAGAGTAACTCAAATAACTCTGTTTTATTCCTACACCAGTGCGACCAGGTGTATCGTGTTTATTCTTATGCAAATACGATAGAAGTGATAATAAAATATTATACCAAGAAACCTAAGTATATCTCCTCCAATAATAAGAGATAGGAGATAAGAGATAAGAGTAAGGGGTCGGGCGCAAGTTGGACTATATAATAGTCCATCAGGCGCCTGGCCCGGGGAGACGATTAATATGAAGGGTGCGCCTGGAAGTGTGGTGGCAGGGCTTGTGGCTTTGGCTCCGCTGCATGTCTGCCTGCCGAGATCGGAACCTTTCCGGGTGGCCGGGGGCCGGGGGAGTGCTGGAGCGACCTTGGTGACCTGGTCTCTGGGTCTTCTCCTTGGTGACCTGGATGTGTGTGAGTTTGTGCTTTTTATCTGTGTTTATTTGTTGTTGTTGTTGTTGTTGTGTTTTCCCTGTTCTTGCTCTGTCTTGAGTCGGCTACCCCCAAAATGGGGATTGGGCCTGAGCATATAGATAGATAGATAGATAGGAGAGAAGACTAGAAGATTAAAAGTGAAATCCAATAACCCTACACCAGTGTTTCAAGGTGTCTATTAATATCTGAGTAAGAGAGAGAGAGTCAAGTGTATTCCTAGTTCCCTCGTGGATTCTCGCCCGTGCTAGGCCAATATATATATATATATATGTATCCAGTGCACTAGTGTAATTAAGTATTGTTGTTCCACGTATTACGCTATTAATTAAAGTTGTTCTATAAGATGTACTCAGTGTTATCTTTTACCCATTACTCATGTTGTGCATGTGTTGTAGGATTTTAACTTCTCCAGTCGAGTAGAAACCTACCAAACACCAATTCAAACCCGGTAAAAACCCTGGCATAACAAGTTTATTATATATTGACAGATAATATTATAATAAACCCATGAGCCAGCTGGATTGTTGGCCTAGATCTTGCGCGTATACAATACATTAATAGCCAGCCTGTTTGGTGTCTGTCTACCAATAGACTAAGGTATACTATTATGGCCACCTTATTTATCCTTTTCATATCTTCTTTAAACCCATGTTTATATACAGTATGAAGAACATAGTAGTGTTCAAGACCAGAGCAACTCGTTACTTGTAATTGGTGTATGTAGCCTGTGTATCTATGTGGTGATCTCTCTCTCTCTCTTAACAGATTGAGTGAATGGTCGGAGACATGGCAGATGCCTCTAAATTTGGAAAAGTGCAAGGTGATGTGTGTCAGCCAAACCAATCTTAAAGTCAGGCTACACGCTTTTGGGAATGCCTCTGGAAGTGACTGAATTGGAAAAGGATTTGTTTTGATCAGTAGTGACCTAAAGTTTTCCAAGCAGTGCATTGAAATAGAGAAGAAAGCTCAGAATTGTTTGGGCTATATTAAGATGCAATTTTAGAAGAGCAATACTTAGGAAATCGGCCTAGTCCTCACACTTTGCAATCCTCTGATAATATGGCCTCTCTTGGAGTATGCTGTTCAATATTATTATAGTCTTCAGTACTCACGAAAGATATATAGCGACTAGAAATAGTACAAACTAGGGCAACAAAGCATATTCCATCGATTAGAAGACTGAGCTACTATGACAGGTTGAGATATCTTGATCTCTTTCCGTTGGAAAGACGCATACTACTAGGTCAGCTCAATGAAGTTTTTAAAAAACTTAATGGATTAGGCAATGTGGATTATAGCAAAATGTTTAGTTCCTCTATGTATACAATACGTAGCCATGGATGCAAGCTAGAATTGAAAAGGTTCACCACTAGTATCTGTGGAAACGGTTTCACATAATTATAAGATCTGTTCTACCTGGAACAAGCTTCCCTCAGAAGTTGTAAACAGTTCTTCAGCAGAGCAGTTCAAGAAGAGAGTAGATAGTATCTTGCACACTTTAATGAGTGTAGTGCACTAAACAATCTCTGGGAGAGAGGAATTATGTCAAAGATTCGAACCCACTCACTCCAGGTCGATTTGGGAGAGTTGGGCACTGTAACCACTGGACCATGAGCGGATAAAAAGGGGAGCAACTTTAGTTCTTATTTGAGGAGCCAGGTTATAGTCTCGTGGAGGGCTATGCCTTCGTACACGTTGCAAGTTTTATAGAATTCAACCATGACTATTTTATACTATCCCCCCGCCCAATTTTCCAAAATCTATCTGGAGTGAGTGGGTTAGGATCCTGGTCAGGATACTTCTCTTCCAACCTGTCCGATTTAGATATTTATCATCAGAGAGGTTCCATATTAGTACCAGGATGATTAAAATCTTATCACTTAGCCGAGTTGTTGTTGGTGGTAGTGTGAGTGTGTGTGTGGGGTGTACAAAGGAGTACAAAGGAGTACAAAGGAAATCAAGCAACAACAGATCTAGTGACCCTTCTAGGTTGCTTGTCCTCCAAAACACTGAGGATCAAGTGTCCAAACAGTGGTTTAGAGTGGGTAAGGGAACATTGGAAAGGGAACTACTGCCCTGCCACTAACGTGGCAGGACTAGGAAGTTAGTAGGGGACATATGGGTTAGTAACTGAGGGGAGGATAAAGTTATTCATTTACAAACGCAGTCAGTCGCGGGTTTGATGCGAGATATTTGTCTAGGCGGAATTTAAATGAATCAACGGTGCTGCAGTCTATAACGTCTCGGGGAAGCCCATTCCACAAGTTGACAACTCGATTGAAGAAGAAATTCTTAGATTCGTGCGAGTTAAAAGATTTACCAATAATTTTGCAACCGTTTCCCCGCGTGTAATTAGATTGGTCGATAGTGAAGTACTTACTACAGTTCATATTGTCGATGCCTTTGATGATTTTGAACACTTGAATTAAGTCGCCTCTTAATCTGCGCTGGGTTAAAGGAAATAGATTTAATTCTCTAAGACGCTCTTCGTATGGTTTGTTCTTTAGGCTAGGTATCATTTTGGTAACTCTACGTTGAACTCGTTCTAGCTTGTTTATATCTTTTTGGTAATAAGGGCACCAGGATTGAACGCAGTATTCCAGAAGAGGGCGGACTAAGGAATTGTAAAGGGTTAGGATAACTTCTTTGGATTTATGCTCAAATGACCTGCCTATAAAGCCAATTATTTTGTTTGCCTTCTTAACAACTTCTGAACATTGTTGACTCGGTTTTAGGTTACTCGATATTGTTACTCCCAGATCAGTTTCTCTGTTTACATTCTTAAGCTGAGTGCCATTCATCGAATAGTTTGCTTTCTCATTTAGGTATCCGACATGTAGTACTTTACATTTATCCGCATTGAAACTCATTTGCCAAATTTGGGCCCAACATGACAATTTATCTAGATTGTGTTGCATATCGTCAACTTGTTCTTTTGAGAGTACGCTATTTGCAATTTTTGTATCGTCAGCAAATTTTGAGATTGTGCAGGTGAGACCCTCATCTATGTCGTTGATGTAAATTAGAAAGAGAATTGGTCCTAGTACCGATCCCTGGGGTACCCCGCTACTTACATTGGTCCATTTAGATGCCTTACCGTTTATGACTACCCTTTGCTTTCTGTTGCTGAGCCAATTTTCTATCCATTTCAACACACCGTCTTGTATTCCATGCGCTTTTAGTTTTAGCAGTAAACGTTTGTGGGGAACTTTGTCAAAGGCCTTTTGAAAATCAAGGTATATAATATCTACAGCTTTACTCTCATCGTAGAGGTTGAGGATATCGTGGAAGAAGTCTAAGAGGTTTGTTAAACAGGAACGTTTTTTACGAAAGCCGTGTTGAGTATCTTTAAGTATGTTATTTTCCTCCAAGTGATTTACGAGTCTGTCTCGTATGACCGTTTCTAGCATTTTACATACAACTGAGGTTAAGCTAATTGGACGATAGTTACTGGGTAGGGATTTGCTGCCTTTTTTGAATATCGGTGTTACGTTGGCTAGCTTCCACTGATCAGGCATAGTTCCAGACTGCAAGGATTTATTGAATAGTAATGTCAGTGGTTTGGAGAGCTCATTCTTAGCTTCCTTTAGAACTCTAGGCGAGATTGTATCAGGTCCTGGCGTTTTATTTACCTTGAGTTTATCTAAACAATTCAATACTTCTCTCTCTGTAACGGTGATATTGCTTAGAACATCTGAATTATCAATCTGAATCGGCGATGGTGTAGGAATATCACTGAGGTCTTCTGTTGTAAAAACTGATGCAAAGAAGGTATTGAGGGCATTACTCATTTGTACTTCGTCTTTGGTGTATTCTCCTTTTTCATCGACTAACGGTCCAACAGTTGAAGTAACTACTTTTTTCTTTCTGATATAACTATAGAATTCTTTCGGGTTTGTTTTACTTTGATTCGCAATATGTAACTCTAAGGTCTTTTTACTTTGCTTAATTAACTTTTTGGCTTTGCGTCGTAGCTCTACAAATTTCACCCGTTCTTCGTCATTTTGTGAGGATTTTAATCTATCATTAGCACATTTTTTAGCAAGCAGGCAGTTTGAAATATCTTTATTCCACCATTTGGGCTTATTATTATGGCCTGGACGCCGTATTTTCGATGGTATGCAGTCTTGCACTGCTTTTAGGTAAGTGGTTTCGAATAACTTCCAAGATGTATTTATGTCGTTATTGTTAATTAAAAAGCTCCAGTCAGTTTCTTTAAACATAGCTCTAAGTTTATGGAAGTTTGCTTTCTTGAAATTAGGGACTTTTTCGATGCTACTATTTGGTTCGTTACTAGTAAACTTTAAAGTGAAAGTTATCGTACGATGGTCGCTGTTACTGAATTCATCACCAACATTCAAATTCTCTATCAATTCTTCTTTTGTTGCAAGTACAATGTCAAGAACGTTATTACCACGGGTCGGCATTCGAACAAATTGATAAAGCGAACTCTCTTGCAAGTTCGTATACAAGTCATGTCCGGAGTGTGAAGTAAGAGTATCGCCCCACTTGGTCACAGGTAAATTAAAGTCGCCAAAAATTACGGTATCTTGTGAGTTACTTACATCTGCAATTTGTTCGTAAATTTCTCGGTCAGTTTGCACTGATTGAGCTGGAGGTCTGTATATTAACGCAAGTATTATTTTTGTACCTTTATTATTCTTTATTAGCACAAAAGATGTGTCGACGTTCACAATTTGAGGTTTTGACACGAGGGTCGGGTTAAGACTTTCTTTGATATAAAATAAAACGCCACCTCCATTTTTATTTATTTGGCTGTTCTCAAACATTACATAACCGGGAAGTGAATACTCTGCTAAAAAGTCTCTATCTTGTGTATTGAGCCAAGATTCTGTTATGCCAATCACATCATAATTTTCTGTAAACACTAGTTCCTCTAAATCTGAAAATTTATTGCGTATGCTACGAGCGTTTGCATAGAAAACCTTTAAAGTTGCGGTTTTAGAACTCGCAGATCGTTCTTTCATCGAATTTTTGGTTCTGGTCGGATCTACATTTACATTCATGGCTGTCCTCGGTCCTCGGTCGTTATCCCTGACGGTTTTGAATTTGGGTCGTGTTGGTGGAGCTTTATCCAAATTCGCGGTTCTTGACGGATTAGTATTTAATTCCTTTGTAGATTGCCGTCCTCGCTGTCTTCGGTCCTCCTTCCTGGTTGTCCTGTGCTGAGTCGATTTCTTCTCCGAAAATCCTTCACCGCATCGTTGAGAAGACGCCCAAAACGTGCTGCTCCCACCTGGTTCAGATGAACTCCATCATCCGAAAACAAATGGTCATCGTAGTAGAAATTGTCCCAGGTGTCGACGAATCCCACGTTCTCCTTCCTGCAGAGGTTTGCTAGACAACGATTTGTGCTGGTGGCTATGTTGTAAAATCGGCTCTCTACACCGAGCCGGGGGACGATTCCTGAGACGATGATCCTTGATGACTTCTCCTTAAACGACTTGATCAGCTGCTGGTACTTTAAAAGCAAATCTTCCGACCGGGTTCGCTGTATATCGTTGGATCCAACGTGGATGACGTACATTGTATTTGCAGGGGCCAGCTTTGATACTTCGTCAACTGCTGCAACTACGTCATCCACACCACCACCAGGGATACAAAAACGCTTCCTGGTCTTAGGTGCCCTGGCGCAAAACTCTGTGAGCTGACCACGTATCATCGAGTCTCCCACGAGCCGGACTTCTTCTATTTCCTCTTCGTCATCTGAGTCTGCGAATATCTGGAAACGGTTTTGGCACTCGGTAATCGGTATGTGTTTCCTGGTCTTGGGGCAAACGTTGTTCCTCACGACACGGAAGTTGTCTTGAGGGGGAAGAGAGTTGCTATTTGTATCTTGAGTATCGGAAACATCAGCTGAAATGGCTACTGTAGGCGTTGAATTGTTAGCATTTGACGTTGGGGCGTTGGTGGCTGCTGGAGTTGCGGTGACAATTGAAGTTTGTGGCACTCCAACGTTGAGTGTTACAAACTCTTGGAGTGATTCCAGCTTCATGGTGAGGACGTTGATCTTGTTGTAGGCTTCATCTAATTTCACTGTAAAATTCTCTCGTTGCTGGCAGAGCCGGCAGACTTGAAGATCGATAGTAGCAAACATGGACTCACCAAACCTACCGGCGCAGTTCGCACAAGCGCGAGGCATGGTGACAGTCACTTTCTTCAGATCACTTCACTCACTTAAAAAACAATTCACTCACTTTACAACACTTCACTCACTTTAAAAACACTTCAATCACTTCAACCGAAAACAAATATGCTGAAATACGCAGAAATAGGATATCAGGGGTGATAGCCTAACCGAAACCAAAAATGTTGAGATACGCAGAATTAGGCTTCCAGGGGCGATAGCCTAACCAAAAGTTTTTTTTTTTTTAAATTGAAATACGCAATAATAGGCTACCAGCGTTGAATAGCCTAACCGAATATAATAAAATTGAAATTCGCAGAAATAGGCTACCAGGTGTGATAACCTAACCTTAAACAAATATATGTATAACAGAATATGTAACTAAATATACAATTCACCAAATAGAGATTATATAAAAATAAAGTGTGACTGCACACAAGGGGTTAATATACTGTGTCAACAGATGACCCTGGTGTCACTGAAGCCTAGTAAAGCAGTAGCCTACTCTTTTTAGATAAAAAAGTGTATCAGTCAAAGGTTATTACAAGATCGTGCAAGCAACAACTAAAATTACAGATATATATAGCTACAGTAGGATACCAAATACAATATCTACAAGAGTTAATAATAAAACAGATTGGCTGGCTATAGGCTAGGCTAGGTTTGGGTTAGGTTAAAAGCTTGGCAGGTTGGGTTAGGCTAGGTTAGTTTGTACAAATACCACCCTTAGCTTAAAGTAAAATCAGTCTGAGGAGAAAAAGTCAAGAATATATCTAGGGGGAAAAGATAAATGAATGCACTTAAATTTGGTACAAAATTTGCTGGAATTTAATATGTATAATCCCCAAAAAAAGGTTTGTTTACAAAATGGTGTCGGCGTTAGTCCCTGTAGGCGGTTAGTTAGTAAACAATATTGTTTATTAGCAAATTAATATGCAAAGCTTTACTTACATACAAGGCAGTTAAATTGATACTTACTACAATAGGTAATGGGTAAAATTAGGGGCTACGATTTTATATAAAATAGTAATAAGAGAGCGTTTGTTTACAAAGCAAAACAAAACAATAGATGGCGCTAGTGGCGCCCTGTCCGAGCAGGAGTCTTGTGATAAACACAAAGTTTTTCAGTCAATACACAGCGAAATATCGTGCAGTGTTACTTACTAAGCTACAGGATGGTTAAACGTGCTCTTAACCACCTTTCATGCACAAGAATGAAGAGGATGAGTAGTTAATACTCAAATTATGATCGATATCGTGAGAGCGTTGACAGAGCGTCTGCAGCGTCTGGCGGTAGCACGGAGAGAGGGTGGGGGGAGGGGGGGGGGTGGGGGGTAACATAGTCATGGTTGAAGTCTAAGACACTCGCCACGTGTATGAAGACATACTCCTCTACGAGACTATTACCTGTTTTTGTTTGGTTTTGTTCAAATAAGAACTAAGGTTGCTTCCCTTTTATCCGCACATGGTCGAGTGGTTACGGTTCCCAACTCTCCCATTATACCTTGAGTGAGTGGGTTCGAATCTTGGTCAGGATACCTCTGTCCCAACCTGTCCGGCATTATTATTAGATAAAGTATCTCTCTTGTTCCACAGTGACATAGGCCAGTGGCTGAAGCTATCATTTGGTCTATATTTCATTGACCCTGCAGATATCGAAGATTGCTTCGTCGATGATTTGATGACAGACGCACTGTGCGCAGGATGACAGATGTAATGTACAGGCTTTGCAGACTATCTTGTTGAAAATTATGTCACAGCCTACGTGATTATAATAGGAAATGATGTCACAGCCTACGTGATTATAATAGGAAATTATGTCACAGCCTACGTGATTATAATAGGAAATTATGTCACAGCCTACGTGATTATAATAGGAAATTATGTCACAGCCTACGTGATTATAATAGGAAATTATGTCACAGCCTACGTGATTATAATAGGAAATTATGTCACAGCCTACGTGATTATAATAGGAAATTATGTCACAGCCTACGTGATTATAATAGGAAATTATGTCACAGCCTACGTGATTATAATAGGAAATTATGTCACAGCCTACGTGATTATAATAGGAAATTTTTCGGCTTACGATTCACAGCAAGAATAAACATGTAACTGTGAGTGTCCGGTGTGGATTTTGTTCATTTTAATATCATTAAAGGACTATTATAACAATGTTTATGGGAAGAGGTGAGTGAAAAACGCGATCAATAAAGAACAAAGAAATATATCCCGCTATAAAATCCTACTTCCACCTCCCGTTAACAGATGTCAACGTCTGGCTAACGGACCAAGGGACTGGAGTTTTAGAAAAGGGGATCCAGGCTGTAACTCCTTATTCTTTGTAACTCCTTATAACTCTCCCTTTCATCTCTCTCTCTCTATCTCTCTATCTCTCTCTCTCTCTCTCTCTCTCCCAATTTAGACACCCGGATCCAAAGGTAAAGGAATCACAGTATGAGGACAGGGGGGTGAGGGGTCCCATGGGGGTGTTAGAGAGAGAGAGAGAGAGAGAGAGAGAGAGAGAGAGAGAGAGAGAGAGAGAGAGAAAGAGAGAGAGAGAGAGAGAGAGAGAGACTTAGAGATAACTAATATGTCTATATACTGTATGTTTATTTTTAGTTTGAAAGAACAAATATCAATCATGTAACTTTCAATGAAATACATGTATAGAAAGAGAGTGTGTATGTTTTTATGAGAGAGAGAGAGAGAGAGAGGGAGAGTAAAGTTTGTGAGTTAGAGTGAGGTACTACTTGTGAGCCAAAAGTCGCCTTGTTTGTGGTGGTGTGGAAGAAAAAGTAGGAGAGAGAGAGAGAGAGAGAGAGTGAATGAGTGAGTGAGTATGTGTGTGTGTGTGTGACTGAATGTGCGTGTGTGTGACATCACTATATTTTTTTTTTTAATAATCCGCGTTCCACTAATTCGTTCAGTCTCTCTTTTACCTACTATCAGACATAATTATCATTAAGGGCATTTGTATTAGTCTGCTGCCTATACTGTAGTGGGGCAGATAAGTGAAACAATCATTTGTATTAGTCTGCTGCCTATACTGTAGTGGGGCAGATAAGTGAAACAATCATTTGTATTAGTCTGCTGCCTATACTGTAGTGGGGCAGATAAGTGAAACAATCATTTGTATTAGTCTGCTGCCTATACTGTAGTGGGGCAGATAAGTGAAACAATCATTTGTATTAGTCTGCTGCCTATACTGTAGTGGGGCAGATAAGTGAAACAATCATTTGTATTAGTCTGCTGCCTATACTGTAGTGGGGCAGATAAGTGAAACAATCATTTGTATTAGTCTGCTGCCTATACTGTAGTGGGGCAGATAAGTGAAACAATCATTTGTATTAGTCTGCTGCCTATACTGTAGTGGGGCAGATAAGTGAAACAATCATTTGTATTAGTCTGCTGCCTATACTGTAGTGGGGCAGATAAGTGAAACAATCATTTGTATTAGTCTGCTGTCTATACTGTAGTGGGGCAGATAAGTGAAACAATCATTTGTATTAGTTTGCTGCCTATACTGTAGTGGGGCAGATAAGTGAAACAATCATTTGTATTAGTCTGCTGCCTATACTGTAGTGGGGCAGATAAGTGAAACAATCATTCAAATTATGATACAAGCACCAAATTTGGCATGGATATCCTCCAAAGGCTATATTTTAAGAACATACTGTTAGCCACCTGAAAATTCAAGATGGCTGCCATTTTTCAAGATGGCCGCCAATGCGATAACGTTTTCACATGAAATGTGACACAGATGTCCAACGAGAATGATATTGGTACCAATTCTAATGTTATTTACCATGCAGAAACAATGTTATTCTTTAATGTCTCAGAATCTTATTATCCACTGAAAAATGCAAGATGGCCACCAGATTTCTTCTTTTGTCACTAACAAATGGTCTCACAGTGCTTCTGAACTTTAATTTTAGTATCTTAATGGATTTACTTGGGTCACAAATATAGAAATCAACACCAATATCATTCATATCGGACGTACTGATCAAATTGTGCATCACAATGTGTATTTTTATGAACTCATTGGCAGCCATCTTGAAATATGGCGGCCATCTTGCATTGTTAAGTGGTACATAAGATTGTAAGACATTTAAGAATAATGGCATCGTTTCTAGCATAGTGAATAACATGAGAATTGGTACCAATATTTTGTATGTTGGACATCTGTGTCAAATTTCTTGTCAATACCTTAGCGCATTGGCGGCCATCTTGGAAAATGGTAGCCATCTTGGATTTTCTGGTGGCTACTTAAAATATAGCCTCTGGAGGATATCCATGCCAAATTTGGTGATTGTATTATTATTTAAACGATTCTTGTAAAATCTGCACTTATCCGTCCCACTACTAGACCTCCATCAAGCTTTAAAAAAATACCCCCAAGACACCCATTCGAGATATATTTGCACTGTTTTCGGTAGGAAAATGTCCAGGTTGAAGGTCGGTTCTTCCTAAATTGCAGGCTCGCTATCGCTCGCCAGGGAAATAGTGACATATATATGGCGAGAAGGATTTTGATCATGACCAAGAAATGGGGAGACAGGTCTTAAAATAGCCACAGTAATGGAGCGACCGTCTAAGCGTCACAAAACTAATAGGGCTTAACATGTGGGAGAAGGGGGTTCAGAAAAGGAGATCTTGAACATAATTCCTTGGCTATAAAACAATATCCCTTGATTTATGAAATCGCCTGTTTGTTAGCCAGAATAAAATGTATAGTCGCCTGCACAAGTAGCAGGTACACAACATTACGATAAAGTTGAAAGAGTGAATGATGATTGAGGAAACACACAGAACCAGTCTATGTAGCGCAAGATAGTGTTTCAGAATATTATAGCAGCGTGTCAGAATGGTTCATTAAAATTCCATAACGCAATTGTACTATCAACGTCAAAAGTTCGTTCCCCCTGCCACTGTACTGTATGAATGCGAATCACCGGGGGTCGAAAAACGAAGCATTTATTGGGTGTAAATGGCACTTTTTTCAGATGCCTCGGTAGTCGTACCCCAGATGTTTCTGATTCACTTAGTGGCAGGTTGGGGGAACGAACTGTTATCGTTGATCGTACAGCCATGACCACTAACAGAAACACTCATTTGAACCAGTATCGAGCGAAAACTAGACAACACTGCGTTTTCTTGTCTCTCCAAGGCTTCAAAATATGGATTCAAAGGTGCAAATATCCAAATGGGTATAACCGTATTAATGTTCGTGACTTTACAGAGATAGCTACTGCAGGAGACATTCTATAATATGTTAATGCTCAATAGTTTGTTGGGGAAGGTTAGGCTACTTTTAGGGGAGTTGGTTGATTTTTCTGGCCTCCCTTCTCCCTCACGTTTAACCCCTTTAGTTTTGAAATTTTAAGACGTTCGTTCCATTAGTTTGGCGATTGTAAGACCTTTCACCCCTTTTCTATATTAATATTAAGACCTTTCGTGCTATTTAGGTGTCAATTTTTTGTTCTGGTCACCGATAGCGAGCCTGTAATTTTAGGAGGAACCGGGACATATTTCAACAGAAAAATGTATACATTTATCTTGAAGGGGGATCTTGGGGGTGTTTTTTAAGCTTGATGGAGGTCTAGCGAGTAAACTAAATATATACTAGATAAATATCTATATAAATAGACCAAAAACAAAAACGGCACCCCCTCAAAGGAGGATAGGCTAGTTCGGATAGACTAGCTAATTTTACGTGGTAGTCGAATATCGATTGCATAAAATTATACTCATAGAAAATATGCGGTGCTAGAGCAACAGATCATATGATAAACTTGAAATGTGATATGGTGTGTTAGGGAAGGCTAGGCTAGGTCATTATACATTAGGCTAGACTATGGGAGATTGGATTAGATAGATTAAAATGAATAAGAATTTGCGTTAATTTCGATCATAATTGATTTGGCCACATTCATTCCGGAGTTGATTTGCATGCACATAACTTCTGATCACTAAATTCAATCCTAATCTAACTAAGTTTAATAAAATCTAGCCTTATTTAACATACCCTAAGACCTAAGCTATTCTAATTTTAGCATACTCAAGCCTACCTCAAACTGACTGAACTGAACTTAACCTAAACTAACTTAATTTAGCATAAGCTGACTGTCAGGGATATTTATGATTCGTAATTCTTTAGTAAGTGTGAATATATAAGGATGAATGGATCCATGTAAGGGTGTTAGGGAGAGCCTGTGTTTTGGTTGAGGGTTCATTGTTTCGAGTAGCTTCGGTACGTGTGAGAGCTGTACAAGTGAGCGCGAGAGGGAGTTTCCTTTCCTAGTGTATGGTGCTTCGAACTATGCCCATGAATTATCTTTTTATCCATAATGAGATAGTTGAAGCTTAATATTAACTTTCTTAATTTTGTTTGAACCCCATGTTAGGTAGTGTCTCTACAGCACACGGCGAGTTCACAGCTCCTCCTTTACCT
This sequence comes from Paralithodes platypus, assembly GCA_032716605.1. Lineage (NCBI taxonomy): Eukaryota > Metazoa > Arthropoda > Malacostraca > Decapoda > Lithodidae > Paralithodes > Paralithodes platypus. Next base: position 24,248,590 of record CM064543.1, on the reverse strand, counting down.
AGTGAGTGTTGTTGTTGCTGTTCCCCAGGCTGCCTGGCCGAACAGCCCCAAGGCCCCGACCAAGGCCATAACCGAGTGCCCCCTCAGAACCCTCCCTGCCTACCACAATAAAGACTGGGTGACCGAAGCCACTCCATGGCGGGGAGCTGAGGAGGGTGCGGAAACGCCCTGGAAACCAAAGCCCCACCCAGGGCCCTGTGCCCCTCGGCAATTATGAAGAGAAAGTTGAGGGGCAAAGGAAAAATTTGACGCTTTGGCTTCCAATTTTGTTAGATTGGTAGGTCAATCCACGGAAGAGACGCCGTCATTTGAGATTTAGATAATATATAAGTAAAAGGAACAGCCAGATTAAGCTATGGGTATGGCAGAGATCGCTCAGTTCTCACTCTGATAGACCAGCCCATCACCACATGACTAGAATCCAATCCTCTCGGCATCAGCTAGGAAAGGCCCTAGAAAGCCGCCTTTGGCGGCTGAGTGTTATACAGTAGTGTACCGTGGAGTAAAGTGGTGTTTGTATTTTGCGAAGTTATTATGAAGTTATAGTGCTTTATTAGATAATTGTTATAGACTATTACTCTACAGCGTTTCTTTCATTACTGTAGGCAGTGTGTGGTTGCTGCCGTGTGCTGGGTGGGCCTCACCTTGTCCCGGAGCTCCTTTCTTGTATAAGACCGTTAGTTCACGATATTCTGCACTTCTTGGCTACTCCCGACTACCCAGCGGGTGGAGTAATATTCACCGCCCTTTTGTCTTGGTTCCCCTACATGGTTATTGGCTGACAACTCGAGTGGTGACATCATGGTAGCCTGGTGATATGGTGGTTGTGATGGAGGGCCTGTGTGAAGGGCCTAACTACTGTATATCACCACTGGTTGGGGGCCTGTGTGAAGGGCCTACCTGTATCACCACTGGTTGGAGGGCCTGTGTGAAGGGCCTACCTCTATCACCACTGGTTTGAGGGCCTGTGTGAAGGGCCTACCTGTATCACCACTGGTTGAGGGCCTGTGTGAGGGGCCTACCTGTGTTACTACTGGTTGGAGGGCCTGTGTGAAGGGCCTACCTGTATCACCACTGGTTGAGGGCCTGTGTGAGGGGCCTACCTGTGTCACTAATGGTGGAGGGCCTGTGTGAGGGGCCTGCCTGTATCAAGAGTGTGACGTTTGAACGTGGTCTGGGAACGTGCCTGGTTAATCAGTTGATTGGTGTCGTGGTACTAGGGCTATAACTATTAGTGACTCCTAGCAGGACTTTTTACAGCGGAAGTAATGATCTTTTAACCCATACAACGCAGCTCTTCTAGCGACCCATAATTGTCTTTTGCTTTTATGAGTGAATGTGTAGGTGACTGTGGTGGTGGGGTGTGAAAGAGTGATTGGTGTATAAATGGGTTATGGAGTTAACTAAATTATAATTTTATATTAAAGAAATAATACGAATATAATCGTATAAAACTACTATTATATTTTACTGATCCCACTATTGATTAAGAGAAGGTGTAGTATTATTAAGTAATTATTGAGTGCTTAGTCTTTAGTACTTACCTTACTTTGAAATCACAGTACCTATGTTAATTGAGGTGATTTCACTTACACTGACCTAACCAATCCAAACTTACCGTAAACTGACCTAACCTATCCTAAACTGACCGAACTTAACCTAACCTAACCTATCCTAACATAATCTGACCTAACCTAACGTAAAACTTAAATAATGTAAGCTGATCAAACCTTACCTTACTTAAGCTGACCTAGTTCAACCTGTCCTGAAGTGCACTAATCCAGCCAAACCTAACCTAACCTGACCTTATCCAAACAGGGTAGGGTTAACTCGGCCCATCCCCAACTTAGCCCATCCACAACCAACTCGGCCCACCAATTTATCCCACCCACAACCAACACCACTGAGGTATCATATAAATGGAATGATGATGAAAGTTTCGGAAGCATCACCTTTTCATCGGTACCATCATTTCATCATGCTTGAGGATTGGCGGGAATGTTTATGTATTAGTTTTCTCTAATTTCGTAAGTTTAACCCCTTGAAAATCGAAATGGATTCGTGACAATTTTTGAAAAAATTGTGATAGTCGATCTTTACCCATTTAATTCCCACAGATCTTTCTTAAGCTGTTTATAAAGTCTAATGCTAATTACTGATTTCAGACTCTAACATTTGGGACCATAACCACTGCACCATGGTGACGTGGTCGTCCGAATCCGGTAACGAAAGTTATGTTCACACACATCGATGAATTCCAATAATGCATTACAGCAGCGATTGAGTTTCGAAGCCTCACGTACGTTTAACCTACCACAAAACGTGCATGGGTGGGAACTGAATGATAGTTTCACCCGCAACTTTAGAGCACAGAGACTGAATCGAAAAACAAAATTAATATCAATTGAACCACTAACCACCTAACCTAACCTATCCCTAGCCCTTCCAAACTAAACTTAATATTACCCTACCTTAATCGAACGTAATATTCTAATTAAATGTAACATAACCTACCCTAACCGACTTAAAAATGTGGCCAACCAGCTAGGGTAGAGTAACCTAGGCGAAATGAGTACAACACTACTCGCACAAAATGATGAATCAAGTAGGAATAATAAATATAGCATCATAATGCACAGTTGGCAACATGAATAAATGTATCCGCCCGGTGATTTCAAGTATGGAGGGAATCTTATGTATGATTGACTTACAAGAATTAATTGTTATAAAACCGTTAATTAATCACATTATTCAACTATTGCATTTGTATCTATGCATATAATTCAATTCCTCGAATGTTCATTCCATGCATAAAATCACTGAGTGGATACAAATTCCTGGGGCCCACTGTACCTTTAGCTATGTTACATTTCTATACTAAAATAAATGTGAAATCTAATTCTACTCATGTTAGTGGATAATAGTATATACTGTAATCCATGTTGCATACTAATTGGCCAACCGCGTCCGAAGTGCCTATAGTCTACCCTATATACTGTATAATATATATAGCGTGGGTGATAAATCCTGTAGTCAAAGAACCGGATACCAAATCTTACAGTCTGGGGCGTCAACCCTTTCATTATATGAACAAGGATTTTCTAAATATATTTTGGCTGGCTTTAGGCGATTTTATGTAGTTTAAGAAGGTCCTCCAGGAAAATAAGTTCTATAGGGTCAAAATGACTCGGTTATTTATCTGACGTCCTTCCTTAAGCTTTATAAAATCATCTAATGATAGCCAGAATAAATTTAATTAAAACGCTTTGTAATCCTAAAGGCCTAAGCCTTTCACTCGGATGACGTCATAGCAAATAGTATGATTATTGCTACTGCAAGTCTATTTTATTTGCATTTGAAGAAAGGCTTTAATATATTTTATACTAACTCATGATGATTCTGGGTTTATAATGACGTTTTTGTTTCACTATTTTTGAGGATTTAGATTGTTTTCGACATATTAGAGCATTTTATATTTAGTTTGTACCATAAACTTCAAATAACACCTTCCAAGACCCCATTCAATAACACCAAGAAAACACAACATCGTAGACCAGATATCCAGAGACATTATACATTAATGTGAAAACGGTATGGCAACAGTGGTCAGGCAACATAAGGCGTGTTTAAATAAGGTACGACATCTATTTCGAAGCTATATTGAGGATAGTTATCGTGAAATGGTGTGATCAAAGAAGACCCAGCCTCAGAGTCCCCAAGGGGGGAGGACCATAAATGCCCTTCCAAAACGCACTGGACACTCACTCAAAGACCCATCAACATGTCTTGGACAGCGGCCTGACACTCTCACTATCAACTTCTGCAACATTCTTGGCCTTTCCTCAAACATATACTATGTTGAACACCCCCTCTCCTCTGCTAACCCTGATCTTCTCTTTCTCACCGAAACCCAGTTGTCTGGGACTACTGACAGCTAGCCCTTTTCTGTGTCCTCCTACTATCTGTATCCTCAAGTTTCAAGCCAAAGGTAGTTGTTGAGAATATGTGCACAACCATCTTTCTTTTTTTCGTGTTCCCAACTTTGATTCGTCTTAATTCTCAACTCTTTGGATAAAGCTTTCTTGTCACTCTCCAGCTACATAATTCTGAGCTGTTTATCTACCCCCTAATTCTGCTGACTATCCAAAATGATTTGACTGTATAACTTCTAAAGTGGAACACCTTCTATCCATCTCTCCTTTCGCAGAATTTTTGATCTTAGGAGATTTCACTCTTCACCACCCCCAATGGCTCTCCTCTCATGTCACTGACCAACCTGGAGAATAATTCTACATCTTTTCTATCCTAAATTACCTAAAGCAGCGCCCTACTTATATTCCTGACCGTTTTGGTGATTGGTGAAACATTTTTGACATATTTCTAATCTCTAATAATTCTACTTACGCTGTAAACCATTTCTTTCCATTGGGCTCCTCTGATCATAACCTTATCTTTGTTACCTGTTCTATCTCTTCGGTACGGCCATTGAATCCTCCCAGCAAGCGGAACTTGTGGCACTTTGGGGCTGCCAACTGGAAAGCTCTTTGGAAGTACTTCTTTGATATATCATGGAATGATTTTTGCTTCCGTGGCCGGGGACCCTCGGAGTGCGCTGAGCGCATTACAGTAGTAATCCTCACAGGCATGGAGGCATAATTTCCAATTTCTTACGGTTTAATGCAAAAAAATCTTGGTTTACTTACACTTCTTCTACTGCTGTCCACAATAAGGATGAAACATTCAAAGGGCACAGTCTCCTTCAAAGCGCTGAGCGCATTACAGTAGTAATCCTCACAGGCATGGAGGCATAATTTCCAATTTCTTTCTCTCAGTTTAATGCAAAAAAATATTGGTTTACTTACACTTCTTCTACTGCTGTCCACAATAAGGATGAAGCATCCAAAGGGCACAGTCTCCTTCAAACTCAAGAATTTCGTTCTTTTTATATATCTGCCCGGAATCACGCTATATTTGTTCTTCAACTCACCAAAAACTCTTTCATCAATAGTATAATTTCTGACCTTTCCAAATCTAGCTCTTCCCAAGCTTTCTGGCATCTAGCCAAAATATCTCTCCAACATTTTTACTTCCTCCTCTTTTCCACTCTGACAGCACCATCTGACATTTTCCTATGACAGAGCTGAAATCGCTGCTCAAATTTCGCTAAAAACTTCACTTTGGATGATACCGGCGCTACTCCTCCCTCTCTACCCACCTCTCTCTTCTAAGGATGTACTTTCTGCCCTTTCTGGGCTAAATACTTAAAAGGAATATGTGTCGGGAATTTAGATAAAGAGGTTAAATTGAATATCACTGGTACATGAAATATTCAAACAAATAGTTATAATATAATAATTACCAACGAGGTATTCGATGGGTGTAATCCAGTCCCCCACACACGGCTAATTCAATTGCATGACATGTAGGAATGTTCACATAATACAATATCGATACAATGACTTGGCTTAGAGGACTGGTGATGTAGGACTGTTGTTATAGATTAATATTTGTAGCACATGGTGAACTGTGGGTTGAGTCAGAGCCGGAGGGGGGGGGGGGGAGATGTTGGCTGTATGGTGTTGATTGAGAGAGTAAAGGGCCGGCGTCCGATCAATTCGCGAAATTACATATGGCTGCCGGCTCATAATAATTATAACCCATAACTTGGTTTCATGATACATCTAGAGCTGATGTAGATATTTATACATTACAGTTAATATTTAACCTATACTTAAGAATAAACTACAATACACAAAGAACCAGCCGAAATCGTACATGCGATACGATACCGCCAAATTCAAATGTCCTATTGGACCTAAAACTGTCGGGATCATTACCCTATTCCCGACATATTGCCCGCCACCAAAATTATATACAGGGGCTATATACAGAGAACAACAAAAGGACATCGAAGTCAAAGATCACCTAGTTTGATCTTTGATCTCCAAAGATCCACGGAACTCATAGCCGCCCTCCTTTTGGGACGAGCGCCACCTGAAGCCTGAGGAGGATCATCCTTCTCATCATCAGCTGCCCCAGCTTGAGGAGCACTGTCACTAGCACTCTCCCGCGGAGGGGTATCAGTAGAGACGCCAGGATCATCCGGCAGTTCTACATCCTGCTCCAAGGGATATAACCTTACGACTGGGCGAGTAGTAACCCCAGTCGAAGTTCGTATTCTAGCAACCCTTATAACACCATCAATGCCCTGGAACAAATCGATAATCCTCCCAAGCTTCCAAAATAACCTAGGACGCAATCAGGATGATATCCCCGATACGAGGCCATCGTTGATTCGTCCCTTTGATCTTATTAGAGTGACGCTCGCGAAGAGACAACAAATATTCTTGGGTCCACTGTTTCCATAGATCGTCGGACACCTTGTTTACATACTGGAAGCGACGATGTGTGGCGTCCGCATTGCCGAACGTAGGGTCATGCAGATCTTCGTCATTTACGGACAATCTAGGAAACGTATTAAGGGTTCGTCCACGTGTTAGCATAGAAGGCGAAATGGGTAAGAGGTTATCAACATCTGCCGAGGTATAGGTCAAGGGCCTGTCGTTGACTGACATCTCAATTTCTATTAAGATGGTTTGCAACTCCCGTCTCGTCACCAGTGCCCTTCTTAATACCTTCTTCATGGCAGATTTGACGATACCGATTGTTCTCTCCCAAATCGCCCCGAACCATGATGCACGTGCTGGTATAAATCTCCACTGACAACCCTTTCCAGTGAGGGTAGCCACAACCTGCGGGTCATCCATTAAACTCTGGAGATATTTAGAGGCCCCGACAAAACAAGTCGCATTATCGCTCATAATAATTTGAGGGAAACCATTGCGGCCTGCAAAGCATCTTAGAGTATGCAAAAACCCCTCACTGGATAGGTCGTCAATCAATTCAATATGAATCGCTCTGGTTACCGCACATGTGAATAGAACGGCATATACCTTTATGATATTACCGGGCGATTCTCTAACTTGCATCGCTCCGGTGTAGTCTACCCCGGTTACCTGAAATGGTTCAGTCCTTTGTACCCTGAACTCAGGCAAGGGAGGTAGATCAACTGGGGAGTAAGGCTTACCCTGTAATCTTTTACAGATAGTACAGCTATTGTGGATCCCATTAATTGCTTGTCGCATCTTAGGGATCCACCAACGTTGTCGCATATATGCCAGAACATAATTTACGCCAAAATGTAGGCAGGTCCGATGGCATTGGCGAATCAACAGTTTGGTAATCAAATGAGAGGAGCTAAGGAGGACAGGATATTTCGCAGAATCAATAATGTCCGCCTTTTGTATCCTGCCTCTACACTTAATTATGCCTCCTTCCATATATAATCCTAGCTGCTTCATTAAGTTAGAGGGTTTGGCCTTTGACTCCTTGCTCAGGATTTGATGTTCAGTAGGATAAGATTCCTTTTGTACTAAACATATTAGTTTCGCTTCTGCTGATCTCAATTCATGGAGTCTGATATGCTTCGAATCTTCACTAAGGAAAGACCAGTGAGCCCGACTTCTCATGTTGTTAATGAAACGGTATATCCATGCAAATACCCGTATTACTTGATCATAGCTGCCGTAACGTTCCCACTCTACCAACTTGTTATCCTGATGTGTAGTACTCACATTCGAACTACTTAACACATCATCTTGGGGCCGACTTGAAGGATCAGATATGCATTCCCTGAAATCCTGAGGCCATTCAGTTGGAGATATAAGCCATGGAGGTCCATGCCACCAAATAGAAGACGACATAAACTGTTGCGCCGAGATCCCCGGGAAATTATGTCACTGGGGTAATCCCTGGTGCTCACATAGCGAAATTTAGCTGTAGGAACTAAGTTATATATCTCATCAGTGCGATTAGAGACATAAACAGGTAACACTTTCTGGCTGTGTACCCATGAAAGTGCTATTTGACTGTCGCTCCAGACATAGACGTTATTAATCTGTAGTATGTCTGCATAAGCATCCAGTGTAAACTTTATTAGACGAGCAGACAGAAGCAATGCAGTAAGTTCTAATTTAGGAACTGTAATCTTCTTTACCTTGGCCTTCGCTATAGCCAGTGTCGCTTCACTACCATTGCATATGTATATGGCAGTACCGTACGCAATATTACTAGCATCAGAAAAGGCATGTAGATCCACCTGTTGACCACTAATAACCTGACGATTAATTTGGACCATGCAACATGTGGAAAGGTCCGACCGAATCAACCGCCAAGTATCTTGTAACTCAGTCGGGAGGGGCGTGTCCCAATCTAGTTTTAGCCGCCACAGTTGCTGTAAAAACATACGAGCACGGATAGTTACAGGCAGCAAAAAACCTAGGGGATCAAACAACCTCGCTGACAAGCTTAAGCAGTTTCGCTTGGTCATAAGCTCACTGCCGCATGGGGTGTGACGGAAGGATATACAATCTGTGGTAGTGTCCCATTTGTGGCCTAAAAACTTCACCTCACTATTCTCAGTAGCTACACCGTCAGAAGCAAATTGACCTTTCAAAAGATCACTATTAGTGGCCCATTCTCTCAATTATAGATGAGCCTTGGCAAATATATCGCGGACCTCCCAGCATCTCTTGAGCAACAAATCTTCATTGTCTCCAGTGCCTTGAAGATTGTCCACATAGATCCCCTGCTTGATCTCATTCTTGAAGTCAGGATCTAGTCCAGCCGCCTCAAGATGTCGCAAGATAGTAGCGTTGAGAAGGAACTGGGAACAGGTCGCCCCGAATAAGACGACTCTGAACCTGTAGATCAGATACTCTGAATCTAGATCCATTGGGTCCCGTGACCATAAAAATCTTGTCGAGTCCCTGTCTTCACGATGGAGTTAAAGCATCAGGAAGGCCTTCTCAATATCGGCGACCCATGCAAACTTATGACATCTGAAGCGCAAATTAATTTGCGCGAGATCAGAGACCAGGGACGGACCTGTGTACAGACAATCATTCAGGCTATAGGAGCGATCACTGGATTTAGCAGCGCAATCATACACAATACGAACAGGAGTGGTGGAACTGTCCTTTTTAATCCCATGGTGAGCAAGGTAATGGATGTTATCCCCATACTCACTGAGATCTACTCTCTCCACAAATCCACGTTGTACCTGCTCGTTTAAAACTGCCGCATAAGTCTCGCAATAATTTGGATCCTTGACAAACTGCTTCTGAATGCCACGTAACCTACCAAGTGCTAGATGGAAATTAGTAGGTAATTTACTCTTGTTATCATTCCAAGGGAGCCTTACCACATACTGACCCCTGCCAGAGTCATACGTTACCGTCTCTTCATACGAGCTTAACGCTAGCTTGGACTCACGATCAAGTTCATGTGGGTCAATTCCAATATTGTCCTAGTCCCATAGCTTATCTATATCAGTACATGTATTATCAGGCACATTTGGCCTAATATATTTATCTAAGGGGCTTACTGCTATCTTGTGGACCGTAACCACCTCCACCTGTGTGTCTTGAGAGGAAGTGGCATAGGATCCAGAAATGGCATACCCTTGGATCGTGGGGAGCATTATTAGCTTATCTACCCGCCGATATCCAGGGTGAACCAGGTCGTAGAAATAATCAGCTCCGACCAGTAGCATAATACCATTGTTAACAGAGAGTTGATCATCAGCCAGTTTATAACCCTTGCTTCTGAGATATTTCAAATGTGGTTGAATCTCTGATGCTATATAGCAACTGGGTAGTGTGTCGACCACAACAGCCTTGATGGGACATACCTTTCTTCTACAAACATAGGAAATCTCCACGATATCATAGTCACTGGAATCTATTTCACCAGTGAAACCATGGAGACGCAAATTCTCTTGACCCTTGCTGGTACACTTGAGCTGGGGTAATGACGACCGCAGAACGAATGACCTCTGTGAGCATTGGTCAAGTAAGGTGCGCATCATTATAGTATTATTATTACTCCCCACTACTGGCAGCATCATAGTAGGAAGCAATTGACATTCTCGAGAAGCAATGGACATGGCAGATACTTTATCACCCTCGCTCTTACCTTTCTCATGTGACTCTTTGGGGGTTCTCCCCTTTTCTTTGCCATCGTGCCGATCAGACTGGGTGCAAAGGGAAAACCAATGTTTCCCCTTGCAATTATTACAAGGTTTGATGTAGGAATTGGTGCAATTACTGTTGAAGTGGTCTCTTGCCAGACAGCTGGTACATAACTTAAGCGATTTAGCCTTGCCAATCTTCTGTGTAGCCTTAGGATACTTAGGACTCTGATACCACAGATGACTGTGGACACTGCACAACTTGCAACCTAATGATATTGGCCTTTTCTGTTTAGGAGAAGTCTGTACCGGTAAAGCTGCAGTAGATGGCGACATCTCCACTTGTCGGTAGTGTCCAGTACTCTCCATATTGAAGACTTCAGTCTGGTACACCTGCACCAACGCTTCCAAGTTTAGTGGAGAGTCGCTTAGTTGTCTTCTTACGATTTCCTTTAGGAGAGAGGGTGTCTTGTTCAAGATACTTACACTAAATATCTCCTCCTTTGTGATGGCCATTGTCTCCATAGATCGGAGGAGGCTCTCAAAGGAGGCATAGTACTCCTTTAGGTCCGCCACAACATAGGATGGAGGATCTAGTGTGAAGAATTTGGTAATTAACGCGGTCTTGATGACTTCCACTCTCCCGTAAGTTATCTTCAGCAACTCCACTGCAGACTCGTAGCTGGTAGCTTTTTGCTTGTACCCCTCGACCAACTTCAATGCCTCCCCTTTCAATTGACCTCGGAGATATGTGAACCTTTGGATGGATGTGAGTGTTTTATTATGATGAACGGAACACTCAAAGATATCCCAAAATCCAGTCCAGGTAGCCGAATCCCCGGAAAAGGTAGGCAAAGTAAGCTTCGGCAGGTTAAAACCAGTCGCCTTTGGTGTACCGGTATCCTTAACAAGGGTTGATTCTTGGGTGGAAGATAGTCTGGCTAAGGCTGTATTAACGTCCTCAAAGTACTCAAGATCTGCCGACATTTCTTCGTCCACATCGTCAGTAACTCTCAATAAACCATAATTATACCTGCTGAGCATAATTATCGTAATTGGCTAGCGATTTAGTAACAGTAGCGAATTTACCCTTAATCTGATCAGCTGTGGCACTTAATAAAAATTCATCAAGATCTCTTAAACACCTATTTAACTTCCCTTCATCCCTCCCTTAAGAATCTTAAGTTTCTTTAAATCTGTCATCGTTAAGTCTATTAGGCTATTAACTCTCTAAACTATAAAGCAAACTATTACACAAATTAATTTAAATTAAAAAAATGTGGCAATAGCATTGCCACTCCCAATTTGGAAACGGTCATTAGGCTACTAGCTGCAGTAGGAAGAATTAATTGAATAAGAAATTGACAAGTAGCAGAAACAAACTAGGGCTAGAGAAAGAAGGGTAAATGAAAAGAACTGACTAGGCTAGTATTAGGCCTAGCCCAGCTGCCCATCCCACAATCATGAGGTCTGTTAGCTGTCAATCGCTTAGGAATCAAAAGAGACCGAACCCCATGACCGTAATTAGGCAACTAGGCTATAAAATATAATTAAATGAGTCACATGAGAACCCTCCCCACCGGCAAAATTGAGAAAAGAGTCTCATATGGCCTAAAGGCTAAACTGAAAGTCACCAAGTAGGCTACCACAAACAGTGTCATCAAAACAACCAGAGACACTCAGGAGGCCTAACCACAAAAAACACGAGAAATGGTAGCAAACCGTGACACCCTCACACACATACCTAGCCCAGCAAACCCCCAAACAAGGTAAGCAGCACCACGTCGAAAAAAGTGGGAAACTAGTTCCCCCAAGCTATAACAGTGACGGGGCGCCCCCGAAAAAACACAGGGATAGCCAGGCAACGTAGGCAACATAAAACAAATGTAAGGGTAGTCTGCCCAACTTCTAGCGCGGCAACCATTTGGAACACCAAGCGAAAGCGGACGCAAACATAACACTATTACTGCAATAATGTAAGTACTAGAGATCGAAGGACCATTATTTGTCGGAAATTTAGATAAAGAGGTTAAATTGCATATCACTGGTACATGAAATATCCCAACAAATAGTTATAATATAATTACCAATGAGGTATTCGATGGGTGTAATCCAGTCCCCCACACACGGCTAATTCAATTGCATGACATGTAGGAATGTTCACATAATACAATATCGATACAATGAACTTAGCTTAGAGGACTGGTGATGTAGGACTGTTGTTATAGATTAATATTTGTAGCACATGGTGAACTGTGGGTTGAGTCAGAGCCGGGGGGGGGGGGGGAGGAGATGTTGGCTGTATGGTGTTGATTGAGAGACTAAAGGGCCGGCGTCCAATCGCTTCGCGAAATTACATATGGCTGCCGGCTCATAATAATTATAACCCTTAACTTGGTTTCATGATACATCTAGAGCTGATGTAGATATTAATACATTACAGTTAATATTTAACCTATACTTAAGAATAAACTACAATACACAAAGAACCAGCCGAAATTGTACATGCGATACGATACCGCCAAATTCAAGTGTCCTAATGGACCTAAAACTGTCGGGATCATTACCCTATTCCCGACAATATGGACCGGATGGTGTTCCTCCTGTTGTTCTCAAAAACTGTTCTTCCGTGCTGACTCCCTGCCTAAGCAAACTCTTTCGTCTCTGTCTTACCTCTAAAGTCTTTCCTTCTTGCTGGAAGCTTGCTCTCATTCAACCTGTCCCAAAGAAGGGTGACCGCTCTAAACCCTCTATCTTCCAATTGCTGTCATTTCTTCCATCTCCAATGTTCTTAAACCATTCTGAATTCAAAAATGTTTAAGCATTTGCCGTCCCTTAATCTATTTTCAGATCGTTAGTATGGTTTTCTCAAGGGTTGCTCTACTGGTGATCTTCTTTCTTATCTTATTTCCGTTTGGTCATCCTCCTTTTGGGACTTCGGTGATACCTTTTCATTTGCCCTAGACATATTGAAAGCCTTCGATACAGTCTGGCTCAAATCTCTAAGCTTCAAACTACCCTCCTTCGGTTTTTATCACTCCGTCTGTGCCTTTGTCTCTAATTTCCTATCTGGCCGTTCAATAGCTGCGGTTGTGGATGGCCATCGCTCACTTCCTCAACCTATCAACTCTGGTGTTCCTCACGGTTCTGTTATATCTCCAGTTCTCTTTCTAATATTAAACTAGTTTTTCAGAATGACCCATCATGCAATCACTCAAAAACACACGTGATGTGGCCTAAGCACACTTAACCCGTCCAGCCCCGGCTAGTTTTGTAATGTTTGTTCACCAGAACCCGGCCGTTTTTCAAGAAATGGTTTTATTTCAGAAACAATAGCGAATGGGTTAGGAATGAAGGAAAAACCTCGAAAAAACGCTCAAAAAGCTTAAAGAATGGTCCTACAGAGCCCCCGAAAACGTATTTTACAAGAGTCAAAAATTGAAGGCAATTACCCCAAAAAACCAGGTTATTGCGTCCTCACGCGCACGCACATGGACTTTGAGAGTTTTCAACCATTGGCACGGTTGCGTGGGATACGTACACAGTTCCCATACAAATCTGAGCCCTCTTGAGTGGCTACACCTGAGGTTACGGTCGGCGCAATTAGGGTGACGCGCCAGGCGCGTCTCTGGGGCTGTGCGTTACATACATCGCCGACGCGTCAGGCGCGTCGCTGGGGCTGTACGGGTTAAGGGTGGTTCACACATAGCCGAGTCGGTGCGCGAGTCCAACACGAGTGCTGAAATTTTGCTATTCGGCAATGACTTGTCGAGACTCCTCAACACTCGTGGTCGACTCGTGTATACTCTTTGTTTACTCGACAGACTCGTGGGTACTCGCCACGGGGTCCAAAAATTTCATGCATGCATGAAATTTGTGTGTCACGTGGCGAGTACCCACGATTGTGGCCTACATACGTGTAGACTCGTGTACATACGTGTCAACTCGTGATGAACTCTGAATAACTCTTCATTATTCGTGTTAACTCGTGTTGACTCGTGTAAATCCGTGTAACACTCTTTGCTGATTCGTCGCTTTTTGTCATCATTTCGCCGATGACGAATCAACACGTGTCTACACGTAACAACACGTGTCTACACGTAACAAAACGTATGTAACACACATGCAACACGTATCAACAAGAGTACAAAGCACGAATGTGAATGCCAAAATATGGTGGCACCATGATGCGAGAGTTTACACGATTCAAACACGAGTAAAAACACGAGTAAACAAGAGTATAAACGAACCACTGAGAACAGAACACGAGTGTAACACGAAAAAGCGAGTGTCATTTGAAATACCGTTATTTCAAAAATGTTGGACGAATCAATGAGAGTTTACACGAGTCTACACGGATGTAACGCGAGTCAACACGTGTACAACAGAGATCCAACGAGAGTCAACGCGTACCTACACGAAGCTACACGAATCGTGGAGTGTAGCCCGAGTGGTGGTAACACCGTGTGAAGAGGTGGCAACTGCGCCACTCACACAGACGCCTCCCGCACCCTATAAAGTGCCCCCACCCACCATGCCTCGTCCCAGTCCACCGCCGCACCAGTGACCGTCCACAACCTTGACCTGCTCGCTGACCTCCCTATCTGCTGTACATCCACCCACGCTGCCCTTCGCCATGGCCCCTGATAAGCCTGAAAAGAAGAAGGTCCCTGCCAGGTCCATCCACCCTCGACATGTGCTGAAGGGTACGCTGGCCAACATGCGTGTCGTCGCCAAACAGCCGCCTGGGCCAAGCCAACCACGTGACACAGCAGCCAGCCCACGCCGCCCACCCCCGCCAATGGACAACCAACGTAGTGCGTCGCCCAGCTCAGATGACGTCATACCAGACAGCCAGGCCGCTGATACTATTAGTGAGAGTCAGGACATATCCGATTCGTTCGATGCAGATGATACCCTTATGGACGATGACGAGGCTGTGATGAATGACAGCCAAGAGGAGCCCGAGGATACGGAGGCCATGTCTGGGGTTGACGATGAACAAGGCGACTCACAGGACATGGCCAATGATATCCCTGTGTATGGGGCTATCAAGAAGAATAAGCTTACCAGGATCCTGTTGCACAACGAGACTGAGGACATGCTGGTAGAGTGGGTGAAGGACAACCCCATGCTGTACCAGAAACGTCTCGAGGAGTTCAAAGACAGCCGCAAGAAGGTGCGGATGTTTGAAGAGAAGGCTCACAGCCTGGTACCTCGTGTCACAGGTAAGTACCCCATAATAGAGCCTGCATTATGTTATTGTAGTGATAATGTGTCTTTTCATACCTTTTGGTTGTGTTCTTGGTTCGAGTTCATGTGTTTCATACGTAAAATTCATCCTGCACTATTTATAATATGTTAAGAGTTGCATATATAAAATGCTGTGCTGCCAATATCACCCACATTTCATTCAATGTATGTTTACATCCTTGAATCTATATTTGTTTATGTACCTTTTTTTTACCTGCTCACGCCGATATGTGAAGCATTTATACAATATGTCCAATGCCCAATTAATCTTTCTGTTTCCGCAGGAACTCAGCTGAAAAATTGGGTGACGGGTATGCGGACCCGGTATTCTAAGCTCACCGACAAGAAGAGTGGTGCGGGCACCCCTGGCACCAGCGAGGGGCGGCCAAGGTCTGTCCGTGATGAGTGGATACTAGAAAAGTTCTCCTTCCTGAAAGGGCACATTTCCCGTGTCAAAACCCGGGTCACAGCTAAGGTGAGAACACTAATATACATACCTTGGTCTAGAATTTTATATGAGGGTTAATATATGGCTTTTTAGTCACCATATTCATGCATGGGCATTCCGTAAACTGTTCTAGAATGGATAGTGTACTACTTACATTTGTGACTATAATAAATAAATTGGAAACTATAAGACCAAGTTATAACCAGCCAGACAATATATAAGTTCTCCTGTTAAGAAAAGAACATTGTAATAATATGCTCCCATTTATATAATATTGTGGGTTGTAACATATCTAAAGTTTCAATATATATTTAGTGCTTTATTCCAGGTATACATATATAAAGAAGGATTTATATAAACATCAAATGTCTTTACGTATTAATATTTATTGTCAAGTTACATATGCTATCAATCATAGCTTAATTATTGCTTTGAAATACTATATTTATGCCTTTCTTTCAGTTCCCAGAGCCCCAGCAGGCCGACCAGCCCCCTACTTCCGCGTCAGAGCTGGTGTTGGTAGACGACCCAGAGAGTGTTGGAGAGGACTCCGCCATGCCCCCACCATCCGGGACAGGGCTGACTGCTGGCTCCAGCACCAAGAAGCACCGCAAAAGTCCTGATGCGAGTTCACCTGTGGAGGTAAATATGAAAGCATTGTTAACATAATTCATAACTGTAGTATTCATATTAAATATGTTGTTGTGCATGCTGTATATTGGCCAGACGAGCTCACCTGTGGAGGTAAATATGAAAGCATTGTTAACATAATTCATAACTGTAGTATTCATATTAAATATATTTTTGTGGATGCTGTATATTGGCCAGACGAGCCCACCTGTGGAGGTAATTATGAAAGCATTGTAATATCATCGATAACGAGATTATTAATATAATAATGGCTGTAGAACATGCGTCAACTGTGGAGGAAGATAATGATAAACTGTTAATGATTACAAGTTACCATGCCATGCATATATTAATATATAATAACAACATGTATCTAAACAACGCATTTTTGTTTTTCTAGGTGGATGAGAAACGGGACGAGCTGAGAAGAGACATGGCCGGGCTGATGTCGACCCTTGCAGGCAAGCAGACGAGGTACTCCAACTTCGTCTCCTACTTGGAGGAGCAGCTGGACATGTTGCCTCACCCAGTAGGTGACACATTGTCACGCAAAATCATGATGCTCGTGCTGCAGGCCAGGGAAGATGTGGATGGCAGCCCACAGACGTCACCCTGTCAACCATCTCTCTCGCCCGAGGCCACCACAGCACCACAACAACCCAAGCTACCAACCCCACCCCAGCAGGCAGGACCTTCGTCTGTGGTATCACGTGGGCCCCCAGGTTTCACCACCCCCACGTTCTCGGATATGATGGCCTCGTTGAGGTCACCTGTTCCTGACTGTTGGGCGGGCTCTATGACCCCCACACATGGCAACAACCTCCCGGTTCCTTCAACCCCCAGCAGACCGCCAACACCTGGTGGATTTCTGCAATACACCAGAATGAACCCGGCAGCCGTGGTCCCCCAGGCCTGCGGATGACGAGGTGTGAGTTGTGGTGTTAAACTGTCCAATGTAGTCATGAACCCCATTGATGGGGAGGACGAGGCCTTACATTATTATACAGGTGTTTATTAGTATTAACCCTTAAAAAGCGGCCCACCACTTAAGTCGAGTTAAATAAAGCTGGACTATGTGGCGGCGCTCGACATAACTCGAGTGGCAATTTCAGCACGTAATGTGGCTGAGAGAGAGAGACAAGTGGTGGCAGGAGACTAGCGAGCGTATGACTGCTCCAGACCACCGCGGCGAACCTACTGACACAAATCTCAGCTCCCTCCTCCCTCTCTCACTCGCTACATACTCAATTATGTACCGAAAGTACCGAATTACCTGCTTTTTGCACTCGCGTTGCACGGTTATTGCAAGAAAACTATCCATCATACGAGGATCGTTATGGTGTCATTCGAAAGCTCTGTTTATGCCCTTTCAGGGATAGATACTTGTTTTACGTTCTGGGTCTTATTTAGGCATGAAAATGATCACGTAAACAGCCCTATTTTGGCTAAAAACACCCCGCTGGGCGGTACACATAAATAAACCGCATAGGCCGCTCGTAAGGTGTTAAGGAATCTTTATATTTTTGATTAATAAATAAAATTAAGGTGTTTTGAGATGTTGTTTTGGATTCACCTATTATTTAGTTATTTTATCTATAAGTTTAACAGAAAAAAGTTTCACCGAAATACATATAAGATATATATAAATGTATAATATATAAATAATATAATAATGAAACATATAAATGTATAATATAATAATGAAACATATAAATGTATAATATATAAATAATATAATAATGAGACCCTAATACCCTAATATCAGACAAAGAGAAATAAGGTCACAGTAATTCATAGACAAATGTAAATTGAAAGTTATGTCGTATATATCAATGACTCTGAGAACACACCGAAAAGGTGACACAGAAGTATATAAATAATTATAAATATATTAATATATAAAGAACATATAATAATCACACTGAAATATATTGTTAAAACAAAAGACAAATAAAAAACCAATAGCAGATGTTACACAAAGAGAACAAATTATATATATATGTATATATATAGAGAGAGAGAGAGAGAATATAATGATGAGACTGAATAATAATTAATTATATTACCTATATAGGAGACTAATATAAATAAAATGACAGATATATATATATAAAAATAAACTAGATCTTACCCAAACAGGAGACTAATATAAAAGCAAACATAGTATTAACCTTATATCATGCCGTCCTGCCAGGCAACACTTCCCCTGGCTGAGGAATAGTAGTCTGTGGGGTGCTGGCATTGAAGCTTGGCCTGGGCTGTCACGACATTCCCGGAGAGTCTCTGCAGGGGACTCATCCTCTCCAAATCATCCCTCCATGCCCCAGGAATGACAGCATGCGTCACAGGGTCCTCATCGTCCAATATGTTGACATCCTGACCAGGGTACCGCAGCCGCATCAGGTTGTGCATGCAACAGCAGGCCAGAACCACTGACTCGACACGGGAAGGGTATAGGGCTATATTGGATAGGAGGCACCGGAACCTGAGATTGGGAGAGAATGGTTAGGATGATGTATATTTATACTTGACTGGAGTTATAGTTGATATTATGAGGGTGGCATATAAATTGCCTTGTTATATCACATGTTGCCTCTACGAAACCTGTGTTTGTGGGAAATAACAAAACATTACCATCACATTACATGACATTAACATGACATGGCATGACATTACCATAACATGACATTAACATAACATGACATTATGCTTACCTGGAGGACATGATGCCAAAGGCATTCTCCACAACGCGGCGAGCCCTGGACAGACGGTAATTGAAGATGCGTTGAGGTACAGTGAGCTGGCGGGTAGAGTGTGGCTTCATCAACTACCTTCGCATGGGGAATGCGTCGTCACCAACCAGGAAGTAGGGAACAGGGGTGTCGTAGTTGGCCAGAGGTTCGGCAGCAGGGAGTCCCAGGCTGCACCCATCCAATGCTGCTCTGATGCTTGTTCTTAGAAAAACACCTCCATCTGAGCAGCAACCGTGATTGCCAATGTCGCAGTACAGGAATTTGTAGTCGGCGTCTACAATAGCCAGGAGCACGATGGAGTGGAAGCCCTTATAGTTGTAAAATTCTGTTCCGCCATGGGGAGGGCATCGGATGGCGCAGTGCTTTCCGTCGATGGCACCAACAGCATGATGGAAATCCCACCGTTTGGGGAACTCCCTGGCAACCGCCTTCTACTCCGCCGGGGTCCTGGGGCAACGTATAAGCTCCTCCTGGTACTCTGCGATGATGGCTTCACATGTCTCAGGCACAATGAGGGAGATGGTGTTCCGGGCCACACGGAACGTGTACTGCAGGCTAGGATAGGAGTCACCCGTGGCCAGGTAGCGGAGTGTGATTGCCAATCTCAGCCCAGGTCACAAAGCCTCCCTCCAAAATGTGTCCTGTTTCTCTATCCTGGGCCCGACACGCTCCACCAACTCCTTAAACATGACTTTGTCCACACGCAGGAAGTTCCGGTATGATTTGGGGTCCTCCACCTCAAATTCCTTCAGGAGTTGTTCGTAAATACCAAACTGTGGCCGTCTCAGTAACCAACTCCTGGCCCAAACTGTCCTTGCTTTCCTTTTCCGTTGACGTTGGCATTCAGCTAGCGCCTCTGCTTCCTCGATGTCTAGGAGATCCATCCGCATCTTCAGGAGTCTCACCATAGCTGCCGCGTTGCGCCGATTGATGGTCATGGTGGGTGGGTGGGTATGTCCTCCGTTGTGATGAGTGGTTGTGTGGCAATGGGTGGTGGTGGGGGTGCCTTTATATAACTTTCGTGCACAGTGGTTGTCACTCTCAATGACTCTTGGTGGGCTCTCGGCGACTCTTGTACACTCGTGACGACTCGTGTAAACTCGTGTTGTCTTTCGTGTTGTTTCGTATAACATCCGTGTTAATGCGTGTAACAATCGTGTTGATTCGTGTTGACTTGTGTTGACTCGCGTTGACTCTTGTTAGACTCGTCCATACTCTTTGTTTGCGTGATCTGGAATGTGGCCGATATTTTTCAAATTTTGGACACTCGTGTTTGGTTCGTGTTACACTCGTTTTGATTCTCAGTTACTCATACAGAATTTTGCATGGACACGTGATGACTCGTGTTGACTCGTATTGACTCGAGTTAACTCGTGTTACACTCTCGTTGACTCGGGATCAATTGCTACTCGCTGCCGACTCGGCCTCCAGCGACGGCGATAATCGACGAGTGTGACTCGTGTTGGACTCGCGCACCGACTCGGCTATGTGTGAACCACGCTTTACCCTCTAATCTATCAACCATTTCCAATTGAGGCAGAACAAATCTTGTTGCTTCCAAAACTCAATTTCCCATTTATCTACCTGTCAAGAACTTCCACATGTCTATCCCTTTTACATCAATAATACACACATTAACTTTTCATCTTCTCTCAGTATTTTTTTTTTCTGGCTTTTCATGGAAAGATCATATTACCACTCCTGCTAAAACAGCTTCCAAGAAGTTAGGTGTGCTCAACCGTCTCCTTGTGTTCTTCACCCCCGCACAGCTTCTTGCTCTGTATAGGGGCACAGTGTGCCCATGCATTGAATATTATTTGCATGTGAGGGGAGGTTCAATCCATACCGCACTACTTAAAAGGGTAGAGTCAAAAGTATTTTGTCTCATCAATTCACCTCTTCTCACTAATTCCCTACAATCTCTCTCTACATGCTGCAATGTTGCATCTTTCCCATTCTTCTTCCGCTATTGCAATAATCAATGTTCTTCAGAGCTCTCTCACTGTATACCCCTTCCCTTACAGAGAGTGGGGCACCCACCTTTGAACACACTCCCATCCCTATTCTATCCAACTCTCAAACCAATCATTGAAGCGATTGTCTCAATCTTTACTCTACTCAACACACAAGCTTTGAAACATTCTCCCTCAATCTGTCTTTCCTTCATCCTATAACTTAAAATACATCAAACTCTGTGTGTCCAGACATTTCGACTGTAATGTACCTTGCTTTTGGCTGTCTGTCACCATTTCAACTTTGGGGCGACACTTGTTACAGGCAGCTTTGCCTTTTGTCTCTTACATTCACATACAAAAAAACAAAAAAGGAAGACAGGCGTTATTTTACTAAACGTATATCTCATGTATCTGTACAGTTGGTCACGTGAATTTGAACACACTTCTTGATTTAATGTATGGAAGGAATATTAGTATGATTTAATTAGAAGTTTATATTCTTATGCTGTACTTAATTACTAAGATCAATTAAACTGTTTTATAGCAAATGATTTGTGTAAATCCATCACTCTATTTTGACTTACATACACAATATCGCGAACTGGGTACAGACTAATGTGGGCAGCTGTACATCTCACTCTCACACAGGTCATGGGGTCATCTGAGTACACAGGGTCACCAGGCTACACGGGGTCACTTGGGTACACAGGGTCAACTGAGTACACAGGTTCAACTGAATACACTGGGTCAACTGAGTACACGGGGTCATCTTGGCATACATGATCACCTCGGTACACAGGGTCTCCTGGGTACACGGGGTCACATGTACACTAGGCTCTATTCTGAATTCAAGATGTGTTCTGGAGGTGTGACTGAGAACCCACACTTTTCTCGCCTCTTCCCCCTCGGCTCCAAACATTTATCATACCAAGCTGCAGGTCGTGTGAAGCAGGCTTATATTCCCGGGTTTTTACTAGACTTTGCCGATTCGGGCTATCACTTTTCGCTATACTTCTCACTTATAGTTTTTTTTTCTATTTTGTTTAGTCTCTTGGTGCAAAATTTAACACCATAGCAGCTATTGTTTTCGCAGATGATGGAAATATGTGAGACTAATCTCTTTACTGCTTATTAGTGCTAAGTTTTCATTATTAACAACCTATTCGCTAAAAATAAATTCTTGTATTAGCCAAATAATCAAGATAGGAACATAGCAATTAACTGACAGCTGAAATTATAAACTATTTTGATATTAAAGCAGATGGGAACGAGAAAGCTCTATAACACAAAAATATCCACCTCACAGGCCTGTCATGTAGAGCAACCCAAGTTGATTATATTAACGTACCTTAATTAGATAGTTTTCTTAATTTACTCTATCCTATGACGTATCTACATAAATGCAACAATACATGTTTACCCTTTCCGTATGGCTGACGTTATATGGGGTTATTTTCTGGCTATTTATTATTAGACGATGTCATATAGTTTGAAAAGACATCTAGAAATTACAAGTCTTCAAATAGTTCAGCTAGTAATTTAAGCTACCACAGATCCCTCCTAAGCTGCATAAACTCGCGTAAATATAGCTACAATAAGATTTTAAAAGACGTCACCTTTACTGAAAGGGTTAATAACGCTCCGGTGGCATTGTATACATGTTGAGTTAGAAATAGTTGGTGTAAAAAACATAATAATATGTACAACCTCCTGCACACGTATCTGGTGCATTCCTATATAATAAACTTATAACAGATTTAGGTAAAACACCGACTCGGGCAGGTGTTCAAAGGGAAAGTTTCAATACTTCAACAGTGTGTTGGAATTGGTAAGGGGTAGGGTAAATCTGTTGGTCTATTTATTGATTTACTTAAATATTTGTCAGTGTCCTCGCTAGACCTCCATCAAGCTTTAAAAAACACCCCCTTCGAGATACATTTAAACAAAAAATCAGTAAAAAAAAAATACCCGACCGAAGGTCGGTCACTCCTTAATTACTGGCTTGCTATTGCTCACCAAGAAAATATCGACACCTAAATCACGCGAAAAGTCTTAATATTGACAAAGAAATGGGGTGAAAGGTTTTAAAATCGCCAAACTAGCAGAACCAACATCTTAAACTCTCAAAACTAATGGAGTTAAACATGAGGGAGAAGGGGGCCCAGAAAAATAAACCCTTTCCCTTTTAAAGCAAACATGTGCTACCTACTGTATATCTGTGAGCAACTATACCGTAGCTGAGACATGAACGTGGGACTTTAATGTTGGGGAGTGTTGGCTGTACTTAGCCCTTTATGTACCAGCGACATCTTTAATGTTGGGGAGTGTTGGCTGTACTTAGCCCTTTATGTGCCAGCGACATCTTTAATGTTGGGGAGTGTTGGCTGTACTTAGCCCTTTATGTACCAGCGACATCTTTAATGTTGGGGAGTGTTGGCTGTACTTAGCCCTTTATGTACCAGCGACATCTTTAATGTTGGGGAGTGTTGGCTGTACTTAGCCCTTTATGTACCAGCGACATCTTTAATGTTGGGGAGTGTTGGCTGTACTTAGCCCTTTATGTACCAGCGACATCTTTAATGTTGGGGAGTGTTGGCTGTACTTAGCCCTTTATGTACCAGCGACATCTTTAATGTTGGGGAGTGTTGGCTGTACTTAGCCCTTTATGTACCAGCGACATCTTTAATGTTGGGGAGTGTTGGCTGTACTTAGCCCTTTATGTACCAGCGACATCTTTAATGTTGGGGAGTGTTGGCTGTACTTAGCCCTTTATGTACCAGCGACATCTTTAATGTTGGGGAGTGTTGGCTGTACTTAGCCCTTTATGTACCAGCGACATCTTTAATGTTGGGGAGTGTTGGCTGTACTTAGCCCTTTATGTACCAGCGACATCTTTAATGTTGGGGAGTGTTGGCTGTACTTAGCCCTTTATGTACCAGCGACATCTTTAATGTTGGGGAGTGTTGGCTGTACTTAGCCCTTTATGTACCAGCGACATCTTTAATGTTGGGGAGTGTTGGCTGTACTTAGCCCTTTATGTACCAGCGACATCTTTAATGTTGGGGAGTGTTGGCTGTACTTAGCCCTTTATGTACCAGCGACATCTTTAATGTTGGGGAGTGTTGGCTGTACTTAGCCCTTTATGTACCAGCGACATCTTTAATGTTGGGGAGTGTTGGCTGTACTTAGCCCTTTATGTACCAGCGACATCTTTAATGTTGGGGAGTGTTGGCTGTACTTAGCCCTTTATGTACCAGCGACATCTTTAATGTTGGGGAGTGTTGGCTGTACTTAGCCCTTTATGTACCAGCGACATCTTTAATGTTGGGGAGTGTTGGCTGTACTTAGCCCTTTATGTACCAGCGACATCTTTAATGTTGGGGAGTGTTGGCTGTACTTAGCCCTTTATGTACCAGCGACATCTTTAATGTTGGGGAGTGTTG
This sequence comes from Paralithodes platypus, assembly GCA_032716605.1. Classification (NCBI taxonomy): domain Eukaryota; kingdom Metazoa; phylum Arthropoda; class Malacostraca; order Decapoda; family Lithodidae; genus Paralithodes; species Paralithodes platypus. The sequence continues at coordinate 24,224,078 of CM064543.1, read as the reverse complement.
GCTGTACTTAGCCCTTTATGTACCAGCGACATCTTTAATGTTGGGGAGTGTTGGCTGTACTTAGCCCTTTATGTACCAGCGACATCTTTAATGTTGGGGAGTGTTGGCTGTACTTAGCCCTTTATGTACCAGCGACATCTTTAATGTTGGGGAGTGTTGGCTGTACTTAGCCCTTTATGTACCAGCGACATCTTTAATGTTGGGGAGTGTTGGCTGTACTTAGCCCTTTATGTGCCAGCGACATCTTTAATGTTGGGGAGTGTTGGCTGTACTTAGCCCTTTATGTACCAGCGACATCTTTAATGTTGGGGAGTGTTGGCTGTACTTAGCCCTTTATGTACCAGCGACATCTTTAATGTTGGGGAGTGTTGGCTGTACTTAGCCCTTTATGTACCAGCGACATCTTTAATGTTGGGGAGTGTTGGCTGTACTTAGCCCTTTATGTACCAGCGACATCTTTAATGTTGGGGAGTGTTGGCTGTACTTAGCCCTTTATGTACCAGCGACATCTTTAATGTTGGGGAGTGTTGGCTGTACTTAGCCCTTTATGTACCAGCGACATCTTTAATGTTGGGGAGTGTTGGCTGTACTTAGCCCTTTATGTACCAGCGACATCTTTAATGTTGGGGAGTGTTGGCTGTACTTAGCCCTTTATGTACCAGCGACATCTTTTTAACTTTACTTTGGCTACTATTAGACGATATTATTCAGCTTCAAAAGGGCCACCAGCAAATAAATGGCTTCGAACTATCTCACTCAACCTTTATTAATACCACACATCCTTCTGAAACTGCACACAATCGACTAAATATAGCTTCAATAAGAATAAAAAGACGTCGCCGGTACAGAAAGGGTTAACCCTTTTACGATACGATGACACGTTTCATTTTTATTTTCTGGTTATTGTTTGACGAGTTTCATTCAGATTAAGAAGAGTTATATGGATATCAGAGGGTTACTTGAGAGTCTTTACCCTTATAACTCCCAAATATACCCTTTCTAAGCTATATAAAATCGTCTAGTGATAACCATAATAACATGTCAAAATGCAGCATAATTCTGAAGGGGTTAACCACCATAGCCAGTTAAGGGGGCTCACCTCGATTATTTTCTCTTCATCTCCCCCTTTCTCTGGCTTATAGCCATTCTGCCCCATTCAGCCTACTGTTTTAAGACTGTTATCCCCATCCAGGTGTCAATATTTTCCTGGCGAGCGGTAGTGAGCCAGCATATATATATTTGTATTATACAGCAAGCTGAATTTGTACATTTTCTGATGGAAAAATTTCTCCGGCGAAGCCTGGTTTCTCCATACAATGATGGCTCGCTATCGCTCGCCAGGAAGAAATCGACACCTGGATGGGGATAAGCGCCTTAAAACAGTAGGCTGAATGGGGTCGAATGGATATACAGTATGCCAGAGACAGAGAAAAGGGGAGAAAGATAAAAAAAAAAACAGGTGACCCCTCTTAGGGCATAATACTTATGAGAGCATATGGTTGTTATGTCGGGCAATAATATTTGCCCGAGTAAGTCAGTTCTCTCTTTCTACCCCAGGAAAGCTTTTAAGAACTATAACACTCAGCAGGAACACAGCTGACTCCAGATATACAATTATAAATCTCCCTCAATCTCTACCAATGATACAGGATACACGGTTGGGTTTCACAAGTTTTGATTTAACTTTACATCAGGGCACTGCCATGGATAATAAATGGGTAATTGGTTGAGTTGTATTTATATGGAAATACTCTCTAACCTACTTCAAGAATTAATAATAATATTCTTAAAGCATGGATGATATATAAATCAGTTTATAATAATAATTGATAAATCACAGTTGAATAAACATATGATGAATATATTAACATAGCATAAATGCTAACAGAGCGGTTAGTCTCAAAGAATAGCTGATATCCTGAAGGTCAATGATAACATGAGGTAGAACGTGACTCGGGGTAAGGTCAACAATACTGAGGTCACAACGTCTCAGTTAAATAGAATATATATAATAAGAATATCAGCTGAATGGCAAATAACTAATGAGTTATAAATAAAGAGAGAGGTTTTAATTCTCTACTAACGTATACAGTTAGATATAATAATAGTAGTTCAGGGAACTGAGAAATAAAGATTACCATTATGGAAAAGACAAAGCTCTCAACATTGAAATATTAACGTGATGTGGGTAAAATATAATTACTATGAATTCAAGTTAAATATTTAAACTGGTTGTGAAGCCAGGAAACATAAATAAAAAGGACTCTAATTAGGAGACACGATAGATAACACTCTCGGTGAACATTTATACACGATTTACGCACCCTGATAATCCTATTAACTTAGCATCAGTTCTGTCAGGTGTGTTCACAATATGTACGTGTAGTATGCGGGTGAAATAACGAGACCCAAAGGAAAACCACACAGAGTAGCCACAGTCAGAGAATCCAGGAACAGCAGGATAAAAGGATTTAGAAAGAAGAACATTTCCCATTCTCCAGAGAACGGGAAACACAAGCACGGGAAATCTGACCCCTGGACCCATTCTCTAATTCCCGGGCAAACAGGTGAGTTGCCCCCAAAAGGCAGGTCAAGCCCCACCAATCATCACCTCACCCGGCCCCACCAATCACAGTGCGGGGCTCAAACAGCCAAGGCAGAACTTTCCCCTGAATACTATGATGAAAATGTATTTATGCAAGCTAAACATAAAGAGCCCTGGGAGTATTTAAATCGTTGGGGCCCTTCAACCTCGAGAAGCTGCCAGGCGAGAAGGAAAGTGAAATGGTGATAAGAAGTGCCACAGAAGAAAATCATTACATAAACAATCAAAATAGCCAGAACAATGAGTGAACAGAAAATCACGAATTACATCATCAGGCAAGATAGTATAAATACGAAACAAAGGTTAAAAGGACGAGAACCTCAGTGCGATTTCATTAAGCACCATAATATATTTTTCATGTAATCATTAACCTCAACATAGCCAATTTTTCTGTATTTACTATGCCCCTATTAATGCGAGATCATGCAACCTGACCAAGAGAAATACCCCAAGTATAGCCTGACTGAAGCTACAGGATATCAGTTCACACTCAGTAGGCTTACTCCGTCCGGATTATACTGTCCGGGAGTAGTACCCACCTACAAGCACTCAGTCCGGATTATGCTGTCCGGGAGTCGCTCACCCTCAACGCTCTGTCTGGATTATACTGTCCAAGAGTCGTTCACCCCCGAGAGAGAAGGTGCCTGCTGTCCTGCCCCCCTGCCCTTGGACTGCTGACGAAGTGGTCCCCTGACGTCCAGCCGCCGTGCCCGGAGCTCTACGACGCCCCGACCCTCGTACTTGGCTCTTCTCCTCCCCCACGCTATCCTAAGTGTTTCTGCGTATCTCAATTTGTGGCTATTGTTGAAGGTAAGGTAGAATATGCGAGTATTCCGGAAGTGTTGATAAATTGATCTGTGCCCAAGATCTGTGCCAATTAATTATTCAATTATATCTATCTGTGTACACGTTACATAGTCATTTGTCCTCCCATAAATCTTGATCTGTACAAGTGAATTCATAGTACCAGATATTGCTCTGTGTATCCTTTGAAGGGTAATCCTTCGTGCATTATTTATAATTCTACTTCGTGTACACGTTATATAATCCTATCTCGATTCAGACTTAAAACGGAATACTCTCAGATTTCACCTATATATGTTATTTATTCTCTTGTTACAACCCGGAAGTTATGAAGAGTTTTAATTAGGCCTGGTATGCACTACGGGTATGGTAACTCGCAAATTGTCACACTAGACTGAATACATTAGAAGTGAATTCAGTGAGGAGTAATAGTCTGTTTAACAGACTTATGCCAAGACTCAGTAGTCTATTTTAGAGATGGTAGTTATAGTTTATATAGCAGTTTATTTATGTAAGTTATTATATCATAAGCCACTTTGATCTTATAAACTTGACCACACCACTAACCCCTTTGTACCAAACTAATGCACATAATATGATTGGTTAAGAAAAATCAAGATAATTTTAATATATATATATATATATATATATATATATATATATAATTAATTATAAAAGAAAGGAGTCTATATTATATAAAGAATTGCAAGTAACTAGATTAAAAAGGAAAATAATATATTTATATGAATATTAATATATAAATTATAATAATTTATCTCTATGAACAAACAAAAATAAAGGGAAAAAGAAAAGAACCTTATATACTAATGTAAACTAATGACACATAATAATAGGAATCAGGCTATGACAGACAAGACACTACTCCCTGGTTATCAGCACAGCTAGCGGTATTTAGTAGCACACAATACAGGATAACACCTCCACACAAATCTCCAGGAGCCGATATATCCAAGACGCTGGTTGAGTATATACTGATTTCATATGAATTCAAGATGAATTACAACACCCTCCGTCACAGCCTGAACCCCTTATACACGTACAGAAAAGTAACTAGAAAACAGAAGATTGGCAAGTACAGCGCCATCTATTATTAACCCTTAATTAGAGGCTCACCACATAAATCGAGTTAAATAAAGCTGGACTATGTGGCGGCGCTCGACATAGGTCGAGTGGCAATTTCAGCACGTAATGTTGCTGAGAGAGAGAGACAAGTGGTGGCAGGAGAGTAGCGAGCGTATGACTGCTCCAGACCACCGCGGCGAACATACTGACACGAATCCCAGCTCCCTCCTCCCTCTCTCACTCGCTATATAAGGAATTGTATCGGGAAAGTGGCTAATTACATGCTTTTTGCACTCGCGTTGCACGGTTATTGCAAGAAAACTAGCCATCATAAAAGGATCGTTATGGTGTCATTCGAAAGCTCTGTTTATGCCCTTTCAGGGATAGGTACTTGTTTTACGTTCTGGGTCTTATTTAGGCATGAAAATGATCACGTAAACAGCCCTATTTTGGCTAAAAACACCCACCGTATCGTAAGGTGTTAAGAACATTAAATAATATACAAAATTAATCAATTGACGCACTCAACTGAGACGTCATAGTCGACCCTGGCTGGCACAACAAAACAACTGAGTGCCGAGCTATAGAGAGTCGAAAGGGGTCGAGCACAGCAGAAACTCTCGAAGCTTCACAGTGGCGAGGGATGTGACACCTCCCCCTGGAAGACCTCCGAACACGGAGAGGAGGGCGAAGAAGCACAAGAAGCCGACTGAAAGGAGGGTGGTAGATCACTTGACAGTGTGTCAGCGATCCGATTGTCAACTCCTCGTATGTGACGCACAACCAGCTGGTACTCCTGAAGCTGTAGAGCCCATCTTAAAATCCGTTGATTGTTGTTCTTCATACGGTCAATTAAAGTAAGAGGGTTATGATCCGTATACACGTCAATATGAGGCGAATGCTGAGGAAGGTAACAATAAAATTTCTTAATTGCCAGGACCAGAGCCAAAGCCTCCTTCTCCACAGTAGAGTACCCCAGCTGATGTCTTTTCAACTTTGTGGAGAAATAAGAGACTGGGTGGAGGATATCTTCATGGTACTGTAGGAGGACGGCTCCAACACCCTCACCACTGGCGTCTACCTGCAGTTGATACGGTTTGGCAGGATCAGGGGCACGGAGCACTGGGTAGGTGGACAGCAGAGTCTTCAGGTGGTGGAAGGCTGCCATACACGCGGGGGACCACACAAACGCCACCTTCGTGCTGGTTAGGTCGGTGAGAGGGGCGGCAATAGTGGCAAAGTTGCTGCAGAATCTCCGGTAAAAGCCACACATACCCAGGAACCTCATCAGAGACTTGCGGTCCTTAGGCTGGGGATAGTCCAAGATACTCTCGATGTTGGCGGACTTCGGGCGCGCCATGCCTTGGCCCACCACATGGCCGAGATAAGTGACCGTGGCCCGGCCAAAACAGGATTTCGCAAGGTTGATGGCGAGGCCAGCCTGGGAGAGACGAGAGAGCAGCATCTCCAGCCGTACCAGATGCTCAGGCCACGTTTCTGCAATTACAACAATGTCATCCAAGTAGCAGTCTACGACAACTAAACCAAGAATAGTATGGGACATGATTCGTTGGGAAGTGGCGGGAGCATTGATCATTCCGAATGGCATTACTTTATATTGATAGAGACCAAAAGGGGTGGTGAATGCTTAAGTGATTTGAGCCCTGTCTGACATACCTATCTGATAATAACCTTTCTGAAGGTCAATAGTAGAAACAAATTTAGCCCTACCCACCATATCAACTAAATCATCAATACGAGGCAGAGGGAAAGCATCAGGTACAGTGACCTTATTGAGCTTACGGTAATCTGTGCAAAGTCTACTGCTACCATCAGATTTAGGGACTAACAGACTGGGTGCAGCCCAAGGAGAGCAACTCTCTTCTATCAGGTCATTCTCCAACATAAAGTCAATTTCTTTCTTCATGATCAACTGCTTCTGGGGGTTTAGCCTATATGGTGTTAGAATGACATGTTGTTGTGAGTTATAAAACCCTGGGACATCTGAAGTAATTGAGGGATACTTTAGGAGTAACAATTTAAGATCTGCCTTCTGAGATGATGTAGTGCCAGGGAGGTAATCATCCAAATGGCGCAAGACCGGACTGTTTTTAGGATTTCCTATAGGTGATGGAATGTCAGTACCCTCAATTATATCAGGTCTACCAGGATGTACATTTTCAGAATTGGTTACAGGACAGGGTTTAACCTGTTGTGAATCATCCACTAAAGACCTTTCATAATATAGTTTGATTTGATTGATGTGAACTAATTGTTGAGTTCTCCGTCTATCTGGAGTTTGAATAACATAGTTGAGTGGTGTCAATTTCTGAGAGACTATATAAGGACCAGAGTACTTACTTTTCAAGGCCTGACCTGGAATGGGTAGAAACAACAGAACCCGGTCACCTGTAGAGAATACACGAGGTTTAGTTTTAGAATCATAAATGTACTTCATTTTTGACTGACTACGTTCAAGATTTTCCAAAGCTAGAGCACGCACAGAAGATAGTTTCAGCTTCAAAGAATTGATGTACTCAGAAACTGTGCGTAGAGGGTGATCAGAAACAGTCTTAAACCAAACATCTTTAAGTACTTTAAGAGGGCCCCTAATTTGGCGACCATACAAGAGCTCGAAGGGTGAGTGGCCTAGTGATTCTTGTGGGCATTCTCTTATGGCAAACAGGAGAAAGTCTATGTTTTCATCCCAGTCCTTCTCAGTTTCAATGCAATATTTTTTAATAAGTGACTTAAAGCTCTGGTGAAATCTTTCAAGGCAACCCTGGGACTGTGGATGGTAGGCTGTGGCAAAATGGTGGTGAATATTCAACTCTTTCATGACTTCTGACATCATCTTACTTGTAAAATTTGTACCTTGATCAGTTTGAATGTCTGTAGGAATACCCACCCTACTAAAGAGGTGCAGTAAGTGTTTTACCACTTGTCCAGCCTTTATGTCCTTCAGAGGGTAAGCCTCAGGGTACCTAGTAGAAGTGTCCAGGACAGTAAAGAGATACTGATTACCTTTCTTAGTCCTGGGAAGAGGTCCAACACAATTTATAACAATGCACTCAAACGGCTCAGTAGTGACAGGAATTGGCTTAAGAGGAGCAGGGGGAATGACTTCATTAGGCTTACCTGCGATTTGGCATGTATGACAGGTGTTAACATACTGGGCAACGTCATTCTTGACTCCTGGCCAGTAAAAATTAGCAAGTACCTTTTTATATGTATTTTGTTGTCCCAAATGTCCCGCTAAACCGTCATGAGCCAATTCCATAACAGAACTGCGAATAGAAGTGGGAATGACTACTTGATGAACAGTGGACCAGGTATCAGCATCAGCCTTATCTGGAGGATGGAAACTTCTCATAAGCACACTTTCATAATAGTAAAAATATGGGTTTTTTCCTGCAGTGGGTGTGTCTGCTACATGTCTGATTTTAGCTAGTGTAGGATCTATCTCTTGAGCCTGAATCAGATTATCCTTGCTCAGATTCTGATATAATAAGTTATCACAAGGTGATGGCAAGGATAGGTTTGGGCAAGGAGCAGTAACAGTTTGTGAGCGGGTAACTGCACATACGGGGAAGACATGAGGATGTTTTTGATCGAGTGGCTCAGTGAGACTCCTCTCCATGGGTTTGTTTGACAGGACCAATTCTGGAATCAGACCGTTCCCTGCCAAATCATTCCCCAGAAGAAAAGTCACACCAGCAACAGGGATCTTATCACGAATGGCTACTTTTACCTCCCCTTTGAGTAATACACTGTCTAGCACCACTTTAGCAATAGGTGCTCCTTTGCCTGCATCTAGAGATAGTAGTTTAATTTTTTCCCCAGTGAATGTGTTTTCTACTGATGGTAAAGCTTTCCTGCACAATATACTCTGAGCTGACCCTGTATCCCTAAGAATGGTAACTGGATATTGGGGAAAACCCTTACCTGTAGAGACAGTACCTGATACCTTGAATGCAGAGAATACATCTTTAGGAGAATTAGTAGCAACACATGTGATAGGTCTCTCACTAGATGTACCTGTTTTTTTTTGTGTAGGATTAGTCTTAGATGTTGTGAGAGTAAGTTTATATGCAGATGAGGTCTTACACTAATGGTGGGTTCACACATTCACGTATATTGCTCCCGTCAGCTCCCGTCTGTTGTAAACGAAGGTATATTGGTAGTTGGCAACCGATTACGTAAAACGTAATGGCATAATACGCAAAACGTTAATGAAATTACGGCCAGTCGGGGGGGTACTCTCGCATGGCGCGAGTAGAAACGAGTAGCCCACGTGGGTCAGGAATGTTGTGGGTGCAGCCAAGGCCGCGCGGTTGCTGATTCGAGTCGAATCAGGAACGTGGCTCGCCTTCACGTATGTCAAAAGACGGGGAAACTTACGACCGACCAGGCCACCACGGTCGTCTGACCAGAGCAGCCTGGTCGGACGTAGCAGCTACCACGTGAGACGAGAGCTGCTCTCGTCCATCGTAGAAAGTTCTCGTCGAACGTGGAAGTATGCGTTCGTTTGGCAACGCCGCCGCTCTGCGTGTTGCCGGGAAGACGCGGCAATGTCGTACGGGGGGGGTATATAGGGACAGCGTGAGTGACTGTCGTCATACCTCACACCACACCACGACGACCAACACCATCCCTGCTACTCTGCCACCCTGCCACCCTGCCTGCCAGCCACCCTGCCCGCCACCCTGTCCTGCCCTGTCACCATGGCTACCAATGCTACCAAGAGAAGTATGAAGAAGAAGTCTTCAATCTCACCACCTGGCCCCACGCCTGCAACCTCGCCTGTCCCCTTGACCTCTGCAACCTCGCCTGTCCCCTCGACCTCTGCAGCCTCACCGCCTGTCCCCTCGACCTCTGTAACCTCGCCGATTAACACCTCTGACGGTGAAGTGTTAATGAATATACCCGACGATGATGGAGAGGTGTTGGACGTCGACGAAAGTGAGGAAAACCACGACGAAGTTGACCAGGAACAGGGACAGGATCAGCCAACACAACCCAAAAAACGCCACCGGAAGAGCACCAACATTATCCTGACGGAGGCGCAGGAGCGTATGTTGGGAGACTGGCTGGAGCAGGATGTGTCTTATCTGTATGATAAGGGTGATAACCGCCACAAAGAGAAGGAGCACATCGACCATGTTTGGGCGGATAAGGCAGCCAGTCTGGACCCCCCCATCACCGCCTCGGAATTGTTAACCTGGTTCACCTCTCTCCGCTCCAAGTTTGGCAGGCTGACCAAGGACAAGAGTGGTGAGGGGGCCAAGAGGTTGACTGAGAGGGAGAAGTGGATACTGACCATGTTCCACTTCCTCAAGCCCCACATCGTGCGACAGAAGAAGCCCAGGAATCTGGGTATGCCTCAGGTACGTTTATATTTGCTTGTTTCCCAACACTTTCACTATTAATTCGTCAACAACATCAATAATTTCCTGGCGAGCGATAGCAAGCCAAAAGTTTTTGCGTCCTCAGGACACGATTTATTTTTTTCTGAAATATTTTGCTTATTATGGTGCCTTGATTTTTGTACAATTATCTTGTTAACTTCATTCTATAATTACCTTTTTTTTTTTTTAATGAAACTCATAATAACACAAAGAATTTTATTAATTTCATTTAAAGGTTACAAAGATGAATGGTTATGTTGATTGTGATTTAACAGTTCATAAATAATTAACATGTTACTAATTATACATTCATGTCTCAACAGTCTGCTGCCCAAGCTGCCGAAACTTCTCCTGTGGGTGGACCTCTGCCTGATGACCCCGCCCCAGCAGACGCCGATGAGGAAGACCAAGCAGCCGGCAGTCAGGAGAACACCACCCCAGCCATCTCCATGCCTCCGCGGAGGGCGAAGCAGGGGAAGCCTCCTGGTGCTGTTCCTGCAGCCCACGGATCCGGAACCCTGGAGCAAGTGAGTAGAGGAAATATTAGTTTCATAATAGCAACAATAACTTTCAACATATTGTCTTCCCAGAATACCACATATTTTTGTGTAATAATGTTTCTTGTGTTGTGTAACGTGTTAGTCTTATCTTTTTCCAAAATGGAAACAATCATTTTGAAGAATTTAGGCTTCCCAGAATACCACATAATTTTATTTTTTAACATTCATAATTGGGTCATTATTGACATAGGTTATGTTTCATGTGTTGTGTAACGTGTAAATCTTCTCTTTTTCCAAAATGGAAACAATAATTTTGAAGATTTTAGGCTTCCCCGAATACCACATAATTTAATTTGTTAACGTTCATAATTGGTTATTTATGGAAATATGTTATGTTTCGTGTGTTTAATGTTCTCTTGTTCCTTGTTCCCTTACCAGGTCCTTGCCACTGCGGAGCAGGTGCGGCAGAACCTGGCTGGGGTGGCTGGTTTGGTGGAGGACCCCGAACTCCAGTATTGGCGCGCCTCCATGGATGTCTTGGCAAAGGACTGTGTGGGGTTGCCGCCAAAGTTTAAAAATCCCTTTAAGAGTGAGCTCATGGCAGCCCTCCACAGGTTCAAGACTGCCTTTGAGGAGGGAGTCACCACTGTTGGTCCGGACCTCATGCTGCATGCCATAAGAAATTATGGCATTCCGGCGCCACAACCTGAACCTCAACCACCTCAACCTCAAACAACCGCTACTGTCATGTACCAGGGGAATCCTACAATAACACTGCCTCAATCAGTGTTGCCAAAGCCTGCTCCTACGTACGTGCTACCTCCACATCAGCTCGCAGCACTGCAATCGTTAATTATGCGGCCGCCCCAGTCGGCAACACCCCCTGCCACATTCCACCCACCTACTACCTCCACACCAACGCACTTAGACCTCTCGCAGTTGAGCTCCCAGTTTGGGCTTGGGAACACAAGCTTCAACTTGGAGAACTATCTGTCTGCATCCTCACCTGCACCTTCGAACCCAGCTACGCCGGCACCAAATATTGATCCCGAACAGACCCTGGAGACCCCCAAGAAACAACCCAGCCTGGAGACCCCAAAAATGCTATAACTTTATGAGATATTTTCTAATGAAAGATGTATTAAAAATAAAAAATAAAAATAGTGATGACGTGTGTGTTTATAATTCCAATTTTGTAGCTAAAGTATTTATTAATAAGATGACAAATGAAATATATCCTGAAGGTAATAAAAAAGAAAAGACTAATTGAAAAAAAATTACTGATAATATGGTTAATAATAAATATAAAAAATAATGGAAAATACAAAAAAATAAACAGTACAAAACAAATTAAACATTGAAACAATTAACAACGTGATTGAAATATAACACTAAAAGATAAAGAGAAAGTAAGCAGGGAACTATTAAAGTACTTAAAGGAAAATTGAAAATATACAATACAAAATATATGGAAAAGCCAACAAACTTTACAAAACCTCAAAAGTCACTTATAAAAGTACAATACTTACTAAACTGGCAAAAAATATATAACAAAATTTTAAGATGAAACTGAAATATACAGAAAAATAACAAATAAAAAGGGGAAAACCTCACTCACCTAAATACGGTCATCCTGCCAACCCACAGATCCTTGAGGGGAAGAGAAGTATGTCTTGAGGTAGTCCCGTTGCTCCTTGGCAAGCCTGGTTGCAGTGTTGCGGGACCCAGGGGGCATGTTTCTTCCTACAGGTGGGTCAGTCCTCCAGAGGACAGGTATGAGTTCGTGGGTGTCTGGGTCCTCTTGATCTACCTCTGCTCGGGGTGGGTTTCGTCCTCGTAGGATGTTGTGCAGAATGCATGAGGCCAACACAACAACCTCTGCACGCTCAGGTTTCATAGATATTGGAGTGTGCAAAACTCGGAAGCGGTTAGCAAGAATGCCAAAGGCGTTCTCTACCACCCGGCGGCCCCTGCTGAGTCTGTAGTTGTAGATCCGTTCAGGTTTCGAGAGGAATCGTTGGGGGTAGGGCTTCATCATGTAGGGGCGCAGAGGGAATGCATCATCCCCTACTAAGAAGTAGTCCGTTAGTGGTCCATTTTGATCGGTAGAGATGACCTCGGGGGGCAGTTTGGCAGTCTGTGTTTCAAGCAACTTGCACAGAGGGGTTTGTGCAAAGCCACCACCATCAGACTCTGATCCTATGGCCCCAACGTCGACGTAGATGAACTTGTAGTTTGAGTCAACAATTGCCAACAGGACAATGGAAAAAAACTTCTTGTAGTTGAAGTAATATGTGCCACCAAAGGAGGGGTTGCGGATCCGTATGTGTTTGCCATCAATGACTCCCACACAATGCGGCAGGTTCCATCGTTCCTCAAAGCCGCTGGCAACCTCCTTCCATTCATCAGGCGTTTGTGGCGTTTTGAGCTCCTGATCTCCGTAGACAGAGATGATGGCCTGGCATGTGTCTGGAACAATTTGGCTGATGGTGTTGTGGGCAACACGAAAGTTGTATTGCAGGCTCTTATACGAATTACCCGTAGCGAGGAAACGGAGGGTGATGGCCACCCGCAGCCCAGGAGGAATGGGTTTCCGCCAGAACGTAGGTTTCCTCTGAATGATGGGCGTGACACGTTCCACAATCTCATCAAATAGTTGTTTGTCTACCCGGGTGAAGTTCTTGTACAGTAGTGGACATTCTCTGGCCAACTCTTGCAGGAGGTTCTCATAATGGCCATGTTCAGGCCTCCGTTGTAGATATGGCCACACCCACACTGTCCTCTTGGTCCTTTCCTTCTTCTCTTGTTCCTCTTGATGGATGGAGTTTGCTATTGCAAGTAATTTTAAGACATCTATGTAGGCAATGATGCATTGTATGAGCCGCGTGTTATGCCTAATCTCCGGTTTGATTAAGGAGTTCACATATTTGAACTCCTCCAGGATGAATTCCGTGATGTTGTCCATGGTGCAGAGGAATGAGTGGGAATGGGAAAGGTGTGGCCATTCATGCCCTTTTGTACTTCCCAGATAGCAACCCCGACAGACGTGGTTGACAAAGACTGTCTTTGTCTGTGTTTGGTCAGACGGGGTGTGCCTACGATTGGCCGGAACCGGTCCTGGTACGACCTAACAAATCCCAAGACGTGCGGCCTCAGCTACGCCGGTCTTGTGGGGGTGTGGCATGGGCGTGGCCTGTGTTTCCGCAAATCGGGCAGCCCATGAGGTCGAACGGGGCTATGCCTACGCACGTCGCAAACACGTACGTAGTTCAATACGCCTCCATTGCGTCTGACGTAACACTGGCCCCGTTACGCTAAGTCTGTCGGGAAGTGCAATAGACGTGGAAGAACGGGCGTTCAACGGCAGAAACTACTCGCGTCTTTGCGATACGCCGGACGGGAGCTGACGGGAGCAATATACGTGAATGTGTGAACCCACCATTAGGGTGTTGACAATTCAAGATATCATGACCTGACTGCTTACAATAGGTACAGAAATCAGTAGTGCTATTCATTTTCCTATTGAACTTAGGAGATCTCTGTTGTCCACCAGCCACATTCACAGGGTTATAGTTAGAGGATGATTTTACATTAAGGGTCCTGGATTTATCTTTGCAATGGAGATTCCTGTGGATAAGTGCATACGCATCCGCCAGCTGTGCTGCTTTGATCAAGTCTGTCTCTCCCTTCTCTTCTAGGTAAACTAACTAAATGGTAACTTCCTCTTCCATTCCTCCAAAACAACACAATTAACTAGCTTAGCATATGTAGTGATATCATTGGTGTCTAGCCACTTCTTACACAGGCGGAACTTCTCCCTAGCAAACTCCAAGAAGGTGTGTTTTTCAGGTTTAGTATAGTTACGAAACTTTTTACGATAACTATCAGGGGTGACTGCATAGGCATCAAGTATGGCCTTCTTAACAAACTCGTAATCAAAGGTTTCCAGATTCGAAAAACAGTGGAAGCCCTACCCACCAACTTAGGTTGTAGTAACCAAGGCCATTCCTGCTTCTCCCACTGAAGATGCTGGGCGGTCTTCTCGAAGGTTACGAAAAAAGCATCAGGATCGTCCTCGTGAAAAGTTGGTAGTAGTGGGATGTTCTTAGCCAAGTTAAGAGTCGTCGGCTTCTGGTGAGATATACTTTGTTGATGAAGTTTGGCTTGTTCAAGTTCCAGTTTGGCTCGTTCAAGTTCCCGGTCCTTCTCTCTTGCTTCAAGTTTGGCTCGTTCAAGTTCCTGGTTCTTCTCAAGTTTGATTTGTTCAAATTCATATTCATATTGAAGTTTGAGTTTTTCTAAGGCAAGTCTCTCTTCACGATAGTGCGCTGGAGGAACCTTATCCGCTTGGCCATCATCAGAGTCAGACTGGAGAGACAACTGCGTCGTAGAAGTCATGGGTGTGAATTAATCTATAGCTTCTGGAGGTAAATGTTGTCTCTTAACCAAGTCTTCTACGACAAGGTTTTTTATTTGTTCTTTGGTGTGGGAACTTTCAAAAGGAATGTCAAAGGTGATGGCCATATACTTCCACTGGTCTTTCGAAATCACTCGATCCCTGAGAAGACTAATGGAAGGCTCATTACAAAAGTGTTTTAAGTTAAAAGGTTATGTCATGTCTAAGCGCAACTACAGAATACTCGGAAGAGAAAATTACCCTTTAATCTGTTCCAAGGTTGGGATAGTCACGAGATAACAGGCGGGGAATGACTCTCGTTCCGCTGGGAATCAAGAGATGAGTTGACATGCATAGGTGAGATTATAGATATCTAGGAGAATTATGATCTGCCTAGTATAGACGTGTAAATCATGATACAGGTAGAGGGACATTTAAATATCAATCTAGTTTTGCTTTTAATGTGAACTCCCTATTAAACTACGTTAATTGAGGGCAGAAAGAAACCCAAGACAAAGCTACCGTTACTTTATCAAAGGAGACCTGTTCAGCAGTGATACACGGACACACGATTCTATAGAGAGAGGATAAGAAGTATGAGAGTCTATGACTCATCAATACTACTAAGATTAGGAATTATAGTAATCGTGTATGGTCTAACCTATAGTTATATTGTTCTATGGTTGACATATGATAAGGTCAGTCCTACTCTGAAACAAATTATTTAAG
Organism: Paralithodes platypus; assembly: GCA_032716605.1. Classification (NCBI taxonomy): domain Eukaryota; kingdom Metazoa; phylum Arthropoda; class Malacostraca; order Decapoda; family Lithodidae; genus Paralithodes; species Paralithodes platypus. The sequence continues at coordinate 24,208,553 of CM064543.1, read as the reverse complement.
GGTGACTCAGGGGATGACCAGTGATGATTTGTAATCTATCACGAGATACTCTAGGATATACTTGGTACCGTCTGCCAAAGGTGATACAAGTATGAAGGAGTATGAGGAATGAGGTGAGCGCCTGAACACATCCTAGTATTATGTATCAATGTTCCCTGTAATTGTGAGGGAGAGCTACTTTTGTAATCTTACCGTGTTGTACAAACCAAATTATAGATAGGAATGATTATTTAAAAAACATAAGCAAGAAAACAAGAGATCTAATAGTCAAGATTCCTTTACGACGTGGTATAAAATATCAATTAAATTACAAATATATGATCAGTAAGGTAACGGAAGTCAGCAATGGAAGTCAAGTAAAATGGCAAAAAAACAAAATCCCGGACAGGCCCCCATTTGTTACAACCCGTAAGTTAGGAGTTTTAATTAGGCCTGGTAAGCACTACGGGTATGGTATCTCCCAAATTGTCACACTAAACTGAATAGATTAGAAGTGAACTCAGTGAGGAGAGTAATAGTCTGTTTAACAGACTTATGCCAAGACTCAGTACTCTATTTTAGAGATGGTAGTTATAGTTTATATAGCAGTTTATTTATATAAGTTATTATATCATAAGCCACTTTGATCTTATAAACTTGACCACACCACTAACCCCTTTGTACCAAACTAATGCACATAATATGATGGTTAAGAAAAATCAAGATAATTTTAATATATATATATATATATATATAATTAATTATAAAAGAAAGGAGTCTATATTATATAAAGAATTGCAAGTAACTAGATTAAAAAGGAAAATAATATATTTATATGAATATTAATATATAAATTATAATAATTTATCTCTATGAACAAACAAACAAAAATAAAGGGAAAAAGAAAAGAACCTTATATACTAATGTAAACTAATGACACATAATAATAGGAATCAGGCTATGACAGACAAGACACTACTCCCTGGTTATCAGCACAGCTAGCGGTATTTAGTAGCACACAATACAGGATAACACCTCCACACAAATCTCCAAGAGCCGATATATCCAAGACGCTGGTTGAGTATATACTGATTTCATATGAATTCAAGATGAATTACAACACCCTCCATCACAGCCTGAACCCCTTATACACGTACAGAAAGGTAACTAGAAAACAGAAGATTGGCAAGTACAGCGCCATCTATTATTAAGAACATTAAATAATATACAAAATGAATCAATTGACGCACTCAACTGAGACGTCATAGTCGACCCTGGCTGGCACAACAAAACAACTGAGTGCCGAGCTATAGAGAGTCGAAAGGGGTCGAGCACAGCAGAAACTCTCGAAGCTTCACAGTGGCGAGGGATGTGACACTCTTGTGTATCCAAGTTGAGGCGCAAGTTTATACTGTGAAGATATTGCCTTCTAAACTACCATTTATCTAGGACCTATGCCCAAATTTTAATCTATTTATTCTTTCCTTATTGAAAAGTCAAGAACCCCCCGTTGAGTTAACTTTAATTCTATCATTCGAGCTATCTAGTTTATACAAGTGCTTGTGAATTAATCTAATCTACGTGTGCGGGTTGTTAATAATTCTGTTCACACATTTATAGTAATTCTCGTTCAAGTTATTTTATATTCGTGTCTCCGTATTATTTTAGGGACCGATTCTCCATTTAATTTACTATTATAACGGTAAATGTTCAATTGCATCTTGTGTATGTAATCCGCATTACGTCATATCTTTGATTCACCTATTCCCAGATAGGGATTTGCTAATGTATTCAAATTTCCTTTTCATACTACTATGGTAGTATTTCACCCAGTACAAATTCGTCGTTTATGCCCCTTTTTATTCTGTGTTAATTTGAATTCAAATTTACTGTGATTTCCAGTCGCACTTTAATGGAATGTATTTTCCTCTTTTTTATATTAATTTGCATTTCATTTCAAAACCCTGTTATAGTGATTCGTTGATCTAAATTTGAATTTGAATTCTATATACGTGTGAATTGATCTCATACCCGGTCTATTACTATTTTTGTACCTCGTGTGTTGATTACTTCACAAATCTGCTTAGACACGTTAGTTCTAATTTAACCCTTAAAAAGCGGCTCACCACATAAGTCGTATTTAATAAAGCTGGACTATGTGGCGGCGCTCGACATAGGTCGAGTGGCAATTTCAGCACGTAATGTTGCTGAGAGAGAGAGACAAGTGGTGGCAGGAGACTAGCGAGCGTATGACTGCTCCAGACCACCGCGGCGAACCTACTGACACGAATCTCAGCTCCCTCCTCCCTCTCTCACTCGCTATATACGGAATTGTATCGGGAAAGTGGCTAATTACCTGCTTTTTGCACTCGCGTTGCACGGTTATTGCAAGAAAACTAGCCATCATAAAAGGATCGTTATGGTGTCATTCGAAAGCTCTGTTTATGCCCTTTCAGGGATAGATACTTGTTTTACGTTCTGGGTCTTATTTAGGCATGAAAATTATCACGTAAACAGCCTTATTTTGGCTAAAAACACCCCGCTGGGCGGTACATATAAATAAACCGCATAGGCCGCTAAAGAAGGGTTAAACTACATTGCCTACAAGATCCTGAGTATATCTCTAACGTTCATCTGTGTTTCATAATCGCACTAAATAGAAATGTGAGTTTATACCTAAGCAGTCCATCTGACCTAGGGTCGAACGCACTATACCTGTTTACCTTACCTGTGTGAACCCCCCCCCCCCCGTTAACCCCCTTGATACGTGCTCACCGCCCCGCGCCCGTGAACGCTTTCTCAGGCCGATTCACTTTGTGTCACAAATCTTAACGCTAGACACTACGCTCGCATACGTGTTATCATCTTATTGAATTACTGTGTACATGTGTAACTTATCTTTCCTGCATATTCATATTACTGATACTGTGTGTGTGTAACGTGACTTGTAATATTGAAGGTATCATTATAGACCATTCTATATTTGATATGTCACTAACTTTCCTTTATTGTCTGCCATACATGACAGAACGATGGAGTTGAGTTTATTATTCCATGCCATTTAATCAATTAGAGTGTAAAGTAACCTGTGTTCTTATTGTATGAATACTGCCTTGGGATGAAGAGTTAATGCAAGATTTATAAAGCTAGATGTGACCCTGTCGAGCAAATTCTATCTCACGATATCCTATTACAGGATTGTTAAGGAGATTATACCAAGTCAAGGTTAAATACCAACCCGACATTTCAGCGGGTAATCGGGCCGAATGGATATATTATACTGTATATAAACCTAATGGCAATACATGAATATGTATTACGCAGTATATATATAAATCAATCCCAGGATAGCGTTTGTATGTACTCTCGACACGAGTGACAAAAGGACTAAGGTGAGAATAAAAGATCTCAGGTGTTTACGTTAACTTGAACACATAACATATCCTACACAACCTTTGCAATAATCACGAAACACAATAAGTAAACAAGAAGCACTTAATTTTGAATCGGAGTATAGTAGAGAATAGCCTTGTAGAGATCTGACACACGTGGGGGCGACTGAGTGCGTGGTCCGTCTTGGCCTGGTTGCCAAGGGGGAGGCCCGGGAGCATATTTCCGAAGTCGAGACTAGTATATATCATAGGGGAAATTAGGACCAATCAGAGGCAGTGACGTCGCCACAAGGGGAGGAGCCAGTCTGTCTGTCACTCTCTCTCTCTCTCTCTCTGGGTGAGGAGCCTGACTGCCTCTCTTTGGTTTCTCTCTCTCTCTCTGGTAAATAGAAGAAGTAAGTCACCTAGTATAACAAGTTATTTCAAATATTAACTACATTAACCCGGGAGCTGCGGGGAGACTCATAAGAGTTCCCCCGGTGCACTGTGGGGAGACCCTTATGAGTGAGTGAAAAAAAAAATCAACTTTTGACATCGAAAAAAAAAAAAAAAAAAAAAAAAAAAAAAAAATTTGGCCCCTGGGCCATGCAAAATCTCAGTCCTCTACCTCCCCTCCTTCCCCACTTTCCTCCTCTCCTTCAGTTATCACCTATTTTCCCTGTTATTCCCTTATTCTGAGGTATATTTTCGTGCTAACATTAGCGAGTTGCAAGCAGGGTGTTGTCATCACTGATGGCAAGCGAGTGCAAGAGAGAGAGAGAGAGAGTATCGATCGACTGTGTCTCAGTGGCCTTGGGGGAAATTGGCGGGAAAGCAGATTGCCTCACCCATACATTATACAACTCGCGGGCTATATCTCCGATTTTGACCATCCAAACGCTGTTTTCACTCGTTTTATTGTTGTTTCAGGTTAATACTTTTATAATCAACCCATAATAGGCGCATATGGATAAGTATTAATGCTATTAATGGCACAATGAATATTTTAGTGACGGAAACACCTCAAATACGTCAGCACAGGGGGACGTTTCCAATAACCCCCATGCGCACTTCAGAGGTTAAGGATACATTATGATTGTGCTATGTTATGGTTATGAGTAAATAAGAGTAGCCTACCGTATTACGCGTATTGCACAACCATGGACAGAAATTCCTTGACAATTTTAGAAGGCACAATATTATTTCACTGGCGAACTATATTGATTCCTGTGACACTTAAGCAGTTACCCTGTGCTGATAATTTCAAGAAGGAACTTAAGTCACTCATATATCTAAAGGGTTATATATACAGTATATACATAGCCTATACATTACTTTATTTTAAATGTCATTAACACATTAACATTATCAGATAGTACAAAATATATTAAGCATCAAATGTTATGAAATAGTTAATGGTTTAAGTGCATAAGGTAGAGCCAAAGGCTAATTAGTAGGCTATATAATTATACGATACGTGTTAGAGAGTTGGGCCTAGGCCTATAGGCTACTTAGGCCTTATAATTAGGGTTGGGTATGAAGGGGATCTGCATTGTGTGAGCCAATCGACTTTCTGTAGACTCCCATTTTCTTTTATTCTTATGTATGACAGCTATTTCTATATTTTGCTAAATATTACTTTTATTGTAGTCGATATGTTATGATGTGACAATGTTAATGAATATTTATATAAGTACAGTAGTGATTAGGGCTACTTGAACACCTCTTAACCCCCTTATATCCAGGGCGGTACAATATTGTACCGCCCTCGGTACTTTAAGCCAATATAATATGTCATTTTTAAATAAAGCACAATATTACAAATAATCCTGATCAAGACACAGGGAACACAACAAATAATGATTTTAAGCAAAAAAACAATAAGTTCAATCAGCCTGTTCTCTAATATTAACGATTTTTATCGTGAAAGGCGCTGAACATAAAGAAACCATACAATATGAAGTGAGACATTTGGCATAAAGGTTACACTCACCTGTAAGGTTGGACTGTGATTCCAGATGTACGATGAGATATAATTATGAATTTTGTTATTCCCTTCATATCAATCTATCACTTTCTCTCCTATCATTGATCTTTACTTATTCCCTTAGTCTATGTCTCGATTCAGCCACCCCCAGCTATGGGGTATGTGCCTGAGTGTATACATACATACATACATCCATACATACATACATCTGCAGGCCTACATACATAATATTATGGAATGAGATCATTACATATGCGGAGAGAGGGTGAAAAGTGACCATTTATAGTTTATTTACGTTGTGCATGAATGTAAATTTAAATGATAATAATAAATAAAACAGGAACTATTTGAAACAATTTAACTGTCTAAGGAGAACTGGCAACACCCTCCTCCTCAAATCTTGGGACGAAAGATGCCAGAATCGCAAAATTTTCATTGTTTACTCATTGCTTTTCAAGTAAAACCATAATTAATGGGAATAACATATTGTACTCTGGATGCTTATTTAATCTAGACAGAAACTATGCGAATAAATATTGATAACTTGTTATACTAGGTGACTTACTTCTTCTATTTACCAGAGAGAGAGATAAACAAACGAGAGGCAGGCAGGCTCCTCACCCAGAGAGAGAGAGAGAGAGAGAGAGAGAGACAGACTGGCTCCTCCCCTTGTGGATGACGTCACTGCCACTGCGGCCTCTGATTGGTCCTAATTTCCCCTATGATATATACTAGTCTCGACTTCGGAAATATGCGGCCCGGGAATACCCTCGCACAGGTAGCACTAGCGTAGGCCACTTCCGGTACAGCCTACGCACACTCTCTCGTCCCGACACCATCGCTGCTTGAAGGGCACGATCTAAGTGGATTTTGGCTAGCCTCTACGGATGATGCTATCCGGCTGAGTTGTTCACGTATACTCCCCCACATGGGACACAGTGCCTCGACTTGCCTAACTTTACCCTGTTTCGGCCAGGTAGTATTTGATTTTATGGAGAGTGACAAGTCGGGTGTTTCCTGAACATTAGAGGCATGGGAAATATCGTTTCTGATTTATTGCGTGGTTGTCTAAACCTTTAAAAATACAATGCATACATGTTTATGTGGGGAATGGCATGTTTTATTTTTTAATAATAAAAGTGAATAGCTTTAAGTCTCGGTGTACATAGTATACATTATTTGCAGTATTGGAGGCCTCTCTCCATTTAGAGGCTTGTATAGAGCGGTTTGTTTGTCTTCTTGCTTACCTGGATTGCAAACTGTCTCGCCTAGCGGTAGTAGTGATGAATGGAAGTGCCAGGGTAACTGGAGAGGAATGAAGGAGGTTGATATCTCATTTGCATAAAATCTTCCTCTGCGTAGTCTAGATCCGGGCCAGGTGTAGGTGGCCATTGTTTAGCTGGAGCCTGAGGGCACATACCAACAAACTGTGACGGATATCCTCCCATACATATTTTAAGTGTATCGGAGGCCGCGCGTTTTTCCTGGAGCTGTGATACTGGTGACTGATGTATGTTGTTGCTGCTGTCCAGTGTCCAGGGGAGTCTGTTTCCGGTCTCTCTTCCGGCTTCTTATGGACGCAATCTTATACGTGGGAGTATTTGGTCCTTCAGTTGATGGGAATGGGTTTGTGGTCTTCTTTGATATTATATTTTCCAGCCCTGTCAAGTGTCATCTCAATGGTATTACTCACTTGAAGCAATAATATTACAAACGGGAACACCAATAACCTTCATTCCAAACTACTTCTAAAAGTGTGAGAGCAATTATTATTCAATTTTATTATAGCTATATTTATAAATTTTTGTGCAGCTTAAGAAGGATCTGTGGTAGTAAAAATGGTTAAGTGAGAAAGTTCGAAGCCTGTTAATTGCCGGAGGCCCCTTTAAAACTGAATACATTGTCTAATAGTAGCCAGAGTAAAGTTAAAAAACGGCACCGGTACTGTAAGAGTTAATGCATAGTATTTGTGAGAATACGGTCTTACCCACTTCAAGCCATATTATTACAATTGGCAAAACCAATAACCTTCATTCCAAACTACTCATAAACGTGTGAGAGCATTAAGGGGGGGGGGGTTATTTATTGGTAGTTGAATTTATTTGTTTATATATTATCTTTTTAGTTTCCCCCCCTAGACCTCTATCAAGCATGAACAAACATCCTCAAGTTCCCCCTTCTAGATAAATGTGTACATTTTTTATAGAAAAATGTTCAGGCCGAAGTCCGGTTCCTCTAATATTACAGGCTCGCTTTCGCTCGCTAGGAAAAATGGACGCCTAATTGGCAAGAAAGGTCTTAATATTGACAAAAAAGGGGGTTACAGATTTTAAAATCGCCAAACTGATGGGCCTTAAAGTGTGAAAACTAATGGGATAAACATGAGGGAGAAGGGGGGCCAGAACGAACAACCATCCCCCTTAAATGTTGTCACTCCTTCATATCACATGACCCACCTTCATGTCTGGGCAACTGTAGACATTTTCAAAACTATAGTTCATTCATTATAGGTGGGGCGAAAATCATAACCCCGAACCTCTGTAACTAAAAAAAGACTAGAGCAAATGGACTGTAAATTTCCACACCTATTCCCTGACTGACTATTCCCAAATGGTATAAATAATAACTCAAAACCGTACTCTGGTTGTTTTTTAGATAAAGTGGTTAGTGGTCAAGATGTTTGGCCTATTTATAATGAATAGACTATAGGTAACATACACATTGCACTCAGCTAACTTGCGTCCAATGGGTGCGCTCACTTATCTGAATTATTGGGAACATTTTGTACGAGTAATGTAATCAGTGCCTTGAAATGGAGCACAGGTGTTTAGTGAGCCCATTCAAAAGCTTACATTTGTTCATTCAAGATCACCAGGTACGGTAAACACTGTAAGGATTTAAAATTACATCAATGCTTCCAAAACTCAATTTCCCCATCTGTCTATTCGTAGCCCCCTTCCAGAAAACTATGACTTACTCTTCAACAACATACAAATTAAATCTTCATCTTCTCTTAATATTCTCGGTGTCTCTTTTTCTTCTGATCAGTCTTGTAAAGATCATATTACCACTCTTGCTAAAAACAACTTCCCAGAAATTGTGTGTGCTTAACCGCTTCCGTGGGTTCTTTACCCCTATGCAGCTTCTTGCTCTGTACAGGGGCAAGGTGCATCCATGTATTGAGTATTGTTCACATGTGTGGGGAGGATCCTCTCACACAGCACTTCTATACAAAATAGGAAAGAAAGCCTTCCATCTCATTAACTCACGTCCACTCACCAATTCTCTGCAGTCTCACTCTTTTTGCCGCAATGTTGCATCTCTCTCACTATGCTACCACTATTGCAATAATCAGTGTTCCTCAGAGATCTCTCAGTGTATACCACTCCCTCTTCGTAGTCCATGTAGCACCCATCTTGCAACACAATCCCACCCCTACTCTGTGCAACTCTCCAACCCAAGAATGAAACGTTATTCTCAATCTTTCTTCTATTCAACAGCTGAGCTCTGGAACTCTCTCCAAGAATCAGTCTTTCCCTCTTCCTATGATTTAAATTGCTTTCAAACTCCATGTATCCAGGCATTTTGGCTAGAACGTCCCTTGATTTCGGCCTTGTCACTCTTTCAACTCTAGGGGAGGCACTCGCTACAGGCAGTTCTGCCTATGGGCTCTGCAGTCTCACTCTTTTTGCCGCAATGTTGCATCTCTCTCACTATGCTACCGCTATTGCAATAATCAGTGTTCCTCAGAGCTCTCTCAGTGTATGATCTTTCTAAGACAGATCAGAAGAAAAAGACACCGAGAATATTAAGAGAAGATGAAGATTTAATTTGTATGTTGTTGAAGAGTAAGTCATAGTTTTCATGAAAGGGGCCTCGAGTAGACAGATGGAGAAATTGAGTTTTGGAAGCATTGATGTAAATTTTGTTTGAAAGGGGTCTAGGGGCAAAACTAAAAAAAAAAAAAAATGCTCGAAAAAAGTAAATAAATATAAATATAAACAAATAAATACAGTACATAACATGGAATAGATAAATAAACAAAACGTGGGATGAGCTAGTGTTCATGTGCCAATTCCCTATAATTACATTGGTTTATTATACAGTAGCCTTTATTTTTATTTGTTTATTTTGTTTTCTTCTATATTCCAACTACTCCCTCTCGGGCAGAGGCTGAGAGCCTCCACACTCTACCGCTGAACACGGTGAGGCCTGTGAGGTCTTGTTCCAGTCTAGGGAGTGAGACATGCGAAGCACCTACGGCTCGAAGCAACTGCATCTCTGAAGCTGCTCCGCCCCCGCGCTTCACCGTCTCATCCCCCAGGCTCGGACCCTCACTCTCAGAACGCTGCCTATTGAACAATTAACTCACTAGGCATTGCCCCCCTGTAGCATATTTTGAATATGGGAATATTCATAGAATGCTATTTAATCAGGGAACAATGAGGGTATTTTTTCTGGCATTTTGGTGTGCTGTGGTAATGCACTGATACTAGGTACAGCACAAATTTCATCCCAATAATATCTTCCCATTGACACATTGGGATTCGAACCCGGGTCCATTGAATTACCAGTCCAGTTGCAAGACCACTCTGCCGCACCTCCAAACTTCTCTAAATACTCCTCTTACTTGTTTCTAACTCGATCGAGGTCTTTTTTGGATACCACGTTTCGCCCCATTAGTTTGACGTTTTTTTGTTTTTCCCCATTCAGGGTTTTTTTTCAGGCGAGCGATATCGAGCCTGCAATTAAGAATAACAACCGGCGATTTGTTTCTACCAAAATGTTTACAAATTTAACTTCAAATGAGAGTTTAGGGAACATACTATTTTAGTTGAAAAGAGGTCTACAGCGCAAACTAAAATCAAAGAAATAATAGACACTTTCTCCAATTCAGGTGTCAATACTATTCCTGCCGAGCGATAGCTAGCCTGCAATTTGGAAAAAGCGGCCTGTAGCTGGGATATTTTTCTATCAAAATATGTACAAATACATCTTGAGGTGGGGGATTTTAGAGGGGTTTAGGTGTCAAACTTAAAATATGCTCGAAAATACCATAGATAATAAAAACACCATATTATCCCCCAATTAGCCATATTCCATTTACACCTAACGCCATCTGGATCCCGTGGCGGTGCTAAATAGAGAGGTAGAAACAACAAAATTGCAGATTACGGTCTAGAGGCAGTTTTATTACTAAGTGTCTGGCAATTCACGCTGCAAGCAAATTTAATTGGCAGTGTGAGAGTTTATTCATGTTTAGTCACTCTTCTGTGACTATTGTCACAATCAATATATGATAAATGTAATAGAATAATGTATTATTTTCATAATTATACTGAGGTACGTAACCTCTACATTTTGATTACATACGAATGCGGCCATATCGGTCAAGTGAATAACACCTTATGTGCGAATCTGCTTGACCCGAGTTCGATCCAAGCCAAGGCGGACATATTTAGTGGGTGTGGTAGTACGTCCTAGCGTGTTTCACATGCTTGCAGCAAGTCGGGAGACACTTTGATGACGTACACAGACCAATAACACACACAACAAAGCCACTCCAACAGCTTCCTCTCTCTCCAATACCCCTTCTCCCCTCTCAACATTATTTAACCCCTCTTTGGCGGCACCCGGCTATAGTCGGACAAGAGAACCCCAACCTAAAGAGCGGGGCCCGGCTATAGTCGCATGCAATTTTGAGCACGTAATGTGCTCTGAGAGAGATCCGAGCGGTGGGAGGAGCATAGGTTCCCTCTGACCGGTCGGCACGGCTCCCGCGCGACAACTGAGGCCCCCTCCACACTCATCCTTACTCACTACCTCACTACACAGGGAATTATGTAAGGAAATTACCGTATTATAGGGATTTTGCCTTCGTCTTGCACGATCGTTGCAAGAGAACGCGTGGTTGTAGAAGGATGGTTCTGGTGTCATTGGAAAGCTCAATTATCGCCCTTTCAGGGTTACATAATTGTATTACGCTCTGGCTCTTGTTTATGCATGAAAAAGAGCACGGAAATAAGCTCGTTTAGGGTAAAAACCCCCGCTTGGCAGGTAGTAGAAGTTACCGCCTAGGTCGCTCGTAAGGTGTTAAAAAGTAGTTACGATGTGCTTTGTAAAGGCCTATCCCTCATTACCTTCATTTGACCTGTCAACGCCGAAAAGAGCTATGAACTGCAAAATGATTATATATCTTAACTGAGCAGCCTTAACCAAAAATTGGACAGTGTTATCGTGATCATACAGTGATCTATGTTTTCTTGTTTTTCGTTTTTCTGCATATTTGTTTTGTTTTTTAGTATAGTAATCACATAACATCCTAAAAAACATGTGAAGTATTTTGTATAGACGAGATTTGATCACTTGAACACAATTTTGGCTCGTGTTATCTCTAATTTATGAGTATTCTGTATATATTTGTACTAATTGCAATAATTGATTTGTATTATGTAGTGTAATAACTCTTGGATATTTAGGCCTACATGCGTGTTTTAAATACGAAATATTAAGACTGCCTAAATCAGCCTACTCTTCTTCCTCTTTCCTCTTTGATGAGTTTTGTTGGAATAACATTAATTCATTCTTAATACATTAGCTATAACTTGTTTGCGTTTCACACAAACTACTTCTCTATGTCCTCCATACTAGGCTAAATGCCCTATTAATCTATAAATACATGTGCGACGCTGTCTTCTCTCTCTCTCTCTCTCTCTCTCATCGCTATGCATGCTCCAATTGCTTCGTTATAAATGAGGTTCGTTATACGGGCCGCTTACTTCGCTGTACAAATGTTGGGGTGATATAGGGGCCGCTTTATCAGGGCTCGAGTGTATTAGAACAAGCACACGGGAATGAGAGAGAGAGAGAGAGAGAGAGAGAGAGAGAGAGAGGGGGGGGGGGGGGTAGGCATAGAGAAAAACGGACAAATCTACAAATACGCAGAGTTGGTATCCGAAGTAACCAGACAAATACAAATAACATTGAAAAACAGCAAAACTAACATTGCTTCAAAACTATGGCAACCAAACTCGGGAGATGCCCATACCTCCGTCTACGCTGACAGAGGTATGCTCTCTAACGATTAGTTCGTAAATTGAATTGTTTCTTCCTTAACGCATATACTATTTGCCCACCAACTTTCGTGAACGTCGGTTCATAATATTTTGAGATATCTTGTTTACAGACAGACAGCCAGACAAACAAATGGAGGCAAAAACACAGCCTCCTGCAGCTTCGTTGGTGGAGGTTATGTTTTCACTTACGTTTGTGTGTCTGTTTGTCTATAAACAAGATAACTCACACAGTTATGAACCGATATTCACCAAATTTGATGGGCAGTTATGATAATTATGCGCTAAGGAAGAGGTGATTCCATTTGGGAGGTAATCGGTAGAGCACATACCTCCGCCAGCGGAGACGGCTCACAAAGTTTGATCACCACGAAAGTTAATGAGTTGATAGGATATCCGCTAAGGAAGAGGTGATCCATTCAGGTGATTGGTAGAGCACATACATACGCCAGCGTAGGAGGCTCGCAAAGTTAGTAACTGATTTTCAGAAAATTAGGTGGCCAAAGAGGATATGCGCCAAGAAAGAAGTTAATCCATTTAGAAGACGACCAGTAGAGCGCATGCCTCCGTCAACGTAGGCGGAGGTACTTGCTCTCCCGAGTGTCCCTCTAGTTAAGGGAACGGCTACATGTTGCCAATTTTTGTTTGCTGCGTGCATTTTTTTTTGGGGGGGGGGGGGGGATTACTGCTGGCAAGGGGAGGTCATCGGATGTTCCCAAAAAGTTGATGGTATCTATTCTGGTGCCAAATGATGGTTCGGTTTCATGTAAATCTGTTCATTGGGTTTTCTTTTGATGCCTCCACCAACAAAGTTGGAGGAGGTTATGCTCTTTCTACCGTTTGTCTGTGTGTTTGTCTGTATGGATGTAAACAAGATATCTCACAAAGTTATGAACCGATTTTCACGAAATTTGGTGGGTAGATAGGATATGTGCCAAGGAAGAAGTTTGTCCAAGTTAGAGGCGATTTGTGAAGCGCATACCTCCGCCAGCGTAGGCGGAGGTATGTGCTCTCCTCAGTGAGGCTCTAGTTTAATACCGCTTTAGAACAGACAACTGATAATCAAACTGACAACACTCAATCAATCAATCAATCAAATATGTTTATTTAGCCGTAAAGTATACACTAAGTTAACAATATTATTAATACATGTTGGACAACCGGCTGAGCCTTGTGAGAGAAACTCTCTGAAAGGCACCTTGCATTTAACCCGAATTTATTTACATTTTACTACAATTTTTTTTTTTTTTTTTTTTTTATTTATTTATTGTTTTGCTAATACAAATTATTGTGTTATTATATGTAACATTTACCTTTATAAAATAGTGTATGCAACCATCCCTACAGACAAACACCCACCACGTAAACATACTCAACACAAGACCTACACAGTTGATGTTGCAATCATTTGAATTCTGAAGGAAGTTTACATTATATTCAATTGCATTTAATATTTGCTCAAAACATATGATTTGAGGGATATCTTAAAACTAAACAATGATCACCTAGTGTCCGTAAGCTTCGTATCGAGGAGAAAATAACAAATACATTAAAGATAAAATACAGTGTGAAATTGCTGAAAGACAATAAACAGCGTCATTATCAACCTATATATAAACCCACAGCTAAACAAATTGGATCTCTTTTAATATAATTCCTGCTTCAAATTACCTTCATCTCTTTTTTCCAGAATGTTTATATATATTTTTTCGGGACTGTCCAAAAAAGTAGTATTATGTATTTTTATTTCGCTTTGGAGTAGCTTAATTAATGGTATTGTTATGGTCTATTACCCTATGTAAATATTTTGTTTTCGGTAGCTTCACTACATCGTTATAATTATTGTTATGTTATCATTATTATTATTATTATTATTATTATTGTATATATATATATATATATATATATATATATATATATATATATATATATATATATGTACTGTATATATACATCTATATATATATATATATATATATATATATATATATATATATATATATATATATATATATATATATATATATATATATATATATATATATATATATATATATATATATATATCGTATATATATATATATTATACATATATATATATATATATATATATATATATATATATATATATATATATATATATATATATAGTTATCTTTATTATTGTTATTATTTATATTATTAGGGGATCGAGCCCTGCGGGGAACCCCTATTGTAATAATTAAATCTTCTTATTCTTCCAAATTATTTTTCCACGGCTGTTTTTACGCATTAACTCCAGAACCGCTTTTTGGATCGGGATCAAACTTTCACACAAGGTGCGTTTTTGTATTGGGCAACTTTTTATATGCTAAACATCCGAAATGGCGGCCAAACAGGTCCGTGGTAGCCGATTTCCCGAAAGTTTTGAAACCTAAATACCGTCTCTCCCACTCATAGGAAATAATTGGACTTTGGCATATGAACTCCACTACTAATGCTCCGCAAATGCTATGGAAAAGGTTTTGCTTTGCACGTGGGTTTTTATTTCGGCAATCTTGAAAAAAACTCGAAATACACTTAAAATCCACATCTTGAAAACTACGCCGGTGATCAAAGCTATGTTTGTGTAGGTGGGTGAGGCTCGCAATTCCGAACGTTTTGGTACCAAGTGCATAAAAATTGGTGGAATAGTTTGGCCGCAGCATTGAAAACTGTCTATTCTTAAATTTCTTTAAAACCTTAACTTACTTAAATCACACGTTTTTCAGTCTTCAGTCTCGGCTTCCCCGAATCCATAGTTTTGCTTAATAATTCTTAATTTCATCATTCAGATCCATGCATTTTTGTATATTTAACTCTCTCAAATAGGTTAGAGTCCCTACAAATTCCAGCAATTATTTAGCCAACCTACCTATACATACCTACCCTACCAAATAATAATGATAATTCAAATTTATTTTTGGTGAATAGCAGAGTATTGGTTAAGGTTTTTAACAATTCCTCTCTTTGCCAAATGCTTATTTTAATAACGATGATATGGACCTTCAATGTTTTGACAACTTCCTGTGTGACTTACCCTGCCCTTCCTTTCTACCTCCCTCCTCCCTCATATATTTTACTTTAAACTTATCTAGCAAAAGTATCAACATCCACTCTAGTGAACTTTTGGTATATAGTTTATTCAGCTTAATACTATTTATCCACATAAAATAGAAACCTATCACTATTTTTGTCTAATACAACCATAGACAGTGCTATTACATATTATTTGAACATGATGTCGAATTTATCAGTTGCTGTTTACCTTGAACAGTAATGACAGAACCGAAAGCTTCTCTTGCCGTGTAGTACGCAAAGAAAGCAGGGTTACTTAGGCCTGGCCATACTGAACTGTTACCAAGTCAGAGGTAACTTTCACAATGCATTATAACCCTAGACCCAGAGAACTGTTTGAGCCGTGGTGCGGTGCGGTTGCATATTTATTTGCTCTGACCGGCCTTGTGGTAGTTATAGTTGTAGTGGTGACAGCTGTCCTGTGCGCCCCTCTGGCAGGCCCTGTGCTTGGCAATAGGGTGAGCATTGTGAAGTGGTCCCAGGTTTCCTAGTGTTATGGCTACGGGTGGTGGAAGTGGCGTGATGGACCATCAGCAATCCGCTAGCCATAAAAGGAAGAACTGTATGGATTCGCCCGACCGTGATGCCCCTACGCAGCTGGGTGAGGAGCCATTGCAGTCTTCTGGGAAGCTCCTACGTGTGGATAGGCCTAGTTCTGACAATGGGCCGCCACTAGACAACCCTCAGCATGCTGATACTGCGGATTTGGTATCGTACATATTTACTACTGTTCCTCGTTCTACTTCTGCTTTTCAAAACCCTAGTGTTGTGACTGCTGCCATCAATGAGTCCCATTTTGGGAAATATGTCAAGGAGGGTGATATCCATATGGTTGGGCATGGGGCGGCCTTATGTGTTTCCATAGAAAGGCAGTGGGTGCCCAAATTGCTGAAACCCCTTTCCCAGTGTACTGAGCTTGGCGAATGGAAGGTGAAGTGTAGGGAGTCGTTTTCCCCTGGTGATGAGAGGTATGAGTGGGGAAAAATTGGCCCAGTGAGCCCCGCCATTAGTGACGAAGAATTGTTGGATTAATTGTCTGTTTTACATGGGGGGTCAACCACCCTAGTGGATGTGAAGCGGATGTTACAGCACCCGAAGGAAGGTGGTAGTGGTGAAGGAATGGACCAGGAAACTGGGTCCAGTGCTCATACCGGTCGTGATCGTGTGGCTTCTGCTACGGTGAGATTGAGGTTTCTGGGGCCTAGGCCTCGACGGATGTTGCTAGGCCATGTGTCTTACCCTGTCAGCAGATATGTGTTCCCCCTGTTGAGATGTTTAACTGCCACTCTTTCTGCCATGGCGCCTTGTCCTGCAAAAACAAAGTAAGGTGTGTGAGATATAGGGGCTATCACCATATGAAGGCGGGGGAGGCCTGCTGTACCAATGACCCTCGATGTTTATTCTGTGGTGGGCCTCATCGTGTGATGGCGAAGTCCTGCCCTGTGTACCGTCTGGCTTTCTATATCCATACACAGTATAGGGATGGGGATATTGGCCTATCTGATATGAATGTGAAGTTGATGGTACTCAATATTCAAGGCCGATATAAAGTGAGGGCTCCTGCTACAACCGCTGCAGGGACGCCGCCACCCCAGGATCCAGCTTCTACGACTTCGCGGATGTCGAGGCCTGTCAAGGAGGGGATTTCGTATGCGGCGGTGACATCTCCCAATCGCTACGCCCTCTTGGAGGATGAACTGGATGGGGTAGTGGATCCTGATGCCGGCAGGTTGGATGATGATGAGTGGGCGGCAGTTCATCTAGACTCCGTTCGTCCACGGCATGGCCGGTCCAGTCCACGCCCCCAACCCCGGTCGCCACGCCGAAAACGGGTCCTGCCAGAACGTCTTCCGCCAGGTAGTGGGGCGGCTCATCATGCTCGAATCAACATATTTGACTCTACAGACCTTGCTATCCAGTCTCCTCCCCGGGCTCTCTCGCAAACCCCTGCTGCAAAAGCATGGCGATTTACACAGGTGCCCACGCGTGGCGAGGTGGGATCTGGGTCTGCTGCCTCCCAGGGCCCTGGACCTCATCCGGATGACTCATTTCTGCAGCTGTTCACGGACTTCCTGGACATCCTTCTGTGTGGCCTGCCACTTAAGGATGCATGTCTTCGACTCTTGCCTAGGCTTGTCTCCCTGTTTTTGCAATGATGGCTTCCACATCTCTACTACAGCTTTTCTTCTGGAATGCTCGGTCACTGCGTAGGAAAACGCAAGATCTAAGGACAACTGTTACTAGCCTGTCCCCAGTGGTGGTGGGTCTTTGTGAGACCTGACTTACCCCTACCCTCACTTTTCGTATACCAGGCTTTCAACTGTTTCGGGAAGACTGTTGTGGCAGAGGCGGGGGCTTGGCACTCCTCATCCGAGACACCGTTCCATGCATGCAGCTCCCCCTCCAGAATTTCCGTGGAGGTGTCTTGGAGGTCATGGCAACTAAGGTGGCACTAGAGACGGGATGGGTTATACGTCCTAGTTTGTTACAACCCCTGCAAGAGTGTGACATTGGAGGAATACCGATTTTACATAAATCAACTGCCGCGTCCATTAGGGTGGTCCACCAAAAATATTTTTATACTTTTATTCCTCCACAAGGTTATTTTTTGTCCATTACCCATAGGTTACAAGCCTATCAAATTTCATGGCGATAAAACTTAATTTGGAGGTCGACCCATCATCTCGCTTTCTATCATAGGATTTAACCCGGAAAATATCACATACCCGAATTGGAGCACTTCCCGACATCACAGACCCAAATGGTGTTGATTTCTGAATTCTCCGGGGTTGGTAACCCAATAGACACATTTTATCAACTAAAAACTGATATACAGCTGTCTGAATGCTGATTTTCATTATTTGGTTTTCATACCATAAATTAGGGGTAGGCCATACCCTGGTTAGGGTACTTCTAATAGAGATAGAACAAAATGGTTTGCATTTTTGAACTCAGAAGGGTCGATTTACACATAGAAATGCTTTCATATTTCATTTATTTACTAAAACCTGCAAAATATGACCGAAAATTTCAATTTCTTTATTTTCCTATAGAAAAACGATTTTTTTGGCAATATTTTGTGAATTAGTGGCGATGAAACCACTTCTATGTGTAAATCGACCCTTCTGAGTTCAAAAATGCGAACCATTTTGATTTATCTCTACTAGAAGTACCCTAACCAGGGTATGGCCTACCCCTAAAATTTACTGTGAAAACCAAATAATGAAATTCAGCATTCAGACAGCTGTATATAAGTTTTTAGTTGATAAAATGTGGTCTATGGGGTTATCAACCCCGGAGAATTCAGAAATCAACACCATTTGGGTCTGTGATGTCGGGAAGTGCTCCAATTCGGGTATGTGATATTTTCCGGGTTAAATCCTATGATAGAAAGCGAGATGATGGGTCGACCTCTAAATATCATTGTATTGCGATGAAATTTTGCACACAAGGAGAGGAATGCAACACAAAAAAAAAGCAGCGGTGTGGAGAAAGGACCAGTGCACTTTGAAATTTTACCCCCTCTTCTTGGACCACCCTAGCGTCCATGCATCATCTACGGTGACTTTAATGCACGTCATGCCTATTGGGATCCTGTCGCCCAGCGAGCATCTCGAAACTCCTTGGGTACTGCATTATTTGACCTGCTGCTACAATCCCCGGACATCGCCTTGCTAACGCCTCCAGGACTCCCCACGCGGATAGATCCGCATTCCGCGAATCACTCAACCGTGGACCTTTGCCTAGGCTCCCCCCAGTTTCAAGGGGCGTCAATCACGACTGGGCCATACATGGGCAGTGACTACTTACCAATTCTATTCCATGTGCAGAGTGTCCAGGTACAGGAATCCCTACAGGCTCGTCCTCGCTGGAAGGTCGATGACGATGCGTGGCCTGCGTACTGTACTGCAGCGTCGGAACTCTTGGTGCAGTCCGAGGTCTCATCTTCGGTGGAGGAGTCGGCGGTGAGGGTTTCGGAGGCGTTGGTGCGGGCGGGTTACCAAGGCATTCAAGAGGACTAGACCCTCCATGTCAACTCTACCAGCGGTTCCATGGTGGTCACCAGAGTGTGCTGCAGCGATCCAAGCTCGGCGTCGTGCATGGCGGGATTGGAGACATCACCCCTGTGCCGCAAAGAAGAGGACATATCGTCGGGCTGATGCGAGGTGCATGAAGATTTTGTTGGCAGCACGGAGTCGCGCCTGGGGGACCTTCTGCTCGTCCCTGAGGTTTACAGGCTCATGTACGAGGGCATGGCGATTTATTAAATCGATGAATGGGACACCTGTGAATCTCTCGTGCCCCCTTCGGATTGATGGGCAGTTAGTACGCGTTGGTCAGGCGATAGCGGATTCATTGGCGGTCTTCTTTGAAAAAAAGTTCGCTATTCCTGGGCCTTTACCGGCATCTGCTCGCCTCGAGTCGTCCATCGCCTGTTATACGGACTCTCCAACCACGCCTGCAGCTCTTGCCGCACCTTTCACCGCCCAGGAGCTGGACGATGTATTATGCTCCCTCTCTAGGGGTCGGGCTTTGGGTCCAGATGAAGTGGCCTATGAAATGTTGCACCGCCTGCCTTCAGGGGCCAGGGAGGTGCTGCTGGGAATTTACAACGGTAGCTGGCAGGCAGGAATCTTCCCGCAATGTTGGAAGCATGCTCTCCTTCTCCCTTTTCCCACGCCTGGAAAAGATCCGGCCCAGCCGTCATCGAGGAGAGGGATATGCCTATTATCGGCAGTCGGCAAGGTTATGGAAAAGTTAGTCAACGTGCGTCTCTCTTGGTGGCTGGAAACGAGAGGATTCCTGGGCGACGCTCTCTGCGGCTTTAGACCTGGCCATGGGACGATCGACGTACTGCTGCAGCTGGAGTACCACATCCACAACGCATACCGTAATAAGCAAGTCCTTCTGGTGGCGTTCATAGACATTGAGGGGGCTTTTGGTGCCGCATCACACATGGGCATTTTATACAAGCTTGGTGCCATGGGATTTCGAGGAACGGTACTTCGGTGGTTCTGCAGCTTCCTGAAGGGCCGATCCTTCTCAGTGTCGGTCGGGGAGGCCAGGTCCCGAAAGGTCTCCACACACTGCGGCACTCCCCAGGGGTCGGGTTTCAGCTCCCCCTTATATCCCCCTTATATCCCCTGATGTCCGATTTCCCCAGCCCTGCTGACACATCAGTGCTAATTTATGCGGACGACATCACCTTGGTATGTGCGGCAGACAGCCTTCCGGAAGCCCAAGCCCGTCTTAAGGCTGCTATTGACGACCTGCTGCATTGGGCCTCAGAATGGGGATTACGGTTGAATACGCAGAAGAGCGCAGTAATATGTTTTACTCAGAAAACTCGTCTTCCAGGCTTGCCGAGGGTGTACATGGGAGGCAGTCTGTTACTGTATCGCACTAGCCATGTGTTCCTGGGCCTCCGGTTGAATGGACCGATACTCACCTGGAGGGCACATATTGATTATTTACGTGAGTCATGCATGAAGTAACTGAACCTCATGAAGTGTATTGCACACGCCAAGGGGGGTGCTAATAGAGACGACCTGCTTCAGTTTTATGAGGTTTTTATCCGGAGCAAGTTAAAATATGGGTGTGTCGTCTATGGGTCAGCCTCGGGTACGGTGTTGGCTCGTTTGAATCCCATACATAATGCGGTTCTCCGCATAGTGGTGGGGGCGCTCGGCTCGTCCCCCGTTATATCTCTGGAGGCGGAATCGGGGATCCTGCCCATGGTCTGGGACCGGACGATGGTTGACTGCAGTTGGATGAAGAGGGTAGCACACATGCCTGAGTCCCATCCTCTGGTCAGGTTATTGAGGTCGTCTGGGGTGGGGCTGGCCTCCCCGCTCAGGCCAGTAAAGCGCCGGTGCCCGTTCCTGGTCCGTGGCCTCAAGATTTATGGCCTTCTAGGAATTGCCCCTCCGAGCCCGTTGCCGGTACCTTCTGTCTCCCCAGTGCCGCCCTGGGTTAGTCTCTCCGGGTTGGTCCGCCACACGTTCCATCGCTGCTTTAACCCTTGTTTAGCGGGGGCGGACTTAAGTCCACCTCTAAAAATCTGGACTATGTGGCGGTGGCGGACTTGAGTCCGTGTGCAATTTGGCGTAATATTGGCTCTGAGAGAGAGACGAGCGACGGGAGGAGCGTAGGTTACCTCATGACCGCTCGCCACGGCCGTCGTGGGCCTACTGACATGTACTCCACACTACTCCACCCTCCCTCCCTCGCTACACACGTAATTATGTAACGAAATTACCGTATTTTAGCGATTTTGCCCTTTGGTTGCACGATCGTTGCAAGACAACCAGTGATCGTAGAAGGATGGTTCTGGTGTCATTGGAAAGCTCAATTTATGCCCTTTCAGGGATACATAATTGTATTATGCTCTGGCTCTTGTTTATTCGTGAAAAAGAGCACGGAAACAACGCCATTTATGGTAAAAAAAACTCCGCTGGGCGGCACGGTGAAATAAGAACATAAGAAAATGGGAGTCTGCAGAAAGCCGATTGGCCTAAGCAAGGCAGATCCCTGTCCCACACAACCCCAATTACAAAGCCCAATTATAGGCTCAACACTCTAATACCCTGAGGATCATCTTACCAAACCGGTTAGAGATTAACGCAGGATTACGGGGTCTGCAGAGCGCTGATTGGCCCAACCCGGCTGATCCCCCTTCACACCCAACCCTTCTCGTCCATATGCTTATCCAATTTTTTCTTAAAGCTCCCTATCGTTCTTGATCCCACTATATCACTTGGTAGCCTATTCCACCCATCTACAACTCTGTTACCAAACCAATATTTGCCTATATCTTTTCTGAAACGAAATTTATCTAATTTGAAACCATTGGTACGAGTTCTTTCGCTATCACTGAGCTTTAGTACATTTGTCATGTCCCCTTTGTTAATCCCACTAACCCACTTGAACACCTCTATCATATCCCCTCTAACTCTGCGTCTCTCTAACGAATGTAAACCTAATTTCTTCAACCTTTCTTCATACGGAAAATTTCTAATATTATGGATCATTTTTGTCATTCTACGCTGAATTCTCTCCAATGAATCTATGTCCATTCTGTAATAAGGACACCAAAATTGGACAGCATAATCCATATGGGGTCTCACTAATGACAAGTAAAGTTTTAAGATAACATCAGCAGTTCTGTTACTCACACTCCTAGAGATGAACCCGAGAATCCTGTTTGCCTTATTACGAACGCTTATACACTGTTTTCTAGGCTTCAAATCATTGCTAACAAACACACCTAGATCTTTCTCGCAGTCTGAATTTTCTAATTCTACATTAGCTAGTTTATATTTAACATTTGTTTGCATCTTCCCTATCTTTAATACCTTGCATTTGTCAATGTTAAACTTCATCTGCCAATTTACTGACCATTCATGTAAGGTATCTAGATCCCTTTGGAGGCACTCTATATCGCTATCTGAATCAATTGATCTCCCCATTTTAGTATCGTCTGCGAATTTACTTATCCTACTAGTTATACCTAAATCTAGGTCATTTATGTATATAAGAAACAACAGGGGACCTAATACCGATCCCGGGGGGACACCACTTTTGACTGCTCCCCACTCTGACTTGGTACCATTTATGCTGACTCTCTGTTTCCTACCAATTAGCCATGACCTAATCCATCCCAACAACGACCCTCCTATTCCATGTGCCTCAACCTTTCTCATCAATCTCTCATGAGGGACTCTGTCGAAAGCTTTACTGAAATCTAAATATATAATATCATATGACTTGTCACTATCTACTGCTTCATATACCTCTGAGAAAAAGCTAAGCAAATTAGTAAGGCAAGAACGTCCCTGAGTGAATCCATGCTGAGAAGAATTTATTAAGTTAAATTTTACTAAGAGGCTTCTAATTTTCCTAGCAATAATGGACTCTAGCAACTTTCCTATATACTCCACCAGCCGCTCTTTGAGTGTTAAGAAGTCAGAGGATGTGGTCGTGGCGCAGGGGTACTTTCGGGTGCTGGCAGCCACACGCTACATCGGGTTCTCCCATGTTTTCACAGATGGGTCCTTCATCCCCCCGGCTTCTTCGACGGCTGCAGTCTACTATGAGGAGCTCGCACTGTGCCAGACTTGGAGGTTATCTGGAAACCATCACATCCTGACAGCGGAGCTTTTTGCCATATATCTCTTCATAAGCGTCCACTTGTCCGTTCAGCAGGTGGTCATCTACTCGGACTCCCAGTCTTCTCTTCGCCTCCTGCAATCTCATCGCCCTGCGTCGCACGCCTCCCTCGTCTACAAGATACAGTCGCTGATACTTCAACTTTCCGACACACCATGGCCAGTGCATTTCCAATTGATTCCATCTTACTGCGGGATCAGGGGGAACCACATAGCAGACAGGGGTGCGGCTACAGCTCACTCGCTCTCCCTGCCAACGATCCTTGGAGGCCGGGGGGTCCCTGCTGAGATGAGACGTGCCGTGATTCTTCGCTTCTGCAGCTTCCTCACAGCGACTGGGCGTCTGATGCGCTTGTAGTCGTCGATCTCTCCGCGACTACGAAGGAAGGGCTGGAGCGGGCGCGGTGACGTGCTCGAGTGGCCCTAAATCCTCAACACCAACACCAACACCAACCCTAGACACACCAATATACCACTAAATCATACAAATATCACTACAAAAAATATAGGAAAATATTATATTAATGCCCTAGGTATTTGAAATTATGCAAATGAGTAAAATCCATCATGATATAATGATAATGGGGTTGTTTCGTATCTGGCAACAGTGTTAACATATACACTAGCAAATTTTCGGAACATAGGCTAATTTCGGAATATTTATCCTATCTATCATATCTATCACTATTTAAATTTCATACAACCATACACAGTGCTATTACATATTATTTGAACATGATATAGGAAGGTCCTTCCTTTAAACCATCGTCTATATCTATTCACGAAAAACATAGCCTAGGCTACCGGTAGGTACGAATTTAGCAGTTCGAGTGTTGATTGATTGATTGCCTTTATTAAGTAAGAGTTACATCATGATATGTACAGAACATTGGCAACATTATCTAACGGCTACTAACCTTTACCAAAATGCTACTATAACCTTTACCTAACACCTACTAACCTTAACCCAACAGGTACTGTACTAACCTATATAATATCACAAAACAATAATAGGCTATATATAAAACAGCTACAATAATAGATTAGTTTAAACGACACTACTGCAGCGTTATGAGAAACAATGTATTAGGGAAAATAGGCAACAATAGATTCGCCATATATTTCTCCATAGCCTATAGTCCGCATGGAGAATTTTCGTTATCGACAAATTGAAAAAATACCCACTTCACAGACAAAATAGATAAATACACCAAAAATTGGGGTGTGGGGGCGGCAGCCCCCACCCATAATACTAGGATAGGTTAGGTAAGGTTGTTAGGTTAGGCTAATGTCCTTTCAAAGGGGTATAGTAAATACTAGGATAGCCTATACCCGGTCAAAGGTAAGCCCTGCTGTAGTCTTCTTGAATGCTACCTTAAATTATGATATTAGACTAGGCCTATATATAATATACTCATTTATTGTATAATATAGCCGGGTAGAATGTAGAGTTCGGGCGTACCGCCAGCATTGTTTACACTACGCGGAGCGGCGGCGGAAGCTTGCCATCATGTTCCCGTCTATTTTGAATGCCATTGGATACAATAATATGTTGAGGGGGGCAAACACCCCCATGACATATTGTCATCATCATATATATTGCCAGCAGGGGGCAAATAACCCCCCAAAAATCGCCGTCAAAATAGACGCGAACTTACAGTAACTTCGGCGATCGACCATGTAAACATGACGGCGGCGGCGGACGCTTGCGATCATGTTCCCGTTTATTTTGACTGCCATTGGATACAATAATATGTTGAGGGGGGGCTTTGCCTCCCCTCCCCCCCCCCCCCCCCCCTCATGACATATTGTCATCATCATATATATTGCCAGCAGGGGGCAAATGACCGAAAAAATCAGCGTCAAAATAGACGCGAACTTAACCGTGGCGATCGACCTATGTAAACATGACGACCGTACTCCCGGACACTACATCCATCCCATATAGCCACATTTTGACTGCCATTGGATACAATAATATGTTGAGGGGGGACTTTGCTTCCCCTCACCCCCCATGACATACAGTCGACCCCCGATTTAACGGCCTAATAAGGGGATGAAGCTTGTCCGTTACTGGAAAAAGTCTGTTACTGGAAAAGTCCCTCCGGACTTCTGTTTTTGCTCATATATGCCAAAATAATAAAGATTTTAAACTTTCTATGTATAAGTTTAACCTAATTAGATAGAAGAGAATAAAACAATATAGGTAAACAGTAGATAGAAGAGAATAAACAATTCAATGATACAAATAAAGATGTTTTTCTTACCTTAAACTATTATGTGCCCGCCACCTAATGGACAAATTTTACAGTAACGAATATTTGTCCGTTACTGTCCGTTATTGTCCAGCTACGGACAGAGTCCATTAAATCCGTTGTATCGAGGTCCGTTAAATCGAGGGTCGACTGTATTGTCATCATCATATATATTGCCAGCAGGGGGCAAATAACCGAAAAAAAATCGCCGTCAAAATAGACGCGAACTTAACCGCGGCGATCGACCTATGTAAACATGACGACCGTATGCCCGGACACTATATCCATCTCATATAGCCACTGTAGAAAAAAAAAAAAACCACTCCTAATGATTGTTGTTGTTGTTGTTGCTGTTCCCCAGGCTGCCTGGCCGAACAGCCCCAAGGCCCCGAGCAAGGCCAAGGCCATAACCGAGCATCCCCACATAACCCTCCCTGCCTACCACAATAAAGCCTGGGTGACCGAAGCCACTCCATGGCGGGAAGCTGAGGAGGGTGCGGAAACGCCCGGGAAACCAAAGCCCCACCCAGGGCCCTGTGCCCCTCAGCAATTATGAAGAGAAAGTTGAGGGGCAAAGGAAAAATGTGACGCTTTGGCTTCCAATCTGCCAACCTCTAGGTTGGCAGATTGGGAGGTCAATCCACGGAAGAGACGCCGTCACTTGAGATCTAGAAAATATATAAGTAAAAGGAACAGTCAGAGTAAGCTATGGGTATGGCAGAGATCGCTCAGTTCTCACTCTAATAGACCAGCCCATCACCACATAATTAATCCTAATGATTGTTGCAGTTCTTTATTGTAATATCGTTGTGCATACAGTAGGCTATATGCGTCCATAGGAAAACCAGTAAATATGGTAATAAATATTCACTGCAATTATATATATAAAGTAGGCCTATATTTATTCAGCTGGTATCACAGTCATCTTTATATATAATAATTATATACTATAGTATATGATGACGTTGTTTATTCTATAGTAGGCTATCTTGTTATAAGATATATATTGCCAGCAGGGGGAAAATAACTGAAAAAATTGCCGTCAAAATAGACGCGAACTTAACTGCGGCGATCGACCATGTAAACATGACGGCAGCGGCGGCGGCGGCGGACGCTTGCGATCATGATGCCGTCTATTTTGACTGCCATTGGATACAATAATATGTTGAGGGGGGGCTTTGCCTCCCCTCACCCCTCCCATGACATAGTGTCATCATCATTATAGGTTTGAGTCCCGAAGGGAAGAAGGAAAACCTAATATTTAGTAGTGGCCCCACAATCATTGACGATGCGCCTTAACATTGTTTATGGTCAATCTTTGAACTCAAGCTTGTCTTTTAAACTTCACCCCCAGGAGAGAACAAAATACGATTGCCACACATCGTGAGCGAAACGCTCTAAAAAAACACTCACGGACTCGTCCTATATGATGTGGTAACCACTACTAGAAAAAACTAGCAAAAAATAATGTAAAAAATTAAAATTAAACTTGATCTTAGCTTTGCGCTTCCCATGCGTCTGCTGTTTCCGCAAGCTTCGCGTCACTCATCGAAGCGATCTCTCGCCCTTAAACTGATATATCAAGACTCTCCAAATATAGCAGATGAATGGGAAGGGGATGGAAGGGAGGGCCAAAATCGTCAATGATCCCGGGGCCACTAGTAAATATTAGGTTTTCCTTCTTCCCTTCGGTACTCAAACCTATAATTTATTAGTGGCCCCTTCATCATTGACGATGCGCCTGATATCTCAAGTCTGGAGGGGGACATTCATCAGTAATATCATAACCACTAACAAATTACTAAGGTTTATAGAGAAACACGTACAAAAAAGATTGTCGTTTAATATATAAAAATAATAAAAGAGTTTACAGGCGGCGTCTCTTAAAGGTTTGCCTGTTGTGTAGCACCTTTACGTTTGACAGAACAGTAGGAGTTACACACATAAACTATACATTTTAGCTTATGAATACATAAATAAATCAAAATCTCGTCTCTTAGAAAATACTGATAACTTTGGTGGCCTATACATATATGGCCTACAGGTACTCTATTACAAATTGATTTGTACATTGCCCTTAATCATAACCTTAAGATTATTGAGCATAAATTAACACTCAACGAGCGGCCTAGGCGGTAACTTCTACTACCTGCCAAGCGGGTGGTTTAACCCTAAACGAGCTTATTTCCGTGCTCTTTTTCATGCATAAACAAGAGCCAGAGCGTATTACAATTATGTATCCCTGAAAGGGCGATAATTGAGCTTTCCAATGACACCAGAACCATCCTTCTACGACCACGCGTTCTCTTGCAACGATCGTGCAACCGAAGGGCAAAATCGCTAAAATACGGTAATTTCCTTACATAATTCCCTGTGTAGCGAGTTAGTGAGTGTGGATGTGTGTGGAGGAGACGTCAGTTGCCACGCGGGACCCGTGCCGAATGGTCAGAGCCGACCTACGCTCCTCCCACCGCTCGTCTCTCTCTCAGAGCCGATAATGTGCTCAAAATTGCATACAACTATAGCCAGGCCCCGCCACATAGTCCTTGGTTCTCTTGTCCGACTATAGCCGGGCGCTGCTCTTTACGGGTTAATACTCTATTGCCATACATAAAGTAAAAATAAAAATTTCCTGACTAGACTTACTTTAGTCTAAGGAACGGGTTATCACATGACCCTAATTCTCATCATCATGTATCACATAGGAGGCAGGTTAGAGGCCCTGGCTAGGACACCCCCCCCCCCTTTTTCTTATACAAAAATAGCTTAAAACTAGACTCTCTGCCTTAATGCTACACATGTGCGAGAAGGTTTCATGAGATTAACGGACAGGTAACATGTCAGGAATGTATGATTTGGACGACCACAGCTTGGTCTGTTGAATATCATCGAGTGAGTAATTATGTAAGAACCTGAGTGAGGCAGTCCACTTCCGAATATCGTGTGATCTAACAAGACCGCCCGGATTACTTTCTCTAATCACCCCTACTAATAACGCAGCCAGCTGTCGTTTTTGAAGACGTTTACCTGTCCGTGAAACCCAGAGGGACCCGGCCTGAGATGGCTGAGACTCCCGCATATATAAAATGAGCGATTGTACCGGGCAAAGCAAATGGTGTTTATCACCCTGTTTCAGAGCTGGCACTTCAAACTCTGTAAATACATGGTTACTATGTTAATTTTTCGCGACGAAATTAGGAGCAGGTGCAATATGGACACTCATGTTGCGCCTCGAAAACCTTAAGCAAGATGGCTCCGAACTCATCGCCGCCAACTCAGACACCCTGTCACCCGTGGCCAGTGCCATCAGAAAAATGGCTTTCTTAAGTGTTAACTCATAAGGAGGATTATGACAATATTTACGGGAATGAAGCATTTCAAGGGTCAAATCAAGAGACCAGGTGGGTGTGAATTGACGTGGAGGAGGGCGAAGCCGGAAGCACGACCGCATGAACCCCTTCTCCTCCGCCTCTGGCATGGACAGACCAGTTAAATCGAAAAAAAGGTGTCCGAATTGCTGTGAGGTGATTCCTTAAACCCCTCTATACCGGCGACAACTTTTGATTTATTTTATTAGCAATATTTATACGATTTTATGCAGTTTAACCCCTAACTATCGGTGCGCAACATAAGTCGAGTTAAATAAATCTGGACTATCTGGCGGCGCGCGACATAGGTCGTGTGGCAATTTCAGCACGTAATGTTGCTGAGAGAGAGAGACAAGTGGTGGCAGGAGAGTAGCGAGCGTATGACTGCTCCAGACCACCGCGGCGAACCTACTGACACGAATCCCACCTCCTCCCTCCCTCTCTCACTCCCTACATACTGAATTGTATGGGGAAAGTACCGAATTACATGCTTTTTGCACTCGTGTTGCGCGGTTGTTGCAAGAAAACTAGCCGTCATAAAAGGATCGTTATGGTGTCATAGGAAAGCTCTGTTTATGCCCTTTCAGGGATAGATACTTGTTTTACGCTCTGGGTCTTATTTAGGCATGAAAATGATCACGTAAACAGCCCTATTTTGGCTAAAAACACCACGCTGGGCGGTACATATAAATAGACCGCTAGCCCGCTAATAAGGTGTTAAGAAGGATCTCTGGTAGTAAAAAGAGTTAGGTGAGGTAGTTTGAAGCCTGTTAATAGTGGAGGCCCTTTTTAAGCTGAACAAAATCGTCTAATAGTAGCCAGAATAAAGCTAAAATGACAGGTCGGTATAGAAGGGGTTAAAGTGACAACTGACAACTTTTGCATATCAAAAAAGTAATTTAAAAAATTAAACACCAGTGCCATCGAGGACTGTTGTTGGTCAGTTTCTACGTTCCAGGTAGTGAATGCCTTCCAATGAGATTGATACTGTCTTTGTGTTGATAATGTATACTGATTAATCAACTTATGAGTCACACTTTCCCCAAACTGAGATCTCGCTGACCCTTGCTTCTGAATGCATGTGACTGCAGTCAGATTGTCCATTCTGAAGGCTAGGGACTTTCCTGCCTGGCTCATGTCGTGCTCCTGTAAAAAGAATAGGGGGACTAACAACTCCTTGGCATTGATATGAAGATGAATTAACCTGGATCAAAGACCGTGACCCTGATGACCTAGCTTTGACTGGTAACCCCACCCCAGGGTACCTGACGCGTCCATATCTATCCAGACTGTCGGAGGAGGAGCTGTCCATGTCAAGGAGGAGCGAATTACTTCTGGCTTCGCCCAAGCCGCCAGGAGGTTGTGGATTAACTTTGGAATTTTCCAAAGTGTTTCCGCTGGCAACAGCGGAAAGCACCTGTTTCCTTCCAAAATAATTTGTTTGACCTTCAGACGACCTAACGAGACCGTCAGCTGTATCCAATTGAGTGAGCCCACCAGAGATTCCCAGATTCTCCTCGTGGTCGTCAGAGAATGAAGAAACCAAAAGAGTTTCCTCCGAAATCTCTGTCCTCGCTCTAACTCAGAGTGAGCAATTCGGTATCCCAGATAAGGCCCTCCCATTGGATTTTCCTGGTGGGGATCAAGGTGGACTTTGCTAAGTTCACCTTGAACCCCAAGGCAGCTACATGAGTTAACACCTGTTGTACATGTTGGAGGCAAATTACTTTGGATTGAGCTACTATTAACCAGTCGTCGATATACCATAACCCCATGATTCCCTGATTCAGTAATGGTAGCAAAGCCTGTCGGACTAATTTTGTGAAAATTCGGGGTGCTAGATTTAGACCAAAGGTCATTCTATGAAATACAAACGTTTGATCCCCGTTGCGCAAAGCTAGATATTTCTGAAAACGTTTGTTGATAGGGACATGCCAATAGGCCTCTGTAAGATCGATGGAACACATCCAACCCTGCGACGGCAGTGTCAATCTGATCTGATTCACAGTCAGTATCCTGAACGACTGATTGTGAATGTGAGTGTTCAGATAGGACAGGTCGATCACTGGCCTTATCTGAACACTGTCCCTTTTTGGCACCAGGAATAACCAGGTTGTGAATACGGGTTGTGACAAAGGACTGGGGATAATTATCTGTTTTAGGGCCATCTCGTTGACGACGGATCCCACCTCTAATGAAACACAATTGAATTCTGTGGGGATACTACGTAAACGGGGTCGCTGGGACCACCGCCATGAGAGGCCCTTCTGGACCACTGTCCTTGCCCATATTCGGCAGGGCCATGCCCGATGACAATCCCGGAAATTGCCAGTCGAATGACTGGTATTGTCCGGCAGAACTACTCTCGAATCCGGTTCGCCTTGCCGTGGCACTGGGAGTGAGAGAGCTGCGTGGTGTCTCAGTTTTTTGGATTGGAGGGTTGTGACTCTGATTAAGGATTGGGGGGAAGAGAGGCCTTGCTACCATCGCTACCGGGTTTACCCCTAGACTGCCCCCTGAACCAACGCCCTCTACCCCTGGACTGACCTCGTCCTCGAGACGTACCGCTACTTCGAGGGGCTGTGTGAGTCTTTGATGACTGAAAGTACTGGAACTGACCACGAAATGAACTCTTAGCATTCAATTTAATCTTAAATGATTGCTCACCCTTTGGCTTAGAAGTAGTGGCAGGTAGAGAGTCTAATAGGAAATTAACCATGCGCCAGGCATCGTCAGAGGCAAGAGTTTTAGTGAAGATATTTGATAAAATTAATATCCTACCAATCTCTACAGGGAGTCTCCGTACTAGGTAAACTCTCAAATCTTGAAGAACCCGCACTGCCTCAAAGAGAGCAGTTCGGATATCACCAAGGGACTGAATGGAATTCTGGAGTAGGAGGCGCCTAGTAAGAGAAAGAGCCTTCTGGGTGCCAGCGTCCGTGACCGACTCAGTTGTCCTGGACAGAGAGGCTGCAAGCTGGCGGCTGAGCAGGTATTGGGACGCTAGCCTCCAGGCTTTCTGCCTCATTTTGAAATCTTTATTAATCTGGACCTGTGTGGGAGAACAAAAGGGTTCAGACAACTGACAGAGAGATAATTTAGGGGCCCCCTATAAGTAAAAAATATGTTGTGGGATCCCTTCCGCCTTGCCTACCGGCATAGAGAACTAATGATTGTCCTCTTGCGGCAGCTGATGACTGCTCTTATTTGTGATAGTGCTGGCAAACAGCTGGGCCTCTTGTCCCCATGCCGCCCACGGCCCTGACTCCCGCCCACGAATATGAACGTGGGTCATACCCTGTAACAGTTTCATATCATTAAACCCATCTGACTTTGTCCAATCTGAAAAGATGTAGACAAAGTAGTCAGGATTATAAATGGTGGGAATAGCTTTCACAATAACATCAAGTACCTCACTGGTTTGGTTCTTGGCCCTTAGTTTCTAAGCCCTCGCCTCAATTACCCAATGGTCCAGAACAGGAGACTCGCCTGTAACTGTGGGCTGTGCGATCTCTGGGCGGTTAGGCTTAATGACAGACCAAGACGTATCAGGTCCGTATAACAGGGGCATAGGACCCTTCTTAAAAGGAATCGATCGATCGAGTGAGGGTGGAAGCAAATCAGAGAACAATTTCAGATTAGAAGGCAAAAGTGCAGCGGCTCCCGAAGTGGTAGCCGCCGGAGTGACAGTGGGAGGAAGAATGTTTACGTCAACCTGAGTTTGAACTGGCACCTGCCCTAGAGGTCGCACCGCCGGGGCTACAGGTGCTGAAACTTTAACCTGTCGCTCACCCTTCACCTGCTTCATAAGGTCTAACCACTCCTGTAATTGTACATTCAAAATATAAACCCCACTTTCCTGGTCTGATTGGGACACGGACTGGGACATCTCTGAGTCCTGCGTTCCAGAGTGCCGGGAAGAAGGTCGCTGGCCAGGCGGCTCCTCCTCGGTGTGTACTCGTTGATGGTGTATAGTGCATTCCGGTGGCCGGGCTGGGGGGGCTTGGAAAGCCTCCAACCGAGACTCGCCAGCCCGGGCAGCGGCATCGTGTGTTTCTGTTTGTGAGTCGAGAACGTTGAACTCAGAAAGGTCCTGCAGGTTTAGATCCGATATCTCATACTCCATGGGTTCTTGAAATGATGCGGGCCGGTCAGAGGAGCACTCATCCTCCTGACGGGGAGACACAATACTGCTGGCCCTCTCCGATCCCAATACCGGAAAGACCTTCGGTTCAGGTTGCACTCGGTGTGGGATGGTAAACCGGTGGGAATGGTCTGAGACATTGCTAGCTGTGTCTCTGGGTGCCTCCTGGTGCGACGAAGACTTGCGTTCCGTCTTAGGGGGCGGTAACTGCGCAGCCGTCTTCGATGAGGAGGATCTATTGGAGTGCTTCCGTCTTTCTTTATCATCGCCAGATGAGAGTGCGGCGGCAAAGTCAGAACGAGGTCTCTTGGACGCCTGTTGAACAGCTGGCGACTTGGACCTAGAAGCAGCTATGGGAGAGCGGGACTGATCACACCGGGAAGACGAGGAAGGTACATCCGGCGGATTCTTGGGGGTCCTTGGTCGCTTGGATTGGCGGGAGGGAGTGTCATGAGTATCAGCCTCAGGGGGTGAAGTAACTGATGGCTCTTTAAGAAAATCCTCTAATAACTGGTCATCCAACTGTAAAGATTTATGGGCCACTGTCTTACAGTACGTTATATAAACTGACTTTATATGGAGCAAAATTGTCTTACACTGTCCATCTGAATGGGTTAAGCATGCATTACGTAAAACTGAACACTTGGGGCATGATTTGGAAAGCCAACAACCACAAGATCTGTCCAAACAAGGTACACATTTAACACAAAGGAGATGACCAATGACCGCTAAATTTTTGCACCCCAATGCAGAGCAAAACGCAAAAGCACTCTTATCTACGACTCCCTCCCGCCAGGGAGATGCAGATCCTCCTAGGTGTCCGGACTGCGAACCTGAGGGTGAGAAAATTCCAAGAATCAAAGCTCACAAGGACACGCTAGGCTGGAAAAGCTAATATTAACAAATCTCCAACTATAAAGAGAAAGAAGAGTTGAATAACACTATACAATCTTAGTTCCCCTTACGTTAAATACATTCCCCAGAAATGTAAGCGAGTAGTTAGTAGCCTATCATGTGCTACGTGTGTATATAACTTCTTACCTAAGTGACCAACACTGACCTCATCCCCTCTTATGAAAGAAATGAACCCAGCGACCAACGCTACTATGGATCTATTGTCTTTTACCCCGCGGTGGACCAGCGCCTTAATATAAGCTATACAGATTACTGAAATGCTTCAAGATAGGAATGGGTAAGTTCGTTTCTCGGCTCAGCCGTTCTATTCCCGGCGGCAGTGGCTCCCCACTTTTTATCCACCAGGATAACATTCGGACAGTACCAAGCAATGAACGTTTTCTCTGTTAAGTTTATGAGGCGGAAAATTTGTTTTAGCGGAGGCGGGTTAGCCAGACTCTCTCAAGAAAACAATTGTTGTAAAATGCCAGTCAAACCGAAATTAGACTAGACGCCATAAACTAAACAGACAAAATCCAACCTATCCCGTGCCAAACAAGGATAATCTGAATTTTAGCATAGCTCTAGATGTTTCTGGAAGTGTCCCGGCGGGGATAGCACTTGAAACAACTAGAGGCACGTTGACTAAGTCTCACTTTTCAAAAATTCCGCCGGAAGGGCCAACCCCCCAGAATGGATAAAACAATGTGCATATATATGGCATAGTTATACATGAATAATACAAATCAATAATAACACTTCCAAGCCATAGGTAAACAACCTACATTAGGCCAACTAGATGGGGGCAGGCGTCGATGATATCAAAAATAATAGCACAAACCTGCAATCCAGCGTAGACCAAAGATAACACGTAGCAATGAAGAAGC
This sequence comes from Paralithodes platypus, assembly GCA_032716605.1. Lineage (NCBI taxonomy): Eukaryota > Metazoa > Arthropoda > Malacostraca > Decapoda > Lithodidae > Paralithodes > Paralithodes platypus. Next base: position 24,173,331 of record CM064543.1, on the reverse strand, counting down.
GTAGGTTGAAGAGCAGCATGGCTCCGTGCAAGACCCCTCTACTACGTGAGAAAATCAAAGTTGCACTATCCCACTGGAAGCATACTGTTGCACACCCAAAGCAGACCAAACAGGCCCCGGTTCACTAAAAGAAGTCTCATGACTAACAGTGAACTAACAATGAGCTAGGGTAATATAACAAGCACGTGGGAGCCTCGCCTTATCACAACGAGGACTCCTAACACACTCGCCTTTACAAACGTACCCGGAAAACAGTCTCCAGGGCCCGCGAAAGGACGTTCACAGCCTACTCCTAGTCTATAAGCTACCTATCCTCAGCACTTAGCATGTACATATGAGCAAAAGACTTACCACGTCCGAGGGGAGGTGAAGAATGAAGGAGAGCTGGAGCGCCCTCGAGACATGTCCGACTCGAGCGGGCTCAGGAGAAATAAAGGCGAGAGATCGCTTCGATAAGTGAGGTGAAGCGTGCGGGAACAGCAGATGCATGGGAAGCACAAAGCTAAGATCAAGTTTAATTTATATTTTTACATTATTTTTTGCTAGTTTTTTCTAGTAGTGGTACCCACATCATATAGGATGAGTCCATAAGTTTTTTTTTAGAGCGTTTCGCTCACGATGTGTGGCAATCTTATTTTGTTTTCTCCTGGGCGGGAAGTTTGAAAGACAAGCTTGAGTTCAAAGATTGGCCATAAACAATGTTAAGGTGTATCATCAATGATGAAGGGGCCACTAATAAATATATATTGCCAGCAGGGGGCAAATGACCGAAAAAATCGACGTCAAAATAAACTCGAACTTAACTGCATCGATCGACCTATGTAAACATGACGACCGTACGCCCGGACACTACATCCATCCCATATAGCCAATGTAGAAAGCAAAACAAAACACTTTTAATAATTGTTGTAGTTCTTTATTGTAATATCGTCGTGCATACAGTAGGCTATATGCGTGCATAGGAACACCAGTAAATATGGTAGTAAATATTCACTGCTATTATACAGGGTGTTTTAAAACAACACTGCCAGACCTCATCTGCTAATTAGTAAATACAATAACGAAGAAGATTATCTAAGGACAAAATGCAAAATAATATACCATTAATGATTTAAACTGCATAGAGTAAAATAATTAGTGACACCCAGGTATGAGCTATAATCCGAACACGGGCTAGTGTCCCCCCTTCCCCCCAAATAGCCTACATCTTGCCTCCCATCCCAGTTCGAGTTTTTCTTCGAAGCTTTGGAGTCATAACGAATCTTCTCATGTGTTTAATCATCTGCTCGGCCATGGTGCTATCTTCTTCTGTCATAGTGATTTTATTTACCTTATAATATCACATAAATATGGATTATCGTTATTTAGGTGTGTCTCTGCCTTTGTTATTTTATACTCGTTAAGTCCAAGTGACGTAAATTGTTTTGTTTTGGGTACCATTAGATGATTTTAAATATTCATTAGTGAACACTGTATACTTGTATGTCTACAGCTACGTAAAATCATCAAACTTTAACCATAAAACTGATAGACATATTTCGTTAGTACTCTGTGATAATAGTAACGTAATGAGGTATTTGTATTGAAACAGTAAATTGCGCAGGACATTTTTTTTCCCATTCAAACAGTTTCACGAACGATTAAATTACCTATAGCAGTGTTCGGATTCCTGGCCCAGACTTGAGATTCATTATTTTACCTCTTGGTCATCGTTACAAATGGTGCATATCTTTTTACGCTACTTGGATTATAATACTTAGCAGTTTTCTTCTAATTGCAAAATATCATTACCAATTTTATGTTACTTTGATTTTGTAATTATTCATATGTGATTAGGTCATTAGATATCTCCTCTTTACCTTTTTTACTTGGTAATCATTCATATTATGTATCATATGTTTTGTGCTGAGCTCAGAACCCTGTTTTGCTACATTTCTAAATAACCATTTATCTCCGTTACAATATACTTTTGGTAAAAATAGAATAGAAATATGTGTATTATATATTTTTATCAATGTGGTCGTCATACTCTGGCAGTGTTGTTTTAAAACACCCTGTATATATAAAGTAGGCCTATTAAATTGTAATATTAGACTATAGATAATATACTCATTTATTGTATAATATAGCCGGGTAGAATGTAGAATTCGGGCGTACTGCCAGCATTGTTTACACTACGCGGAGCAGCGGCGGAAGCTTGCCATCATGTTCCCGTCTATTTTGACTGCCGTTCGATACAATAATATGTTGAGAGGGGCAAACACCCCCCATGACATATTGTGATCATCATATTCATTGCCAGCAGGGGGCAAATAACAAAACAAAAATAGCCATCAAAATAGCCGCAAACTTACAGTAACTGCAGCGATTGACCATGTAAACATGACGGCGGCGGCGGACGCTTGCTATCACGTTCCCGTCTAAATTTACTGCCATTGGATACAATAATAATTTGAGGGGGGGCTTTGCCTCCCCTCACCCCACTATGACATATTGTCATCATCATATTTATTGCCAGCAGGGGGCAAATAACCAAACAAAAATTGCCATAAAAATAGACACGAACTTACAGTAACTGCGGCGATCGACCATGTAAACATGACGGCGGCGGCGGCGGACGCTATCGATCATGTTCCCGTCTATTTTTACTGCCATTGGATACAATAATATGTTGAGGGGGGGGCTTTGCCTCCCCTCACCCCCCCATGACATATTGTCATCATCTATACAGTATATTGCCAGCAGGGGGTAAATGACCGAAAAAAATCGCCGTCAAAATACTCGAACTTAACTGCATCGATCGACCTATGTAAACATGACGACCGTACGCCCGGACACTACATCCATCCCATATAGCCAATGTAGAAAGCAAAACAAAACACTTTTAATAATTGTTGTAGTTCTTTATTGTAATATCGTTGTGCATACAGGAGGCTATATGCGTGCATAGGAACACCAGTAAATATGGTAGTAAATATTCACTGCTATTATATATATAAAGTAGGACTATATTTATTCAGCTGGTTTCACAGCCGTCATTATATTTAATATTATACTGTAGTTTATGATGACGTCATTGATTCTATACTAGGCTATCTAGTTATAAGATATTAATGGAATTGTAATATATACAGTATACAGTATATTATATAATAGTCTACATAATGTCATTATCCATGTTAATCTCTTCTCCAATTTTGGCTCAATTCTATTAAAATCACAACTTAATACATTAACCCGTACTGTACCGTAGGATACAGTAATAAAAGTCCCCTGCAGTCCCAGGCAATGTGGCCAAAATGACAAGAGAGACCACCTTTTCACCTCAAGAGATGAGGCAAGAATGGATCTATCTCCATTTTTTTTTAAAGACTTAAACAAAAAATAGTTTTGCACAGGCAGTTACAAGACAAGTACATTACTGTCGGATATATACATCGCTGGGACTGGAGAGTGACCCTTTTACTGACGTATATATACGGCGCTGGGACTGTGTGGGTTAAAGGAGTGACTGGGTAGCCTATTGCTTGGCTGATAGAGGATATTATATGCAAGACATTCTGGCTTATCAATGCCGGTCTATCTGTATCGTCTACATTAGTGGAGTTGACTACCTCCATGGTAAAGTCACAATAGCCACGTAGCCTTAGCGTAGGCTATACATGGTACCATTTATGTACCGTAGTTATATTCGAAGTATTAGAATAATTAGATCGAAAAGCTATGGAATGCCTCATTGAAGCAGTCCAAGAACCAATACAATAACATTGATTCAAATATTATGTACCGTACATATCATTAAATTATTATAGGTTTCGTACCTTATTGAATAATTGAAGCAGTCCAAGAAATAATACAATAAATATTGAAGCAAATATAACCGTACATATCATTAATTTATTATAGGCTTCGCCTCTTTTAGAAGCAGTCCAAAAAAAAAAAATACAATAAATATGGAAGCAAATATTACCGTACATATCATAAATATATTTTAGGCTTCGCACTTTATTGAAGCATTCAAAGAAATAATAGAACATTGACGAATAAAAGTCGCAATCAAACTTGGTAGCGAATCGGTATTTGTATGTGGCGAAACCTCTCGGTAGCGTATCAACTGGGTAGCAAACCAGATTCTAGTAGGTAGCGAAATCTCTACCCGCAAACCCTCCAGGTGGCGAAACCTCTGGATACCACATGTTTCACCCTCACTACCGTTCATGAGTCCTCATATATCTTCATTATCACACGCACCAGCCATTCCTCTACGCCAAGTTTTCTTCTAGCCTACTGCACAACTTCTTACTTTAAGTAGATATCTTTCCTGCAGCTGCCTGACTATGAAGATAGTGTCGATTGTGTCACGTCATGGCATGAAATGAAACTGCATATCGTACCGTTATTTTTCTAGACTGTTAATTTGCACGTTTGACTGGCGTACCCGACTATTGTTTTGGGCCACACCCTAGCTCCCTCCAGTCAGAATTTTGGCTTGACGCCGGATCGGGTGGCCCCACCAGGTGAGATAGAATGCTTTCTCTTATCATACATACATACATACATACATACATACATACATACATACATACGTACATACATACATACATACACATACATGTAGATTACTTCTTGGTTAACAGGAAGACTGGATTTCACTGGAAACTGGTTCGGGATGTAAGTGTCATCCGAGCGAAGAATGTATCCCCCAGCATAACCTACTTGTGTGCGACATGAGTTTATACAGAGATCCTGAACGCAAGAAGGTATACATGCCCAAAAGGAAAGTGTGACTGCTGAAGAACAAGGAAGTTAGCGATTGGTTTCATAGTGAACTGGAGGAAATGAATAGAAATAAGGAAGCTAGGCCTAGCGATGTAAATAGTCAAATAAATTTCCTTAAGCATAGCCTTCTCGCTGCCACTGACAAAGGCTGTGGGAAAACAAAGGTTCACCCAAGGAATGTTGTACTTTAAGCAAACCTTGTAATTCTTGTAATTCTATATAATTGGTATCATAGACTACAGTAGAGCTGAACTTGACACAACAATTTGTTCTCCAAGTTTGTGTCTCTTACTGTAAAGTTCCATTTGTGTGTCATAAACAAGTCTACTGTTATCTATCTATCTATTATATACAGTATATATATATATATATATATATATATATAATGAATAATCTTGTGCCTGGTCCTTTCAACATTGATACTGAACCACTTGGTGTAAAGTTCTACTTTTAACTTATCTCAAGATAACAGCAAGTGATATTATTTTCAAAACAAGATTGGACCATTTATTTGCAGATATATGAGTAAAGGGTACTTCACACATTCAGGAATGCGAGCTAGAATCACTAGGAGTAGCTGAAAATTCGGATTCGTGGGCCTATTCCCGGTGAAAATCGATACTCCTAGTGACTAGTGATATCCTAGTGACTCCTGTTAGACTCCCAGTGACTCCAAACCAGTCCCGGGCGATTGGCCCTGTCCGACAAAATGTTCACCGTGTTTAAAGCTCTCGCCGCGAGTCGAACCACTCCCAGTGATTACTGGTGACTCCCAGTGATTCCCCAGTGACTCCCAGTGAGTCCTGGTGATTCTGGTGAGAACTGAAACTGAAACCGAAACCTGTCCGCGAATCAGATATGAATCACAAAGAATCACCAGGACTCACTGGGAGTCACTGGGGAATCACTGGGAGTCACCAGGAAGCACTGGGAGTGGTCTGACTCGCGGCGAGAACTTTAAAAATGGTGAACATTTTGTCGGACAGGGCTAATCGCCCGCGACTGGTTTGGAGTCAGTGGGAGTCTAACAGGAGTCACTAGGATATCGCTAGAGTCACTAGGAGTCATCGATTTTCAACGCGAATAGGCCCAGGAATCCGAATTTTCAGCTACTAGTGATTCTAGCTCGCATTCCTGACTGTGTGAAGTACCCTTAACTCGCACTTCATTCCCGGTTTTATCCCAGTGATTCCTGGTGACTCCCAGTGACTCCCAGTGATTTGCAGGTACACTCCCACTGGCTCCTACAGTGTTGTGAGTGCACGGGGAATTTCAGACACTCGTGGTCGTATTCCCAGGAATCAACCGGAGTCATTACTCCTAGTGATTCTAGCTTGCATTCCTGACTGTGTGAAGTACCCTTAACCCGGGAACTGCCGGGAGACTCTTAAGAGTTCCCCCGGCGGACTGCGGGGAGACTCTTAAGAGTCAGAGAAAAAAAAATCAACTTTTGACATCGAAAAAAAAATATATATATTTTATTTTATTTTTTTTTGGCCCCTGGGCCATGCAAAATCTCAGTCCTCTACCTCCCCTCCTTCCCCACTTTCCTCCTCTCCTTCAGTTATCACCTATTTTCCCTGTTATTCCCTTATTCTGAGGTATATTTTTGTGCTAACATTAGAAATCCGGTTGCAGGGTGTGGTCATCACTGATAGCAAGCGAATGCAAGAGAGAGAGAGAGAGTATCGATCGACTGTGTCTCAGTGGCCTTGGGGGAAATTGGCGGGAAAGCAGCTTGCCTCACCCATACATTATACAACTCGCGGGCTATATCTCCGATTTTGACCATCCAAACGCTGTTTTCACTCGTTTTATTGTTGTTTCAGGTATAATCAACCCATAATAGGCGCATATGGATAAGTATTAATGCTATTAATGGTACAATGAATATTTTAGTGACGGAAACACCGCAAATACATGCGCACAGGGAGAGGTGTCTAATTACCCCTATGCGCACTTCAGAGGTTAACAGTTAGGTCACGAGATTCGAGACACAGTCAGTCTATATATTTTTGCAAATGGCGGCTCTCGTGAATGTGTTATTATATCGTATTTACACCATACAAACTAAACCACTTCTTGTAGAGAGCTCTAGTTTTCACCTATCGCAAGATAACAGCAAGTTCTGTCTTCTGGTATTATTATATAACCTAGGTTAGGCCATATATTTGTGGAAATATGAGGAACAGTAAATGATTAAACTATCGAGAGACTTCTGATATTACCGTAAACTGGCATATTTACTTCACTACACAGCTTCAATGGTGAGTATGCTGCTGTTGGAGTTCAGTGGCTATAATATTAGAGGAATATGGGAAAAAGATTAGTGAACAATTTCTGAATGACAAGAAAGCATACTACAAAACTGTTAAAGAAGCCAGAGGGAAGAAGGCTGAGAGTGTCTCAGGTGGTAGAATGAGGGACATGAATGGGAAGGTAGTGGAGGGTGATGGTGTGGTGAAAGTATGGAAAGATCATTTTAGTAGCTTAGCTGTAAAGAGTAGGGGGAAGGCAAAAATCTCATCCTTGGGAATGGAGAGAGGTAGAATAAACAGGGTAGTTGAAAGCCAGATAAGCAGAGAAGAAGTAAAAAAAGCAATCAATAGACTTAAAATGGGCAAAGCTGCTGGAGTAGATAACATCCCAGGTGAGATGCTGAGATATGGAGGAGAAGAAGCTGTTGACATAATGCATAGGTTATGTAAATTAGCATGGGAAAAGGAAAGTGTACCAGAGGACTGGAGGAAAGCAGTGATAGTACCCTTGTACAAAGGGAAGGGTAGTAAAGAGGAGTCTAAGAGTTATAGGGGAATTAGCTTGCTTAGCATACCTGGAAAGGTATACGCAAGAGTAGTAACAGACAGACTGCAGAAGATAACGGATGACAAAATAGGCGAGGAACAGGGAGGTTTCAGAAAGGGCAGGGGCTGCGTTGACCAGATAGCCTCAATGCGTTTGTTAGTAGAGAAGTATCTGGCCAAGAACAGAAAACTCTATGCAGCATTCATGGATTTAGAAAAAGCCTATGACAAAGTAGACTGGGAAGGTTTGTGTTAACAGTATATGGTGTGGGAGGAAAGTTGCTAATGGCAGTAAACTCTTTTTATAGGAATGCAACGGAAAATGTGAAGGTAGGGGATAAGTTAAATGAAAGTTTTGAGGTCAATGTAGGAGTAAGACAGGGATGTGTCATGTCAGCTTGGTTGTTCAATATATACATGGATGGAGTGATTAGAGAATTTAGGGCGGGATCAATGGGAGTTGGAGCTAGACTAGAATCAGAGGGAAGAGCATGGAAGATTTTAACATGCCTATATGCGAATGATGCAGTCCTGTTGGCGGAAAATGTAAAAGAACTTCAGAAAGTGGTCACAGACTTTGACAGGGTATGCGAAAAGAAAACGTTAAAGGTCAATGTAGCTAAATGTAAGGTAATGGTGTTTGAGAGAAGAATGCATGAAACCATAGATTTTAAGGCAAAATATAGAATTAAGAAGGAACATGAGAACAGTTGTTAAATACAAATGAAAAATTAAGTACTCGAAGAAGTTGAAAGCTTCAAGTATTTGGGAGCTGTACTATGCAAATATGGTAAAATGGAGAGTGAGATAAAAGAGAGAAAAATGCAAGGGAGAAAGGTGATTGGAGAACTTGATAGTATTCTCAAAGGAAGAATGGTTAATCAGGAAGTTAAAAAGTCACTGAGAAACAGTGTGCTGCTCCCAACACTCTCGTATGGAAGTGAAACATGGACAGGAAGGGATGAGGACCTCTCCAAACTAAGAGCTGTAGAGATGAGTTTTTTTCAGAATGGCAGCTGGTGTGAATAGGCTAGATGGGCCAAGTAATAGGGAAGTGTATGAGTCCTTTGGAATGGAAGAGCATGCTTTAGGCATTGATTGTGGAGTGGTTGAGTGGATGAAGAGAAATACTTTGAGGTGGTATGGTCATGTTCAGAGAATGGATGAAGACAGAATGCCAAGAAAGATATATGGGAGTCGGGTGAGTGGAACAGCTAGTAGTGGAAGACCACCTATGGTATGGGAAAAGAAAGTGGAAAAATATATTTAAGAAAATTTCCACATAGTGGAAGGGGCATTGTGGCACGTGCAAAGGAGGCATGTCTTGACAAAGTAGCCTGGAGACGTTTCTGTCATGGCCATCCTTTAGCGGGGGTTTCCCAGGTGGAAACAAGCGTAGGAGATGATGATAAATGATCTATCTATCTATTGCCTGACGCCGTGATCCCCGAAGGGGTGGCCACGAACGAACCGCCCCCATGCACCTCTGTCCCCAGTCAGTCGACGCCCCTCTCCCCAACCAGCACCGCCTTCGTTCATGTAGTTCCTCACTCCATCCTTCCACCTCATATTCGGTCTACCTCTCCCCCTCTGTCCCTCCACCTCGCTCTCGTACACCCTCTTAGTCATTCTCTCGCTTTCCATACGTTCCATATGGCCGAACCATCTCAAGTTGTTCCTTTTCACACTTTCCAGGACATCTACCTCCACACCACACCTCCTTCTTACTCCCTCATTAGTCTGTCTATCCCTCCATGTAACTCCGCACGCACTCCTTAAGTAATTCATTTCCACTGCTCTCACTCTTGGTCTGAGTCTCTCAACCAACGTCCATGCTTCCCTTCCGTAACTCAGTGTCGGGATTACCACACTGTCATGCAAGGACTTCTTCACTTCCATACTGACCACCCTATTTCTTGTTACTGCTTTTAGCGTTCCTACAACCCTCTTCCCCTGTTGTATCATCATCATTATCATGATGATGATAATATTAGTCTAAGTACATATGTGTGAAATTGGGTAAAACAGAGAGGTAGCATTCACTGTTATCTTGTGAATGTGTATATTATAACACTGCAAACCTGATCAACTCGGATATTTGCCGAGATGTACAGTGAACTATCCGATATGAGATGCCATTCCAAAAAGTATGGGCTTCCGAGTAAAATGAGTCCGAGAAAACGGGGTTTTACTGTATGCCTTCCAGGCGCTCATGTAAACAAGATTGCCCGCAATAATTGAGTTAATGGCCTAAGTGGCCACAGCTAAAATGGCTACAATTTATTCTTTCTGTAATTTCTCCATGCCCAATAAGATAAATGATCTTTTGATATAATATGTGACACAGCCCTTGTATCCAACACAATACCCTGTGTGCAACCCTGCTCGAACCCCGGACAAAGTTGCTTGCAACTTTTATTATTATTATTATTAGGGGTTTGACCCCTACGGGAAATCCCTATTGTAATCATTAAACCCGGCTATTCATCCAAATTATCTTTACACGCCGGTTTGGACGCAATAACTCCAGAACCGCTTTTTGGATCGGGATCAAATTTTCACAAGAGGTGCGTTTTTGTATTGGGCAACTTTTGATATGCTAAATATCCGGCATGGCAGCCAAACAGGTCCGTGGCAGCCGATTTCCCGAAATATTTGACGCCTAAATACCGTCTCTCCCACTCATAGGAAACGATTGGGTTTTGGCATATGGACTCCACTACTAATGCTCCGCAAATGTTATAGAGAAGGTTTTGCTTTTGCACATGGTTTTTTTTCCAGCAATCTTGAAAAAACCTTGAATTCCACTTAAAATTCCACATCTTGAAAACTACACCGATGATCAAAGCCATGTGTACGTAGTTGGGTGAGGCTCGCGATTCCGAACGTTTTGATACCAACAGAATATAAATGGGTGGAATATTTTGGCCGCAGCATTGAAAACTGTCTATTCTTAAATGACTTTAAAACCGCATTCGCTACCCACACAAAGTTTACCGTCTACAGTTTATAGGCTTCCACGCATCCCCCAGTTTTGCTTAATAACATAGTCGATTTATTATTCAGATCTATTATTTTTTGTTTATTTAACTCTCTCAAAACAGTTAGAGTCCCTACGAATTCCACCAATTATTTAGCCAACCTACCTATACATACCTTCCCTACCAAATAATAATGATAATTCAAATATATTTTTGGTGAATAACAGAGTATTGGCTAAGGTTTTTAACAATTCCTCCTTTTGCCAAATGCTTAGTTTAATAACAATGATATGGACCTTTAAAGTTTTGGCAATTGCCCGTGGCAACACTGCAACCACCACCTCCCTCCCACCCTCCCCAGCATGTCACCACAAAATACCGCTAGATCCTTTCTCAAAAGTCGCTAGCATGTTGCTACATAGTCAAACAATGTTAGAATAATGCTGCAATTTCTAAAGAGTTTTGGTTTGTTTGTTTTGCAAATTTTACAATGTAATATGAGTAGAATGTCTGAAATTTTCAAATTATCCCTAGTAAATGTCTCTAGATATGAAATAATGGCTGCTAGATTGAAGTCAATACCTCCACATCTAGCGATAATGTAGCGATGTTAAAACTGGCAGCACTGTAAAGCCTCCTCCTCCCCCCAAGATAGGACCCACTTCCCTCCCTCTTATCACCCAATAATTATGGTCTGAAGTTTGTATTTCCTTATCTTATCCTGTGTATAATTGTAAGCCTTCCACGTGTCTCTATTACGTAATGACATTTAATAGGATTAATTATTTAAATACAAGGCTGAATATTTATCGGAAGAAGTTATTTGCCTTTGGAAAGCTGAAATATAATGTTTGTACAAATGGTAGGTATAACTATTTGCTCTGTGCTAAAGAGAGAGAGACTAAGAGAGAATTCATTTTTGTTGCCTACTATATCCTTCCCTCCTCTCTCTCTCCATTCCCTCCCCTCCCCTCTCTATCTCCATGCTCTCGCTCTCTCTCTCTCTCTGGGCCTAATGTAAATATTTGCACTATTTATAACTCGCCCTAACGGGAAAAATAATGAGTGGAGGGAACTAAAATGGTCTGTAATAAGAAGAAATGGCCGATATCTCCCCATAGACGTCAAACTTAGATAGTGATGGGATGGAGGGTGTGGTTGTGTGTCAGATGGGATCGCCATCTCTCTCTCTCTCTCTTGTCCAGTATTGTATGACACCGTATTTCACTTTCACCATTTTACTTGCAGCAACAACATCCAATGGTATGTTGGGGTTTGTATTATAGTCAAGTAAACAATTATAGTTACAGCAACAACATATATACTGTACTAGAGTGGTGGGGGATGCACACATAGGTAATAATACCTTCAAAAACAACATTCCAAGTAGTGTTGGGGCTTGTAGTACAAGGTTGAAATACAAAGGGAACACTTCATGACGGCCACAACAAAAATAGCCAAACTCATAAACGGCTACTACCAAAAACACCACTCTCCTTAAGGCAAGTCCAAATCAACAACTCTACCCAAATCAACCAATCAACCCAAATCAACAACTTAACCCAAATCAACCAATCAACAAAAATCAACCTTGCAACCTAATTCAACAACAAATTAACTTAAATCAACCAATCAACCTTTCAGCCAAAATCATCCACACAACCCAAATTAACCAATCAACCCAAATCAAATTATCAACACAAATCTGCCACTGAACCCAAATAAACCGATTAACCACTCAACCCAAATCAACCACTCATCCCAAATAAACCAATCAACCCAAGTAAAATCAACCATTCAATCAAAATCAACCACTTAATCAAAACAAACACTCAACCCAAATCAACCACTCAACCCATATCAACCACCCAACTCAAATCAACCACCGAACCCTAATCAACCAATTTATTGGTGTTGATCCCACTCGGTAGCCTATTCCACATATCTACAACTCTGTTACCAAACAAACAGAGGCAATTAAATCCCTTACACAGCCAATCTCTCTCTCGCTCATGAGAACATAAGAAAACCGGAGTCTGCAGAGAGCCGATTGGCCCACACATGTCAGATCCCTTTCACACCCAACCCATCCCGCGCTCTCTCTCTTTCATATTTATCGCTATCTTCCTTACCTTTACGACATCCTATTCTCTCTTGCCATACTCTCTCTCTCTCCCTCACAAATGAGAACATAAATAAAATAAGAAAACAGGAGTCTCCAGAGCCGATTGTCCTACACATGGCAGATCCCTTTCACACCCAACCCATCTTGTTGTATCTAATTTCAAGTTGAAACTCTATTGTTCTTGATCCCATTATAGCACTCGGTAGCCTATTCCACATATCTACAACTCTGTTACTAAACGGATAGAGGCAGATCCCTTATACAGCCAATCTCTCCCTCTCTCGCTCTTGTTTGTTTGCACAATCTGCTGCTTCTGTAGTTTCTCGATGCCCGATAAGTTAAATGATCTTTTGATATCTGTGACACAGCATTTGTATCCAACGCAATACCCTGCTTGCAAAACCGCTCGAACCCCGGACAACGTTGCTTGCCACTTTAATTATTATTATTATTATTATTATTATTATTATTATTTTTATTATTATTATTATTATTATTATGTGATATTATTTTCAGTTATAGAGGTTATTGGTCAAGATTTTTAACTTGATAATCTCTTTGTACAGGTGTCTACAAACCCCAAACAAAGGGTAGTCTGGATGCGTATTGGTACTGCACATCTAATTTTGAAAGCCCCCCTAAAGGTCGTTGCACATCGACAAGACAGCCCCTTCAAGACTGGCACGAACACCCACGACACATACAAATCCTGTGTCTTGCCGAATTTACTAGAGATCGCGGCGAAAATGTCTGGCATCGTTAGAGTCGTATCTCTACAGTATCTCTTCCGCACGACTTGATAAGACTCTAGCGATGCCAATACGGTGGAGAAACGAATGCTACGAAGAAGATAGGAAAAGTCGTGCGAAGGGTACACGACTAGTCCACGGAAAAGATACGACCCAAAAGACTGCGATACAACTCAGAAGAAACGTTTCGACGCCGTATCGACGCCTTGAGACGTGCAACTCGCCCGTTGCCAATTTTCGCATGGAAGAGATGCGGTTCGCAAGGCAGGCTTACGCACCAGACGACATTGATTCGGGCCATACGGCTTTGATACGGACCATACATCTTTGATACGGACCACACGATTGTGATACGGCGAGTTCGCTATGGAGACCAGACTCAGACGATTTTTTTACAGTTCCCTGTGATTCTCGCAAACTTTTGAACAGCTCTAAATCTCGTTTTGACCCCCGATAAGTCGCTTGGACTGTGAGAGTCACCCACGGCTAATTTCCGATATCCACGTTTATGTTGCCGATTCGCCTTATCAGGCTGAAGTTTCGAGTCATTATCTCGCCTGGAGGAGCTTTCGTATCAGTGTGGAACGACTTTAAGGCAAACCTACTGTATATGTCCCATATATGTTTATCATTACCTATATAATAAAATAAGATTAAAGGGGGGCTTGTGGACCCCCCCCCCCTGATCTTTAGCCCAATTAGTTTTAAAAATTTGAGACATTCATCCCATTATCTTGGCGATTTAAAGACATTTCGTGCCATTCAGGTGTTTATTTTTTTCTGGCGAGTGATAACAGGCCTGCAATTTAAGGATGAGCCGACATTGTTGTACCGAAACATGCACAAATTTATCTTTATGGAGGGTCATAAGAGTATTGTTTTAAGCTTGAGGGAGGTCTAGGGAGGAAACTAAAAATATTATAATGATAAATAAACAAATACATGAACTAGAGAGGCACTCGGGAAAAGCGCACACCTCCGCCTACGCTGTCGGAGATGTGTGTTCTGCCGATAGTTTCCTAAATGGAATCACTTTGTCCTGGGCACATATCCTATGTGCCCATCAATTTTTGCGAACATCAGTTCACAGATTTGTGAGCCGCCTACGCTGGCAGAGGAATGTGCTCTTCCGATCACCTCCTAAATTAAATTTCGTCTTCCTTGGCACATATCATATCTGCCCACAACATTTCTTGAATATCGGTTCATAACTTCTTGAGATATCTTGCTTACAGACAGACAGACAGACAGACAAACTGAGGCGAACAGATAACCTCCGCCAACGAAGCTGCAGGAGTATTATCATGTTTATAGACAACATACAAACGGAGGCATATACTTCTCATAAAACATATCCGTCACATAATACTGTACAGTGTAGGGAATAATTACAGGACATAATTATACCAGTACGGATTGCATCGTCGAGTCTTAATTAAGCCAGAATCACACAAGCACTTTTTCAGGCAATTTTCGATGATCAAGTGTTTTTCTCGTACTATTATAAGGTTCTTTCACATTGTAATCTGAAACTAGACTGGGTTAGATTATGTTAAGTGGCTGAATTCTTGTCGAACTTATAATAATTTGAAGCTCCCAGACTACAACTCCCCTACCAAATTTGCTCGAAAATGCGCTTGTGTGACACCGCTTTTATACTATAGATTGGTGTGGTATGGGGTCCTGGAAAGCAAGTCAAATCGGCCACACTAATAAATGGCCACAGTCAAATGGGCCACATTGTTGTTGTTGTTGTTGTTGTTCCCCAGGTTGCCTGGCCGAACAGCCCAAGGTCCAGAGCAAGGCCAAGGCCATAGAGCGCCCCCACAAAACCCTCCCTGCTTACCACTAACAAAACCCAGGTGACCGAAGCCACTGTAAGGCAGGGAGCTGAGGAGGGCGCGGAAACGCCCGAGAAACCAAAGCCCCACCCAAGGCCCTGTACCCCTCAGCAATTATGAAGGGAAAGTTGAGGGGCAAGGGAAAAATGTGACGCTTTGGCTCCCAATCTGCCAACTTTTAGGTTGGCAGTAGGGAGGTCGATCCACGGAAAAGACGCCGTCACTTGAGATCTAGAAGATATATAAGTAAAAGGAACAGTCAGAGTAAGCTATGGGTATGGCAGAGATCGCTCAGCTCTCACTCTGATAGACCAGCCCATCATCACATGACTGGGCCACATTGTAAAAACAGTAAGTCTTTGGTTAGTGTTATACAAGTTTTTTTACTAGGGTCGATTGGATAAAGGTAGGTTCTTACTTGACTGGAGAAACTAAAGTAAAACTACACATGCACAAAAGTCGTAAAGGATAAATATATTACAGAGTACACACATGAGTTTCTTATTAACCCTTAAAGATCGGGGCCCGACTTAAGTCCGAATCGAGAAAATTGGACTAAATGGCGGGGTCCGACTAAAGTCCGTGGACGTATTCCCGCCCTAATTTAGGTGGAAAGCGAAATTTGGTGGTCAGGCGGTGTACTACAAGGTCCCACCCACACATCCCCACTGCATGACCGTGACTCAGTAACCCTCAAGCAGCCGTAATGGAAGGTCAAGATTTGCCCGTGTCCGATTCGGTGGCCCCTAGTGCGTCGCGCCACCCTACTCATCACGCCCGGCTCATCACTCATCACGGCTCACTCATCACGCCCGGCTCACTGCCCAGGAACTAGATATCATGCTGAACTCTTCAGAACTTTCTAATAGGCTGTTGAATGAAACCATGGAAGGTCTGGGTGAGAGTTTTGATAGTATGGATGACTCGGAAGACGAAAATATGCCGATCATAGGCTTTCACCCCAAGCATAATTTGGATGTCGCAAATGTTGTGGTTGATGTTGCACAGACCGTTGAGCAAAATAGAGACGTTCCTGACGAAGAACATACTGGTGTGGGTGTTGGTATGTACAATTTACATTTTATAATTGCTTGAAAGTTTGATTGCAAGCATTTTATCACCTTACGAGCGGGTGGTGGAGTATATTTCACTGTGCCGCCCAGCGTTTTTTTTTTTACAATAAATGGGGTTGTTTCCGTGCTCTTTTTCATGCATAAACAAGACCCAGAGCGTAATACAAGTTTGTATCCCTGAAAGGGCGTAAATTGAGCTTTCCAATGACACCCGAACCATCCTTCTACGATCACTGGTTGTCTTGCAACAATCGTTCAACACGAGTGCAAATACCCTAAAATTCGGTAATTTCCTTATATAATTCCCTGTGTGGCTAGGGAGGGAGGGTAGATGTAAGTGGAGTAAAGCTCAGTAGGTCCACGGCGGCCGTCATGCTCCTAATCACCGCTCCGCTCTCTCTAAGAGCACAATACGTCCTCAAAATTGCACTCTACAAGAAATTTCCTTTGCATTTTATAGCGTATTATTTGCAGGCGTTCGGTAAATTTTTCACGATAACCATTGTGTACGGTACATTTCGCACGATAATACAAGCAACAACGAAGCTTGGCGAAGATTGTGGTCTAAAATATACCTTTTTATAATTGCATGTGACCTTGTAATTGCTTGAAAGTATAATTGCAAGCATTTTATAGCGTATTATTTGCAGGCGTTTGGTAAATTTCTCACGATAACCAGGGTGTACGGTACATTTCTCACGATAATACAAGCAACAACGAAGCTTGGCGAAGATTGTGGTCTACAATATACCTTTTTACAATTGCATGAGACCTTGTAATTGCCTGAAAGTTTGATTGCAAGCATTTTATAGCGTATTATTTGCAGGCGTTCGGTAAATTTTTCACGATAACCAGGGTGTACGGTACATTTCTCACGATAATACAAGCAACAACGAAGCTTGGCGAAGATTGTGGTCTACAATATACCTTTTTATAATTGCATGTGACCTTGTAATTGCTTGAAAGTTTGATTGCAAGCATTTTATAGCGTATTATTTGCAGGCGTTCGGTAAATTTCTCACGATAACCAGGGTGTACGGTACATTTCTCACGATAATACAAGTAACAACGAAGCTTGGCGAAGATTGTGGTCTACAATATACCGTTTTATAATTGCATGTGACCTTGGAATTGCTTGAAAGTTTGATTGCAAGCATTTTATAGCATATTATTTTCAGGCGTTCAGTAAATTTCTTACGGTAATATAAACAACGAAAGATTGAATATTTGTGCTTGGCATTACAAGTGATCACTCCCATAATCGAACTATATGGGCCATGGCCAGTTCGGTCACAGGTAGTATTCGGATACACAGAGTAAATTATTTATTTGTCATTATTATTAGGTTATTAGTCCTTTTAACTATTTATTTGTCTCTATTATTATATTGGCAACATACCTTCATACCAGGGGTCATAAATATATCAAAATAAGTCCTGTGGGACTATGAAATAGCTATTATTGGACAAGAAAAATATTTTGTTCATCCCTCCACTGGAACATCAACAACAATGTCAACAACGTATCGCCGTCGGCAGTGTGCAGTACTGCCAATATGTATAGCGACTTCCGCTAGATCTAGAGACCTTTACTTCGATCTAGCAGCAATGACTTACACTAGCAGTTTTGTTTTGAAATTTCAGAACAATTCCGAAGTGATATTATATGGATTTTGCCAATT
Source organism: Paralithodes platypus (assembly GCA_032716605.1). Lineage (NCBI taxonomy): Eukaryota > Metazoa > Arthropoda > Malacostraca > Decapoda > Lithodidae > Paralithodes > Paralithodes platypus. Next base: position 24,155,298 of record CM064543.1, on the reverse strand, counting down.
CATATTTCTAGTGGTATTTATCATGTCTTACATCTAACAATATATGCTAGCGGATTAACTTCAATTGGTAACCCTCCCGCTCGAGTCGGCTCGAAGAAAATCGATAATGGTGGCACTTTAGTAAATAGGTGATAAACAAAACCGCATGCGTATCGGTTTGGTATATCGGTATTATGGTAAGTTGGCTACCTACTATTGTTTATAAGATATAGTAAGTAATGATAAGTAAATTATTATATATCGGCGATTTCGGTCACTTTTTTTTTTTTTTTTTTGCTAGATAGCGGGAAGAGGAGATACCTGCAGGACCATGTCACAGGCAACAGGACTGTAGATGTTATCTCCAAACCTGACGCTGTCCTGGAGTATAATGTGAACATGCGGTTGGTGGACAAAAGTGATATGCAGATCACTGCTGTTGACTGCCTGAGGAAGACCTGGAAATGGTACAAGAAGGTCGTACTCCATCTTCTTGATGTCACTGTCCTCAACGCATCCAACCTGTGGATGATGCACACAGGAAAGAAGACGTCTGTAAGGCTGTTCTCCAAGGACATCATAGAGGCCATCCTCCATAAGCACGGAACCACACGTGCGGCACCAGTTCCGAGGGCGATCGTGGATTTGCCCAGCCGCCTTGAGTGCCGGGACTACCTCTTGACCCACAGGCTTGTGACTGTACCTCCCAACCCTAACCAACTTGCTGCTCGCCGGGTTGCCGGAAAGAAGGTGTGCCACGTCTGCAGTCACACGACAAGGAGGCCCCGACATAGGAGGGAAGTCGCGTCCAAGTGTAGTCGGTATGATGTGGGATTCTGTCCTATTCCTTGCTACACCGAGTACCACACACTGGAACACTTCTAACCTCCTCCCTTCTTGCCAATCATTCATAACTTTATTCAATCATTCATTCATCTATTTCAAAGTACCTCATGAATTCATGTCATTCATAACTTCATTCAATCATTCATTCATCTATTTCAAAGTACCTCATGAATTCATGTCATTCAATCATTCATATGGTGGAATAGCACACTACCCAAACACAAGTGCATTCATCATCATCAGCAACATCACCCATTACATCCATAAGTTTCGAATCTCATCTATCCATCTGGTTCTTGGTCCACCTCATATATCAATGTCATTCATTCATACATACATTCATACACTCGCTATAGGCAGTTCTGCCTTTTGTCTACCTCAATCACATTCATACACTCGCTATAGGCAGTTCTGCCTTTTCCCTACCTCAATCACATAACTGCCTTTTACCTACCTCAATCACATAACTGCCTTTTGCCTACCTCAATCACATGTGGATTACACCTCCTGGGAACACCATCATAGGGTGATTTGGAAATGTGTTGAAATAATATTATATATAAAACAAAAACATAATTCCTGCAAAGCAAGCGAATCAGAGAGAGAGAGAGAGAGAATGCAGAAACTGAACTGAAGAAAGAGTGAAAAAGATATAATAATACAGAAATATTACAAGCAAATAAAGAAAGAGGGATTAGAGAAAATAATAATGAGAATTACATATACGGATGAGGAAGAGAGAGAAAGAGAGAGAATACAGAAACTGAACTGAAGAAAGAGAGTGAAAAAGATATAATAATACAGAAATATTACAAGCAAATAAATGAAATAGAGGGATTAGTTAGAGAAAATAATAATGAGAATTACATATACGGATGAGGAAGAGAGAAAGGGAGAGAGAAAGAGACAGAGCGCGCGAGAGAGGGAAAGCGAGCGAGCCAGAGAGAGAGAGAGAGAGAGAGAGAGAGACAGACAGACGGATTTTAGACGGGAGGAGCGAGAGAGATTAGAGAAAATAATAATGAGAATTACATAATTATACGGATGAGGGAGAGAGAGAGAGACAGAGCGCGTGAGGGAGGGAAAGCGAGCGAGCCAGAGAGAGAGCGCGGGAGGCCGAAGTCAGGGCAAGGCGAACACATCCAAACGCGCCCGGGAAATAGACCAAAAAGTACCTCCTCTTCCTCACCTCTTCCCACCCTCCACACTCGCTCATAACATCCATAATAGACTTACTGTATATGGGGATACAAAGATTTGCTCTTTCCAAAAATGATTGTTTCGTTCGCATTGGAGCCATATTAACGGCGCTAGGGCGAGTGAAAGTGAGCGAATATTTCGGGATTATGCCCGCTGGGCCGCACGGTGTAAAATACCTTACCACCCGCTAAATAAGGGTTAACGATCATTTGATACAGAGATAGAAATACACATGGGGTGGGGGGTATAGGGGAGAGGAGGGGGGGCGGGTTAGCGTGGTGGTGGTGACTGGGTGATTTTTGGCGGGTTTCTTACTTAAGGCGATTGTCTGGTGCCGTCTGGTAACTATGGTGATGGTTGGTTAGGGTCGGTGGGTGCCTGGTGGTGGATGGCTGGGGTACGGTTGTTTGTTTCACTGTCATTTCTCATACTCAAGGGACGGTAGATTCTCACAAATTTATTTTGGTAGGTCCGTGTCTCTCTGTCATAATTTACGAACACTTGATATGGATTTGGTACCTTAATCACTCAGTATGGCCCTATGTGTATCTTGGTCCAAGTTTATTGATGACTGGTAATTTGTCAATCATTACATTGTCACCTATCGCATAGGGGCTCTGAAGGGGCGTGGCGTCGAGCGAGGTGTCTTGGCACACTTGAGCAGTGTTAAGGTGTTCCACAGGTGTTGTAGGGGATCGATGGAGACGTCGGTGGTGGCTGTTTGTGCGAGGTGGTGGAATGGCAGCAACAAGGGGCGACTCCATATAGCCTTTCGTGGGGGGTGATACCGTCTTCCCTGGGACGTGAGTTTATGCCCCATTGAATAATTTTGATTTGTGCGGGCCAATCTTGTGTTTGTAAGGCGAGTAAGCGGGTGCGAAGTTGATTGCTTATTGTTTTATGACTCTGTTCTCACACGGCATTGCCTTGAGGCCAGTAAGATGATGAATGGGAGATCTTGAGGCCGCATATTTTGGCGAAATGTTCCCATACTTGTCCGGAGAGTTCTGGGGCCATTGTCAGATAGCAAGGTGATAGGTAGTCCAAAGTTGGCAAAAACGTTGGTGGCGAGGACTTCTGCGACGTTGAGAGCGCTGTGATCTTTGATGGGGCACGCTATTAGGAAACGGGAGTATATGCCGACGAATGTTACGACGAACCTTTTCCTGTTTTTTGCTGGAAATGGACCCATGACGTCTAAATATAGTGTTTGCGAGGGTTTACTTGCCGCTATTTTATCTGCGGGTCCTGGGGTCTTGCCTTGATCTTTGCCCATGGTGGAAGGTTTGCAGGATTCGGCTACACTCTTGCCGATGACAGATGGACTGGTGGTCCAGTATATCTGTTGGAAAACTTGCAAAAAATAAATCTGGCCCAAATGAATGCCGTTGCCTTCGTGGATAATGATGAATAAGTCTTGAGCGGTTTGGAGGTCGACCGCAATATGGCCAGGACTCGGTGCATAGTTGATCGCCTACTCAGTGGAGATTATAGAATATTTTTTTGAGTATCCACTTAGGTTTAATCTTGGACATCCAAGCTTTGAGTAACGGGGTGTCATCGTTGTGGGGGTCTTTTCGTTGCTGTTTGGTGGGTGATGAATATAACGGGACCAGGCTTGCTAGGGATGCGAGGGCTTGAGTGTGGAGGTTGGCTACTGGGAGACGAAAGAGAGCATCCACGCTTGTGTGCAGTTTTCCTGGCCGGTAAAGGATCTCAAAATCGAATTCCTCCAGGGTTTCTCGCCATCGCACCAGAAGTGCACAGCTGGTCTCCAATCGTCTTAACTACTGTAACGATTAATGACCGTTTATAATGTCTACTTTGGTGCCCAACAAAAAAGACCGGAAGTGGTTCATGGCCCAGATGACTCCTAAGCATTCTCGTTTTGTGGCCGCATAATTTCTTTGTGCAGTGTTGAGGGTGGAGCTGGCACAAGCGATGATGTGTTCGCGGCCGTCTTGGACTTGGGCGAGAACAGCGTCTATTGCGTACAGTGATATGTCGGTGTAAAGACGGAAAGGTTGGCTGTAGTACGAAAATGCAACGGTGGTGGCATTCACTAGGTGTCCCTTTAGTGTGTTGAAGGCATCATCTCTGGCTGGGGTCCACTGGAATGGTACTTCTTTCCTAGTTAGTTCGTGCAGGGGTCGAGCGATTTCTGCAACATTTTTAACGAATCTCGTGTAGTAGGTAGCAAGCCCGAGGAATGATCTGACGCCTTTTACGGTGGCAGGCGGTTTCTGTTCAGCTATAGCTGACAGTTTCTGAGGATCAGGTGAGATTCCCTCGGCAGAAACGATGTGTCCTAGGAAGTCAACAGTGGTGCGGGCCGTTTCGCATTTGGAGGGCTTGTGCTTTAATCCTGCATCTCAGATACGCTGGAAGACCTGATGAAGGCGCTGTAGATGTTCAGGCCAGATTTTTCCGTAGATGATCACGTCGTCCAGGTATGCCAGGCAGGATTCCCAGGTCAGTCCCTTCAGTACAGACTCCTTCAAACGAGTGAAAGTGGCAGGGCCGTTGCACAATCCGAAGGGGAGGACATTAAATTCATAAAGGTGTCCTCCACTTGTGGAAAAAGCTGTCTTTTGTTGATGTTCTTTCTTGATAGGCACTTGCCAGTATCCGGTTTGTGGGTCAAGGGTGGTGAACCACTTAGATCCGCGTAACGAATCTAGGGAGTCGTCGATCCGGGGTAGGGGCGTGGCATCTTTTGCGGTGGCATCGTTTAATTGTCGATATTCGACGCAGAATCCGGTAGATCCATCTTTTTTCTTTACCAGGACCACGGGAGAAGACCAAAGACTGACAGAGGGAGTGACTCTGCCGGCATCCAGCATTTCCTGGACCTGCCGATCTTCCTCCTGACGTTGTAGGGGGTCCTTCCTGCAGGACGGTTGCCGTATGGGGGGCTCAGTGGTGTGTATTAGGTGCTCCTCCATGGTGGTCTTACATATTTCTGTGGGGGTCTGAGTGAACACATCTGCGAATTCATTGAATAATTTGTTCATCTGTCGTTGTTGTTGTGTAGTTAGTTTCTCTGGAATGTGGGTCAGAGCAATAGTTGTGCCAGTGATGGGTTTCTCTGTTAGGGTGTCGTCAAAGGTTTCGAAATCCCCAATGATGAGACCTTTGTGTAGAGTGAGTGGTTCCTCTGAAATATTTGCTATTAATGCCGTGTTCATGGTTGAGGAGAGGATTGCAGGTTAAATTCGGCATCGATCTGATCGTGCTGGATCTATCTGTGGGGTGAATATCATCAGCTGCTCTTGCACCTGGCATAATGGTGCATTGCTGATGGTGCGGGGGTATGGAGATATGCTTTGTTAGCACGGCTGGTCCCACAATCGTGGGGATGGCAGAGGGGGTTTCTCGGCGTTGTAGAGGTGTGGCAATAGGGGTAGGTGTCGTAAATGGTATAGGTTTGAAGGCGTTGGTGTGTTTGTTTGTTGTTTTCTTTTTCTGATGGTTCACTTCTGGGGTAATCTGGTTGGTGGTGGTGGAGCTGGACCGTTTCTTAGGAATTTTGTTTCCCCCGATGATTTTGTGGGGGGTCACTGGTGGGGCAATTTTTTTTTTTTTTTAGCGTTAGTAATCGCCTTTCTCAATCCAGTTGAGCCGGGAGCTGCTGGAGCACATCTAATCCCATGTAGCCATCATACGGGGTACATTCAGAATAGAAGACCACGAAGGGGTGGTGGCACGAGGATTCTGGATGGGGCGTGGTGATGTGAAATGGTTGAGTCCCCCCCTGAATAAGGAGGGGTGTGTCTCCGGCACTGATTAAATTGGTGGTGTTAGCGTTCAGTGATCCCATTTTTCTGTGATGTTTCTGATAAAGAGAGTTAAATAGACAGGATCTGGCTGCACCCCTGTCTATCAGTAGACTGACGGGAATGCCTTGGATCTTTGCCAGGTGGTACACAGGTGGTGGTTTGGTGATAACAGACTCCCCCGCCGAAGCAATAATGGGCGGGGGAGGTTTTATAAACCCTGAATGGAGCTTTCTACCTCCTCCAGGATTTCTTCTTCCTCCTCGGTGGTGTGAATAAGGGCGATGTCTTTGGGAGAATATTCTTCCTCTTGTCCTTCCTCCTCTAATTCACGGGACTCCTCTTCCGCAGCTAGGGAGTCTTATTTTTTGCCTGATCCCTCATGAAGTGCAGGGGACAAGCGGAGTTGCAAGCTCGAAAATCAAAGGGCTTGATAGTGACAATGGGGTGGTCACGAGGCTGGTAGGTGTGGGAACCCCTATGAGGGCCTCTTCCGGCTTGGTTGAAGGGGGGGGTATACTCTTGGTGGTGTACTCTGAGGTGGCTGAGATCTGATGTTCTGGGGGCGGCCCTGCAGGTATGGCTGGGGGCGGCTCTGTTGTGGTCTTGACCCGTAATTGTAATAAGTTCCCTGTCTTTTGTGAGCCTGTGGATGGATGGGAAACCTCTTTATTGTGCCCACTATTGATGCTTTGGGGCGAGCAGCTAGCAGTTGGTAGCGGATGGTAATAATATCTTTGTGATATCCGGCAGGGTCGTGAATCGTGAAATGTTCTTTAATAAATGTTGGAAGCACTCGTAACAATGTATTGAACACTTGCTACTTCTGTTGGTCAGCAGTCTGAAAGGGGTAAGCGGATTTGATGTGTTGATGCAGTGCTGCTAGTGTCACGTCTATGTCTCCTTCATACTTAATGTCGTCGATTTTTGCCAAGGCCACGACGGAGCCTAATGACGGTTGTACGGCATCAACTACAATCGTACAGAACTGGTCCCATGTCAATGTTGGGGTTACCTGTCCAGCCACCAAGGAAACAGCTTTTCCCAGGTGGGTTTATAATACTGCGATTTTCTTGCGATTACTGTTGTTGGCCAGGTCGAGTACTGGCTTAACCATGTCCAAGTATGTTTTGATATCGTAAGTGTCCCCATAGTATTTAGGTATGGGGATATGTGAGCGATTATTCACCATAGTGACTAGTCTCATACAACGCTTTACTTCTGTCCATACTCCAGTTAGTATGACCAGTGTCAATGCTACGTAATCTGAGTTATGGTAGCGTTACATATCCTATTCATAGAGTTAAGTTGAACGATCCCGTAACCTTCAGTTGAACGTTGCATATTTCGGGAAGTTTCCGTAAACTTCAGTTGAAGGTTGCCCCCTCCCCCCATAGGACCCCCAAATGACCGAGGTGAGTGTTTTTTTGTGTGCTATTCATCATTTCTCACCTATTTCAGGTATTTAAGAAAATAAAACAATTTGAACAAATCGTCTGGTCTCACAGCATACTTTTATTATTAATTAGTGCTCAGTGGGTTAAATATTTCTCTCTTTAGGCCAATTAATGTTAATAATACAATTGGCATAGTGGCAGAATATTTGAATTATGCGTACTGTACTGTAATAACTTCTTCAAAATTTGAAATATATTTATTCAAATTAAGCATACTGTACTGTAATTTCTTAAATTATTAAATTCATTCGATTAACTATTTTCAAAATTAACACTCATCATATGCCCAAAAAGTTAGGCTGACTATGATCTTTTGTTTCTAAAAGCGTGTGTTTTTTCCAGCTCGGGATCAAATTATCATAGGCCCAAAGGGGTTAGGCTGATTAAGATTTTTTTTTTCTAAGAGCGTGTGTTTTATCCAGCTCGAGTTCAAATTTACCACATATGACTAAATTTTGGTGTTTAACTTTCTACATATTTCTAAACTAAAATTTTCTCCGGAATCTTCTTATTATTGTTTTGAATTTAAACTCAAAATTCTTAACCTTAATATCAAATTTACTATTACTTAATGAGTTAAATTTAATATCTCCTGACTGCTCTAGGCAATTTCTTACTCCTAATTCGTGAGTGTGTTTTAACTTTCAGCTCACGGTTTAATTTAATTGTCTACAATTTATTCGGCCTAGCATTTACAATATGATTTAACGTTGCTGCTAAAAAAACTTTTCTCCTAACACCATGGCTTCGACTGTACATCGGCGTCAGGCTGGACTTAAGGGCTCGTTGACAGTCCTAACCTCGGAAATTGACGAATTCCTTGACACAGCGTCTAAAGTTGAAGTGGAAGCCAGGTTCCACTGCATCCAAAAACAAACTGACAAGTATGAGGTCACACAGGAGGACCTGGCTGCCCTTTACGAGACAGACGCCGAATATATCAAGGAGTTAAGAGAAGATACCCTCTACCTAGAAAGCATGCAAATTATCATCGCTACATTGAAGTGAACCATATTTACCAAGGTAAAAAAGGAGCCAGGTCAACCAGATAAGAAGAAGTCCAACGTACAATTGCCACATCTAACTCTTCCAAAGTTTGACGGTGATGCCACGTTGTGTTCGGGTTTTTGGGAAATGTTCAATTGCACCATACATGATAATCCCGATCTCACCAACATACAACAATTCACCTATCTTAAGGGTCAGCTTCTGGGTGATGTGCATAAGTTAGTCGAAGGATTTATTGTCGAGAGTGCAAGTTATGCCCTTGCGATTGAGCTCTTGCAAGATACATATGGGCATCCAGATCGTATCAAAGCGGCTTATGTTACACAGTTTAATCAACTAGCTTCACCCAGATGCCAACCTGCTGATCTAAAGAATTTCTATGTAAACATGGAGAGTGTGATGAGGTCAACCATTAGCCATGGCATTTGTTTGGAGGAGTTTTGTGTGGTGACTCTTGTCAACAAATTACCATCACCATTGAAGGAGACAATTAAATGTGAAATATGAGATATGAGCCTGGATTATAAGAAATGTACCCAATGTTTCCAGGCTGAAGTATACAATATGGGAGGTCAAGACTAATTGGGAAGTACTCCAATGGCTACTGCAACATTTACTGCCCAGAGTGACAGCAGGACGTTCAACTGTGTCTTGTGTAGTGGTACCAATCATATGTGGTACAAGTGCTTAAAATACAAATTGGGACCTTTTAAAGTGAAAAGAGCCCGTCAACTAAATCTCTGCACTGGGTGTTTATCAAGCGAGCATGGCCATATGGGTTGTACTAACCCTCATATCAGAAGTTGCAAATTGTGTTAGGGTAAACACTTTCATTCCTTATGCACACAAAAGCAAAGGAAGGAAAGTAGAAAGTAGGGGAGGTGTGGTGGAGTGGTCTTGCCACTGGACTGGTAATCCAATGGTCCCGGGTTCAGATCCTGATGTATCAATGGGAAGATATTATTGGGATGGAATATGTGCTGTACCTACAGTAGTATCAGTGCATTACCACAAAGCCCACCGAAAAGCCAATAAAGTACCCTCATCGTTCCCTGATTAAATAGCACTGTATGAATATTCCCATATTCAAAATATGCTATAGGGGTGCAATGCCTGGTGAGTTATCTGCTCAACAGGTGGCGTTGTGTGTGTGTGTGTAAGAGAGAGGGTCCGAGTGTAGCGGGTCAGACAGTGAAGCACGGGAGCGAGGTGACTTCAGAGATGGGGTCACTTCGGGCCATGAGTGAGCACCGTGCCTCATGTGAAGGCAAGATAGCAGGTGCTCGTTGTACTCTACGTGTTTCACATGTCTCACTCCCTAGACTGAAACAAGACCTCACAGGCTTCACTGTTGATTGTACAGCGGTGAATGTTCAGGCTCTCAGCCTATGCCCGAGAGGGAGTAAGTTGGAAAAAAAGAAAAAAAGAAAAAAAATAAGCGGAGGATAAGCATAAGAGAGAGCATACTGCTGCTACGTCAATTACGTCAATTACAATGTCCGTTGCTATGGGTAAACAAACGGTAATCTTGGCTACTGTACAGCTGGTGGTGAAGGGTAAGGAAAGAAAATGTGTCTAAGTCAGATCACTACACGATCAATGTTCTCAGAGGTCATTTGTGAAGTTTTTTATTTTATCCTCCCTTTCCTATGAATCAAAAGGCACTGAGGAGTTATGTCTTCATGGATTTACCGGAAAACAAACCTCTCGGGAATATCCTATTGTAGCACTGTACTACAAACACAGAGGTAAATTTCATCAACTAAATGCAAATGGTTGAAGAATTGCCAGAACATAAGGGTGAACTTAGCCTAAAGTCTAAACTGGTTAGTTTGCAATTAAAGGCATAAAATTAGCCGATCCTCACGCAACGGACACAGATCAGTTGGAGCTGCTCATCGGTGCTTATCATTATTATGACATAGTGCGGCCTGGTTATAAAAGGTCAGGGAGTCTAATTCTGCTTTCTACCAAATACGGGTATGCCTTAAGCGGGTCATATGTGGCACAGAACACCAGCTCCAACACCGAATTAATTACTGCATTGAAAGTAGCAGTAACACTAACGGACGAATATATGTCTACTGGTAAAATTCCACCATGCAAAAATGATTTAAATATTTTGTGGGATATCGATCACATCGGGATAACCCCTAAGGAATATTCACAAGTTGAGCATCAAGCACTATTGGCATATGAGGTTACAGTTTTCTATGATCCTGACAGCCAACAATACCAAGTGAGACTCCCCTGGAACAACAAAAAGGATCAGCTGCCAACGAACAAATGTTTGGCGATAGGCCGACTTTGTGGTCTTCAGAGAAGATTCATAGAACCTGGCTTTTGTGAGGAATACTCAAAGATCATAACTGATCAGGTGTCTCGCAGATTTATAGAAGAGGTGCTTTTCGACGATTCAGATACCGGTCACTACTTGGCTCATAATGGAGTCATCAAGGAGAGCAAGAAGACACCAGTGCGTATCGTCTTTGACTGTTCAACCAAGGTGAGGGATCGTCAGCCCAGTCTTAATGACTGCCTGCATACTGGGCCCTCTCTGGTACCCGACTTGGCGCAGGTTTTACTCCGGTTTAGACTCCATCAATATGCCTGGGTGTCTGAATCTAGAAGGCGTTTCTGATGTTAAAACTCCATGAGGACGACCAAGACTATACTCGGTTTATGTAGCCAAAATTCCCACAGCAGCTCGATTCCCCCCTTTATTGTTACCGCTTTCGGGTGGTATTGTTTGGCGCCACTTGTTCCCAATTCCTTTTAAACGCCACCATTTTAAATAAGTTATCACTTATCGTAGAATACAAAATGTATTTGCTTGAGTTTGACTGCTAAGTTTTTTTACCCCTTGGGGATAGTTCTACCGGTGTCGATTAAATCAAGATTATTTCTTCAGCAACTTTGGAGACTAAAATTAGATTGGAATGAGGTTTTAACGGACGATTTGGTTCATTTAGGGGAGGTGTGGTGGAGTGGTCTTGCCACTGGCCTGGTAATCCAAAGGTCCCGGGTTCAAATCCCGATGTATCAATGGGAAGATATTATTGGGATGGAATTTGTGCTGTACCTGGTATCAGTGCATACACCACAAGCCCACCGAAACGTCAATAAAATACCCTCATTGTTCCCTGATTAAATAGCACTGTATGAATATTCCCATATTCAAAATATGCTATAGGGGTGCAATGCCTGGTGAGTTATCTGCTCAACAGGTGGCGTTGTGTGTGTGTAAGTGTGAGAGTCCGAGTGTAGGGGGTGAGACAGTGAAGCACGGGAACGAGGTGGCTTCAGAGATGGGGTCGTTTCGGGCCATGAGTGAGCACCGTGCCTCATGTGAAGGCAAGATGGCAGGTGCTCGTTGTACTCTACGTGCTTCACATGTCTCACTCCCTAGACTGTAACAAGACCTCACGGGCTTCACTGTTCATTGTAAAGCGGTGAATGTTAACCCTTAATGTTAAGGCTCTCAGCCTATGCCCGAGAGGAAGTAAGTTGGAATATATAAAAAAAAAAAAAAAAAAAAAAAAAAAAAAAAAATGAGTGTGAAGACATTATATCAGATCTTCGTCTCTGCAAGGGTTTTAATTTTCCTCGGAGAGTAGTCATGGATCAACCTGTTTCCATTCATGCCTTCTCAGACGCTGGCAAGGTCGCTTACAGGACTGTCATTTATATTGTTGACACGAGTGACAGCCGTCTTGTCATGGCGAAGGCTAAGGTCGCCCCGATCAAATCCCTTTCCATCCCTAAATTACAGCTAACTGCAATTCTGTTGGCTGCTAGACTCGTTCACTTTATCGAGGAAACCTATGAACATATATTACGTATTGGAGTGACAGCCAAATTACGCTTTACTGGTTACATAGCCGAAAGAAGCTACCAGTATACGTCACCAACCGTGTCAATGAGATTCATGCCCTGCTCCCGACCACACAGTTCCGGTTTGTGTCTACCAAAGAGAATCCAAGTGACTGCATTACTCGTGGTGTGTCTGCTAAATTTCTCATATCTTCTGCGTTGTGGTGGAATGGCCCATGCTGGCTTACTGATCCCAACAAATGGCCGGAGAATATAGATTTGAACGAGCAGCACACTGCTATTGTTGCACCAGTTATTGACTCAGCACCTAAAGAAGACACACGGTTATGGGACTGGGATAAATTCAGCAGCTACGAGAAACTACAACATGTTGCAGCATGGGTGATACGCTTCTTACAAAATGTAAAAGCAAAAATCAATGGCACACCGCCCACAGGTATTGCTCACCTCAATGTGAAAGAGATCAGAACTGCAGATAAAATTCTACATAAGCTCTGTCAACAAGAAGTCTATACACAGGCATATAAATTATTGGTTAAGGGAACAAAGTCCAGAAATAACCTGATCTGCCAGTTAGGCTTACACTTGAAGGGAGATTTAATACATTGTGGAGGCAGATTAAGATTGGCGGCTCTTTCTGAATCAAGTAAATATCCAATATTACTGCCCTCCAATCATCCCTTGACCCAACTTATAATAGATAGGTGTCACCGACTCTGTTGCCATTATGGGGTTGGACACATAGTCATGTAGACGGATACAGGGAGCACATTATAATCCCGTTGGAGTACTTCCTTTACCAGACCTGCGAACAACCCCAGGTGACCCATACAAAGTTACCAGGGTAGATTACAGTGGAGCAATCCCTGTTAAAGATTCGTCCATCTCTTAAGGTATATATGATACTTTTCACCTGGAACTGGTCACCCATCTCACTTGTGATAGCTTCTTACATGCATTCAGAAAATTCTACAGTAGACAAGGATATCCACGTATCATGCTGAGTGACAACTCTAAAACATTTATAGGGGCGTGAGCAATAACCCCATGATTCAGACCTGCTTTGCGGATGTGAAATGCGAGTGGCGATTTATTCCCGAGAGAGCACATTGGTTTGGCGCGATTTGGGAAAGAGCTATCGGGATCGTGAAGGCAGGTTTGAAGAAGGTCCTGGGTAGAGCTCTCATTTCGATTGAGGAACTCACATTGAAGCTGCGGTCAATGATCGCCCTCTATATTATGCCTCTGGTGATTTGGAGTACCTCACCCCAATCACACCCTCAGTACTGGTACGAAGATACAGACTGCGGGATCTTCCTGAGGAACATGATGAAGACGTCGTGGGAGATCCAGACTATGTGAGCAAGCAAGTGAAATCGGCCCGTTACAAATGAGGACCCTGGAGGACAAGGGGCGAATGCGCCAATACCTTACTTTCGAGTTATGAGTGTTTAAAGTCTGGAATAGGTGGCATACATAGAATATTACAGAATAGAATGTTATTGTATACCATTAGAATCCTCTGGAAGAGACAAATTGATAGAAAATATAAGAAAAAAAAAAAAAAAAAAAAAATGCACAATAGAAATTGATTTTTTTTTCAGCCTATAGTAATTATTGATCAATCTGCTTGAAATTTAATCCTGTATTAGATTTCCATGAAACTAAGATACTGTTAAATTTTCAGCCAAAAAAAGCACGCAAACGCGCGTGTGATTGGCCGGGAGGCGGGCCTTTAACCCGGGGAATGCTAGCCGGCCGCTCATTGGCTTGAGCGCGCGGGAACATTCGCCCCGCCACCTCCTACAATCCATACCTCCTCCGCCGCTACACAAGGTCGAAACAAGGGATTTAGAACCTAGGGTACTGAGCCCGCATGGGTGGGAATCGCAAAACGCTCTTCACATGCTCTTCACCACGTGATTTTCAGTGCTTCCATCTATCGGGAACCAGTCCTAACTCAATTTTGCTCATGGTGACACATTCGCCCCTTGTCCTCCAGGGTCCTCAAATACATTCGCAAACTGTCGCGAGACATTTGGCATCGCTGATCAACAGAGTATCTGGTAACTCTAAGAGAAGCACAGAAAAGTAAACTAGAACCGATACAGGGTCATTGGCCCAAGGTGGGTGATGTAGATACTGTCCACGAAGAGGGTCCTCACGCATTCCGGAAATTAGTACATATTGAGGAGCTGCTACTCGGTCGTGATGGTGAAGTTCGGGTAGCCAAAGTTCGAACCAAGACTGGTGTGATTACACGCCCTACTATATGCCTATATCCTCTAGAAGGAGATCTAGACCGCAAGGACAACCCCTCGGATCATGAATCCAGTGATGTCCCCCCCTTGGCCTCTACACCGGTGCAGCCTGTTGACCCGTCCAGCGGACGACCACGTCGACAGGCAGCCCAAATATCCTCCCAATCTTGGCGGCATAAACTTGCCTCTGGGCAATTGTAGATATTGTATCATTCGGTGGTGGGAATATGTCCATACTCCAGTTAGTATGACCAGTATTAATGCTACATAATCTGGGTTATGGAAGCGTTACATATCCTATTCATAGAGTTAAGTTGAACGTTTCCGTAACCTTCAGATGAACGTTGCATATTTCGGTAGTTTCCGTAACCTTCAGTTGAACGTTACGTATTTTGGGAAGAATATATTATTCTATGGTTAAATATGGGTAAGTAGTATTATAGTTTTCATATATTGTTATCTCTAGTTATTTATTGTTCCCATGTATCTCTTCTAAACTATTGGGATATATTTACCGCACGTTTTTTGCGTGCGCCAACCAAGTCACGAAGGACTCCAGGAAGAATTCCTTGCCCCATTCTCTTAGATACCTCCGTCCTATCAACACGTTACATCACCCTGTGTCATGTGTTCATTTAGTTAGGTGTATTAGCTTCACTATTAATTTCATCCATCATCTAATTAGTCATATTATTGAATCAGAAACTTAGAGTAAAATCATTAGTATTAAGTTAGCCTAGCCAAGCCACTTCCTTCCTTTTTCCTTATCCCACTAACATTGAGTCGAGCCCTACTGCTATCCGTCATCTTTGATCACCCCTCTGAGTTAGAACCATAATCAGGTAAGCCTTTTTTTACTTTATGTGTGTAAAATTATTCAAAAGTCCACAATCAAGTAGTAATTAACCACAACTCCTTTTGATTTCTGTGCGGAATGACTTTTCATCCCGAATCAAGAACCACCGTCTGCCACCAATGTTATACCAGGATTTTTACTGGGGTTGATTGGATAAAGGTAGGTTCTTACTCGACTGGAAAAACTAAAGTCAGACTACACATGCACAAAAGTTGTAAAGGATAAATATAATACAGACTACACACATGAGTTTTCTTATTAACGATCACTTGATACAAAGATAGAAATACACTCAACACATATAATACACTGTATACATTGAAAAATAACACAATAATATAACGCCAAGCACAGACGAGGATCCATGACAAACTTAGAGAATACACTAGCACTTCTATTCTAACACTGGATAGAGTCTTGAAGTAACACTAATACTGTTGATCTAGTTGTTTGTTGCCAAGTCTTTTCTTCTGTCTTCGTTGGGCCGCTTAGGTGGTCCTGCCGTGTGGTCAATGGAGTGGGGTTTATAGATGGACTATTTAGTTTGGGGCCTATAATAGTAGTTCCTTATGTCATGACACAGGGGGGCGTACTATCGGATTAACGCGAGCATGAGTGAGGACATCTTCCGCACTATGATTGCTTGACTATCCTGACTGTTATAATAGTCGGTGATGAAGTTCTGTTTCGGTAGTCTTGGATGTGGGGTCTTTAATGAACAGTCGCTCAAGTCATGACAGAGTAACTATTCATCAGGCGAATGTGAGGAAGAAGTGTGACCATGGACGTAACATCAACTCAAGGTACGTATCTTTGAAAACAAGGGAAAGTCGGTTAGAACAAACAAGCCATATTCTAATCCCTCGTATAGCGTCATGCCATAGAACTCTTAAATTCTGATCTAAATACTATTTCCAATTGGGGCAGAGAAAACCTTGTTAACTTTAATGCTTCCAAAACCCAATTTCTCCATCTATCTACCCGTCAGGATCTCCCAGCGGACTATCCCTTATTCTTCAACAATACAAAAATCAACCCTTCATCTTCTCTCAATATTCTTGGTGTCTCTTTTTCTTCTGCTCTCATTTGGAAGGACCATATTACCAGTCTTGCTAAGGCAGCCTCCCAGAAGCTGGGTGTGCTCAACCGCCTTAGGGGGTTCTTTTCCCCTGCACAGCTTCTTGCTCTGTACAGGGGCATAGTGCGCCCTTGTATTGAGTATTGTTCACATGTGTGGGGAGGTTCCTCTCACACCGCTCTCCTAGACAAAGTTGAAAGGAAGGCCTTTCGTATCATTAACTCCCGTCCACTCACCAACTCTCTGCAATCTCTCTCTCTCCGCTGCAATGTTGCATCTCTCTCGCTATTCTATCGCTACTATAATAATCAGTGTTCCTCAGAGCTATCCCAGTGCATACCACCTCCTTTACGTAGGGCACGTGGTACCCGTCTTGCAACTCAATCCCACCCCTACTCTGTGCAACTCTCCAACCCAAGAGTGAAACGTTACTCTCAAACTTTCTTCTACTCAACATCTGAGCTCTGGAACTCTCTCCCAGAATCAGTCTTTCCCTCTTCCTATGACTTAAATTGCTTCATACTCCGTGTGTCCAGGCATTTTGGCTCGAACGTCCCTTGATTTTGGCCCTGTCACTCTTTCAACTATGGGGGAGGCACTCGCTATAGGCAGTTATGCCTTTTGCCTCCCTCAATCACATAGAAAAAAAAAAAAAAAAAATGCATCAACATGTCCATGACTTAAATCACCCCCTCCTCCAGGATAATTTCTCAGTTCTCCAGTCGTGTCGATACGGAGAGGAACTCACAATAATGGAGTCCCTAATATCAGTGAAACTAAAACCTTCATTAGGTAGCAATGAAAAATCAACCGACCTCTTGTGTTTTTAACATCTTCATAATGTAAGTTATTTTTCGTGTTTCCGTATGTATAGTGTTTAGAAGTGTTGTGATTAACTTATAATGCTTGTGGTATTTATTATGTCATCTATGAATCTTTGTGTTTCTATATCACCAATTTACGATACGTATTTAGGTTTACCATAGTCTTTCTTCATATTTTCATACTATGTCATTTGTCTTAGTCTTTATGAAATTATTGTAATTCACTATAATACTAGTGTTTTCTTACAAGTGTGTGTATCTGTTATTTTTAGATTTACCTGATGATGGAGTAAGTGTCTCCGAAACGTTGCAATAAATATAGACAAGATGAACGTGCTGTTCTATCACGCCCTGGTGTTTCTCTTCATTATACACACACATATATATATATATATATACTGTATATATATAGGCTATATATATATATATATATATATATATACAGTATATATATATATATATATATATATATATATATATATTTTTGTTTTTCTTTCTTCCTCAACCTTCATCAAATTTAACCCTTATTAGCAGGTCCCACCTTAAGTCGGATAGAGAACCATGGACAAAAGAGCGCGTCTTGCC
This sequence comes from Paralithodes platypus, assembly GCA_032716605.1. Classification (NCBI taxonomy): domain Eukaryota; kingdom Metazoa; phylum Arthropoda; class Malacostraca; order Decapoda; family Lithodidae; genus Paralithodes; species Paralithodes platypus. Next base: position 24,137,594 of record CM064543.1, on the reverse strand, counting down.
TTACGTCGTATACGATTTTGAGCACATAATCGGCTCTGAGAGAGAGTCCACGCGGTGGGAGGACCGCGGGCGGGCTCTGACTGTTCAGCATGGACATAGTCCCGCCACTGACACCACCACCACATGTCTACACCTCCCTGGTCCTGCGATACAGGGTAAAAACTGAGGAAATTACTGTATTTTAGGGTTTTTCCCTTCGTATTGCAACATCGTTGCAAGAGAACCCGTGGTCGTACAAGGATGGTGCAGGTATCTTTGGAAGTTATTATCGCTCTTTCACGGATACATAAGTGTATTACGCTCTAGTTCTTCTTTATGCATGAAAAAGAGCGTGGAATGAAGCTCGTTTAGGGTAAATCTGCCCGCTTGGTAAGTAGTAGCGTTACAAAACCAGCCGATAGGGAGGTGTTAATGAAAATACCCCCAAGAATAGTTTGCACATATTTTGGTAGATAATGTACGTGTACCTCCTAAATGGCAGGCTTGCTTTCGCTCGCCAGGAAACAAATCAACGCCTTAAGGCACGAAAACTAATAAAATTGTTAAAAAAATAATGTGAAATGTGTTATGATCGCAAAACTAATGGGGCAAACGTCTTGAAGTATCTAAACTAATGGCGCTAAATATATAAAATAAGGGAGAAGGGGGGGCCAGAAAAAACACCCCCTGTAATTACTACTACATATGATAATAAAACCCCCCCTGTAATAACTACTACATATGATAATAAAACCCCCCCTGTAATAACTACTACATATGATAATAAAACCCCCCCTGTAATAACTACTACATATGATAATAAAACCCCCCCTGTAATAACTACTACATATGATAATAAAACCCCCCCTGTAATAACTATTACATATGATAATAAAACCCCCCCTGTAATAACTACTACATATGATAATAAAACACCCCCTGTAATAACTACTACATATGATAATAAAACACTTTTAATTCAATCCTACTAATGTTCCTTCCATACATATTAGGGAATGTGTATATTTATGTGACCAACTGTGCAGAGGCAAGTATCGTTCCCTCTGGGTTTGTCTGGTTCTCAGGTAAACAAACAAATGATGGTGATGATGATGATAATTATGGTGATGATGATAATGATGGTGATGATGTTGATAACGATGATGTTGATAATGGTGATGATGGTGGTGGTGATAATGATGATGTTGATAATGATAATGATGATGGTGGTGATGATAATGATGATGATAATAATGATGTTGATAATGATGATGATAAGCTAATTGTGACTAATGAAGGCTTGAATAACGTGAACTTTTATTCATTATATACTTCATTACTAAACAGGTTTAGAACTATCAAGGATCATGACAATGATGAATAAATCTACTATTTTATTCTATACTATTTTATCTATAATTTTACCTATCTATTTATCCTATTCTATCCCGTTCTCTGTCTCTGCCTCCCTCTTTCTCTGTCTGTCTGTCTGCCTGTCTGTCTCTCTGCTCTCTCTCTCACTCTCTCTCTCTCTCTATCTCTCTCTCTCCCAACTTCCCAACACCCCACTTTCCCCTGCATTAATTTGATTCCAAACTTTAAATCTTCTTATAGTCTTTGCGAATTTCCGTTTCCCGAGATTTTTCCAAGGTCATTTATTTTCCCGTGGTGGTTGTTATTAAAATTTCCCATCTTATTAATAAAATGTCCTCTCAATCTTATTCATATTACCCCCGCTCATGAATATTGTCGTGCGGGGTGTAGGTTTTGAGGAATGTGTGTGGGGGAGAAGAGGGGGGGGGGGGATTATGTATATCTGTGTGCATGCGTTTGTAATTATAAATAAGGAATAATAAACGTTGAATTGATAATTGTAGCCGTAGGGTGAAAATGTACAGATAAACTGTTATGCGTCGTTGTATTCCAAATGTTTACTTTCATAAGCTCCTAATTTAGGATAACTTAGAACATAATCCTGCCCGACAAGAACACAACTAGCATTCCTAATAATATTTCAAGATTACTCAATCTCAACCCCAAACACAATAAACACACGGAGTAATGACAATAAGTGTTTATTTCTTAAACACTAGGTACATCATCAGGCACATCTGGATCTTAACTATAGAGTATAAGTCCAATGGCAAATCAAAGGTGACTGGGAAAGAGTTAATTATCTTTTACTCTTTCATGAATATAATATATGGTGTCACTTACAAAGCATTAAACATGAATTATATAAAGTATACAAAACAAACATAAAATATGATGACAATATACAGTATATATGTGTGTTTGTGTATGCAGAGAGAAATAAATATAAACAAAGATGGACAACTGAGATAGTCCATTCAGGTGTACACAGGTAAGCTTGGCTGGGGAAATAAAAGGTCACCTGACCAGGTAAGCGGTCAAAGTTTGCCGCGCAAGAGGTTAGGGTCAAGGTTACTGCAGTCGCCTTGAATAAATATATTATTTAGTGCAACGTTAAATCAGGCTGACAAGATAGGAAGTTATTATTAATACTGGTGATAGGACAATTTAATTTGCAACTTAACTATAATAAGATACTGGGGAATAATCACTCGCACGATATACGAATAATAGTTATAGTCATAAATGAGCTATGATCACAGTTAATAATGAATTCAGATTCACAAAACCCGTAGTGAATAAATATAGCTGGAATATTAGCTAGACATACAGTGTGTTTGAATAAATTATCAAACCACTGGAAATAAAATAAAGGCACAGAACGAAGTAGTGACTGTTAATAGCCGAAATGAAGGCTGATAACAAAAATTATAACATAAAATAAAGACGCAGAATAACATAGCGACTTATAATAGCCAAATTGGAGGCAGATGAAATATAAAATATAACAAAGACACAGAACGACGTAGTGACTTATAACAGCCGAAAGTAAAGGCTGGTGACATACAGAGTGGTACGATATGAATTCCCCAACTGGCGATAAAATAGTATTTTAATCGTATAACGTGGTGGATCAAATTATTCGCAAGAATTATTATAGATAAGAAATAGTGAACACAAATTTATATAAATTCGACGGAACGGGTTTTTACTTTTAACACAGAAGAAATGGTATTATCAATGATCTTATACGAAAATTAGACGGAACACTGTCCGAGAAATTAGTTTACTAGAAAAGGATAATTTATACTCTCTTCGTACACTTCACTCTCAACTTGGACATTTAATATATAATAATACAACTGGATAAGATCTGCGAGTGTTCACAAATTATTACGTGTAGTGTAGGGTATATATCGTGGTTAGAAAATATATATAACGTTTGATATGGAGTTTAAATCAGTTAAAACCCAGGATATTATACATATAACTAACCGGTACATGTGTGGTTTGTTCTCATAATGCGAGAGAATTTGGGCAAGGAGAATCCATAATAGGCCTCTAGGATAACGTTATATTGAACACTAACATATCTTATATACCTTCACAATAATTCCCAAAACTCAATAACACAGAGACACTTATGTTAGTGGGTGATGAGGAGAAGTAAGATCCATCAGAGGGAAACTGGTTGACGTAGGACTCGTAGTTCTTCCTTCTGTTTGGCACCAGAGGGAACTGCCGCTCTCACACACAACTAGAGAATGTCACTTATAGTTCCTCTAGCACACCTCCCTGCTCCCCGCAAACATGGGTGTATATCCACTCGATCGCCCTGGAGCTAGTAGAAGATATTGCCTCGTGTTTGCCTACCGATCATATATTTCGGTAAGGTAATATTCAGATGATAATTTGAGTCTTGATTAATTCATTTTGGAATAGTAGGGACATGTAGATTTTGATCCTTAATTATTGTGAAGGTAATAATTGCCTTAAAAACTTAATTGACATAGGAATACTTGGATATTGTTATTCTTTATTTCTTAATATTAAACTCATATTTTAGAAAGCTTGCATGGTTACAGGATAATTGTGTTGCATTAATTGTTATTTTCCTCTATTATTCAGGTGTATGCAAAGCTTTCCTTGCTCTCTGTTGATCTGTTATTATTGATAAATGTGATTTTCTGCACTGCATAGTTGGTTATGCTGATCACAACTGTTGAAGTAGAACATCTGATGTTGATGAAGCATTAACATAAACTCTTCTTCATTGTAATTCAAATCCGGTTCTTGCATTGTATACGCCTTTGTCTTGTATCTCGGACATTGTGATTGGCCCGGACGAGACCCAAGTGATTGGTCCGGAAGGAGCCCAGGTGATTGGTCCGGAAGAGGTCCTGAAGTTCTCGTAGGTCTCGGTAGATGACGTTGATTTATGCTGGTAGACTGCTCTGTTTATTTACACCATAGAGGGTATTGATTTGCGATGATATACTGTGTTGTTTATTTTTCTGCTCGCGTCTGTGCCCTTCGCTTTGCTCTTTTTCTCTCCTTGATGTTGGTGAGCCTGGCTCTGGTGAGTGGTGTCTCTCCGTGGTTTGTGAGGACATCTGATGTGGTTGCTAACTTGTCTTCTTGCAAGCCTGTCATCTCACCACCTTCTTCCAAAAAAAATCTCAACCCCGAGACTTGAGTTGGTACGTCCTGTAATTCTTCGTCAGGATGCATGGTTTTAGGCCGTGGAGGAAGCGGCACCAAACTATTGTTGAAATATCGTTTGGTGCGTTTGAGTCATACATCATGGTGAGCTGGATTGACACAGGAGATAAGGTAGCCTCGTGAATCAACTGAGCTGGTGATAAGATGGTTGTCATGGTTATTCCGTTGTACACAAAGATGCTGTTTATCTTCATGGTGGACTGGGCAGGATCAGTATTGGAAGGTGTTGGTGGTTCTGCTGCTGTCTGGGAGATGACTGGGGAAATGGTGGTACTGGTGGTGTTGTTGACCTTTGCCACGCCACAGAGGAGAGGAGTTTGCTGCCCTCTAGGTCACTCCCTATTTTAGGTGACGTCACAGTAGGGATGTGGACAACTTGAGCAGGGTGTGAAGTTGGCGTCGTCATGGTAGGCGAGGTGACAGATGGGGCCGGCAGAGCATGGCTGGCTGGATTGAGAGGTGTGGCAGGTGACCTCGCAACAGGTGGGGCAGTGACCTGGGTAGGTTGCGAAGAGGTGTTTGTCATGGTAGGTGATATGACAGGTGTGGTGGCTTTGGTGGGGGGCCACCTCCTAGTGGTTGGGTTGAAGGTAGGCGCCCAACGTTTTGGTGGAGTCACACGTCTGCCAGATTTCTTACATGGAGGATTTGAAAAAGATTGGGTTAATAATGAGGAAGGTCTTGACTTGGTTGTTTGCATGAGTGAAGGTGAGGTGATGGATGTAGTGCGTGATTTGGATGATTTAGAGATATTGGGTGAAGAAGTAGAGGGTTGTAGTGAAATGGATGTAGCAGTAGTGTGAGGCGGTATTTTATGGCTAGGGTTGGTTGGCTGAGGAGATTGAATAAGAGGTTCAGGAAGTTTATTGGGGTGGTTGGTTGAGTACTGGATGAAACAGCAAAGGTAGGAAGATTTGCTTTGGATGAGGTGGTAGAGAGAGGAGTAGAAGGTTGTTGAGGCAGAATAGATTTAGTCTGAGTGGGGAGGGTAGGCGGAGCATAAAAAAACGCGAATAGGAGGAGGTAGTTTGCTGGATAGGTTGATATGATAGGGGTTAGAGGAAGGAGGAGGAGGAGGGGTAGGAAAATGAAAAGTTGTGTGTTTCACATTTTGTACAGGTGGTTTTATCACCACTGGAGAAGGAGTGATGGGTGGAATGAAATATGGTGTCAATGATTCTGTGGAGCCTAAATTTTGGTTATTAATTGCAGGCAATGTGTCATTATCTTTTGGGTCAGCAAGCATAGTGATATTGACATCAATGGGCTGAAACCTACGGACATACCTATTTCGGTAAGTGCGTGACTTTCCGTAATGATTTATGGTGACCTGGTAACAGTTTGGTACAGTGAGTATTTCAAAAGGTCCTTTATATCTTGGCTTGAGCTTGGAAGGTACAGGAAGTTGGGCAACCATGACTAGGACGCTGACTTGGTGAGGACTGACTTTTGGTGTTTCGTTAGGTTGAAGATCCTGTATGTATTGGAGTTGTCGAAGTCGGTTTTTCAGGTAGACTAAGGATTGATAAAAATTTGAGGAGTGCTCATATGGGACAGACAGGTGACGTAATGGCAGTAATAGGGGTGGTATCCCCAAAACTCGTCAATGGGGTGAAACTCTGTCTTGGCAGGGGCAGGTATTTATCCCCCACTGTACTATGTTGACTTGACTGGGCAGGTCAGTGGTGTTCATTGTTGTAGGCGAGTCCTTACTTGATTTGCAATGGTGCGGTGACTTCTTTCACAAATAGAGCTCCCTTGAGGCCAATAATGGGATGAATGGCTTATTTTAAAGCCGCTCATCTGAGAAAGTTGCGACCATATGTGACCTGTGAACTCGGGGGCATTATCTGAGTGAATAGCTTCAGGTAGGCCAAAATAAGGAAATACGTGCTGTATCATGGCTTCAGCTACGGCTAAGGCAGAGTTTTCTTTTACTGGACAGGCGATTACGTACTTGGAATACGTGTCCACGAAGGTGATAATATATCTGAAACCTTTTATACCTTCCATGGGTCCCATTACATCAACTGCTAGCAATTGCCATGGTTTGGAGGCTACTAACTTTCCTGTAGGTCCGGCGGTGCGGGTACGGTCTTTGCCTAAAGCACAGGCCTGACAAGCTTCTGTGATTTTCTTGGCGGTGATGTATGGAGAAGGAGTCCAGTATACTTGTTGGAAAGTTGATGTTAATTTTCTCTGAGCCAAATGAATGCCATTGTGAGAGTGCAGGGATTGCATAGTTGGTACGGCAGAGCTGGGGGTAATTACAATTTTACCCTCTGGAGTGTATACATTATCTCCTCTTCGTTGCAGTTGTGAGAAAAGGTGTCTAGGCATCCAATCTGGGTTTTCTTGTTGTTGAAACTGTTGTAGGAGGTGTTGTTGATCTTGGTCTGTAGAATTTTGGTGATGAATGGCTCGAATGGTTTGAGTATCCAGTTCTGGGTTGGATGTGTTTGGGTTGTATGTTGTTGTTGACTCAGTTGGAAGTCTAGATAGAGCATCGGCATTTGTATGCAACTTTCCAGGCCTGTAAGCGATTTCAATGTCGAATTCTTCCAACGATTCACGCCATCTGACAGTTAGTGCATTCTTAGTATCAGATTTGCGTAGCCATTGGAGGGCGTGGTAGTCCGTAATGATGGTGACCTTGACACCAGCTAGATACGCTTTGAAGTGTTGCATAGCCCAAATTATTCCTAAACATTCTCTCTTTGTGACGGGATAGTTTATTTCAGCTGGGTTGAGAGTTCGGCTTGCATATGCAATAATGTGTTCTCTTCCTTCTCTGGTTTGACCCAGAACTGCTCCAATACCATACTGTGACACATCGGTGTAGAGACAGAATGGTTTGGTATAATCAGGAAAAGAAACAACTGGAGAGGCTACTAGTAATTCTTTCAAGGAGTTAAATGCTTGAAGGTGTTGGTTTGTCCATAAAAATAGTTATTCTTTCATGGTGAAATCATGGAGAGGTTTGGCAATGGTGGCAACATTTTCACAAAGCGACGATAGTATGACGCTAATCCAAGACATGCTTGGACCCCCTTTACATTGGTGGGAGGAGTTATGGTACTGATTGCTTGCCATTTTTCTGGATCTGGGGCAATTCCTTCTTCTGAGACTATGTGGCCTAAAAATTTCACTTCTTTTTGAGCTAAACTGCATTTGGAAGGTTTGAGCTTTAATTTAGAATCTCGAATCCGTTGGAATACTTGTCTGAGTCTTTGGATATATTCAGCCCAGGTTTTACCAAAAACAATTATGTCATCTAAATAGGCTAAACAAATTTCCCAGGTTAATCCTTGTAGTACAGATTTCATGAGTCTAGAAAACGTGGCTGGGCCGTTGCATAGGCCAAAAGGCAGTACTGTGAATTCATATAATCTTCCTTGGCTGGTAGCAAAAGCCGTTTTCTGTTGATGTTCCGGAAGTACGGGTACTTGCCAATATCTGGCTTGCAAGTCGAGAGTGGGAAACCATTTAGCGCCTAGTAAGGAGTCTAAGGAGTCGTTAATGCGAGGTAATGGAGTGGCGTCTTTGATGGTTACATCATTAAGCTGTCTGTAATCTATACAGAACCTGGTAGATCCATCTTCTTTTCAGATGAGTACTACTGGGGATGACCATGGACTAGTGAAGTGTTGTACAACTCCTGTTGTTAGCATGTCTTTCACCTGTAATTCTTCCTCGTGTCGTTGGATTGGGATTTTCCTTTGGATCGGCTGTTTTATTGGTTGTCCTACGGTATGGATGGGATGGTGAAGTACATCAGTCTTCCCGACGTCTCGACTGGAGGTGGCAAAGATGTCTTGAAATGAAGTCATCAAGTCACGTAAGTCAATTTGTTGTTGATGGGTTAAATGAGAAGGAATGTCAGGTAGTGAGGAAAAAGAGGGAGAGGTATTATCTGAGGGTAAGGATAGTTCGTCTGCATATGTTTCAATTCTCCGATCGCTAAACCTTTAGGCAATGTGATAGGTTGATCTGAGATATTTGCAATTTTAATGCAATTTAATTGGCTAGAAATAAGGGCTGGAGCGGTCAGGCAATCTCTGTCAAAAGGACATTGGAGGTTCGGAGTCATTATAATATTACCAGGTAATGTAGGGAGGATAGGTATCCATTGCTCATGATAAGGAGGAAGTGTCACTATTTTTGCAGTGAAAGCTTGAGTCGTCTGTACTAGGCATATTATATGGTTGGTTTGTCTTGTTTCTCCTGACTGATATTAGACTTTAAATCAGGTGTTACGTTATGCACTGTTTTAACAGTGGGAGTGCCCTTGAGCTCTGTGAGTTTCTTGATCGTGTGTTTTTTTTTTTTTTTAGCAGAGGTGCGAACTTCAATGTTCTTTGTTGACAGTCAATGGAGGCTTGCAGGGAGGTGAGTAAGTCGAGACCCAAATATCCATCGTATTGGGTCTCTTGGGGGGTGTATATCATGAAAGAATGACTTGTCCCGTGATTGGGAACAGGAGTACTAACATAATAAGGGGCAGTCTCTCCACAGTTAGGAATGATGCCATCATTAGCGTCTATCAAAACTATGGTGAAGGGTTCAAGGGGGCCAAAAGATTTGTGATGTTGGCGCAAGAAAGAAGAGAAGAGACATGAACGGGAAGCCCCCGTGTCAATTACAAGTCTGATTTTCACCCCATTTAAAGTGAGGTGTTTGTAGATGGGAAGTTTCACAGTGTCTGTCTCATCCTGAGCCCCCGCCAGTTTGACAATTCGGGGACCGGGGCGGATTAAAAATTCAGGGTGTCCTGAATATCTGTAGTCTCGTGTACTACTTCAGGCTCTTCAACATCTCCTTCTTTGTAATTTTCTTCAATCCCTGCGGTCCCGTCTTCATTTATAGTGGTCACGCGTCGGGGCTTAATCCAGGGAATCTGAGCCCATAGAGTAGGAAACCTGAACCTCAGTTCGGTTAACTCTGTAAATTATTTCTTCAGCGAAATCAAAGGACATTGGGAAGTGCATGGCTTCCATTCAAAGGGGCGAATTCGGACCCATTCCTCAACTTTCTCACTTGGACGTGGCACCGCAGGGCTAGGTGAAGATGATGTAGACGGGTGAGTGGTAGTTCGGCTGATGACGGCGATCTTGTCATGTTCCTTTGATTTTCTCAAAGCCAAGAAACGCCGAATTACTGGCATGTCTTCCTCATAACCCTTGGGCTCTGCTATAGCAAAATGATCTGCTACTGCAATAGGAAATATCCTCAACAGTGCTTTGAATATTCCTTTTTTCGTTGAGCTTTAGTATCATCAGGAAATGCTGTCACGGCCAGTTGACTTAATTTATTGATCGTGTCATCTAAGTCTCCTGCATACTTGACCTCGTGAAAGTGACGGTCTGCTATCGTCTGACCTAATGATGGGTTGATAGCTAGCTTAGTGTACTCTTCGAACTGTGCCTAGGTCAACTGAGGAGTGTCACGCACATATCCGGATACGCGAGCCGCATGCTTACCTAGTTTCTTCACCACTGTATGAATCTTTGCATTTTCATCTTTCCTGAATAAAATGTCCAGGACCGGTTTGACAATTTCTAGGTATGTATTGATGGTCCTCTTGTTTAAAAAAATAATGTTCAGTGCTTTACTAGCCATGATGAATCTTGTATCTGAGGTGATTGAGTAATAATTTAGAAAACAAAGCTGTTATGCCGTATCAAGACACAGCTGCCACCAGTGTTATGCGTTATTGTATTCCAACTCGCTGTAATGTTTACTTTCGTAAGCTCCTTAATTAGGATACCTTAGAACATAATCCTGCCCGACAGGAACACAACTAGCATTACTAATAATATTTCTAAATTACTCAATCGCAACCCCAAACACAATAATCACACGGAGTAATGATAATAAGTGTTTATTTCTTAAACACTAGGTACATCATCAGGCACATCTGGATCTTAACTATAGAGTATAGGTCCAATGGCAAATCAAAGGTGACTGGGAAAGAGTTAACTATCTTTTACTCTTTCATGAATATATGGTGTCACTTACAAAGTATTAATCATGAATTATATATACAATTATACAAAACAAACATAAAATATGATGACAATATATATGTGTTAGTGTACGCAGAGAGAAATAAATATAAACAAAAATGGACAACTGAGATAGTCTACTCAGGTGTACACAGGTAAGTGTGGCTGGGAAAATAAAAGGTCACCTGACCAGGTAAGCGGTCAAAGTTTGCCGCTCGAGAGGTTAGGGTCAAGGTTACTGCGGTCACCTTGAATAAATATATGATTTAGTGCAACGTTAAATCAGGCTGACAAGGTAGGAAGTTATTATTAATACTGGTGATAGGAGAATTTAATTTGCAATTTAACTATAATAAAATACTGGGGAATAATCACTCGCACGATATACGGAAACAAATTATAGTCATAAATGAGCTATGATCACAGTTAATAAGGAATTCAGATTCACAACACGAGTAGCGCATAAATATAGCTGGAATATTAGCTAGACATACAGTGTGTTTGAATGAATTATCAAACCACTGGAAATAAAATAAAGGCATAGAACGAAGTAGTGACTGTTAATAGCCGAAATGAAGGCTGATGAATTATAACATAAAATAAAGACGCAGAATAACATAGCGACTTATAATAGCCAAAATGGAGGCAGATGAAATATAAAATATAACAAAGACACAGAACGACGTAGTGACTTATAACAGCCGAAAGTAAAGGCTGGTGACATACAGAGTGGTACGATATGAATTCCCCAACTGGCGATAAAATAGTATTTTAATAGTATGTGGGTGGTGGGCTGACCCTTTGTCAGAGTGAGGGTTGGTGTCCTCTACTTCCCATAGCCCCTTCTATCTTTTTCTCCTTCTGCATCTCTAATTTTTTCAAATGGCGTAGGGATGCGGCGACCCCAACGCCCGCCACTTTCTGGTGCAGGTAGCCTCCTCTGTGGTGGAGGGGTGAGAAATTTCCACCACCGCTTTTCTCCGGTGAGACGTAGAAGTCGGCTAAAGGGGATCGGGGGCGGGGGGCCTGGTATCCTTCTCCCCTTAAATAAATCTACCAAAAAAACGAGACAGAGATAGGGGCGAGGGAACGCGTTCGTGGTCCCGGACCCTAAGAATAGGAGCTTTGAATGTGCGTGGATGTAGTACGAATGAGAAGCGAGAGGATATTGGAAGGTTATTTGAAAGAAGGATGTATGATGTCCTTGCACTGAATGAAACAAAGATGAAAGGAGAGGGAGAAGTGGATTTTGGAAACGTGATAGGTAGAAAGTCTGGAGTAGACGAGGGAGTCAGGGGGAAAGAAGGAGTGGCTATTATTGTGAAGGAGGAGTTGAGAGAGTTTATAAAAGAGTGGAAAGAGGTGTCATCAAGGCTAATGTGGGTGAGAATGCGGTTTATGGGTGAAAGGTGGGTTTTTGTAAGTGCGTATGGACCAGGAAGTGAAAGAGAGTTAGACGAGGTAGAGGGTTTCTGGGAGGATTTGAGAGATTGTCTACAAGGGTTTGATGAAAATGAAAATGTTATAGTTTTAGGGGACCTAAATGCTAGGGTAGGAAATGAGCCTGTTGAGGGAGTCATCGGTAGTTTTGGTGTGGATGGTGTAAACGAGAGTGGAGAAAGACTGAAAAATGTATGTGAAGAGTGTAGATTGAGTGTAGGTAATACGTTCTTCAAAAAAAGGCGTATACACAAGTACACCTGGCATAGACTTGTGAGGGGAGAGATTGTAGAGAGGGCATTGATGGATTATGTGCTGGTGACAAGGGAAAGATTGTGTAGACTGCTGGATGTGAATGTGATGAGAGGTGAGGCGGAGGGTATGTCAGATCATTACCTGGTGGAGGGAAAGCTAAGAGTTAAGAGTTACAGGAGAATAAGAGACAAGCGTGAAGTAAGAGAGGTAATAAAAGTTAGTGAGTTAGAGAAGAGTGAAAAAGAGAGGGAGTACAAGGAAAGACTAAATGAAAAGTGGATGGAAGTGAGAGAGGTGGAAGAGAGAGAAGTAGAGGTTGAATGGCAACAGTTTAAGGAAGGAGTGAAAGCAAGTGCAGAGGTAGTATGCGGCAAAAGGAAAGTAGGAGGCAGAGGTATCAGGAAGGGAAGCGAGTGGTGGAATGATACGGTGAGAAAGGCAGTTGAGGAGAAGAGACAGTGTTTTGAGAGGGTTTTACAGGATGGTAGTGTTGAGGTATGGGAGAGGTACAAGGAGAAAAGGAGAGAGGCAAAACGGAAAATTAGAGAAGCGAAAAAAGATGCAAACGAAAGGTGGGGCCAAAGGCTGAGTGAGAATTTTGAAGAACGAAAGAAGATGTTCTGGAAGGAGGTAAATAAAGTAAGGAAAGGAGGACAAAAGAGGGAAGAGTCAGTTAAAGATGAAAATGGAGAATTACTAGTGGAACCAGTTGAAGTGAGGAAAAGATATGCCGAGTATTTTGAATCTTTGTTAAATACAAGAGATGGAAGAGAAGCAGTGATTGAAGCAGAGGTGGATGGAGATAGGTTACCCAGGCCACCCAGGTGGCAGGGAATGAATGAAAGGATTGAGGAAAATGAGGTGAAAGAAGCAGTGAAACAAATGAGAGCGGGAAAAGCAGAAGGTTTGGATGGTATTGCTGTGGAGTGTATAAAGAAGGGTGGAGATGTGATAATAGATTGGTTGGTGAGACTTTTCAATGTGTGCTTTGCTGTGTCAATGGTACCAATAGACTGGAAGAGTGCATGTATTGTGCCGTTGTACAAGGGGAAGGGAGATCGGCAGGAGTGTTCAAGTTATAGAGGTATTAGTTTATTGTCAGTGGTTGGAAAGCTGTATGGCAGGGTGTTGATAGAGAGGATAATAAAGTGTACGGAAGTTGCAATAGGAGAAGAACAGTGCGGTTTTAGGAGGGGAAGAGGGTGCGTGGATCAGATGTTTGCAGTAAGACAGTTATGCGAGAAGTATTTAGGGAAGCATAAGGAGATATTTTGGGCTTTTATGGACTTGGAAAAAGCATATGATCGTGTGGACCGTGAAGCAATGTGGAAGGTGTTAAGGATTTATGAAATTGGAGGAAATTTGTTAGAAGCAGTTAAGAGTTTTTATGAAGGGAGCAGAGCATGTGTGAGAGTAGGAAATGGTGAGTTGAGTGAATGGTTTGAGGTAAAGGTAGGTTTGCAACAGGGTTGTGTAATGTCACCATGGCTGTTTAATATGTTTATGGATGGTGTGGTGAGGGAGGTGAAAAGGAGAACTATGGGAAGAGGATTGGGTTTAGTAGGAAAGAATGGTAGAGATTGGGAGTTGATCAGTTGCTGTTCGCTGATGACACAGCATTGGTGGCGGATTCTGATGAGAAACTGCAGCGGGTAGTCAAAGAGTTTGGTCTGGTTTATGGAAGGAGGAAACTGAAGGTGAACGTCAATAAAAGTAAAGTAATGGTGTGTAATAGGGGAGAGCATAGGGTGAATCTAGATGTGAGGCTGGATGGGGAAATATTGGAACAAGTAGAGTGTTTTAAATATCTAGGAGGAACGATAAGCAGGAATTGAGGTATGGAAGTGGAGGTAAAACAGAGAGTGTGTGAAGGAAGGAAGGTTTTCGGAGCAATGGGAAGTATGTGGAAGACGAGAAATCTTGGAGTGAAAGTAAAAAGTGCACTGTATCAAGGAATTGTTGTGCCAACAGTGATGTATGGGGCTGAGACATGGGCTCTGAAGAAAAAGGAGAGAAGAGGGCTGGATGTGATGGAGATGAGCTGCTTGAGGAGTATGTGTGGAGTTACTCATAGAGACAGATTGAGAAATGAAGAGATACGTAGGAGAGTGGGGCAGCAGGAACATTTGTCAGCCAGAGTGGACAGAAGGGTGCTGAGCTGGTATGGTCATGTTGAACGAATGGGAGATGAAAGGCTTACAAAGAGAATATGTGAGTCAGGTACAAGGGGAGATAGAAGGGCAGGAAGACCCCCATTGAGATGGAGAGACTGTGTAAGAAAGGCTTTGGATGATAGAGGAATGACTATAGATCAGGCAGGGGAAGTGGTGGTGGACAGGAGTGAATGGAGAATGCTTGTGAATAGTTGAGTGAACACGTGGTCATTTGGAGTAAGGGGTCGGGCGCAAGTTGGACTAGATAATAGTCCATCAGGCGCCTGGCCCGGGGAGACGATTAATATGAAGGGTGTGCCTGGAAGTGTGGTGGGAGGGCTTGTCGCTTTGGCTCCGCTGCATGTCTGCCTGCCGAGATCGGAACCTCTCCTGGTGGTCAGGGGCCGGGGGAGTGCTGGAGCGACCTTGGTAACCCTGGTCTCTGGGTCTTCTCCTGGGTGACCTGGATGTGTGAGAGTTTGTGTTTTTTATCTGTGTTTATTTTTTGTTTTATGTTGTTTTTGTGTTTTCCCTGTTCTTGCTCTATCTTGAGTCGGCTACCCCCAAAATGGGGATTGGGCCTGAGCATATAGATAGATAGATAGAATCGTATAACGTGGTGGATAAAATTATTCGCAAGAATTATTATAGATAAGAAATAGTGTGAACACAAATTTATATAAATTCGACGGAACGGGTTTTTACTTTTAACACAGAAGAAATTGTATTATAAATTATCTTATATGAAAATTAGACGGAACATTGTCCGAGAAATTAGTTTACTAGAAAAGGATAATATTTACTCTCTTCGTACACTTCACTCTCAACTTGGACATTTAATATATAATAATACAACTGGATAAGATCTGCAAGTGTTCACAAATTATTACGTGTAGTGTAGGGTATATATCGTGGTTAGAAAATATATATAACGTTTGATATGGAGTTTAAATCAGTTAAAACCCAGGATAATATACATATAACTCACCGGTACAAGTGTGGTTTGTTCTCATAATGCGAGAGAATTTGGGCAAGGAGAGTCCAGAAGAGGCCTCTAGGATAAGGTTATATTGAACACTAACATATCTTATATACCTTCACAATAATTCCCAAAACTCAAAAACACAGAGACACTTATGTTAGTGGGTGATGAGGAGAAGTAAGATCCATGAGAGGGAAACTGATCGACGTACGATTCGTAATCTTCCTTCTGTTTGGCACCAGAGGGAACTGCCGCTCTCACACACAACTAGAGAATGTCACTTCTAGTTCCTCTAGCACACCGCCCTGCTCCCCGCAAA
Organism: Paralithodes platypus; assembly: GCA_032716605.1. NCBI lineage: Eukaryota > Metazoa > Arthropoda > Malacostraca > Decapoda > Lithodidae > Paralithodes > Paralithodes platypus. The sequence continues at coordinate 24,121,865 of CM064543.1, read as the reverse complement.
CATGGGTGTATATCCACTCGATCGCCCTGGAGCTAGTATAAGATATTGCCTCGTGTTTGCCTACCGATCATATATTTCGGTAAGGTAATATTCAGATGATAATTGATTAACTCATTTTGGAATAGTAGGGACATGTGGATTTTGATCTTTTAATTATTGTGAAGTTAATAATTGCCTTAAAAATATAATTGACATAAGAATACCTGGATATTGTTATACTTTATTTCTTAAAGGTGGGGCCTCATGGGTTGAGGTAAACATGGAAAAATAATCGCCAACCTGCATATAATTATCTTGTAAAATGCAATGTCACTGAAATAATTATTAACAATGGTATAAAGGATTTTGCGGATCGTCTATACCAGGCCTGTGACGTCATAGTGACGTCACACCATTATCCTCATCCTGGACTGGATGGTGGACTTACACTCCTGTGACGTCACAGGCCCGGTATAGACGATCCACAAAATCCTTTATACCATTGTTAATAATTATTTCAGTGCCATTGCATTTTGCAAGATAATTATGTACAGCTTGGCGATTATCATTCCATGTTTATCTCAACCCATGAGCCCCCACCTTTAATACTAAACTCATATTTTAGAAAGCTTGCATGGTTGCAGGATAATTGTTTTGCATTAATTGTTATTTTCTTCTATTATTCAGGTTGTATGCAAAGCTTTCCTTGCTCTCTGTTGATCTGTTATTATTGATAAATGTGATTTTCTGCACTGCATAGTTGGTTATTCTGATCACAACTGTTGAAGTAGAACATCTGATGTTGATGAAGCATTAACATAAACTCTTCTTCATTTTAATTCAAATCCGGTTCTTGCGTTGTATACGCCTTTGTCTCGTATCTCGGACATTGTGATTGGCCCGGACGAGACCCAGGTGATTGGTCCGGAAGGAGCCGAGGTGATTGGCCCGGAAGAGGTCCTGAAGTTCTCGTAGGTCTCGGTAGATGGCGTTGATTTATGCTGGTAGACTGCTCTGTTTCTTTACACCATAGAGGGCGTTGATTTACGATGATTTACGGTGTTTTTTCTTTTTCTGCTCGCGTCTGTGCCCTTCACTTTTCTCTCCTTGATGTTGGCGAGCCTGGCTCTCGTGTGTGGTGTCTCTCCGTGGTTTGTGAGGACATCTGATGGGGTTGCTAACTTGTCTTCTTGCAACCCCGTCATCTCAGAAACAGTATGTAGTTTAACTCTAACTTATATTAATGTATGTGCATGTGTCTATGTGTTTCCTGTTTGTGTGTGTTAACCGATTTTCCCAGTCTTCCACTCAACGGATAATTTCTGGAACTCTCTCCCGCCAAAATGTCTTTCCCTCATCCTATGACTAAAACTCTTTCAAGCTTCGTGTGCCCAGACATTTTGACTCTAACTTACCTGAATTATTTGGCTATGTATCCTTATTTTATTGTTTTATTTATTTTTTGTTTTGGGGGGACACTTGTCACAGGCAGCTCTGTCTTTTGTCTCCTTTATACACATAGAAATAAATAGTATGTATCCAGCTTTGTGTATTTATTTGTTCATCCTATTTGTAAAGGTTGTTGGACCTAACTAGATTACAACTGATGGAAAAATGGTACCAAGCTGAGCGAGAAACACCTCAATATAAATCATTGAAACGCCTGAATGAATTGCTTTGTTGTCTTTCAGCTGTTTTGTTGATTGGACTTCAGGCGATTCAGACTCAATTTGTGGTTGATTGGTGGATAGGACTGTATACCAAACACTAGGCCGACGATGTAAAAATTAAGAGTGAAATTTAGAGCACACAGGATTTTCACTTACGGGGGTGTTTTTCTGGACCCGTTTCTCCCTCGTGTTTAGCCCCATCAGTTTTGACATTTTAATACGTTTGCCCCATTAATTTAGCGACTTTAAGACCTTGTGCCCAATGTTTGTCTATTTTAAGATCTTTCGTGCCCTTTAGCTGTCGACTTTTTCTTGGCGACTGATAGCGAGCCTTCAATTTAGGAGGAATCAGCCTTCAGCCGGGACATTTTACTACCGAAAAATGTACAAGTTTATATAAAAACTGGTACAACCACCGAAAATAGTGCACTTCTTTAGACAGTCTTGAAATTGAAAAGACAAAAAAATGGAGCGAAAGGTCTTAAAATAGCCAAACTAATGGGGCAAACGTTTACAACAACAAAAAATAAATAATTGGGCTAAACATGAGGGAGATAGGAGTCCATAAATAATACCCCCTTAAACCCATGCATAAATAACGCTCATGGAAAGCCTCCCATAGACAAAAGGTTAACCTCTTCTGTTCCGGCGACGTCTTTTTAGTTTTATTCTACCTATATTTAGAGGATTTTGTGCAGCTTAAGAAGGATCTGTGGTAGTAAAAAGGGCTAAGTGAGATGGGTCAAAGCCTGTAAATTGCTGGAGGCCCTTTTGAAACTTAATAAAAACGTCTAATAGTAGCCATAATAAAGTAAATAGCACGGCACCGGTACTGTAATGGTGAAGGTACTTTCATGCAAGTATATTTATGAAGTTTATTTTTGGCTGCTTCTGAATATACCTTTTCATTAGACTGTTGTCACCTAGAACAACTTACCGTTAGTCTATAGTCCATTAATTATAGTCCATATATTATAGTCCATATATTATAGTCCATATATTATAGTCCATTAATTATAGTCCATATATTATAGTCCATTAATTATAGTCCATTAATTATAGTCCATTAATTATAGTCCATTAATTATAGTCCATTAATTATAGTCCATTAATTATAGTCCATTAATTATAGTCCATTAATTATAGTCCATTAATTATAGTCCATATATTATAGTCCATATATTATAGTCCATTAATTATAGTCCATTAATTATAGTCCATATATTATAGTCCATATATTATAGTCCATTAATTATAGTCCATTAATTATAGTCCATATATTATAGTCCATATATTATAGTCCATTAATTATAGTCCATTAATTATAGTCCATATATTATAGTCCATATATTATAGTCCATTAATTATAGTCCATATATTATAGTCCATTAATTATAGTCCATTAATTATAGTCCATTAATTATAGTCCATTAATTATAGTCCATATATTATAGTCCATTAATTATAGTCCATATATTATAGTCCATATATTATAATCCATTAGTTATAGGTAGGCCAAAAATCTAGACCACTGACCTCTATAACCCATAAACGACTAGAGTAAGCGAGCTAATATTTCTGCCATTTGGGAAGAGTCAGCCAGGGAATAGGTGTGGAAATCTACAGCCTATTTGCTCTAGCCCCTTTTTAGTTACAGAGGTTTGTGGTTACGATTTCTGGCCTACCTAAATGAATGGACTATACTAGCGTTAGTGGTTTCTATAGTAAAAGAAACCTGTGACCTAAGTACTGGCGACTAAGAGGGAATAGTTGTATAATATGTAACAAACTACATTATGTATTGCATAATATATGTTGCATTACAGCAGGACAATCTATTCCATTAAGGATATCAACTTCAGAACAATCAACTCCAAAGGTAGGATGCGAGCTTCAGAGTCATCTATTGGGGTTGAAACCAAACGATTAGTCCACCGCCAACCACGATATTTAATCATCCCAGTAACATAGCGTCTTCTTCATTTTATTCTTGTTAACATTAGTCGATTGCATATAGCTTTGAAAGAACTTCAGTTAACACTTTGACTCTCACAGAACCTCCACAAACTTAAAAATCAATGGGGATAATTGTGGACACCTGGGGCATTTGAGGGCAGTTCATAAAACCCTAATTATTCAATATATAGGGATCTTATCAATTTAAATCGCAACACCATTAAGCCATAACTTTGGTAAAGGCATCAATCCTGAATGTCTATAGTTAAGGTTTTAATTAACAGTCTTCAATTGCCCCGGCTGCTCACAATGCCCCCCTTTTGACAGTAATCGTCTAATAATAGCTGGGATAAAATTAAAGAGTGCGCCAGGTTATACTGAAAGGGTTAGCTGACATCTGACAACATCCTTATGGGGAGTATAGGGGACTGAACTAACCTGACGCAGAGCACCTTATTCCTATTGCTACTTGTCTACAGTCTCTCCAATTGTTGTCTTCTGTGTCTGTTGTCCTGAAGTCCTCGGCTACTTTTTTTTTTTTTTTATTAAAAAAAAAAAAAAAAAAAAAAAAAAGGTCCCACCCCTTTCCCATTCTTAAGTAAGCCATTTTAGATTTACAGAAGAGTGACCATTACTTGCATTACTGCATGTCCACAAACATTTCAGTAATGTAAGCATGTTTCCTTCTATTTTTGTTTGTTTTTGTTTTTTTTATTAAGATGACAGTTACAAAGTGGTGTACAATCTATCTTATTCTAGTTACATTGTAGTTTATCTTATTGTACCAGTACCTCCCTACAATCAACCTAGTTGATCCCCAATTCGTCCCTCCGCCACGACCATTTCAAAGTCCAAGTCTCTCACTCTTATCCTCTGTAGCGGGGAGGACCTTGTACCCCTGAGACATAGGAGTGCAGACCTGAGAAGAGAGAAAAAGAGCCGGCATCTCATCCAAGTTATGACTTGGCTTCTATTCTGGCGCTTTTTCTCCGATATTTGTTCAGCTAATCTGGCATAGAAGACACTTGCAGAAGGTCCCATACCTCCCGACGATGAGAAGACCAGAGGAGTAAAGCTTCCTTGATCCCTGTTCAAAATTCTTTCTTCATAAGCGCGTTTTTTCTCACTTTCGTTTCTCATGTATGCCGCCTTGTGTCCTCGCTCACGATATGTTTGTGCTCTTGGGTTGAAGATTCTGATGTCGAAAAAAGCCCGTTGTCCCCTCGTCCAAAAACCTCGAGCACTTACGTCCACTCTTGCTTCATTTGAAGTATTTGCAGTATTGTGGGCCAAGCGCTGTCCGTCCATAGGCAGAAGTTCCGGTTCGATTCTGACATCATGGCACACCTCGTCCAGCATTTGTGCAGTGATGTCTCGTACTTCATCATGCCGGATACAGATGAATCCTCCTTTCTTACAGGTCATACAGTGGTCTGGGTTGTTTATTTCACCGCATGCACATTTCAGCGGCAGGTTCGAAACTGGCCACCCATACCTCAAGGCTACGGCATCATTGAATTCTTGTTTATTTAAGCTGAAGCCTTTCTCCTTTATTGGTAATGATGTGAGCCAATTTGAAGCCCCCGTGTCTTGTGCCATCTCAACTTTCATTTTCAGTTCTTCCCTACATCTGGTCTTAATTTGTTCTAGGCTATGTTTCTGTCTCTCTTCTCTGCTCTTTGTAATTTTCTGTCTTGCATTTCGTTGTTCCTCTTCGTCCACCTCATCATTTTTATTTTGCTCCCGTATTTTTTCTGTCAGAGACGTAGTAAGTTTAAGGGAATTTTGGTACTCAAGTGGTGCCGCCTCCACTGGGTTTATGATCCCCATACCTCCGAACCTTGGCGGAAGAGCTAATAGATCTCTTAGCTCTTGCGTGACGCCTTCCATCTCTGTTAAAGCCGGTATGAATGTTCCTCTGATTGCTTCTTCCAGCGGTTGGAGCATCTGTCTAATGCCAGGCACTGTTCTCATAAGAAAGGTCCATCTGTGCTTAACACCATATGTGAAGGCAGTATATGCAGCATGTGGTTCAGATTTCGCAATGTCTGCCAGGGTTTTCACTTCCTTTACCCACTCCGCTACCTTTTTTCGCACATAGTCTCCCTTGCATTCTTTTGTGCCTATTACTGCTCCCAAATGGCGTTGAACCTCCTTTGTAATATTCACTCCTGTCCCATCAAAAGTCCGCACCGCTTCTTCATACTTGTTTTCTTTCACTATTAGTACAGATTTACTAGCATTCGGATGGTACCCAATGACTTCGCCTACCGATTGTACTCTCCGCCACCATTCTTTGAGATCCCCTATTTTTCCTGCACCTGTGAGGTCATCTGCATACGCCACTTGTTTCACTCGGGTTACCTCATGTTTTATTTTCTGCTGCAGAATTGATAGTGCCAGTGCGTACATTGCCATTGCCACTGGATCTCCTTGCGTTGTTCCTTCATTTGATTTGAGAATTTTCATTTCTTCCTTCTTCCTTCATTGCTTCCAACTATATACAGGTTAGCTGGCTCCTTATAAGTATATCCTCGGCTACTTCCAATTCCTCCATGCTACCCTACTTCCTTGGTATCGTTTTGTGATTATCTCTCTGAACCTGCTTCTTTCAATTTCGACGGCATTTCTGACCTAACCTAATTGGCTAAAGTACCCTGTGGGTGCCCGTTGGAGAGTCTGCTTCCATGGGGGTTGGTTCAAGGATACAAAGACCCATGACTTTAACGCTTGTACAGTATGTTTAGACATTTAAGTTTACGTTGAGGGACCCGCAGAGGGCCGCTCTCGGGCGGCATGATATGCGGGGGTTGTACATTAGGAGTAGTCGTTTGGGACAGGATCAGGATTAGGGATGTAATGATTGTATATAACATATGTTGTCTGTGCATTTGTCTTCTTGTTGAAAGTGGGTCGAGTCTAATGTCATGTTTGAGCAAAGTGACAGATGTAGTGTGTCTGTAATTACGTCTGATTCATAAATTCTTTCCTTTCACAGTGCCGTTAGTCAACGAACTAACTTGGAAAATGACGCTACAAGAATGTTAATCCATGTACTCTCTGTAAATAGCACTCATTTCCACCTTATTCGTTTGATATCAAGTGCTGCGAAGGGAAAGAATTGTTTAAGAATTCAAGTGATAGTATTTCGGGGGTTTTCTCAGTTTCTACCATATGTCTCCATTTGCTTCCGAGTGTGTTGTTAGTTCTCTTGCTCTTGTCTCTGTTCTTTGCCCCACCGCTTCACCTTGCCAAGTATCACCATCCCATCAATTCATCCTTCCTTTATTTACCACAAGTTGTGTTGCCTTGAAGTAGCCTCTACTGGGGTCACTTCGATTTTACTTCCCGTTTCATCTGAGATTTCTTCTAGTCGACAGACTCTGTGATATGGTGCATGACAACTAATTTGACTACCCTCAACAACAATAACAACAACAGTACTCGACTCATATAACCCAAGTCATAGGTTTGCTTCCTACTGGGTACTGTTATTATTTGATGCTCAAGATTATGAACTTCCACCTCCTCTAACTAAATTGTCACATGTAAATTCTAGTACCTGATTAGTAAGCAAGAACTGCAAATAGTCGTTAAAGACAATACTCATAACCACAACCACTCCTCCAGGACATTAAAATTCCAATTTTATTTCTTGCTGTGCAGTAAAACGCAAAGGTACCTTTCCAGCTTTACCATGAGTTGGGTCAGCCGAACGCTGTACCTGTATAATTAACCCTCCTGCCTTCCTTTCCATCCTCGTTATTTTTAGGAAGTTGTTCAAGCATTCAAACTCAGAGAAATTGTTGGATGGCATTTCGACTATTGACTGAGCATGCATTCTTTAGCTAAGCAACTAAGCCTCCATGCTATCGTTGTCCCGGAATAGGACGATCTTGACTTGTGAACGTAACTTTACCACAACTACCATATTTCCCCAGTTACGGGGAAATCTTAACTAAGATATAGAGAATAAACAGGAATGGTCATTTCTGCCCGAAAATCCAACCAGCTCGCGCATGTCGTCACACGGCTGATTCCTATGGGGTTGACCGGGCAATAAGCAGTTAGTCCTCTTCTGACCTATGACCAGCTCGGGTCTAGTCACCCCTCTCTGCGTCCGGCAATGGCCGCCCGGGTCCCTTAATCACAATATATACGCCTCCCACTACCACTCCCTAATACCTCTGAACTCTTACTAAACTAGCCACACATTCTATACTTGTATTGTAATAATAATAAAGTAGACGTGCCGTTTTGCCCAAAATCAAAACGGCATACCCAACTCTGCGATGGGTTACCATCATCACTACTAATACCATCATCAATCACAATCACCATCAACACTACTACTGCCATCATCACTACAACTGCCACAATCATCACGACTACTGTCATCATCACCATTACTATGATCATCACTACTACAATTACAATCATCGCTACTACTCTCACCAGCATCACTACTACAGTCACCATTGTCACTACCATCTTAATCACTACTATCATCATTGATACTACAACTATCAACCATCATTACTACTATCATCACCACCATCTTACAATCATCAATACTACTGTTAACATCATCACTGCTACTATAACCATCATCATTACTACTGTCAAAGTATTACAATCATGTATCCTACTGTCACCATCATTACTACTATTGCCATCATCACCATTACTGTGATCTTCATCATTACAACTATTGTCATCACTACAACTTTCACCATCCTCACTACTACCCACCATCATCACTAATACTCACACCATCGTCACTACCATCATCACTACTGTCATTATTATCACTACAACTATCATCATTACTTGTCACCATAATCACTACTATTATGACCATCATCACTACTACTAGTACTGTCACCATCATATCTACTACTTTCACCATCATCACTACTGTCATCATCATCAATACAACTACAACCATCATCACTACTATTATCACCATCATCACTACTATCACCATCAATCCAAATATTATTACCATGACTTCTAATGCCAACTAAACTAACTTAACCTAGCAAATCCGTAGCAAGATGTTTTCGCCCCCAGAACGCCATCATTGGGGGGGGGGGGGGGGGGGGGATGGAGGGGGTCCGGTAGGGTGTGGAGGGCGGTCCGGGAGCTGGTGGGGGGGGGGGGGGGGACCATATTTTGGACCTAAAATCATAACTATTGTATAAATTCAAAAAAATCTTGTTTGAATGACGTTCGCATTCACGCAACAAATGTCCGTGTGAAATTTGGTGAAAATCCGTCCAACGGTCTAGGAGTTTAGAGACAGACGGACGACGACGACGATGACAACAACGACGACAGACATTTTTTCCGGTGGTACTCACTATATGGGGGGGGGGGGGGGGGCGATACCAAACTCTGCTTACGCAGAGTTGATAAAGTAGACGTGCCGTTTTGCCCAAAATCAAAACGACATACCCAACTCTGCGATGGGTTACCATCATCACTACTAATACCATCATCAGTCACAATCACCATCAGCACTATTACTGCCATGATGCCATCATTACTACAACTGCCACAATCATCACAACTACTGTCATCATCACCATTACTATGATCATAATAACTACTACAATTACAATCATCACTACTACTCTCACCATTATCACTACTACTGTCACCATTGTCACTACCATTTTAATCACTATTATCATTGATACTACAACTATCAACCATCAGTATTACTATCATCACCACCATCTTACAATCATCATTACTACTGTTAACATCATTAAACTACTACTAGTCACAATTATTACCATCATGTATCCTACTATCACCATCATCACTACTACTGCCATCATCACCATTACTATGATCTTCATCATCACAACTATTGCCATCATCACTACAACTTTCACCATCATCATTACTACTCACCATCACCACTAATACTCACACCATCATCACTACAACTATCATCATTACTTGTCACCATCATCACAGTTGACGTGCCTTTTTGCCCAAAATCAAAACGGCATACCCAACTCTGCGATGGGATACCATCATCACTACTAATACCATCATTAATCAATCACCATCATCACTACTACTGCCATCATCACTACAACTGCCACAATCATCACGACTACTTTTATCATCACCATTACTATGATAATCACTACTACAATTACAATCATTACTACTACTGTCACCATTGTAACTACCACCTTAATTAATCACTATCATAATTGATACTACAACTATCAACCATCATTACTACTATCATCATCACCATCTTACAATCATTACTACTGTTAACATCATCATTACTACTCTAACCATCATCATTACTACTGTCACAAGTATTACCGTCATGTATCCTACTGTCACCATCATCACTACTACTGCCATCATCACCATTACTATGATCATCATCACAACTATTGTCATCATCACTACAACTTTTACCATCATCACAACTACTTACCATCATCACTAATACTCACACCATCATCACTACTGTCATCATTATTACTACAACTATCATCATTACTTGTCACCATCATCACTATTATGACCATCATCACTACTACTAGTAGTCACCATCATATCTACTACTGTCATCATCATCAATACAACTACAACCATCATCACTACTATTATCACCATCATAACTATATTAACCATCAATCCCACTATTACTACCATCACTTCTAATGCCAACTAAACTAACTTAACTTAGCAAATGCTTAGCGAGATGTTTTCGCCCCCAGAACGCCATCGTTGCTGGGTGGGGGGAGGGGGGGGGGGAGTAGGAGGGGGAGGGGAGGGGAGGGCGGGTCCAGGAAGTATGAGGGGAGGTCCGGGAAGGGGGAGGGTAAAACCATATTTTTGGACCTAAAATCATAACTATAGCATAAATTAAACAAATCTTTTTTGACCGACCTTCGCATTCACGCAACAAATGTTTGTGTGAAATTTGGTGAAAATCCGTCCAACGGTCTAGGAGTTTCGGGACAGACGGACGACGACAACGACAGATTTTCTTTCCAGTGGTACCCACTATACGGGGGGTGGGGGTGGGGGGGGGGGGGGGGGTCTGCTTACGCAGAGTTGATAAAAGTTGACCTTTGACCTTGACCTTTATGTAAGAGTACATTTTTTTTTTTTTCTATATTCCATCTACTCCCTCTCGGGCATAGGCTGAGAGCCTTTACATTACACCGCTGAACACGGTGAGGCCCGTGAGGTCTTGTTCCAATCTAGGGAGTGAGACATGCGAAGCACCCCGACTCGAAGCAACTCTATCTCTGAATCTGCTTCGCCTCTGTGCTTCACCGTCTCATCCCCCACACTCAGACCATCACTCTCAGAACGCCACCTATTGAGCAGTTAACTCACTAGGCATTGCCACCCTGTAACATATTTTGAACATGGGAATATTCATACAATGCTATTTAATCAGGGAACAATGAGGGTATTTTTTGGCATTTCGGTGTGCTGTGGTAATGCACTGAAACTAGGTACAGCACAAATTCCATCCCAATAATATCTTCCCATTGACATATTGGGATTCGAACCCGGGTCCATTGGATTATCAGTCCAGTGGCAAGACCACTCTGCCACACCTCCCCTAGTATTTTTGCATTGACATTGCCCATGCAAATCAAATAAGCACACATAATTTCATTAAAACCCATTATTTACTTTCATATATAGGCTATCAATAGAATAGTTGACCTTGACCTTTATCTCGACCTTTATGTCTCGAAATTTATTATTTCCCTGTTTACTTAAAGTGCAACTATCTCACCAAATTTTGTGAAGTTTGCATGAAAAGTAAAGAAAATAGCATATTGACCTTTTATTTGACCTTGACCTGTGACACTGACCTTTCATATGGAATTGTATAGTTTCTTGCATGACCTTGGTCTAAGTATTCCGAATACACATGGTAAGCCTAGTGCGAATCTAACAGTTAGTATAAGAAATACTAGTAGAAAACCTATTTTGAACTTTGACCATACCCTTTAGAATATTTATCTAAAATTTGGGCAATACAATATCAAGGTTACCAGTAACTTGTATAGTGAAAATTAAGACATTTGAGTAAAAAGTAAAATAAAGTAGACGTGCCGTTTTGCCCAAAATCAAAACGGCATACCCAACTCTGCGATGGGTTACCATTATCACTACTAATACCATCATCAATCACAATCACCATCATCACTACTACTGCCATCATCACTACAACTGCCACAATCATCATGACTACTGTCATCATCACCATTAGTATGATCAGCATCACTACTACAATTACAATCATCACTACTACTCTCACCATCATCACTACTACTGTCACTATTGTCAGTACCATCTTAATCACTACTATCATCATTGATACTAAAACAATCAACCATCATTACTACTATCATCACCACCATCCAATCATCATTACTACTGTTAACATCATCACTACTACTAAAACCATCATCATTAGTACTCTCACAAGTATTACCCTCATGTATCCTACTGTCACCATCATCACTACTACTGACATCATCACCATTACTATGATCTTCATCATCACAACTATTGTCATCACTACAACTTTCACCATCTTCACTACTACTCACCATCATCACTAATACTCACACCATCGTCACTACCATCATCACTACTGTCATTATCAACTCTGCTTAAGCAGAGTTTGGTATCGCCCCCCCGTATAGTGGGTACCACTGGAAAAAAATGTCTGTCGTCGTCGTCGTCGTCGTTGTTGTCGTCCGTCTGTCCCGAAACTCCTCCTAGACCGTTGGACGGATTTTCACCAAATTTCACACGAACATGTGTTGGGTGAATGCAAACATCAGTAAAAAAAGATTTTTTGAATTTGTGCAATAATTATGATTTTAGGTCCAAAATATGGTTTTACCCTAAATATGGTTCCCCCCCCCCCACAATTCCCCCCCCCCCCCCTCTGCAACCCCCCCCCGCCAGCAATGAATATGTTCTGGGGGCGAAAACATATTGCTCCGCATTTACTAGGTTAAGTTAGTTTAATTGGCATTAGAAGTGATGGTAGTAATAGTGGGATTGATGGTGATAGTAGTGCTGATGGTGATAATAGTAAAATAAATATTAAAATAGTAAAAGTTGACCTTTGACATTGACCTGTGACCTGGACCTTTATGTAAGAGTATTTGTGTTGTATTTATTGACATTGCCCTGGAAAATCAAATAAGCATGCCTAATTTCATTAAAACCCATCAGTTAGTTTCATATATATTAATAGAATAGTTGACCTTGACCTTTGATCTTTATCTTGACCTTTATGATATGTGCGTCCAAATGTATTATTTTCCTTTTCATTTAAAGTGCAACTATCTCACCAAATTGTGTGAAGTTTGCATGAAAATTAAAGAAAATAGCATATTGACCTTTTATTTGACCTTGACCTGTGACCTTCACCTTTTTTATGGAATTGTATAGTTTCTTGTATGACCTTGGCCTAGGTATTCCGAATATACATGGTAATAGTCCGGTGGCTTAGCGCCAATATTGGGCAAGATCATGACACGCTGGATTAAAGGGCCATATTTTGCACACTTACTAAAAAGGTCCCATAGAAACATTCTAGAGGGGGGTGCCCGGTCTGGGGTGCCTAGGTCAAGGTCAGGCCGAGGTCAAAGGTCACATGGTGTAATACTGTATAAATACCACATATAACATAGGTTTTTGTTCATCTGGAAGGTTTTCAGCTGGCCGCAGTAGTGCAGCAGTTGTTAAATGTGGGATTGGAATCAGTCAAGCATGTTTTTATTCTTGTTACGTTCCAATGCCCCCCAAAATGCCATTTTTCCCTCCAAAAATGGTCAAATTTTCCTCAAAGGTCAATATTTTTTGCCATGAGGCCAAATCTGCCCCGAGTATATCCAATCGCAGGTTTATAATTGAGGAGCAATTAATAAGTTTGCCTCACCCTGGCTTTTGTAATCATACCACTCTGTCTGTAATTGCTTAAACTAAATATATGTCTTTGTCTATTTTCAGTAAGACGAATATAGATCCCAAGCAGAATGGATTTGGAAAACTGCATAATATGTGGTTTGAAAGATGGTGATTTAAAGTGTCCTGCTGACAGGTCAGATGGAGAAGGACTAGCTTCATATGATGATTTCCTGCAGAATGTGGAGGGATTTCGTGAACTACAAGCACTTCCAGTTGAGTTAGCCTACAGCGGATGTGACACTGCTGCTGAACTTCTTGAAAACCGTGCAAAATGGCATAAAGCATGTAAACTGAAGTTTGCTAGCTCTAAGCTTGAAAGAGCAAGAGATAGACATAAGCGAAAAAGTACTGAACAGGATGAAAGAAAGTCTAAACACCAAACACATGAATCATCATCAACTATGAAAGACTGCATCATCTGTAGAAAAACTCAAGGCAAACTGCATAACTGTTCTACTTTAGGACTGGATATGACACTCAGAGATATGGCTACAACATTGAAAGACAAAGACTTGCTAGCAAGAATTGCAGGAGGTGATTTAGTAGCTATTGAAGCAAAGTATCTCAATAAATGTCTTACAGCCTTCAAGAATCGCTATAGAAGTATGGAAAGAGAAAAGCAGGAAGACAATACCACGTCCACTATTGATCAGAAAATGGTGCAGGCTCGAGTGTTTGCAGAGATGGTTTCTTATATAGAAAGCAGAATTGAAGACGGGACTCACATATTCAAACTTTCCGAGATTCATACATTGTTTGAACAGCGACTTGACATTCTAGGTGTCAGAAAAACAATCAATAAGTCAAGGCTCAAGAATCAGCTTCTTGCACACTTTGCAGCTGGCTGCCAAGAACAGTCAGACGGGCGGAACACTCTCCTTGTATATAATGAGGGCTTCAGCAATTTTTTAAGGCAGTAATGGCATCACGTGACTTTGATGAAGAAGCTCTCTCCATGGCCAGTGTAGTGAAAACAGTACGGAAAGAGATATCTAATGGTGAATTCTTTAAATTCTCTGGCACATTTCCCACTGACTGCCAAGAAAGTTTAGTACCCACTTCTCTCAAAACACTGGTATCTATGCTTCTGTGTGGTAGCAATATCAATGACCAAAGCATTGCACATTCCCAGGCCTGTCTCTCAATCTGCCAAAATATACTTTTTAACTACAAAGGAAAGGCTTTAAGTGTGCCCAAGTCACGCCATACAAAGGACCGTGAGCCTCCCCTTCCTCTATATATTGGTTTGAATGTACACACACTTCCACGCAGTAAGAAAATGTTGACACAGCTCTATGAGATGGGCATGAGTGTCCGTTATGAACGTACCTTAGAGGTAGAAGACTGGCTTACCACAGCTGTGTGCCAACGCTTTGAAGATGATGATTCAGTGTGTCCTCCACAGATTCGTGATGGTATTTTCACAGTAGGGGCTCTCGACAACATCGACCACAACAGCCCAAGGATCTTTCCATGGGACAAGTATTAGCCTCTTTCAGTTCCCGATTGTCACCAACCCTGGTACCAGCAGACCGGCTATCACTGTTCCCCCTCCTGAACATACCGGAACACCTTCTCTACCAGACAACTACCGCATTGTACCAGACGTGGCTTGCAATATTGATGGTGTAATTGTCTCGGAGGCTGTTATTTCTGACATTGTTACCCCTGACATCGACAGCCATCTTGAAGAGGCCAAGAAAGAAGAAGTGCAATGGGTCCAGCAGAGTATTCAGATCCTCTCCAAAGATACAATATGTACAGACGAATACATCTCATGGGCTGCATACTATGCATCGCATCAACCAGAGCCTACAGACCCGATAGGCATTAGTGCCCTCTTACCACTCTTTCTGGAGAAAGCTGCAACTATTTCAATGGTTAGACATGGAATGGCCATTATACAACGTGAAACAGAAAAATATAATCCAGGACAGACACCCGTCATTGCACTCGATCAACCACTCTACGCCCTGGCTAAGTATGTGCAGTGGACGTGGCCACAGACATTTGGTGAAGCGTCTTTTGTTGTCATGTTTGGAGGCCTCCACATGGAAATGGCTTTGTGGAGGATGGTTGGTCTCCTGCTAGAAGGAAGTGGTTGGACTACAGCTCTGAGTGATGCAGGTGTTGCTTCTGCAGGAACTGCAGACTCCTTTCTTCATGTAACTCACTTGACAAGGACGAGGCATGCCCATCAGATCAGCGCACTCTCCCTTGCCAAACTGCAGCAAGATGCATGCCAAGAGAAGCTAGGCCCTCATTATGAAGCAGCCTTAAATGACTGGAAGAAAGAAATGTGTGCAAAGAATCCTACCTTTGAGTACTGGGACATAATTCTGCGATTAGAAATCCTGGTCCTCATCTTTGTTCGTTCTCATCGTGAGAAACTTCTCACTCTTCATTGCTGTACTTGAGACATTGACCACCTGGTTCTTTGCCTTAGACCACCCAAATTACGCTCACTGGATTCCTGTCCATATCAGGGACATGAAATCCCTACCCGACGGTATCAGAGATGACCTACAGAAGTTCTGGGTCTTCCCCAAGACACAAAGAAAATTCTCTACCATGCCACTGGATCAAGCACATGAGCAAAATAATGGACGAGTGAAGGACACTGGTGGAGCAATTGGATTGACAGAGAACCCTGCAGCGTTCAAGAGATGGATGGTGTCAGGCCCTGAACAGGCCAGACTACTCTCAGAGTTTGAAGACCAGTACACCACTCACAAGACTACTGACACCCAAAACCATGAACAGGGGGCTTCAACTCAAGAATTGGTCAAGACGAATGTCAATAAGCTCTGTGACACAATTACATCGATGGGTAACCCTTTTCTGAGATTTTCACAAGAACTCATGACAATCGACAGACACAATTGTCTTGATGAAGCTACGGCCAATACCCTGCATACATTGGAAGCCCTAGGGAAGGAACAGTATAAAGCCAATGTTAAGGATGTCCTTGTGCAGAGGACTGTGTCAATCCATAAACCAATCAAACGGAATCAACAGCTTCTTTTCAAACAACTTCAGGCTAAATCTAAATCGAAGACGAAACAGCAAATGGAGGACATCAAGAGTGACTACAGTCTCTTCAGCAAGCTGTTCATCTCTAGCCAGGTTCGTGATGACGATATGGATGAGTTCTTCTCTCATGAGAATCATCCCTGGCCCCCATCTTTGAGTCAGCATGGTAAACTCCGACTGCCAAGCTCTAAATCACAGTTACTGGATCTCCTGAACCCCAGCAAGCAGCCAGAAGCTCCTACACAGTTTGACGTCAAAGTGTTTGATGGCCCAGCGGTAATGCACGCTCTTCCTAGAGGTGACGCTACAACATTTGGTGACTACAGTGCTGGAAACTTTATACGCTGGACCAATTACCAGCTTCGAAGCTGCAAGCGGATGGACATTGTATGGGACACCTACAGGGAGGGCAGCCTGAAGGATACTACTCGCGAGAAGAGAGGGAAGGGTGTGAGAAAGAAAGTTGCCCCACAAACAAAGCTGCCTGGAAACTTTGCTACATTCCTACAGGAGTCCAAGAACAAGGAAGAGCTGTTTGCTTTGCTGACAGAGGAAGTTACCGCCTATGAGTATCCAGTTGACAAGGAAGTGTACATCACCTCTGGACAATCAGTTGTGTCCAAAGGCAGCAGTGAACCTATGCCAGCAACCGATCATGAAGAGGCCGACTCCAGAATGTGCCTTCATATCGCAGATGCTTTACAAAAGGGTGCAAAGACTGTTATGGTCAGCACAGTGGATACAGATGATGTGGTCATTCTGGCTGGCATATTCTTTGACCTTCTAGAGAAACATCCTGATGTTCAGCTGTGGGTAGCATTTGGAAAAGGAAAACACTTCAGGTACTACCACATCAACTCCCTCTGTGGTGAACTCGGTGAAGGGAAATCCAGAGCACTTCCATTCTTCCATGCCTTCACTGGGTCAGATACTACATCACAGTTCAATGGAAGGGCAAAGAAGTCATCTTGGGAGGCCTGGAGGGCATTTCCTACAGCTACTGAAGCCTTCCACTTCCCTATGCAGTATCCTTTCACGCCTATGTTGGTTGAATCGCCTCTCTTCAAAGTCATAGAACAATTAACCTGCATTTTGTATGACAGCACAACCTCGTCTGAAAGCGTCAATGACCTGAGGAAGAAACTCTTCCCCCGCAAAGTACAAATGATGCAGAATCTCCCACCATCTCAGGCTGCTCTGATCCAGCACACAAACCGGAGTATATACCAAGCTAGCATCTGGTTGATGAGCCTGAAAACTGAACAGAATGTCCCTAGTCCTGATGCTTTTGGTTGGACTAATCATGACAACACATGGAAACCACTGTGGACAACAATACCAGAGGCCGCAAAATGCTGCAGACAGCTCATCAAGTGTGGCTGTAAGGCTGAACCACTATGCTCAAGGAGATGCACATGCAGTAGTACAGGCTTGGAGTGCACAGCACTCTGTGAGTGCAGGGGAAGTTGCACTCGCTGAGTATGGGATATAATGTGGCAGCCATTTTGAATTTATGCAAATGCGAAACTGTCCGAACATTATTATGAGTTATCTTGTTTGGTTCTTTGTGTTAAAAAACTTATATAAATTGTGTTAAATCACCTTTCAATAATGGAGTTACCTAGCGTAATGTTCACCATATTGTTAATACATTTCTTACCAGCAAAAATAATTAAATGTGTTTTACTTACATTGAGTGATAACTTGTTAGCTAATAACCAATTGTACACATTTTGCAATTCTCTATTTATGGTATGAGCTAGAGACCGAATGACGTTTCCAGAGTAAAATAATCTATCATGTCACGATAAATGTGGTGAAAAAAGGTCAAATTGTAAAATGAGGTCATATTGGGATACAAAATGGCGGCCATTTTGAATTTATGCAAATAAGGAGTTGTCTAAATATTTTTCCAAGTTATCTTGTGTGGTTCTTTGTATTTAAACTACCTATAGATTGTGCTAAATCACTCTTACATGCAATTAAGTAGTATTTATATGTGGTCAGAAATGCTATTCAGGCGGCCATTTTGGAAATTGGCAGCCATTTTGACCTGGACATTGCAGACTGGGCACCACCCTCTAATATGCTTCCATGGGACCCAAACAATCAGTGTGCAAAGTTTGTTGCTTTAATCCGGCGTGTCATGATTTTTTCGCTAAGCCACCGGACTATAAGCCTAGTGAGAATCTAACAGTTAGTATAAGAAATACTAGTGAAAAACTTATTTTGACCTTGACCTTTGACCTTACCCTTTAGAGTATTCATTTAAAATTTGGTCAACACGATATATAAGTTACCAGTAACTTGTATAGTGAAAATGAAGAAATTTGAGTAAGAACAAACAAATTTGAAATATTTACCTTATTTTTACCTTGACCTTTGACCTTAACCGTTAAGTTAAATGGAATAGTTCTTTTTGACTGACCTTTGCATTGACCAAATGAATATACTTGTGAAATTTGGTGTAAATCCATTGAACGGTCTAGGAGGAGATTCCGGACAGACAGACGGACGACGACGACGACAACGACGGACGACGACGACAGACAAGCTGAATGGTGGTGCACAGTATACGGGTGGTATCTGTGTGCGCGATACCACTCTGCTTCGCAGAGTTGAAAATATCAATAGTAACAATAATAATAAAGTAGGTGTGCAGTTTTCGCATTACCAAAAAAAGAAAAAAGACAACAAACTGCATACGCAACTCTGCTACCTATAGGTAAAATAAGTTTATATACAGCATATACAGTATATATATATATATATATATATATATATATATATATATATATATATATGAAAGAAATGGTGACCATAATCTGTGACCTTTACCATTCACCTTGACCTTTGAATAACAAAAACAACAAATTTGGACAATCTTTGCATTGACCAACCAAATTTGCCAGCAAAATTTGGTGACGATACGTAACCCCCGTTCAGTACAGTTCTGTCGGTTTCATTTCATACTGGATACTAAGACGATTTTATTTAGTTTATGAAGGTCCTCCATAAAATTAGCAGGCTTTCAACTATCTTAACCCTTTTTACTACCACAGATCCTTCATAAGCTCCACAAAATCGTCTAATTATAGCTAGAATACAATAAAAAAGACGTCACCGGGATACAAAGGGTTAAACAGGCTAGGAAGAGTTTAAAGACATATATCAACACTCTTCTTTTGTTCTTTGACCTTGACCTTTAACCTTAAGTATTATAATATATATATATATATGATTGAAATATATGATATTTAAGTAAAATGCAACTAACAGTCGTCAGCTTATCGAGATTTTTTTTTTATGATGAAGGGTAACTTATGGCTTTGGCCTGTGACCTTGACCTTTATGTAGGATTATATTTTTGTTTCCCTTGATGTAACTCTAGAAAATCAAATAAGTGTGTCAAATTTCATTAAAGATCATCAGTTAGTTTCAGAGGTATCAAAGGAATAGTTGACCTTGACCTTTGACCTTCATCCTGACCTTCATGATGTCTAAAAATTTAACATTTTAATTTTACCTTAATGCACGTGTCTCAACGAATGTTGTGAAGTTTACATGAATAGTAAAGACATTAGCATATTGACCTTATATTTGACGTTGACCTGTGAACTTTACTTTGAAACCCATAATGTCTGAAAATATGGGTTTCAAAGTACATAACCAAGTCAAAGTTGCGGTTGCGAAACGTCTAACGGGTTGGATTCTACGTACTTTTAAAACACGCGGTGAATTACCTATGATAACGCTCTTCAAATCTCTAGTGCTACCGCAGCTTGAATACTGTAGCGTATTAACATCCCCATACAAAGCAGGTGAAATAAATTACGTAGAGAGTGTACAAAGAAATTTCACTTAGCATATAAGTTCGATAAAACAGCTACACTATTGGGAGCGTTTAAGAGCACTGAATCTGTACTCACTGGAACGTAGAAGAAAACGTTACCTAATAATATACACATGGAAAATTGCAGAGGGTTTAGTACCAAACCTACATACTCCGATAGTCATGAAATTCAGTGATAGGAGAGTCTGGGAATGTGAAATCCCCCGGATGAATAACAGGGGTGCTATGGGTTCTCTGAGAGAGGGCTGGTTATCACACAGAGGCCCACGTCTCTTCAACAAACTCCCACGGCGAGTAAGAGACATGAGGGACGTCTCGTTAAACAATTTCAAGAGAGCCCTCGATGTCGAACTGCAAAAAGTGCCAGACGAACCCATCCTCGCAAGGGAGCGAGCTGTCGCTTCAAACAGTCTACTGCACCAAATCACCACCCATAACGAGGGGCGTCGCGCTCCTTGGTGCCGCTAGAAGAGTGGCGAACACATTAAAAGGTATCAAAAGGTAAGGTAACCTATCAAATGGAATTATGTTTATTCGTGTATGACCTTGCTCTAGGCATTCCGAATATGCATTATATGCCGAATGAGAATCTTACATTAACTAAGAAATACTAGTAAAAATCATATATCGACCTTTAACCTTGACCTGTGACCTTGACCTTCGACCTTAGAATTTCTTATCAAGGATTTAGTTAGCTTAACAGCAATGTTCGTATTAACTAGCATTATGAATATGGTGTAGCCTAATTCGTATAAAAAACTTATTGATTACAAATAGTGATCATATACTGTGACCTTGAACTTTGACCTTTGACTAAAAGTAAAATACATATATTTGGATGGTCGTCGCATTGACCAACTGAATTTGCCTGTATAATTTTATGACAATACATTAAACAATCAAGGAGGAGTTTAGGGAAAATGACAAATACTCTTATTTTGACCTTGACCTCTGACCTTAACCATTACAATGTTTATGTGAAATGTTATATATATTAGGCTATATATAAGTAATAAGCCATAACACAGCCAGTTTTCTAAAATTTGAGTAATCTCTTCTAATAAATAATAAAAGTTGACCTTTGACCTTGACCTGTGATCTTTATGTAGTACATTTTAGTTTGCATTGACATTGCCCATGAACATCAAATACGCATGCCTAATTTCATTAAAACACATCAGTTAGTTTCATAAATATTAATAGAATAGTTGACCTTGACCTTTGACCTTTTTCTTGACCTTTATGTCTCAACATTTATTATTTTCCTTTTCACTTAAAGTGCAGCTATCTCACCAAATATTGTGAAGTTTGCATGAAAAGTACAGAAAATAGCATATTGACCTTGACCTGTGACCGTGACCTTTCATATGGAATATAATAATTTATTGTATGACCTTGGCCTAGGTATTCCGAATATACATGGTAAGCCTAGTGAGAATATAACCGTTAGTATGAGAAATACTAGTAAAAATACTATTTTGACCTTTGACCTTGAACTTTGACCTTGCCCTTTAGATTTTTTATCTAAAATGTGTGAAATACGATATCAATGTTACCAGTAACTTGTAAAGTGAAAATGAAGACATTTGAATAAAGACTAAAAATAAATAGTATAAGTTGACCTTTCACTATGACTTGTGACCTTGACCTTTATGTAAGAGTACAAAATTGTTTTTCTTGACATTGCCCAGGAAAATCAAATAAGCATGACTAATTTCATTAACCCTTAACTAGCAGCCCACAACATAAGTCGAGTATAATAAATTTGGACTATCTGGCGGCGCGCTACATAGGTCGTGTGGCATTTTCAGCACGTAATGTTGCTGAGAGAGAGAGACAAGAGGTGGCAGGAGAGTAGCGAGCGTATGACTGCTCCAGACCACCGCGGCGAACCTACTGACATGAATCCCACCTCCTCCCTCCCTCTCTCACTCGCTACATACTGAATTGTATGGGGAAAGTACCGAATTACATGCTTTTTGCACTCGTGTTGCGCGGTTGTTGCAAGAAAACTAGCAGTCATAAAAGGATCGTTGTGGTGTCATTGGAAAGCTCTGTTTATGCCCTTTCAGGGATAGATACTTGTTTTACGCTCTGGGTCTTATTTAGGCATGAAAATTATCACGTAAACAGCCCTATTTTGGCTAAAAACACCCCGCTGGTGGCTACATATTATTTACCGCCTAGCCCGCCAATAAGGTGTTAAAACCCATCAGTTAGTTTCATATGTAATTATAGAATAGTTGACCTTGACCTTGACCTTCATGATATGTCTCAAAATTTATTATTTCCCTTATCAATTAAAGTGCAACTATATCGCCAAATTTTGTGAAGTTTGCATGAAAAGTATTGAAATTAGCATATTGACCTTATATTTGATCTTAACCTGTGAACTTGACCTTTCATATGAAATTGTTTAGTTTCTTGTATGACCTTGCCCTAAATATTCCGAATATACATGGTAAGTTTAGTGAGAATCTAACAGTTAATATAAGAAATACTAGTAAAACAAATATTTTGACCTTACCCTTTGGAATATTTATCTAAAATTTGGTCAATAGGATATCGACGTTACCAGTAACTTGTATAATGCAAATGAAGAAATTTGAGTAAAAACTAAGACACATGAAATATTGACCTTATTTTTAACCTAGACCTTTGACCTTACCTTTAAGTTAAATTGAACATTTCTTTTTGGCTGACCTTCGCATTGACCAAATGAATATACCTGTGAAATTTGGTGAAAATCCATCGAATGGTTTAGGAGGAGTTACCGGACGGACAACGGACAAGCTGAATTGTGGTGCACAGTATACAGGCGGGACCTGTGTGTGCGATACCACTCTGCTTCGCAGAGTTGATAAAGTAGACGTGCCGTTTCACCCAAAATCAAAACGGCATACCCAACTCTGCAATCGTGCATCATCATCACTCCCAGTCACTATCATCATTAATATCATCAGCACTACTACTATTATAATCATCACTACTACTCTCACCATCATCAACACTACTCTCATCATCACTACTACTCTCATCATCACTACTACTGTACTTACCAACATCACTAATACTGTCACCTTCATCTTACAATCATTATTACTACTGTCACCATCATAAATACTATTATGACCATCATCACTACTACTAGTACTGTCACCATCATATCTACTACTGTTATCATCATCACTACCATCAATCACTACTGTCATCATTATCACTAAATCTACAACCATCATCACTGCTATAATCACCATCATCACTACTATCAACATTATCCCCACTATTACTACCATCACTTCTAATGTCAACTAAACTAAATTAGACGTGCCGTTTCACCCAAAATCAAAGCGGCATATCCAACTATGCGAAGGGTCACCATCATCAATAATATTACCACCATTATTACTACTACTATCATCATCACTACAATTGTCACCATCATCACTACTACTACCATCATCACTAATATTACCACCATCATCACTACTACTATCATTATCTCTACAATTGTCACCTTTTAATGTCAATTAAACTAACTTAACTTAACAAATGCGGGCAAGTTTTTTTTCGCCCCCGTAACGATGACGTTCTGCGTGAGTGTGCCCCTACGGGGCACACACACACAGAACGCCATAATCATTGCTTGGAAATAGGTACAGGGTGGGGGGTGGGGGGGCAAAACATGTTTTTGGACTTAAGATCATAGCTATTGCACAAATTTAAAAAAAAAACAAAAAATAATTACCGTCGCATTCACGCACCGAAGGTTCGTGTGAAGTTTGGTGAGAATCCGTCAAACGGTCTAGGAGGAGTTCTCGGACAGACAGACAGACAGACAGACATTTCGGTTAGCATGTACCACTATACGGGGGGTGATACCACTCTGCTTACGCAGGAGTTAATTATTATTATTACTGCTATTATTATACAGGATTTCATATGTATATATATATGGCACAGCCTACACCCTCTTCCCCCTGATGCATAAGTCAGAGTCCCTGGGCTCCCCAAAAAGAGTTCGGGTACATCTCCTCCTCCACTCTTCCCCTATAGGTTAGGGTTGTTGTTGTTGTTGTTGTTCCCCAAGCTGCCTGGCCGAACAGCCCCAAGGCTCCGAGCACGACCAAGGCCATATCCGAGCGCCCCCACAGAACCCAGGTTAGGGTTGTCTATGGTGTTAGGTGGTCCCCCTGTAATAGGGGTGTCTCTGGTGATAGCTGTCCCCCATGGTATCTGAAAGGGGTGTGGTCCCACTGTAATAGGGGTCTCTCTGGTGATAGCTGGCCCCCTGGTATCTGAAAGGGGTGTGGTCCCCCTGTAATAGGGGTGTCTCTGGTGATAGCTGCCCACGTGGTATCTGAAAGGGGTGTTTCCGGGTGGATGGGACTCGATAGCCTTGGCGGGCAACCTATCTATGGGAAAAAAACCTACACAAATTACCGATGGGCGACACGCTAGTCGGTGCCACTTACAGGTGGCGATTTCTATAACAGATATAACAGATCGATATACTCTATATATATATATATATATATATAAAGGTCCTTCACCCGCACGAAGATATCATCGATGTACCTGCATCTGTGGACCCCTATCCTATGTTGGAATGCCCTAATACGCCCCCCCCTGGATATCCCGGAGAAGGCCCTGAAGACGCTCTTGGAACTATGTACCAAGGAGTCCCCTTTCCTCTGCCCCCGCGGGAATATGTACCAGCAAATCGACGGTGTAGCGATGGGAAGCCCCCTGGGGGTCCTGTTCGCCAATTTCTTCATGGGAACTATCGAAGAGGAACTCCTGGCTGCCCACCGGCCCACTGTCTACTGCAGGTACATCGATGATATCTTCGTGCGGGTGAAGGACCTGGACGAACTCAGGGACCTCCAGCAGTGCTTCATGGCCGCCTCCGGACTCAACTTCACATACGAAGAAACCACCGATGGTCATCTACCCTTCCTCGACCTCCTTGTCTCCCTCCACGACCACGGCTTCAAAACTACAGTGTACACCAAACCTACTAACAATGGCCAATGTCTTAATGGGGAAAGTGAATGCCCTAAACGATACCATCAGTCCACCATCGCCGCCTATGTCAGGAGAGCCCTCACCCATTGCACCACCTGGAATGACACACACAATGAATTGGAAAGGCTCACCCAGGTCCTAGTCAACAATGGGTATTCCAACACTGACGTCACCAATGCCATCAACCACCACCTAGAAAAATGGTACAAACAAGACCCCCCTAGCACCAACCCGGCCAATGACATTACATTTTTCTACAGAAACTACATATCTTCCGACCACACAACAGACGAATCCATTATGAAAGAAATAATTCACAAAAACGTCCTCCCCACCAACCCTGACAATAAAATAAAACTAATTATTTACTACAAATCTCCTAAGACCTCCAACCTTGTCCTCCGTAACCGCCCCATTTCCACCAACCAACCGAAAGACGATCATGTGATATACCAGCATATTTGCACCTCTGGGGACTGTGGACCCCTATCCTATGTTGGAATGACACAGACTCGCCTTTCCCGTCGACTAACCCTCCACCTTCAATCTGGCGCTATAAAAGATCACTATCAAGCCCCCCACCATCTTGCCCTAACTCGCGCCGACCTAGACAAACAAACTACCATACTCGACAAAGAATCAGACCCCAGAAGACTAGCTATTTTAGAAGCTCTATATATCCAAACGCTCAACCCCAGCATCAACAACCAAACACAAGACCTTCAAATTCTTCCTTCAGGCAAGCGCTACAGGCATACTGCCCTCGTTCCTCTCGCCCTGTGCCCCCCTCCCGTACCTTTCCGCGATCAGCACACTACTGACAACACCAACCAATCACAGCCACCCACAGCCAACAACCAACCATCGATAAGATTTAGTGCCCGTCTCGCGAATAGACTGCCTTCCACCAATGAACAGCCACCCCACACCCAGTAGCTCCGCCCACCTACCTTTTCTTGATCCTCGAATTTTGTATAAATATGTTGCTTTGTCCTTATTCTAATCATTACCTGCCCATTCCCTGAAGATGCAAGATGTTTACTTGTGAAACGTTGGATCCACCATGAATTTTGCTAACCTGCTGTACCTCATCTCTGAACCCCAGAGGAAAATTGTTAGAAATATTGAAAGCTGTAACAATAAAATACTGAATGCTGAAACCGCTGTTGCCTTTAACCTCGTCTGTTTAAAAGAGAATAATATATATATATATATATATATATATATAATATATATATATATATATATATATTTATATATATATATATATATATATTTTATATATATATATATATATATATATATATATATATATATATATATATTATTGAAGGCAGGTGAGATTAAATAATACAGCATATTGTGCATTAATATATTTTGTATTCAAAGATTCAATGTCTCTCGCAATCTTACATTGTTGTTTATTGAGTAGGTGTAGGAGAGTACCTGTAGTTTTCAGAGGATTCTTGGGTTGTTGTTGTTTGTTGTAACGTTTCGGCTACTTCATTAGCCATGCTTACACAGTTGATTCTGATTTGCATAAGTGTTGAGGGGGACTTTTATAGGGGTTACCCGGATCACACGTCGCTGTTCTGCTCAGGTGGGCGGGGCTAGTCGGTGGTCTGCGGTCGTGATTGGCTGGCTGCTGCTATCCTCGCACTTTGTCTGTTGAATGGCTGGCTGGGCACCTGGACATCCTCAGTTGGGTGATGACGGGAGGGTGTGAGGTGCTCGCTATTGGTGCCGCCATTTTCTTCTTGATGTCTATATGGGTAGGTTCTCGCTGTGGGGAGAATTTATAGGTCTGAGGTCTGGTTATTTAGTGTAGGGTTGAGGGTCAGTATGTACATGGCTTAAAGAATGGGGAGGCATCTAGGGTCTGGTTCATTATCTAATATAGATGTGCTGGCTTCTAGGTCTTTTCGAGTTAGTTTGGGGTGGCCTGGGGAGTTGTAGTAATTTTTGATAGAGCCGGATTGTAGATGGATGGTAAGATGACGGCTCAAGCGGGTCTGGGTCATGCCAATATACACTGTACAGGGTCCACAGTCCCCGAGGGTACAAGAGTGTTGGTGTATTACATGGTCCAGACTCAGTTGTTTCTTGTCGTTGGCAGGCCGATTACGTAGGATGAGTTGGGAGGTTTTAGGGGTTTTATAATATATAATCAGTTTGATTTTGCTGTCAGTGTTGGTGGGCTGGACGTTTTTAAGAATGATGTCTCTTATGACAGCTTCACCTTTTTTATGGTCAGAGGACACAGAGTATATTTTGATGTCTTAGGGGCTGGTGGTGTTGGGGGCTTCATTATTTTACCATTTTTCTTGTCAACGTTGGAGTTGGAGTAGCCGTTGTTGATGAGAACTTGTACAGGAGGAACAGTGAGAGAGTGCTCCTGACGTAGGTTAAGATGGTGGAGATAAGGTATCTTTTGGGGCACTCACTTTTGCTGTTGAGGCAGAGTCCATTGTTCGTGGGCTTCGTATAGACTGTTGTGTTGAAGCCTATGTCATGTTTGTTAACTAGGACGTCTAGGAAAGCTAGTTCCCCCTCACAAATAAAAACAAACCACCTTTGATCCCCCCCCCCCCCGACTCCCAAGAGAGGCACTTTTCGGAGCACCCCAGCGTGACGTCACATACCCAGGCCGGCCGTGGATTGGGCGACCGGAACCTCGCCTCCACCAACCCCAGCGAGCTGATGTCATCATCAGAGACGCCGCCCGATTGGTCAATCGGGGGGATCCTTCGGCGAATCCGGACTGCCTCCCCCCTACCCCCCTCGGCGGAACCACACTGTTCCCTTATTTCATGTAGTATACCTGCAGCAGAGGGCACCTGAGAATTGAATAGGTATTCAGGCCAGGTGGGGAAAAATGATCTCATCCCCCTCCCTGAGACCTGAATGCTTACAGGCTTCTACACGTGCCCTCTGGCCCGACTTCTGATATCAACAGCTAATCTCGGATCAGAAGACCTAGACTGCTCCCAGGCTCTAGGACCTCGAATGATCTCAAGCTTCTTGGACCCCATTAGTCCAAGATAGTACTAATAGTGACGCTTGCATAATCATGATCTGGCTTTCCGGTCCCCTCTAACGTAATTAAGTTATATTCCAGGTGCTTTTTAAATACACCGACATGCTAGCCATAAAGTTAATATTTACACTATAATTAC
Source organism: Paralithodes platypus (assembly GCA_032716605.1). Taxonomy (NCBI): domain Eukaryota; kingdom Metazoa; phylum Arthropoda; class Malacostraca; order Decapoda; family Lithodidae; genus Paralithodes; species Paralithodes platypus. The sequence continues at coordinate 24,093,174 of CM064543.1, read as the reverse complement.
ATTGTGGCATATTTGTCTAATCACTAGGCTACCAGGTCTTTGTGTAACTATAAGGGAAAAGCTCTGTCATATACACACCTAGACGATATAGCTTCCAACTAGGGAATTCCCCCACACATTATGAGTCTTAATGAGAGTATTCATCATTATTATGTATCTATAGTACGTATTCTACAATACATATCCTGTGTATCTATTATGTTTGTGAATATTGCTTCTTGTATTATTGCTACTACTATTATGATTCTTGTTATTGATGCATTTACAATGCATAAATAAACCTTCAAATGCACATTGCTACTTTATTTAAATAATGAACTTGTACCCCTGGCTCTTGTATCCTCTTAACACCTCTCCCTCGGAAAAACGGAACCCATGACAGATAGTTTGACTGTACGGCTACTCCTGGTGGTAGTCGGCATCTTAATATTATAGACTTGATTTGCAAGAAAAATATTGATCCAAGTATAAAATGGATTGGAACACGAGAGATGTAGAAATACACATAATTATAATTATATTTATAATTATATAGGATTCTAGAATCAGAGAAATTTTGTTGAACCTATTTTCCATTTTCTTTGATATTCCCAAGATCTACATAAATCACTCTTGGGTATTTCTATTCCATTTTCCTGTATCAGCCACGTGACGTCACTGACCTGCGCACCACAACGAAATGAACATACCTCTCTACTCTCTCTATCTTGATCGTAACTACCTTAACTACGACCATCTCTATAACAACCACATTTACCATAACTACCACAACCAACCGTCCTACCATACCTGCCACTACTAAACCTACCAACATTATTACCATTACCACAACTATCACCAGATTTAGTTCAATAACATTTATACCATAACTACGCTGTAAAAATGTAATACATAAATTTACCTAGAAGTAATACCATAACTACCAACACCTTCCATAACCATAACTAACTACCAATACTACAGCTACCACAACTATACCCTCAGACCTACCACCACCGTAACTACGCCCTTTTTCACAATTATCACAACTGCCACAATTACCACTACCACAACACAACACCTACCGCTACCATAGCTACCACCAGTACCACAATCATTGCAACTACTAACCCACCCACCACAACTACTACCACACCCACCACAACTACCACACCCACCACAACTACCACACCCACCACAAATACCACTCCCACCATAATTACAACACCCACCACAACTACCACATCCACCACAATTACCACACCCACCACAACTACTACCACATTCACCACACTACTACCACACCCACCACAACTACCACACCCACCACAACTACCACACCCACCACAACAACCACACCCTCCACAGCTACCACTCCCACCACAACTACTACCACACCCACCACAACTACTACCACACCCACCACAACTACCACACCCACCACAACTACCACACCCACCACAAACTACCACACCCACCACAACTACCACACCCACCACAACTACTACCACGCCCCCCACAACTACCACACCCACCACAACTACCACACCCACCACAACTACCACACCCAATACCACAACTACCACACCCACCACCACAACTACCAAACTCCCTAAAACTATCACACCCACCACAACTACCACACCTGCCACAACTACCACACCTGCCACAACTACCACACCTGCCACAACTACCACACCTGCCACAACTAACGCACCCACCAACACAACTACCACACCCATCACAACTACCACACCCACCACCATAACTTACACACCCACCACAACTACCACACCCACCACCACCACTACAACCAACCCGTATCCCGGATCGCATCGGAGATCGGCCCAACATTCTTGACCTGTTTCTAACTTCTAACCCTTCTTCTTATACTGTCGATCTTTTCTCTCCTTTGGGCTCCTCCGACCATAAACTTATCTCTGTCACCTGTCCTATCTCTCCAGTACAGCCACCCGATCCTCCTAGCCGGCGGCGCTTGTGGCACTTTGGCGTTGCCGACTGGGAGGCTCTTCGGCAGTACTTCTTTGATTTCCCATGGAATGATTTCTGCTTCCATGGCCGAGGACCCTCGGAGAGTGCTGAACGCATTACCGAGGTAATCCTATCGGGCATGGAAGCATACATTCCATTCTCTTTCTCTCAGACTAATGCTAAAAAATCTTGGTTTACTCACGCCTGTTCTACTGCTGTCCGCAATAAGGAGGAAGCATTCAAACGGTACCGACGCCTTAAAACTCAAGACTCTCATTCTTCATATGTTTCTGCCCGGAATCAAGCCAAATCTGTTCTTCGACTTGCCAAATACTCTTTCATCAATAATAAATGCACTGAACTATCCAACTCTAGCTCTTCCCAAGCTTTCTGGCATCTAGCCAAAAACCTCTCCAACAATTTCTCTTCCTCGTCTTTCCCTCCCCTTTCCCACTCTGATGGCACAACCATCACTTCTTCCTCTGACAAAGCTAAACTCTTCGCTCAAACTTTTGCTAGAAACTCCACCTTGGATGATTCCGGTGCTATTCCTCCCTCTCCGCCCTCCTCTCTCTTACTTATGCCTAATATCCTAATCTCTTCTAAAGATGTACTTTCTACCCTCTCTGGGCTTAACACTAATAAGGCGTACGGTCCGGACGGTGTCCCTCCTGTTGTTCTCAAAAACTGTGCTTCCGTGCTGACTCCATGCCTAGGCAAACTCTTTCGTCTCTGTCTATCCTCTAACGTCTTCCCTTCATGCTGGAAGTTTGCTCACATTCAACCTGTCCCAAAGAAGGGTGACCGCTCTCAACCCTCCAACTATCGTCCAATTGCTCTTATCTCTTGTCTTTCTAAAGTTTTTGAAACTATTCTTGCTTCCAAATTTCTTAAGCATTTCTCTTCTCATAATCTGCTCTCAGATCGCCAGTATGGCTTCCTTAACCCGGCAAGCGCGATAGGCCTCACGGAAGGCTTCCTATAGGGAACGCGATAGGCCTCACGGAAGCAGGACCATAAAAAAAGCCTTCCATAAAAAAAAAGGGCCTATCAAAACAAAGGAATTTGTCTCTAGGTGAGATAATTCCCCTCCAGTACTCATCCATGTAAATCTCACCCACCCCCCTCCCCTCCTTCCCCACCTTATTCCCCCCTCCCTCCCCACCTCAATTATCACCTATTTTTCTCTTATTATCATCATTTATCGGTTATTTTTCTCTCCCGCGATAATGTAGCACAAGTGGGTTGCATAAAAGATCGTTATGCAACACCCAGACACCGGTACACACACTGCCCCGCTCTTCTCAGTTGACTCCCAGACAGCGAGAGGGGAGGGCTGCCTGTCTCTCTCTCTCGCCTGAGATTATGACCGGGTGGCCAATATCTTCGTTTTTCACCACCCAAATGCTTTTCCCACTTATTTTAGCACTCTTGAAGGTTCATATATACATCATATATGTAAAATAAAAGCATACCGAAAACAAATAATGGTTTATATTGTAAATATAACGAATTCTGTCAGAATCCAGGGCTAGAAATGCACAAATAACTACCCTAGCACCTACTGTCATATCGCGCTTGTCAGGTTAAGGGTCGCTCTACTGGTGATATTCTTTCATATCTTACTAACTCTTGGTCATCCTCCTTTCGGGACTTCGGTGAGACTTTTTCTATTGCACTAGACATATCGAAAGCCTTCGATAGAGTCTGGCATAAATCTTTAATTTCTAAACTACCCTCCTTCGGTTTCTATCCCTCCATCTGTGCCTTTGTCTCTAATTTCCTTTCCGGCCGTTCCATAGCTGCGGTTGTGGACGGCCATTGTTCACTTCCTCACCCTATAAACTCCGGTGTTCCTCAGGGCTCTGTCCTATCTCCTATTCTCTTTCTAATTTTTATAAATGATCTCCTTAACTGTACCTTAATTCCCATCCATTCATACGCAGACGACTCTACCTTACACTACTCCATTAGTTTTTCAGAACGCCCCAGCCAGCAATCCCTCAACGACAAACGTAATGAAGCCATAGAACTCTTAAATTCTGATCTAAATACTATTTCCAATTGGGGCAGAGAAAACCTTGTTAACTTTAATGCTTCCAAAACCCAATTTCTCCATCTATCTACCCGTCAGGATCTCCCAGCGGACTATCCCTTATTCTTCAACAATACAAAATCAACCCTTCATCTTCTCTCAATATTCTTGGTGTCTCTTTTTCTTCTGCTCTCATTTGGAAGGACCATATTACCAGTCTTGCTAAGGCAGCCTCCCAGAAGCTGGGTGTGCTCAACCGCCTTAGGGGGTTCTTTTCCCCTGCACAGCTTCTTGCTCTGTACAGGGGCATAGTGCGCCCTTGTATTGAGTATTATTCACATGTGTGGGGAGGTTCCTCTCACACCGCTCTCCTAGACAAAGTTGAAAGGAAGGCCTTTCGTATCATTAACTCCCGTCCACTCACCAACTCTCTGCAATCTCTCTCTCTCCGCCGCAATGTTGCATCTCTCTCGCTATTCTATCGCTACTATAATAATCAGTGTTCCTCAGAGCTATCCCAGTGCATACCACCTCCTTTACGTAGGGCACGTGGTACCCGTCTTGCAACTCAATCCCACCCCTACTCTGTGCAACTCTCCAACCCAAGAGTGAAACGTTACTCTCAAACTTTCTTCTACTCAACATCTGAGCTCTGGAACTCTCTCCCAGAATCAGTCTTTCCCTCTTCCTATGACTTAAATTGCTTCAAACTCCGTGTGTCCAGGCATTTTGGCTCGAACGTCCCTTGATTTTGGCCCTGTCACTCTTTCAACTATGGGGGAGGCACTCGCTATAGGCAGTTATGCCTTTTGCCTCCCTCAATCACATAGAAAAAAAAAAAAAAAAAAAAAAACACCCACCACAACTACCACACCCACCACAATAACTCCCACACCCACCACCACCACTACAACACCCACCACAACTACCTCACCCACCACCAAAACTACCACACCCACTACCACAACTACCAAACCCACCACCAAAAATACCTCACCCACCACCATAACTACCACACCCACCACCACAACTACCACACACACAACCACAACTACAACACCGACCACAACTACCACACCAACCACAACTACCACACCCACCACAACTACCACACCCACCACCACAACTACCACACCCACCACCACAACTACCACACCCACCACCACAACTACCACACCAACCACAACTACCACACCCACCACAACTACCACACCCACCACCACAACTACTACACCCACCACAACTACCACATCCACCATAACTACCACACCCACCACAACTACCACACCCACCACCACAACTACCACACCCACCAGCACAACTACCACACCAACCACAACTACCACACCCACCACAACAACCACACCCACCACAACTACCACACCCACCACAACTACCACACCCACCACAACTACCACCACTACTACCATACCCAGCACAACTACCACACCCACCACAACTACAACACCCACCACAACTACTACCAAACCCAGCACAACTACCTCACCCAGCACAACTACAACACTCACAACAACGACCCCACCCACCACAACTACCACACCCACCATAACTACCACACACACCACAAATACCACACCCACCACAACTACAACACCCACCACAACTACCATACCCACCACAACTACTACCACACCCACCACAACTATCACACCCACCATAACTACCACACCCACCACAACTACAACACTCACCACACCTACCACCACCACAACTACCACACCCACTACAACTACCACACCCACCACCACAACTACCACACCCACAACAATGACAACACCCACCGCAACTACAACACTCACCACAACTACCACACCCACTACAACTACAACACCCACTACAACTACCACATCCACCACAACTATCACACCCACCACAAATATCACAACTACCTCCCACCACCACAACTATAACACCCACCACCACAACTACCACCCCCACCACCACAACTACAAAGGAGTACAAAGGAAGGAAATCAAGCAACAACAGATCTAGTGACCCTTCTAGGCTGCTTGTCCTCCAAAACACTGAGGATCAAGTGTCCAAACAGTGGTTTAGAGTGGGTAAGGGAACATTGGAAAGGGAACTACTGCCCTGCCACTAACGTGGCAGGACTAGGAAGTTAGTAGGGGACATATGGGTTAGTAACTGAGGGGAGGATAAAGTTATTCATTTACAAACGCAGTCAGTCGCGGGTTTGATGCGAGATATTTGTCTAGGCGGAATTTAAATGAATCAACGGTGCTGCAGTCTATAACGTCTCGGGGAAGCCCATTCCACAAGTTGACAACTCGATTGAAGAAGAAATTCTTAGATTCGTGCGAGTTAAAAGATTTACCAATAATTTTGCAACTGTTTCCCCGCGTGTAATTAGATTGGTTGATTGTGAAGTACTTACTACAGTTCATATTGTCGATGCCTTTGATGATTTTGAACACTTGAATTAAGTCGCCTCTTAATCTGCGCTGGGTTAACGGAAATAGATTTAATTCTCTAAGACGCTCTTCGTATGGTTTGTTCTTTAGGCTAGGTATCATTTTGGTAACTCTACGTTGAACTCGTTCTAGCTTGTTTATATCTTTTTGGTAATAAGGGCACCAGGATTGAACGCAGTATTCCAGAAGAGGGCGGACTAAGGAATTGTAAAGGGTTAGGATAACTTCTTTGGATTTATGCTCAAATGACCTGCCTATAAAGCCAATTATTTTGTTTGTCTTCTTAACAACTTCTGAACATTGTTGACTCGGTTTTAGGTTACTCGAAATTGTTACTCCCAGATCAGTTTCTCTGTTTACATTCTTAAGCTGAGTGCCATTCATCGAATAGTTTGCTTTCTCATTTAGGTATCCGAGATGTAGTACTTTACATTTATCCGCATTGAAACTCATTTGCCAAATTTGGGCCCAACATGACAATTTATCTAGATTGTGTTGCATATCGTCAACTTGTTCTTTTGAGAGTACGCTATTTGCAATTTTTGTATCGTCAGCAAATTTTGAGATTGTTAAGGTGAGACCCTCATCTATGTCGTTGATGTAAATTAGAAAGAGAATTGGTCCTAGTACCGATCCCTGGGGTACCCGCTACTTACATTGGTCCATTTAGATGCCTTACCGTTTATGACTACCCTTTGCTTTCTGTTGCTGAGCCAATTTTCTATCCATTTCAACACACCGTCTTGTATTCCATGCGCTTTTAGTTTTAGCAGTAAACGTTTGTGGGGAACTTTGTCAAAGGCCTTTTTGAAAATCAAGGTATATAATATCTACAGCTTTACTCTCATCGTAGAGGTTGAGGATATCGTGGAAGAAGTCTAAGAGGTTTGTTAAACAGGAACGTTTTTTACGAAAGCCGTGTTGAGTATCTTTAAGTATGTTATTTTCCTCTAAGTGATTTACGAGTCTGTCTCGTATGACCGTTTCTAGCATTTTACATACAACTGAGGTTAAGCTAATTGGACGATAGTTACTGGGTAGGGATTTGCTGCCTTTTTTGAATATCGGTGTTACGTTGGCTAGCTTCCACTGATCAGGCATAGTTCCAGACTGCAAGGATTTATTGAATAGTAATGTCAGTGGTTTGAAGAGCTCATTCTTAGCTTCCTTTAGAACTCTAGGCGAGATTGTATCAGGTCCTGGCGTTTTATTTACCTTGAGTTTATCTAAACAATTCAATACTTCTCTCTCTGTAACGGTGATATTGCTTAGAACATCTGAATTATCAATCTGAATCGGCGATGGTGTAGGGATATCCACACCCACCACAACTACCACATCCACCATAACTACCACACCCACCACAACTACCACACCCACCACCACAACTACCACACCCACCACCACAACAACCACAGCTACCACACCCACCACAACTACCACACCCACCACAACTACTACAACTACTACCATACCCAGCACAACTACCACACCCACCACAACTACAACACCCACCACAACTACTACCACACCCAGCACAACTACCTCACCCACCACAACTACCACACTCACCACAACGACCCAACCCACCACAGCTACCACACCCAGCACAACTACCACACCCACCACCACAACTACCACACCAACCACAACTACCACACCCACCACAACTACCACACCCACCACAACTACCACACCCACCACAACTACCACACCCACCACAACTACCACACCCACCACAACTACCACAACTACTACCATACCCAGCACAACTACCACACCCACCACAACTACAACACCCACAACAACTACTACTAAACCCAGCACAACTACCTCACCCAGCACAACTACCACACTCACCACTACGACCGCACCCACCACAACTACCACACCCACCATAACTACTACACCCCCCACAAATACCACACCCACCACAACTATAACACCCACCACAACTACAACACCCACCAACACTACCACACCCACCACAACTACTACCACACCCACCACAACTACCACACCCACCACAACTACCACACCCACCACAACGACCCCACCCACCACAACTACCACACCCAACACAACTATAACACACCCACCACCACAACTACCACACCCACCACAACTACCACACCCACCACCACAACTACCACACCCACCACAACTACCACACCCACCCCTCCTACCTCCTGCCCCCTCCCTGGGGGCACGGGTCCTTGGAGCGGCTTCGGTCGCGCCGGTCGCACCTCTCACACCACACACACACATCACACAGTTTTTCCTACACCGAGAAATGACTCTCCGGCTGTCATTTCTCGAAGAAATCTTCTAGCCGGAGACATTGAAAGCAACCCAGGACCCATGTACACATACTTATGTCCAACTTGCTCAAAACCCATCACTTCGAGTCGCCATACTAAGGGTTCAGTTCTCTGCAATTCATGCGGGAACTGGACCCACTTCACCTGCGCAACACTTGCCTCCAAGAAACACTACACAAACACCTGGACCTGTTCCTCATGCCCCTCCCTCTCCCAGTCAAATCCCTCACCTAAAACCCCCACCCTAAAACCCGTCCACCTCTCCTCCCTAACCCACCTAACCTTCCCATACCATCCACATCCTCAACTCAACACACCACATCCCATCCTAATCCATTCCAACCCCCATCTCCTGCTCCCCAATCACCATCTCCTGCTCCCCAATCCCCACCCCCACCTCACCCATCCCAACCCCCAGCCCCTCCCTCACCACCACCCCCATTCAACCCTAACCCCCACCCCCACCCCATCCTCGTGCAGCAGCACCCAACATACATCGTGCACATAACATTAACATTCTTCAACTGAACATAGATGGCATCAATACAAAGAAACACGAACTCTCACACTTCATCAAACAACACAACATACACATTGCCATCTTACAAGAAACAAAACTCCGCACAACACAAAAAACGCCCACATTTCATAATTTCACCACCATCAGACAAGACCGGGCTGTCGGCGGCGGCGGTGGACTCATCACCCTGATACACAAAGAAATATCATACATAGTAACCAGTGTACAAACCAAACCCCTCCTCCCCCCAAATGATAACACAACAGAAATACAGTCAATGAAAATACGCACTGGCAACAACTCCAACATAACCATCATAAACATTATACATCCCTCCCCAAACATCCCCTACAGTACCAAATGAATACAGACCACACTTACAACACATCACAAACACCCCACACACACCACACATCATCCTGGGTGGTGACTTCAACGCCAAGACGTCGGCCTGGTTTGTCGACAACCCCGACACAGACAGAGGGCTGGTACTACAAAACCAAACCGATAACCTCATCATCCTTAACGACATCCATCAACATACCCATATTCCTCACCAAGCCCTCTATAACCCATCATCTCCAGACATCACCTTTTGCTCCCCAGAACTCGCCCCCACAACATCCTGGAGGGTGGTCAGAACCTTAGGCTCTGACCACCTCCCGATCATTATCACCACCAAAACCAGGCTCACCCCAGCTAGTCACAAACACACATACACCAATTATAAAAGAGCTAACTGGGAAACATTCACAAATGAGACAGAATAACACTTCACAACTCTAAACAGTACACCCATCACTAACATCAACAATGCTGTACACATACTCAATAAAACTATCCAAAACGCTGACAAGAAACACATTCCAAGAGGTAACAGAAAAAGACACAACCCCAACTTCACACCAGAAATTCAAAACCTCATCAGACAATACGACATACTGAAACACTCCCCAGCACCCCACACACAAGACATCACACAACAATTTCAAGCACTCAACACCCAAACTAACAACAAAATACAAGAACAACAAAAACTAAATTGGAATGACTTCCTACAAACACTTGATCACAAAACAAACCCCAAAAAAACTCTACAAAACACTAAACAGCATCACACTTTCCAACAGCAACACAACACAATCACATGCTGCAATCACAACAACAGACTCTACTCCTTCATGTAAATAACAAGCAAACACTCTCATCAATCACTTCTCACATGTCAGCCACCTAAAACCTCACAAAGACGACCGACGTGTCATCCGACGTAAGAGACAATTCCCCACAGACCCTGACTATACACCCTTCACCAATCACCAGACAAAGCATATCATCAACAATCTCAAGCAGTCACCCGCCTGTGGCCTAGACAACATAAGCAACATACACCTCAGACACCTGGGACCACAAGGCATACAAGCACTCACTAACATATCAAACTACAGCTATTCACACAACACAATACCAGACATTTGGAAGCATGGTATCATCATCACATTCCCCAAACCCAACAAAGACCCCACGCTACCCTCCTCGCACCGCCCCATCACACTCCTTTGCACCCCCTCCAAAGTCATGGAACGCCTAGTATTACAACTAATTACACCTGACCTACCCCTAGCTCCAACACAACATGGCTTTAGGCCACTGCACTCCACAAACACTCTTCTCACAGACCTTACACAAAAAGCTTTCGACGGCATCAACTCAGCTAGACCACCACACAGATCACTATTAGCCACACTCGATATTAGTAAAGCCTTCGACGCCATCCCCCGCCACAACCTAACAAACAAAATCTACAACACAAACATGCACAACAACACAAAGAGGTGGCTGGCCAACTTCCTAGCAGGCAGATGTGCACACGTATCTTTTGCCGGTCAGTCATCTAAAATCAGAAACTTTCCAAACGGAGTTCCACAAGGATCCATCCTATCGCCCGCACTCTTCAATCTGTACATGCACGATATAACTACACCCAATACGCCCCAAATAAACTTAGCCTCCTATGCAGATGACATAAAACTCACATGCACACACCATGACCCAAAAAGAGCAACAGATCTCCTTCAACCCTATCTCAACACACTACATGGCTGGTGCACTACAAACAGACTTAATCTAGCCCCAGCCAAATCCATCGCAACCCTGCTCACAAGTTGGACAGGAGAACACGAATACATCCCTCAACTCACCATAAACAACACACCCCTAACACATACACACACACCCAAAATCCTAGGAGTAACATATGATACTCATATGACATTCAAACAGCACACCACAAACATTAAAAAGAAACTAACACCCAGACTTAACGCCCTCAGGTCACTTGCTCACACAAAATTTGGACACAACAAAGAAACTACCACCACAGTATATAAACAATACATAAGATCAGTGATGGAATACACAAGCCCAGCCTGGGCTTCTAACCTAGCTGAAACACATCATAAGACCTTACAGACTATTCAAAACAAAGCCCTGAAGATCATTACAGGCTGCACAGCTACTGCACCCACAGATCACCTACATCAAGAAACCAAAATCCTCAAAGTCAAAGACCATCTGGACATGAGAGGCACTCAATTCCTGGCAGCAGCCTCCACGAACCAAGACCACCCACTAAACTACATGGCAACACACCCACAGACACCAAGAAATATCAAAACAACACCCAGCACACGGTATCACACACAATTATTGTCCTCTCTCCCTCCCTGCCCACCCCGAACCAACTTCCCGAAGCACATCCATACTCATATCTCTCACCGATCCATCCACTCACTCACAGACAACACGCAGCTGCATGCACGACCTCCCGAAATCCATCCTTCCGAATCCTCCCTTCCTCGTGAGGACAGAGTCCACCTGGCCAGGCTGAGATGCGGACACCATCCAGCTCTCCTGAGCTATCAGAAGAGACTGGATGACTCCGTTGTCGACGCCTGCCTGGGATGTAACACAGCACCCCATACCATTAAACACATCATAGAAGACTGCATTTCACACAACCACTTACGCCAACAACACAATCTACACTCAATGAGAGCTCTGTGGGAAATCCCGATCGTGGCCATGGCCTTCCTCAGGGACTCGGGGCTGTTCGGCCAGGCAGCTTAGGGAACAACAACAACAACAACAACAACAACAACAACCACACCCACCACAACTACCACACTCACCACAACTACCACCACCACAAGTACCACACCCACTACAACTACCACACCCACCACCAGAACTACCACACTCACCACCACAACTAATACCGCGCCCACCACAACTACCACACCCACAACAATGACAACACCCACCACAACTACAACACTCACCACAACTACCACACCCACCACAACTACAACACCCACCACAACTACCACATCCACCACAATTATCACACCCACCGCAACTACCACACCCACCATAACTACCACCCACCACCACAACTATAACACCCACCACCTGGATGACTCCGTTGTCGACGCCTGCCTGGGATGTAACACAGCACCCCATACCATTAAACACATCATAGAAGACTGCATTTCACACAACCACTTACGCCAACAACACAATCTACACTCAATGAGAGCTCTGTGGGAAAGCCCGATCGTGGCCATGGCCTTCCTCAGGGACTCGGGGCTGTTCGGCCAGGCAGCTTAGGGAACAATAACAACAACAACAACAACAACAACCACACCCACCACAACTACCACACTCACCACAACTACCACCACCACAACTACCACACCCACTACAACTACCACACCCACCACCACAACTACCACACCCACCACCACAACTAATACCGCGCCCACCATTACTACCACACCCACAACAATGACAACGCCCACCACAACTACAACACTCACCACAACTACCACACCCCCCACAACTACAACACCCACCACAACTAACACATCCACCACAACTATCACACCCACCGCAACTACCACACCCACCATAACTACCACCCACCACCACAACTATAACACCCACCACCACAACTACCACCCCCACCACCACAACTACCACACTCACCACAACTACCACATCCACCATAACTACCACACCAACCACAACTACCACATCCACCACCACAACTACCACACCCACCACCAAAACTACCACAACAACCATAGCTACCACACCCACCACAACTACCACATCCACCACAACTACCACACCCACCACAACTACCACAACTACTACCATACCCAGCACAACTACAAAGGAGTACAAAGGAGTACAAAGGAAATCAAGCAACAACAGATCTAGTGACCCTTCTAGGTTGCTTGTCCTCCAAAACACTGAGGATCAAGTGTCCAAACAGTGGTTTAGAGTGAGTAAGGGAACATTGGAAAGGGAACTACTGCCCTTCCACTAACGTGGCAGGACTAGGAAGTTAGTAGGGGACATATGGGTTAGTAACTGAGGGGAGGATAAAGTTCATTTACAAACGCAGTCAGTCGCGGGTTTGATGCGAGATATTTGTCTAGGCGGAATTTAAATGAATCAACGGTGCTGCAGTCTATAACGTCTCGGGGAAGCCCATTCCACAAGTTGACAACTCGATTGAAGAAGAAATTCTTAGATTCGTGCGAGTAAAAAGATTTACCAATAATTTTGCAACCGTTTCCCCGCGTGTAATTAGATTGGTCGATAGTGAAGTACTTACTACAGTTCATATTGTCGATGCCTTTGATGATTTTGAACACTTGAATTAAGTCGCCTCTTAATCTGCGCTGGGTTAAAGGAAATAGATTTAATTCTCTAAGACGCTCTTCGTATGGTTTGTTCTTTAGGCTAGGTATCATTTTGGTAACTCTACGTTACCTACCTACGTTACGTACCTACGTACCTACGTTACGTTACCTACGTTACTACCACACCCACCACAACTACAACACCCACCACAACTACTACCACACCCAGCACAATTACCTCACCCACCACAACTACCACACTCACCACAACAACCCAACCCACCACAGCTACCACACCCAGCACAACTACCACACCCACCACAACTACCACACCCACCACAACGACCCCACCCACCACAACTACCACCCACCACCACAACTATAACACCCACCACCACAACTACCACCCCCACCACCACAACTACCACACCCACCACAACTACCACATCCACCACAACTACCACATCCACCACAACTACCACACCCACCACCACAACTACCACACCCACCACCATAACTACCACAACCACCACACCCACCACAACTACCATACCCACCACAACTCCCACACCCACCACAACTACTACCATACCCAGCACAACTACAACACCCAGCACAACTACTACCACACCCAGCACAACTACCTCACCCACCACAACTACCACACTCACCACAAAACCACCACAGCTACCACACCCAGCACAACTACCACACCCACCACAACTACAACACCCACCACAACGACCTCACCCACCACAACTACCACACCCAGCACAACTATAACACACCCACCACCACAACTACCACACCCATCACAACTACCACACTCACCACAACTACCACTCCCACCACCACAACTACCACATCCACTACAACTACCACACCCACCACCACAACTAGCACACCCACCACCACAACTAATACCACGCCCACCACAACTACCACACCCACCACAACAACAACACCCACCTCAACTACAACACTTACCACAACTACCACAACTACAACACCCACCACAACTACCACATCCTCCACAACTATCACACCCACCACAACTACAACACCCACCACAACTACAACACCCAGCAAAACTACCACACCCACCACAACTACTACCACACCCACCACAACTACCACAACTACCACACCCACCACAACGACCCCACCCACCACAACTACCACACCCAGCACAACTATAACACACCCACCATCACAACTACCACACCCACCACAACTACCACACCCACCCCTTCTACCTCCTGCCCCCTCCCTGGGGGCACGGGTCCTTGGAGCGGCTTCGGTCGCGCCGGGAATTTCCACACCTCTCGCACCACACACACACATCACACAGTTTTTCCTACACCGAGAAATGACACTCCGGCTGTCATTTCTCGAAGACTTCTTCTAGCCGGAGACATTGAGAGCAACCCAGGACCCACGTACACATACATATGTCCAACTTGCTCAAAACCCATCACTTCGAGTCGTCATACTAAGGGTTCAGTTCTCTGCAATTCATGCGGGAACTGGACCCACTTCACCTGCACAACACTCGCCTCCAAGAAACACTACACAAACACCTGGACCTGTTCCTCATGCCCCTCCTTCTCCCAGTCAAATCCCTCACCTAAAACCCGTCCACCTCTCCTCCCCAACCCACCTAACCTTCCCATATCATCCACTCCCCGCCCTAAAACCCGTCCACCTCTCCTCCCTAACCCACCTAACCTTCCCATACCATCCACATCCTCAACTCAACACACCACATCCCATCCTAATCCATTCCAACCCCCATCTCCTGCTCCCCAATCACCATCTCCTGCTCCCCAATCCCCACCCCACCTCACCCCTCACCCCCACCCCCACCCCATCCTCGTGCAGCAGCACCCAACATACATCGTGCACATAACATTAACATTCTTCAACTGAACATAGATGGCATCTACATAAAGAAACACGAACTCTCACACTTCATCAAACAACACAACATACACATTGCCATCTTACAAGAAACAAAACTCCGCACAACACAAAAAACACCCACATTTCATAATTTCACCACCATCAGACAAGACCGGGCTGTCGGCGGGGGCGGTGGACTCATCACCCTGGTACACAAAGAAATATCATACATAGTAACCAGTGTACAAACCAAACCCCTCCTCCCCCCAAATGATAACACAACATAAATTCAGTCAATGAAAATACGCACTGGCAACAACTCCAACATAACCATCATAAACACATACATCCCTCCCCAAACATCCCCTACAGTACCAAATAAATACAGACCACACTTACAACACATCACAAACACCCCACACACCCCACACATCATCCTGGGTGGTGACTTCAACGCCAAGACGTCGGCCTGGTTTGTTGACAACCCCGACACAGACAGAGGGCTGGTACTACAAAACCAAACCGATAACCTCATCATCCTTAACGACATCCATCAACATACCCATATTCCTCACCAAGCCCTCTATAACCCATCATCTCCAGACATCACCTTTTGCTCCCCAGAACTCGCCCCCACAACATCCTGGAGGGTGGTCAGAACCTTAGGCTCTGACCACCTCCCGATCATTATCACCACCAAAACCAGACTCACCCCAGCTAGCCACAAACACACATACACCAATTATAAAAGAGCTAACTGGGAAACATTCACAAATGAGACAGAATAACACTTCACAACTCTAAACAGTACACCCATCACTAACATCAACAATGCTGTACACATATTTAATAAAACTATCCAAAACGCTGACAAGAAACACATTCCAAGAGGCAACAGAAAAAGACACAACCCCAACTTCACACCAGAAATTCAAAACCTCATCAGACAATGTGACATACTGAAACACTCCCCAGCACCCCACACACAAGACATCACACAACAAATTCAAGCACTCAACACCCAAACTAACAACAAAATACAAGAACAACAAAAACTAAATTGGAATGACTTCCTACAAACACTTGATCACAAAACAAGCCCAAAAAAACTCTACAAAACACTAAACAGCATCACACTTTCCAACAGCAACACAACACAATCACATGCTGCAATCACAACAACAGACTCTACTCCTTCATGTAAACAACAAGCAAACACTCTCATCAATCACTTCTCACATGTCAGCCACCTAAAACCTCACAAAGACGACCGACGTGTCATCCGACGTAAGAGACAATTCCCCACAGACCCTGACTATACACCCTTCACCAATCACCAGACAAAGCATATCATCAACAATCTCAAGCAGTCACCCGCCTGTGGCCTAGACAACATAAGCAACATACACCTCAGACACCTGGGACCACAAGGCATACAAGCACTCACTAACATATCAAACTACAGCTATTCACACAACACAATACCAGACATTTGGAAGCATGGTATCATCATCACATTCCCCAAACCCAACAAAGACCCCACGCTACCCTCCTCGCACCGCCCCATCACACTCCTTTGCTCCCCCTCCAAAGTCATGGAACGCCTAGTATTACAACTAATTACACCTGACCTACCCCTAGCTCCAACACAACATTTAGGCCACTGCACTCCACAAACACTCTTCTCACAGACCTTACACAAAAAGCTTTCGACGGCATCAATTATTATGTTCCTTCCATCAACCAACCATACTCCTAAAATCGATTAATGAAATTTACAAACACATGTGGCAGTCCGTGGACTTGAACCCAGGATGCTCACACCGAAAATCAACACCTTATACATTGCACCACGAAGACAGTTAAAGGTTGGTGGACAACTCAGCTAGACCACCACACAGATCACTATTAGCCACACTCGACATTAGTAAAGCCTTCGATGCCATCCCCCGCCACAACCTAACAAACAAAATCTACAACACAAACATGCACAACAACACAAAACGGTGGCTGGCCAACTTCCTAGCAGGCAGATGTGCACACGTATCTTTTGCCGGTCAGTCATCTAAAATCAGAAACTTTCCAAACGGAGTCCCACAAGGATCCGTCCTATCGCCCGCACTCTTCAATCTGTAACATGCACGATATAACTACACCCAATACGCCCCAAATAAACTTAGCCTCCTATGCAGATGACATAACACTCACATGCACACACCATGACCCAAAAAGAGCAACAGATCTCCTTCAACCCTATCTCAACACACTACATGGCTGGTGCACTACAAACAGACTTAATCTAGCCCCAGCCAAATCCATCACAACCCTGCTCACAAGTTGGACAGGAGAACACGAATACATCCCTCAACTCACCATAAACAACACATAGAGTAGTGGGGTTTCTGAAAAATGTGAATGTTAGGAGCATATTTAGGTAAAAGTTGGGAACCAGACTTTTTAGCATATTTCAGGTATGCTGAATTCGATAAACCCGGTTCCCAAGCGAAATTTTGAGTTTTTGACCATCTAATTTGCATAAACAAAATGGCCGCCAAATTGGAAATTGTTGACACTTCATGAAAAATTTTCTCCAATATCTCTCTAACTAGGCAAGCAAAAATGACAAATAAAGTGTCTATACTTATGTTTTGAGGGTCAGAGAATGTGATTAAGGCATCTTTAAAGTGATTAGTGATAAGCCTTCACATAAATGTGCAAATTAGTGGCTGCAATTATAGAAAAATCAATTTCTCCAATATCTAATGCTAATACTAATACTAATTGTTTCTTTTATTTGCAGACTACAATGGATCCAGTAGTTACTTTGAAGAGGCCTTCACCTGTAGATTACAGCTTGTGCATCTTCTGCCAAACTCACACAGCCAGTGTTATTCCTAGTAATGCAAGTGACCATGGACTCGCAAAAGTCAGGGATGCTGCCAGTACCAGAAGAAAGCTTAGAGACACTAAGAATATCGATGTGGTTGACCGTCTTGAGAATGTCTTGGATTCTGCTGAAGCCGAAACTCTTGTGTGGCACAAAATGTGCTATGCCCACTTCACGGACAAAAGTAAACTTGAACGTTTGCGGAAGATGCAGGCAGTGGATTCAAAACAAGAAGCAAGTTGCAGCAGCAGTGGTAACAGATGTTCATTGCGAAGGCACGTGGAACCAGTAAACTGGAACTTATGCATTTTCTGTCAAACTGTTGTTTTGAAGGCACGGTTGATCTCAGTAATGACAAAACAAATGAGTGATCAGATAATTGAAGCTTCCCCTCTCGACTACAAAATTGGCCTTCGATTGGCTGGAGTGATTGACTTAATTGCAGCTGAAGCCAAATACCACTTGAAGTGTCTAAGAGCATTCACCAGATCTACCAATAAAACAAAGATGGACTCGGACAATACAGACCTTGCGATGGTATGGCTATGCAAAGAGTTGCAACAATTTGCAGACAGAGGGCACGTTATCCTGCTGAATGATGTCTGGGAACGGTATAAGGAGCTTGCTGAAGAATCGTCAACCATAATTCAACCGTCTTACTACAGTAGAAGGACATCCTTCAAGGAAAAGTTGCAGTCACAGCTGGGAGACATTTTCAACTTCTTCCAACCTCTTGACAGGAGCACATCCGAGAGAAAAACCATGCTGATTCCCACAAAGTATCAGCATACTGCAGTTTTGGAAATGACAGAAATTGAGGAGACTGAGAAAATGTTGCCTCAATATGTGCCTCAGGATGACATTTTCCTATCACTTGTACATGTAGCGCTGAGAATTCGTGGAGACATGATGGAATTTATGGGTCACAAAGGTTTCTCTGAAAGTGAAGATGAAGCGATTCAATGCATTCCAGATAGTTTATATATGCTATTGAGACTAATCTTTGGTGGTCAAGAGGTGCTAGAAGATGATAGTTCTGAAAAAATGAAGATCTTGTCCAAGGCAGAGTTCTGAGTGTAGCACAGGATCAAGTTTACTGTATGAGCGGTGGCAGAAAATGGACTCCCAAACATATTGGTCTTGCCAATACACTACATCAAGCCACACGATCAAAAGATCTGGTGGAGTTGTTCCACAAGGCAGGCCACTGTTTGAGCTATGAACAGGTGTTGCAAGTAGACACTTCCTTAGCTGAGAGCACCCTGAAATCTATGGACCAAGCAACCGGGGCCATTATTCCACCAAACATTGTAGCCAATGAATTTTATCCACTACACTGCAGATAACATTGACATTCTTGATGAGACACTTGATGGAAAAATACTTTCCATGCAACTCAAATGGCAACATGGCAGCGGGGACAGAAAGCCGATGCTGAACTTCGGATGTTAGAGCCATCTGCTAGACATACGCTGATCGTGCCAGATGTCCTAGAGAACCTGTATCCTGTCAATATAAATCCTGCCACAAGTGAGCCAGTATTCACAGCCCCTGTTGACAAGGTATGGTTCATGAAACCTGAAGGAGACAGTGATTGTGTAAAACAAGCACAAGCAACGGACATGTCTTTTTTCCTGCGACGTCAAGATTCTGCCACAAAACCTTCTTGGACAGTATTCAATCAGTCAGTCTCAACAGAGGAACCAGAGCAGACAGCAGTAGGGTATTTGCCCATAATTCTTGCTCCTGCTCACGAGTTAGATACGCTAAATACAGTTGTGAAGAGGTGCATGGCGATATCTTCACATTTCGGACAGGAGCATACAGTCTTTACAGTGGACCAAGCCTTATACTGCAAACTCATGGAACTGAAGTGGTCTGTGGAAGAATATCGGGATAAATTAATCCCTCGCCTTGGTGGACTTCATACCGCGATGAACTTCCTGAAGGCTATAGGAGATCACATGGCTGGATCTGGTTTAGCTGAAGTGTGGCTAGAGAGTGGACTGCTTGGGAAGGGTGCTGTGCAGCTTGTCCTGTCAGAAAAAGCGTACAATAAGGCTATGAGAGCTCACAAACTTACTTTGCAAGCTCTTTGGCGGCTTTTGTTGCCAACATTTCTCCTGGTTGCTGCAGAGTCAGACAAGGAATACCATGATGAAGTTTCTGCGATAGCTGCTGATGACAATCCCGAAAGAATTCCAGAGCTGATAAGATGTCTGAAGCAGGAACGGTTTCACAATCTTCTGAAAGGTTTCATAGCAAGTAAATCTGATGATGTGAACTTTGTCTTCTGGTGGAACTATATGGACATGGTCTCAATACTGTTGCAGTTCACTCGAGCTCAACGTGATGGAATCTGGGACCTTCATCTCCACTCCTTCAGTCTGATGTTGCCATACTTCATGTGGTATGACCACCTGAACTATGCAAGATGGGGTACAGTGTATATAGCCGAGATGAACCAACTACCAGCATCCGTGTTATCAGAGTTTCAAAGGGGCAACTTTGTTGTAAAACGTTCTGTTCAAAAGTTCAACCAAGTAGATCCAGACCAAGCCATGGAGTGGATAAATGGTACAGGAAAGAAAGCAGGTGGAATCATTGGCATCACAAAGACAACATCAGCGCTTTGTAGATGGACCCTTTCGTATAATATGAGGTCTCACATTGCAGCTGAAACGCATGCAATGTACAACAACTGTCCTGGTAGTGCACGTGTTCACAATGAAGCTACCAAATCACGGCAAAAGCGGGACAACGATGACGAGATGGCATTGCTCTCGGCCTTCCAGGGATTCAAGGTTTTTGCATCGGTTTCACCAGCGTCATTGCAGAATCTGGCCACAAAAGACCTAGCAACAGAGGCAATCCAAAACTCATTACTTTGTGCCAAAGAACTCGGACAAGAAAAAGTGAATACATTCGTTGAGGAGAGGATGATTGTACCTGAGCAAGGTGACAAGCCAGATGTCAGAATCCATGCACCCCTACACAGGAGTAATGCCAAAACGTTTGCATCTCTGTATGAAGTGGTCAAAGACAATAAAGAGAAAGACAAGAGAACTATCCTGAAGGCAGATAGAAACGTGCTTCAACGCCTTCTTACTGCCTATGAGGCAGGTCGTCCAGTTGACTTGCCAGCTGTCCTAAAACACGAGATTCTGCCAGTTCCTGTATCACTCGCTGAAATGAATGGTACACTCCGCACTGGAAATAAGTCCATACTGGCAGATAAGTTAACGGAAGACATAATCTGCCCTTATAGAGAGCCTTTTTTAGGAAATCCCACTATACTAACACCCCTAACACATACACACACACACCAAATCCTAGGAGTAACATATGATACTCATATGACATTCAAACAGCACACCACAAACATTAAAAAGAAACTGACACCCAGACTTAACACCCTCAGGTCACTTGCTCACACAAAATTTGGACACAACAAAGAAACTACCACCACAGTATATAAACAATACATAAGATCAGTGATGGACTACGCAAGCCAAGCCTGGGCTTCTAACCTATCTGAAACACATCATAAGACCTTACAGACTATTCAAAACAAAGCCCTGAAGATCATTACAGGCTGCACAGCTACTGCACCCACAGATCACCTACATCAAGAAACCAAAATCCTCAAAGTCAAAGACCATCTGGACATGAGAGGCACTCAATTCCTGGCAGCAGCCTCCACGAACCAAGACCACCCACTAAACTACATGGCAACACACCCACAGACACCAAGAAATATCAAAACAACACCCAGCACACAGTATCACACACAATTATTGTCCTCTCTCCCTCCCTGCCCACCCGAACCAACTTCCAGAAGCACATCCATACTCATATCTCTCACCGATCCATCCACTCACAGACAACACGCAGCTGCATGCACGACCTCCCGAAATCCATCCTTCCGAATCCTCCCTTCCTCGCGAGGACAGAGTCCACCTGGCCAGGCTGAGATGCGGACACCATCCAGCTCTCCTGAGCTATCAGAAGAGACTGGATGACTCCGTTGTCGACGCCTGCCCGGGATGTAACACAGCACCCCATACCATTAAACACATCATAGAAGACTGCATTTCACACAACCACTTACGCCAAAAACACAATCTACACTCAATGAGAGCTCTGTGGGAAAGCCCGATCGTGGCCATGGCCTTCCTCAGGGACTCGGGGCTGTTCGGCCAGGCAGCTTAGGGAACAACAACAACAACAACAACCACACCCACCACAACTACCACACTCACCACAACTACCACCACCACAACTACCACACCCACTACAACTACCACACCCACCACCACAACTACCACACCCACCACCACAACTAATACCGCGCCCACCACAACTACCACACCCACAACAATGACAACACCCACCACAACTACAACACTCACCACAACTACCACACCCACCACAACTACAACACCCACCACAACTACCACATCCACCACAACTATCACACACCCCATAACTACCACACCCACCACAACTACCACCCACCACCACAACTACCACCCCCACCACCACAACTACCACAACCACCACAACTACCACAACTACCACACCTACAACAACTACCACAACTACCACACAACTACCACACCCACCACCACAACAACCATAGCTACCACATCCACCACAACTATCACACCCACCACAACTACCACAACTACCACACCCACCACAACTACCACAACTACTACCATATCCAGCACAACTACCACACCCACCACAACTACAACACCCACCACAACTACTACCACACCCAGCACAATTACCTCACCCACCACAACTACCACACTCACCACAACGCAACCACCACAACTACCACACCCAGCACAACTACCACACCCACCACAACTACCACACCCACCACAACGACCCCACCCACCACAACTACCACCCACCACCACAACTATAACACCCACCACTACAACTACCACCCCCACCACCACAACTACCACACCCACCACAACTACCACATCCACCATAACTACCACACCCTCCACAACTACCACACCCACCACCACAACTACCACACCCACCACCACAACTACCACAACAACCACAGCTACCACACCCACCACAACTACCACACCCACCACAACTACCACACCCACCACAACTACCACAACTACTACCATACCCAGCACAACTACCACACCCACCACAACTACAACATATAAGAATGAAGATAAGAGTGAAGATAAGAGTGAATTTTGGAATGAAGTAAAAATAAAGAAAGGGTGTAAAAAGGTATCAAGTGTTATAAATGGCCAGAGTGGCAATTCTAATATAACTAAAGTATTTAAAGAAAAATTTCTTTTAAGTCAACCTCCAAATAATCATAACGCTGAGCGAGACTTCTTAAATGATATTAAGCAAGCGTGGCCTGAAGGTAGAAAAATGCGTTTAAAGATCTCTAGTCACACTATAAAACAATTGTTAATGCGTCTTAACTCTGGTGAAGGTCATGATTTTATTCACACAATTTTTTTAAAGAATGCCTCTTGGTCTTTTTTGGAAAATATTGCTCATTTTTTAAATACTTGTTTTATCCACTGCTATCTCCCTGGTGACTTGCTGAAGGGTACTATTACACCTATTATAAAAGACAGTAGGAAAAATATTACAGAGTCAGATAATTACAGACCCATTATGCAGTCCTCATGCCTTTTAAAACTATTTGAATTATTTATTTTAGATATTTTATCTGAAAAAGTGGTTCTCAACTTTAGACAATTCGGGTTTAAATCAGGGTCTTCAACCACAGATACTTGTTTTATTCTTAAAGACATTATGAAAAAATACTCGAATTGTAAGAACAGTGCAGTAGCTACATTTATTGACCTAAGTAAAGCATTTGATAGGGTAGACCATTTTATTTTAGGGAACAAATTATTAGAATTGTCACTACCAGTAGATGTAATATTAATTTTAATGCATTACCTAAGGAATCAGAAAGCGAATGTAAGATGGCAAGACTCTTATAGCAACTATGTTTATGTTGAGAAAGGTGTGAGGCAAGGTGGAATACTCTCACCCTTTCTATACAATTTATACATGGACAAAATTATAAATGAAGTGGCTGGTACTAATGCAGGATGTAAATATGGAGATGTGAGATGCAACATATTAGCCTACGCTGATGATATAGTCCTCCTGGCTGATTCTTTTCAAGATATGGATATATTATATAGCAAATTATGTTCTTGTATTGATCAACATTTACTTAAAATTAACAGAGATAAATCTAAATGCATGATATTTACTACCAATAATAATCAGCAGACGCAGAGCATTGAGCTGAACGGAGATACCTTGGAGGTGGTGAAGGGATTCAAATATCTGGGCCACAATATTTTGTTTAATTTTAAAGACTCAGATGACATAACTTTTAGAATAAATAATTTGTATGGATCTTTTAATAGTATTTTTAGAAATTACAAACAAGTGAACAAAGATACAATGTTATTTCTGTTTAATTCTTACTGTCTACCAGATTATGGACTTCCCCTATGGAATCACGACAGTTCTTTTAATTCTAATGGTTTTAAAGCATTTTCAGTTGCATTTAATAAATCCCTTAAGCGTATTTGTGGCGTACCTCCCTACGCCAGCAGCCATATCACGGCAGCTCGATGCAAACAATTGCTACTCAATCATCATACAGCATTAGTTCAAGCACGATACTGCAAAAGAGTATTAAGGTCTCAAAATCCTATAATTAGGCATAATATTCCTATTATTAAAGAAGGTTTCATGGTTCAAAATGTGGTCAATTTGTTTCGAAAAACTTATAATGTAGATGTACTAGGAGAAAATCTAGATGTTTTGAGAGCCAGGATTGAGTGGGTACAAGGGCATGAGGACAGGCGAGGTCCATGTTTCTATTATGGGTTTTAGCTCTTGAAGGGCGTAACTATTATTTTTTAACAGCGGTTATATGCAACAAATACGTCTTAGAAATTGCATTTTAATTGAATTCGATAATTTCATTATCGCATAACTTCCATCCTCATAATTGAGTTTTGAATGCATATATTTTTTATAATATTTTATTTGATGATTTTATCCTGACTATCAGAAGCTAATATTGTAAATAGTTTGTATATATGAAATAATTTTGAATGTTTAATACATTTTGATTTAACTTTACTATAATTTGTATTGGATTATGTAATGTGTGTGTTTTGTACTGTGTACTGTACATATGTATTGCGAAATAAAGGAATTGATTGATTGATTGATTGACAACACCCACCACAACTACTACCACACCCAGCACAACTACCTCACCCACCACAACTACCACACTCACCACAACGACCCCACCCACCACAGCTACCACACCCAGCACAACTACCACACCCACCACAACTACCACACCCACCACAACTACCACACCCAGCACAACTATAACACACCCACCACCACAACTACCACACCCATCACAACTACCACACTCACCACAACTACCACTCCCACCACTACAACTACCACACCCACTACAACTACCACACCCACCACCACAACTAGCACACCCACCACCACAACTAATACCACGCCCACCACAACTACCACACCCACCACAACAACAACACCCACCTCAACTACAACACTTACCACAACTACCACAACCACAACAACTATAACATCCACCACAACTACCACAACCACCACAACTATAACATCCACCACAACTACCACAACCACAACAACTACCACATCCACCACCACAACTATAACACCCACCACCACAACTACCACCCCCACCACCACAACTACCACACCCTCCACAACTACAACACCCACCACAACGACCACACCCACCACAACTACAACACTCACCACAACTACCACCCCCACCACCACAACTACAACACCCACCACAACTACAACACTCACCACAACGACCACACCCACACACAAAACACTCACCAACTACCACCCCCACCACCACAACTACAACACCCACCACAACTACAACACTCACCACAACGACCACAACTGCAACATCCACCACAACTACAACACCCACCACAACTACCACACCCACCACAACTACAACACCCACCACAACTACCACACCCACCACAACTCTTACCACACCTAGTACAACTACCACACACACCACAACTACCACACCCACCACAACTACCACACCCACCACAACTACCGCACCCACCACAACTACCACACCCACCACAACTACTAGCACACCCACCACAACTACCACACCCACCACAACTACAACACCCACCACAACTACCACACCCACCACAACTACTACCACACCCAGCACAGCTACCACACCCACCACAACTACCACACCCACCACAACTGGTGGGGTGATGACGCAGACCACAGACTGTTCCGGCCATAAGGAAGACGGGAGATGAAAGTCCAAGATTCGTACACTCATAATTAATAAGGTGAATGTATTGAGGAATAAGCCTTTACACATGCCAATCCCACATATGTCAGTACCACACCTGTCACCACCACACCTGTCACCACCACACCTGTCACCACCACACCTGTCACCACCACACCTGTCACCACCACACCTGCCACACCTGGTAACCGGTACGGGGCAACTCTGACCATGTTGTGCTTTGACAGACCTCCTCATATTTCTCTCTGTTTTACTACGCCGAAGTGAGATCGTGATATATGGATAATATATTCGTATGTGTGAAGCTCTGGCGGACATAATGATGTGGTGACTGTGATGATGGAGATATTGTGAAGTTAATAGTAACTACAAACTGTTATCGGGTATGAAGTGGTGTTGTTGAGGAGTGTCATGGCGGCGGGAATTATCCTTCATATTTATTCCAAATTCTCCCTGCCTAAACAAAAACGACTGTGATGAGAACTTGTGAGTAATACCGCCGAACAGTACTGATATCTTTTAAATATACTGTGGTGTAGAATATTAGTTAATAACGGACTATAATAACTGTTGTGCCGGATTCTGAT
Organism: Paralithodes platypus; assembly: GCA_032716605.1. Taxonomy (NCBI): domain Eukaryota; kingdom Metazoa; phylum Arthropoda; class Malacostraca; order Decapoda; family Lithodidae; genus Paralithodes; species Paralithodes platypus. The sequence continues at coordinate 24,065,370 of CM064543.1, read as the reverse complement.
CGTTTAATTCCCTTGATACAGTCCGTAAAACAATCCAGTTCTGGTTTGATGGACTTAAATATACTTGACAGGAACGCACCGAGTAGGTTCTATATGCAGTAGAAATGGTATTCAAAGGTTCAATATAGTACTCAATAACAACACAAGGAAGAACACATATGAAGGTTTTATTGAATAAACATGAAAGTAGGTGAATAATAAGGATCATATGGGAAGATCCAACAATAGTAACAAACACATATATATTGTCCCTACTTCAGAACAATAGTAACAAACACATATATATTATCCCTACTTCAGAACAATAGTAACAAACACATATATATTGTCCCTACTTCAGAACAATAGTAACAAACACATATATATTGTCCCTACTTCAGAACAATAGTAACAAACACATATATATTGTCCCTACTTCAGAACAATAGTAACAAACACATATATATTGTCCCTACTTCAGAACAATAGTAACAAACACATATATATTGTCCCTACTTCAGAACGATGTTACTGATACCAGAATAACTCAATAGTGAGAGTCTAGTAATAAATCAGATCATGTGGAAAGTATACATAAGGGCATAATACACATAAATAAATATTAACCTTCAATGCAATAATGAATGAGAGTCAAAATATCTTCCGCTTTCAAAGAGACTTCAATGCCCTAGATAATGATCCTAGGGTGACAATGAGAAGAGTTGAAGTTATAGAGATACTGTCACAAGAGGCAAGGTGAGTCACGCGTGGGGCTCAGCTGACCCTTTTAAAACTGACCGTGTGAGCTTGCCCTCAGGTCAGGTCACTGGGAAGGTCACCAGGTGAACTGAGATGGTAAATAATACTTTTTCTAGTTAAAGCAACTATGAACTTAGCTGCGATAGTAATTTACTTTACAGGAAAAGGCTGAGATTATTATTTATAATTAATGAGAAGTATCAAAATCGCCCTTTGAGACTTTATATCTTATCACAGAATTATATTACTTAACATATGCTACGATAACGAACCGAACTTAGGAATTCGTGTTTCTATATTTTTCTTAGGCAAAGCAGAGTAATCACGTGAATTTATTAAGAGCGAAAAGGTAAATTATTAGGTCTACTTGTCGATAATACTTAGATCAAAATATACTCTTCAATATTCATAATGAAGACAACACACTGTTACGAACTGGCACTCGGGTACACAAGGGCTCTCAATCAGGACTCGAATACGGCTCGCTGCCACAACGGAAACACACGATCCCAACCCCTGAGTACTGCCAGCCGAACAAAAAACACCAATACCCTCCAGAGTTCAATCTGCTATAACAGGGTATACAAGAACTTGGTACTAGTGTTCAACAACAGACTAATAAAGAGACAGGAATTATCTAGTCTGGTCAACAATCAAACAATGAAGTAAAAAACAACAACACCAAAGAATAGTGTTAGCCGAAGCCGAAGTAATCCACCCTTGACTATGAACTTAAGAAGTCCTCCACCCTCTACTTCGGATCGACACTATTACGTTACGTTAATTAATAGTCCTTAACCCTTAATTAGCGGCTCACCACATAAGTCGTATTTAATAAAGCTGGACTATGTGGCGGCGCTCGACATAGGTCGAGTGGCAATTTCAGCACGTAATGTTGCTGAGAGAGAGAGACAAGTGGTGGCAGGAGAGTAGCGAGCGTATGACTGCTCCAGACCACCGCGGCGAACCTACTGACACGAATCCCAGCTCCCTCCTCCCTCTCTCACTCGCTATATAAGGAATTGTATCGGGAAAGTGGCTAATTACATGATTTTTGCACTCGCGTTGCACGGTTATTGCAAGAAAACTAGCCATCATAAAAGGATCGTTATGGTGTCATTCGAAAGCTCTGTTTATGCCCTTTCAGGGATAGGTACTTGTTTTACGTTCTGGGTCTTATTTAGGCATGAAAATTATCACGTAAACAGCCCTATTTTGGCTAAAAACACCCCGCTGGGCGGTACATATAAATAAACCGCATAGGCCGCTAAAGAAAGGTTAAGCATCGAGCAAGGAATCTTCTGAAAAAAGTTAGATGCTTCTCGGATGCTCGTAAGAAGTACGTATCGGATTTTGAACAGTAATTCAATAAGCAAAAACACTGGCAATTAAATACTATTAAAGGCTTAAATTGGCATACGAATAATTAAAAGAATATGCAATAGTAAATGGCAAACATTAAAAAGAAGTACTCCGCAAATGCAACGGCAATAGCCTACTCGGATTGTGCTCGTGGGCCACTAATCACTAAAGTAGCCAAGCTTGCAACACATGAAATCAATAGTGCATAAACAATATCATACATAAGGAAAGCTTCAATACTATTCTGTATCTACTAATTGAGTAAAGTCTAGCTGGGGTACTGTAGGCAAAAGGTAGCAGTGACTGAGCAAAAACGGCTCGTAGCCTAGCGAAGTCCTCACGACTGTTTAAAGTATTACGTTAAAACTAACAAGTGCACTTTGAGAAATCCAGATCCCTTGTATCTGGTTTTCTCCCGGCTCCTTGACAAAGTAAAAACAAACTGTTAATAAAATACAGGGTGGTTAGGCTCTTGCCCTCACGCACTGTAAATTATTAACTCAACACAGTCAGCCGCGAAGACAACCTAGGCTTCACTGAACCGAAACGAGTATGCAGGTTTATCGCTTAACCACTGCATCAAACAACAACTCGTAACACAGAAAAGCCTTACCCCAGTCTAGCATTACCTAGACTAGCAGAAAACAGGAATAATAATAATAACACACAGGGAAATGCATATACAAGTGCAACAAACATAAATCAATCCTATTCTAAGTCAACCCTTCCAAAATAGGCTATCTAATAGGCAAGTATCTTGTGAGAACTCAAGCGATAATACGTTGGCTGACTAGCTCTGCACCAACGGGACCATGGAAGTTAAACAGGGCAGGGAAAAGAGGAGATAAGAATGTAAGGTAGTAGAGAAAGTTCCCATCAGTCAGAAGAATATATATAGTTAGCAAGGGAAATGAGAAGTCGCTCTGCCTAATGAGTTCTGATGAAAAAATGGCTAGACTTCCCTTTTATACCCGGCCCTCTAGTGAGCCCAACGTGAACTGTAAGGACCGCCCACTGACAACCATTACGTAATTTCTCTCTCCTCTCTCCTCTGGGATACACAAAGGCTCCCCTAGCACTGAGGGAGGGAGGAATGCGAGTGAGTTAGGCCCACCTCCCGCCTGGCGCACCCACTGACCCCCAATTGTGGCTGTTTCTCTTCCCATCATTACAAATAAGTTTTACACACAATACTTATAACTAATGATATAAAATAGAACTCGTTGACTCAGATGAAAACAAAATACATATTCATAATACTTATAGTACAACGGCTCACATGAACTAAGTTAGGAAACTCTACATAGACTACAGCCAAAGTTCCTGCCCTGACGATCCTAGCGAGAGTGGGGCATGACTAGGCATTCTATACAGCATGCTCACACGTGGACATGCGTCACACCTCCCCCAAGATTTTACTCGCTCAACCCTGAGCTAAAATCTGACAAACACAGAACCCCATCAAGCCCCCCACACCCAGCGACCGCATGGCACTAAAACAAAGCTGAGTTAATCACCAAAACACATCTTATTATTAAAAAATAAAATCACATTTTCTAACTCCTCCCAACAATAGCAAAAAGACACAATATCATGCTCCCAGAGCAAGCTTACAGCAGCTCAGCCGTTTGATAGTTCGTGGACTACTCAAACTCTATAGGCTATGACAAACTTATACGATTACCTATATCAAAAGAAAGAGTTTTTATATGATTTTTATATTTTAATATGTTTTTCCCGGCTGCACTATAAGGGCAGCCTATTTTCCTCCACTCAAACCCACACACCTGTGATAGCCTACGACTAATCATCCACCCTTGATAAACAATCCGCGATCACATTGTCACATCCAGCAATATGACGGATGTCCAGGTTATACTCCTGCAACATCAAAGACCACCTGGTCAGTCTCATATTGCGATTGTGAAATTGACTCAGGAATCTCAAAGGGTGATGATCAGTGTAGATAACCACGACTGGGCCATAGGCTGGAACATACACCTCGAAGTGCCTGAGCGACAGCACAATCGCCAGCAATTCCTTTTCTATTGTAGAATAGTTCTTTTGTGCAGCATTGAACTTCTTAGAAAAGAAACTTACTGGGTGTTCCACACCTTCATTGTCTGTCTGTAGCAAGATGGCACCAGCCCCTACACCACTAGCATCTGTTGCCAGCTGAAAAGGCCTGTTAAAGTCTGGGGCCCTGAGTATCGGGTGAGTACATAGCAAATGTTTCACCAAAGTGAAAGCCTTTTCACACTCAGGTGCCCACAAAAACTTTTTGTCTTTAGATAACAAATCTGTGAGAGGTGCCAATACCGTTGAGTAACCTTTTATGAAGCGTCTGTAGTAGCCTATCATACCCAAGAATCTCATAATCTGCTTCTTGGTTGTTGGGTGCGGAAATTTATTGATAGCCTGTACCTTGTTCTGAGGAGGGCACACCTGTCCCCTTCCCACTACAAACCCTAGGTACTGCACAGTGGCTTTTACGAAGTCACACTTTGCCAAATTTACTACCAGACCTGCTTCACTAAGTTTCCGGAACAAGGTCTCAAGGTGCTCACAATGGCTCTCAAAGTCGTCATCATAAATGATTACATCGTCCAAATATACGGTGCAATTTGGAATGTCCATTACAATTTCATTCATCAGGTTCTGAAACGTTGCTAGTGCATTCTTAAGTCCGTAAGGCATAACATTGCACCGGTAGGTACTCCCGTCCACAACAAAACCACATACCTCTTTAGCACGCTCGGACAAAGGTACTTGCCAGTAACCTTTTACTAAATCTACTTTAGACATAAAAGGAGCATTACCAATTTTGTCAACACTATCATCAACCCGAGGAAGAGGATATGGGTTAGTTGGAGTCAAACCGTTTAACCTACGGAAATCAATACAAAAGCGTACCTTGCCATCTGGCTTAGGCTGCAGTGTTACGGGGGAAGTCCACTTAACTGTGCCTTTCTCTATCAACCCTCTACCGAGCATATACTCCAACTCATCCCTCAGAGCTGGTAGTTTTATGGGGGGCACACGGTACGGGATTGACTTAAAGGGTATATGGTCCCCCACGTCAACATCATGCATAGCCTGAGTAGTGAGGCCTGGGTGTTCAGCAAATACAGTGGGGTATGAACCGAACAACTGACAGATAGCATCAAACTGCGGCTCAGGCAAATGAGCTATAGCCTCGTCAGCCCTAAGGCTCGAGTTCCCCGCCCACTGATCCGCTGAAACATGTTGATCCCAGCTATCCTCCTCTGAAGCTTGACTGTCCCCCTCTCCTTCTCCACCACGGCCGCAACAAGCCAACACAGGGACAGTGAGAGGCTCAGAGGGGCGCCTCACATACTCTTTAATAAGGTTCACGTGACATAACTGGTTCTTTTTCCTCCTGTCTGGAGTGGCAACAAGGTAATCTAAGTCTGAAATTTTGTCTACAATTTTATAAGGTCCAGTGTGCTTCGCAGAGAGGGGGTTACCAACCAAAGGCAACAAAATTAATACCTCTTGTCCTACAGTGAACTTCCGGAGCCTCACTTTGCGATCATACCTGTCCTTCATCAAAGCTTGTGATTCTGTCAAATTTCTACCTGCCATCTCCAGACTCTTAAGCATGCGCTCACAGCTTTCAAGCACATACTTTAATAATGGACAAGGCTGCACAGTCCCCTCCCAAATTTCTTTCAGCATGTTAAGGGGGCCCCTGACACGGTGTCCAAAAATCAGCTCGTTTGGACTAAATTCCAGGCTCTCACCTGGTACCTCCCGAGCAGCAAACAGCACATAAGGCAATCCAAGATCCCAATCCATACCGTTGTCAGCAGAATAACACCTGAGCATGCTTTTAAGTGTAGCATGCCACCGCTCAAGCACCCCTTGACTCTCAGGGTGATACACTGACGATACTACTGCTCGTATCCCATGCTGTTGCATTGTGTCGGGAATAGGGTAATGATCCCGACAGGTTTTGGTCCAATAGGACATTTGAATTTGGCGGTATCGTATCGCTTGTACGATTTCGGCTGGTTCTTTGTGTATTGTAGTTTATTCTTAAGTTAGGTTAAATATTAACTGTAATGTATAAATATCTACATCAGCTCTAGATGTATTATGAAACCAAGTTATGGGTTATAATTATTATGAGCCGGCAGCCATATGTAATTTCGCGAAGCGATCGGACGCCGGCACTTTAGTCTCTCAATCAACACCATACAGTCAACATCTCCTCCCCCGGCTCTGACTCAACCCACAGTTCACCATGTGCTACAAATATTAATCTATAACAATATTAACAACAGTCCTACATCACCAGTCCTCTAAGCTAAGTTCATTGTATCGATATTGTATTATGTGAACATTCCTACATGTCATGCAATTGAATTAGCCGCGTGTGGGGGACTGGATTACACCCATCGAATACCTCGTTGGTAATTATATTATAACTATTTGTTGGGATATTTCATGTACCAGTGATATGTAATTTAACCTCTTTATCTAAATTCCCGACAAATAATGGTCCTTCGTGCCCTAAAGCTTCCTTACCGTAGTACCGTTTTGTTTGCTTCCTTGACGCTTGTGGGCTTACAAATGGCTGCCGCCTCGCGCGTTGTTGGCCGACTGCCGTTCCCTAGTTTACACCCAGCTTCTTCCCTCATGTTTTTTACCATTTAGGAGCCGTCTCTATCTTTTTTGGGACTAGTTTCCAGTTTATTTTTGGGCGTGTGATCCTTGGCGTTTTTTTGGTGGGTTAGCTGGGATGGAGATTGGGGTAGGGGTAATTTCGTCGGGCGCCATTTCGCGCTCATAGGCTAGGCTAGGCAGTCTAGGCCTGCAGGTGTCTGTGGTGGCTATTCATTTCGCTTTGGTGGTGTGCCTGTGGTGTTAATTGTGTTTTGTCATTGTGGGACTCATTATTAATTTTGCTGGTGGGGAGGGTTCTCATGTGACCTTTTATATTTAAATTTCATAATAGCCTAGGCCTGGTTGCTTAAAGTGGCGGTCATGAGAGTCGGTCTTTGTTAATTCCTAAGCGATTGACAGTTAATAGTCAGACCTCATGATTGTAGCTTAACCAACTAGGCTTACCTATAAAGGGCTTACAATAATTAGTGCTTCACCTTACCCTTTCTTTTAATAGATTTATTATTTAATTATTTTGTCTAGTTAGATAATTTCCTTTCGATAGTTTATATTAAGGGGGATGTAAGTATTATGTAATTCTTTTTGAGTAAATTTCTTAAGTAATGGGAGTTTGCCGCTGTTGATTCCTAAGCGATTAACGGTTTGTAGTCTGACCTCATTGTAGTTTAAGTTGCTTAAAATTAGACCTTAACGATGACAGATTTAAAGAAACTTAAGATTCTTAAGGGAGGGATGAAGGGAAGTTTAAATAGATGTTTAAGAGATCTTGATGAATTTTTAATAAGTGCCACGGCTGATCAGATAAAAGGTAAATTTGCTACTGTTACTAAATCGCTAGCTACTTATGATAGTTATGCTCAGCAGGTATATGGTTTATTGACAGTTACTGACGATGTGGAAGAAGAAATGTCGGCAGATCTTGAGTACTTTGAGGACGTTAATACAGCCTTAGCCAGACAGATTGGGTTCCACCCAAGAATCAACCTCTGTTAAGGATACCGGTACACCAAAGGCGACTGGTTTTAACCTGCCGAAGCTTACTTTGCCTACCTTTTCCGGGGATTCGGCTACCTGGACTGGATTTTGGGATATTTTTGAGTGTTCCGTCCATCATAATAAAACACTCACATCCATCCAAAGGTTCATATATCTCCGTGGCCAATTGAAAGGGGAGGCATTGAAGTTAGTCGATGGGTACAAGCTAGAAGCTACCAGCTACGAGTCTGCAGTGGAGTTGCTGAAGAGAACTTACGGGAGAGTGGAAGTCATCAAGACCGCTTTAATTACCAAATTCTTCACACTAGATCCTCCATCCTATGATGTGGCGGACCTAAAGGAGTACTATGCCTCCTTTGAGAGCCTCCTCCGATCTATGGAGACAATGGCCGTCACCAAGGAGATATTTAGTGTGAATATCTTGAATAAGATACCCTCTCCCCTAAGGGAAATCTTACGACGACAACTAAGCGACTCTCCACTAAACTTGGAAGCGTTGGTGCAGGTGTACCAGACTGAAGTCTTCAATATGGAGAGTACTGGACACTACCGACAAGTGGAGGTGTCGCCATCTACTGCAGCTTTCCCGGTACAGACTTCTCCTAAACAGAAAAGGCCAATTTCATTAGGTTGTAAGTTGTGCAGTGTCCACGGTCATCTGTGGTATCAGTGTCCTAAGTATCCTAAGGCTACACAGAAGGTTAGCAAGGCTAAATCGCTTAAGTTATGTACCAGCTGTCTGGCAAGAGACCACTTCAACAGTACCTGCACCAATTCCTACATCAAACCTTGTAAGTATTGCAAGGGGAAACATTGGTTTTCCCTTTGCACCCAGTCTGATCGGCACGACGGCAAAGAAAATGGGAGAACCCCAAAGAGTCACATGAGAAAAGTAAGAGCGAGGGTGATAAAGTATCTGCCATGTCCATTGCTTCTCGAGAATGTCAATTGCTTCCTACTATGATGCTGCCAGTAGTGGGGAGTAATAATAATACTATAATGACGCGCACCTTACTTGACCAGTGCTCACAGAGGTCATTCGTTCTGCGGTCATCATTATCCCAGCTCAAGTGTACCAGCAAGGGTCAAGAGAATTTGCGTCTCCATGGTTTCACTGGTGAAATAGATTCCAGTGACTATGATATAGTGGAGATTTCATATGTTTGTAGAAAAAAGGTATGTCCCATCAAGGCTGTTGTGGTCGACACACTACCCAGTTTCTATATAGCATCAGAGATTCAACCTTATTTGAAATATCTCAGAAGCAAGGGTTATAAACTGGCTGATGATCAACTCTCTGCTAACAATGGTATTATGCTACTGGTCGGAGCTGATTATTACTACGACCTGGTTCACCCTGGATATCGGCGGGTAGATAAGCTTATAATGCTCCTCACGACCCAAGGGTATGCCATTTCTGGATCCTATGCCAATTCCTCTAAAGACACACAGGTGGAGGTGGTTACGGTCCTCAAGGTAGCAGTAAGCCCCATCGATAAATATATTAGGCCAAATGTGCCTGATAATACATGTACTGATATAGATAAGCTATGGGACTTGGACAATATTGGAATTGACCCACATGAACTTGATCGTGAGTCCAAGCTAGCGTTAAGCTCGTATGAAGAGACTGCAACGTATGACTCTGGCAGAGGTCAGTATGTGGTAAGGCTCCCTTGGAATGATAACAAGAGTAAATTACCTACTAATTTCCATCTAGCACTTGGTAGGTTACGTGGCCTTCAGAAGCAGTTTGTCAAGGATCCAAGTTATTGCGAGACTTATGCGTCAGTTTTAGCCGAGCAGGTACAACGTGGATTTGTGGAGAGAGTAGGTCTCGGTGAGTATGGGGATAATATCCATTACCTTGCTCACCATGGGATTAAAAAGGACAGTTCCACCACTCCTGTTCGTATTGTGTATGACTGCTCTGCTAAATCTAGTGATCGCTCCTATAGCCTGAATGATTGTCTGTACACGGGTCCGTCCCTGGTCTCTGATCTAGCGCAAATTATGTTGCGCTTCAGATGTCATAAGTTTGCATGGGTCGCCGATATTGAGAAGGCCTTCCTGATGCTTCAACTCCATCGTGAAGACAGGGACTCGACAAGATTTTTATGGCCACGGGACCCAATGGATCTAGATTCAGAGTATCTGATCTACAGGTTCAGAGTTGTCTTATTCGGGGCGACCTGTTCCCAGTTCCTTCTCAACGCTACTATCTTGCGTCATCTTGAGGAGGCTGGACTAGATCCTGACTTCAAGAATGAGATCAAGCAGGGGATCTATGTGGACAATCTTCAAGGCACCGGAGACAATGAAGATTTATTGCTCAAGAGATGCTGGGAGATCCGCGATATATTTGCCAAGGCTCATTTATACTTAAGAGAATGGGCCACTAATAGTGATCTTTTGAAAGGTCAATTTACTTCTGACGGTGTAGCTACTGAGAATAGTGAGGTGAAGTTTTTAGGCCACAAATGGGACACTACCACAGATTGTATATCCTTCTGTCACACCCCATGCGGCAGTGAGCTTATGACCAAGCCAAACTGCTTAAGCTTGTCAGCGAGGTTGTTTGATCCCCTAGGTTTTTTGCTGCCTGTTACAATCCGTGCTCGTATGTTTTTACAGCAACTGTGGCGGCTAAAAATAGATTGGGACACGCCCCTCCCGATTGAGTTACAGGATACTTGGCGGTTGATTCGGTCGGACCTTTCCGCATGTTGCAAGGTCCAACTTCCTCGTCAGGTTATTAGTGGTCACCAGGTGGATCTACATGCCTTTTCTGATGCTAGTAATAGTGCGTATGGTACTGCCATATACATATGTAATGGTAGTGAAGCGACACTGGCTATAGCGAAGGCTAAAGTAGCCCCTATAAAGAAGATTACAGTTCCTAAATTAGAACTTACTGCATTGCTTCTGTCTGCTCGTCTAATAAAGTTTACACTGGATGCTTATACAGACATACTACAGATTAATAACGTCTATGTCTGGAGCGACAGTCAAATAGCGCTTTCATGGGTACACAGCCAGAAAGTGTTACCTGTTTATGTTTCTAATCGCACTGATGAGATTCATGACTTAGTTCCTACAGCTACATTTCGCTATGTGAGCACCAGGGATAACCCCAGTGACATAATTTCCTGGGGGATCTCGGCGCAACAGTTTATGTCGTCCTCTATTTGGTGGCATGGACCTCCATGGCTTACATCTCCAACTGAACGGCCTCAGGATTTCAGGGAAAGCATATCTTCTCCTTCAGGTCGGCCCCAAGATGATGTGTTAAGTAGTTCGAATGTGAGTACTACACATCAGGATAACAAGTTGGTAGAGTGGGAACGTTACGGCAGCTATGATCAAGTAATACGGGTATTTGCATGGATATACCGTTTCATTAACAACGTGAGAAGTCGGGCTCACGGGTCTTTCCTTAGTGAAGATTCGAAGCATATCAGACTCCATCAATCGAGATCAGCAGAAGCAAAACTAATATGTTTAGTACAAAGGGAATCTTATCCTACTGAACATCAAATCCTGAGCAAGGAGTCAAAGGCCAAACCCTCAAACTTAATGAGGCAGCTAGGATTATATATGGAAGGAGGCATAATTAAGTGTAGAGGCAGGATACAAAAGGCGGACATTATTGATTCTGCGAAATATCCTGTCCTCCTTAGCTCCTCTCATTTGATTACCAAACTGTTGATTCGCCAATGCCATCGGACCTGCCTACATTTTGGCGTAAATTATGTTCTGGCGTATATGCGACAACGTTGGTGGATCCCTAAGATGCGACAAGCAATTAAAGGGATCCACAATAGCTGTACGATCTGTAAAAGATTACAGGGTAAGCCTTACTCCCCAGTTGATCTACCTCCCTTACCTGAGTTCAGGGTACAAAGGACTGAACCATTTCAGGTAACCGGGGTGGACTACACCGGAGCGATTCATGTTAGGGAATCGCCCGGTACTATCATAAAAGTATATGCCGTCCTATTCACATGTGCGATAACCAGAGCGATTCATATTGAATTGATTGACGACCTATCCAGTGAGGGGTTTTTGCATACTCTAAGACGCTTTGCAGGCCGCAATGGTTTCCCTCAAATTATTATGAGCGATAATGCGACTTGTTTTGTCGGGGCCTCTAAATATCTCCAGAGTTTAATGGATGACCCGCAGGTTGTGGCTACCCTCACTGGAAAGGGATGTCAGTGGAGATTTATACCAGCACGTGCACCATGGTTCGGGGCGATTTGGGAGAGAACTATCGGTATCGTCAAATCTGCCATGAAGAAGGTATTAGGAAGGGCACTGGTGACCAGCCGGGAGTTGCAAACCATCTTAATAGAAATTGAGATGTCAGTCAACGACAGGCCCTTGACCTATACCTCGGCAGATGTTGATGACCTCTTACCCATTTCGCCTTCCATGATGACACGTGGACGAACCCTTAATACCTTTCCTAGATCGTCCGTAAATGACGAAGATCTGCATGACCCTACGTTCGGCAAAGCTGACGCCACACGTCGTCGCTTCCAGTATGTAAACAAGGTGTCCGACGATCTATGGAAACGGTGGACCCAAGAATATTTGCTGTCTCTTCGCGAGCGTCACTCTCATAAGATCAAAGGGACGAATCAACGATGGCCTCGTATCGGGGATATCGTCCTGATTCATGATGAGCGTCCTAGGTTATTTTGGAAGCTTGGGAGGATTATCGATTTGTTCCAGAGCATTGATGGTCTTATAAGGGTTGCTAAAATACGAACTTCGACTGGGGTTACTACTCGCCCAGTCGTAAGGTTATATCCCTTGGAGCAGGATGTAGAACTGCCGGATTATCCTGGCGTCTCTACTGATACCCCTCCGCGGGAGAGTGCTGGTGACAGTGCTCCTCAAGGTGGGGCAGCTGATGATGAGAAGGATGATCCTCCTCAGGCTTCAGGTGGAGCTCGTCCCAAAAGGAGGACGGCTATGAGTTCCGGGGATCTTTGGAGATCAAAGATCAAACAAGGTGATCTTTGACTTCGATGTCCTTTTTTTTTTTGTTCCTGTATATCATTTTTGGTGGCGGGCAATATGTCGGGAATAGGGTAATGATCCCGACAGGTTTTGGTCCAATAGGACATTTGAATTTGGCGGTATCGTATCGCTTGTACGATTTCGGCTGGTTCTTTGTGTATTGTAGTTTATTCTTAAGTTAGGTTAAATATTAACTGTAATGTATAAATATCTACATCAGCTCTAGATGTATTATGAAACCAAGTTATGGGTTATAATTATTATGAGCCGGCAGCCATATGTAATTTCGCGAAGCGATCGGACGCCGGCACTTTAGTCTCTCAATCAACACCATACAGTCAACATCTCCTCCCCCGGCTCTGACTCAACCCACAGTTCACCATGTGCTACAAATATTAATCTATAACAATATTAACAACAGTCCTACATCACCAGTCCTCTAAGCTAAGTTCATTGTATCGATATTGTATTATGTGAACATTCCTACATATCATGCAATTGAATTAGCCGCGTGTGGGGGACTGGATTACACCCATCGAATACCTCGTTGGTAATTATATTATAACTATTTGTTGGGATATTTCATGTACCAGTGATATGTAATTTAACCTCTTTATCTAAATTCCCGACACATTGTTTGCTTGAACATGTTGGAGGTGAAATTAGATCCCTGATCAGATTGAATCTCCTCCGGGTACCCGTACCTTGAGAAGTACCACAACAAGTTACTGACTACCGTCTTAGCCATTCCATTTTTCATAGGGTATGCATCGGGGTATCTAGTGGCAACATCCATTATGGTTAACCAAATTTTATTTCCAGCCTTAGTGGGAGGGAGTGGACCAACCATGTCAACAATAATTTTACTAAAGGGTGGCCCAATCACAGGAATAGGGTGTAACGGAGCCTTAGGAATAACTTTGTTCGGTTTCCCGACACGTTGACAAATATCACATGAGTTTATCCATGACTGCACATGAGACTTCATCCCCGGCCACCAAAACAATTTCCCCAAAGCCGCCACCGTTTTCTTGGCACCCAAATGTCCTGATAATGGAGAATCATGAGCCAACCTAAGCAAACTTTCCCTGAAGCCCTCTGGCACGACCAGCTGGTCAACTGTACCTGATCCGCCCTCCCAGTTCCTTTTAGGATCTTGATATCGGTGGTATAAAATTCCATTAAAGAAAAAAAAATCCCCTGCCTTTGCATCCCTATCTTCTTCTAACTCCACAGCCCCATTGGTACACTGCAAAACCTCTGGATCCTCTAATTGCAACTTTCGAATGTCTGTGGGAGCCAACATGTCTAACTGCTTGGTCAACAACTCATGCCCTCCCCCCAACATCCAACTTAGACATCCGGTTTTCTCGCTGCAGGTAACGGTGCTGTCTCTGAGTCTCTGCCTCCTCCACTACTTTATCAACTGTGTTAGGCACTGGAGTTACAACAGACTCGGTCAAAGGTCCTGCTATTGGGTCTTTTAGGAGAGCCACTGGTTCTAAACTCTTCAAACTTTTCCCAGCCTTCCGCTTCTCCTTAATTCCCTTCCTCCGCTGTTCTGTGGCCTGGGAAATAGGCTGTGATACCTTAAATGCTTGGGAACGAGTTACCACACGTGCCATCTGTTGGTGGTGACAACTCACTACCCACTCTTGTTCCTCCCTACTCACGTCGGCCGGCCTCTCGGCAACGACTAAGGGTGGAACGTCTAAAGTAGGCACCGCAAAGTCGTTGCCGAGAAGAAGGTCGACGCCCTCCACTGGCAATTTCTCAACGATCCCAACATCTAAGTCCTTAATCACACCATCAACTTCCAGCTCCACACGAACCAACGGGTATGACCTGGTCGCATTAATACCCTGAACAACAACCACCCGTGCCGCATTAATTGGTCGCCCCGTGAAATTCTTCAAAAGTGTCTGTGAAGCTCCAGGTATCACGCAAAACTTCCACCTTATGCTGGCAACCCGCCCAACTTACCCTACCGGTCCCTCTATGGGCGCAAAAGACATCACGGACAGGGGACGAGCCTTCCTGAGTCTTATACATAGCCTGTGACCCTGCCGCTGGCAAACTACCCTGGGTAAATCCAGACGACATTTCAGCCACACCTATGCTGCGCACCAAAGACACGGCTGCAGTTGGCGGCTTACCAGGACAAGATTTTGCATAATGCCCCTTCTTTCTACAATAAAAACATTCCACTTCCCCTATCGGTCTCTTCCGATAAGGGGCGGAGTTCTGACCCATCTGTAATGGGACGGCTGTAGTCTTTGGTTCAGTCCTGGTATCTTGGCTTTTAAACTGAGGTTTATATCTATAGTGATTGTCCTGAGCTCGAGGGTTTGGAGTATCGCGCCCCTTGGGAACTGCATCAACACGCTTTACAGATTCACATCCCCTGATTAGCGACAACCTGAAGTCAGCCATCTCAGCTGCCTCTTGAAGAGTTTTTGGGTTCTTTTCTTTAATAGTAAAAGTCATTTCTGCACCAGTACACTTATAAAACTGCTCGAGCAGAAACAGCTCAGTCAACTGTTCTGCCGTCTCAGCTTTCTCAGAACGTGTCCAGTTTTTAAGTGCATCTTTTAAGTCCCGGGCATGTTCAAGAAAGGTCGCCTCCCTAGTCTTTGTAACACCCCGAAACTTCAATCGATATGTTTCCGATTGCAACTCGTATGCCCGTAGGACAACTCTCTTCAATTCTGGGTAGTCAATGCAAGACTCTAAAGGCAGTGCATCATAAGCCTTCAGACCTTTACCCATAAGTCTTGAGGAGACTAGAGCTGCCCACTTCTCTTCAGGCCAATTATGCTCCCTACACTTCTTCTCAAAACGATTAAAAAATTCTGTGACTTCAGTTTCACTAAATACCGGCACCAATTTGACTAAGTGGGCCAAGGACTGTTCTCTTACTTGGCCCTCACGGCCCATCCGAGTCCCTGTCGACTCTGCACGAGTCTTATCTAAATCTAATTTAGCACAATATTTCTCTGAGTCATACCTAAGCTCAGCCTCATGCCTCCTGGTCTCATCCTCCTGCCTCCTAACCTCAATCTCATGCCTCCTAGTCTCATTCTCCTGCTTCCTAGCCTCAATCTTAGCAAGCTCAAGTCTAAATACCATATCTGGAGACAGGCAGGAAGAGGGAGCTGCCACTACTGAAGGAGGGGGGGCAAAAACTGGGGAACCACCACGTGCACCACCCGAGGTCACTCCAATCTGCCAATTCTCATCCCTCTGTGGGAGAGTGCTAACCTCCGGTAACTGAGTGGACGGCACTGTGGGAGTCGAGTGAGAGGGGATCTGGGGAGGAACCCCCCCAAACGCCCTCTCCTCCGAAACCCCATGTTGCCCACGCAACACCCAGGAAATCAGCTCCCCCTTGGACATCTTTGCTACATTGGAAATGCCCAAAACCTTGGCTATCAGGTGCAAGCCACAAACATCCACCCCAGTCAGCCTCTCCTCCGTCACGTGGTACCGCTTACTCACAAAAACTCTAGCATCCTCCTCACTGGTTACTAACGGCACACCTTCAAATGACATCTCTCGCTCATCGTCAGTGCTAATGCACGACATACTGAAGTCCACAAAAAAAATCTCGAGACAAAAGTGTTAAACTTCCTATGCAAGCACTAATTACTAAATTAACTGTAGTCTCTTAAATGCTTTACTAATTGCCATACAAAAAAAATATTCTTCAATATGCACGCTAAAATACAAACAAATGTTGTACAACTCTGCAAAAATTTATACTGTTCACAAAATCCTAAGCAAGGTCGCCATTTGTTACGAACTGGCACTCGGGTACACAAGGGCTCTCAATCAGGACTCGAATACGGCTCGCTGCCACAACGGAAAAACATGATCCCAACCCCTGAGTACTGCCAGCCGAACAAAAAACACCAATACCCTCCAGAGTTCAATCTGCTATAACGGGGTATACAAGAACTCGGTACTAGTGTTCAACAACAGACTAATAAAGAGACAGGAATTATCTAGTCTGGTCAACAATCAAACAATGAAGTAAAAAACAACAACACCAAAGAATAGTGTTGGCCGAAGCCGAAGTAATCCACCCTTGACTATGAACTTAAGAAGTCCTCCACCCTCTACTTCGGATCGGCACTATTACGTTACGTTAATTAATAGTCCTTAAGCATCGAGCAAGGAATCTTCTGAAAAAAGTTAGATGCTTCTCGGATGCTCGTAAGAAGTACGTATCGGATTTTGAACAGTAATTCAATAAGCAAAAACACTGGCAATTAAATACTATTAAAGGCTTAAATTGGCATACGAATAATTAAAAGAATATGCAATAGTAAATGGCAAACATTAAAAAGAAGTACTCCGCAAATGCAACGGCAATAGCCTACTCGGATTGTGCTCGTGGGCCACTAATCACTAAAGTAGCCAAGCTTGCAACACATGAAATCAATAGTGCATAAACAATATCATACATAAGGAAAGCTTCAATACTATTCTGTATCTACTAATTGAGTAAAGTCTAGCTGGGGTACTGTAGGCAAAAAGGTAGCAGTGACTGAGCAAAAACGGCTCGTAGCCTAGCGAAGTCCTCACGACTGTTTAAAGTATTACGTTAAAACTAACAAGTGCACTTTGAGAAATCCAGATCCCTTGTATCTGGTTTTCTCCCGGCTCCTTGACAAAGTAAAAACAAACTGTTAATAAAATACAGGGTGGTTAGGCTCTTGCCCTCACGCACTGTAAATTATTAACTCAACACAGTCAGCCGCGAAGACAACCTAGGCTTCACTGAACCGAAACGAGTATGCAGGTTTATCGCTTAACCACTGCATCAAACAACAACTCGTAACACAGAAAAGCCTTACCCCAGTCTAGCATTACCTAGACTAGCAGAAAACAGGAATAATAATAATAACACACAGGGAAATGCATATACAAGTGCAACAAACATAAATCAATCCTATTCTAAGTCAACCCTTCCAAAATAGGCTATCTAATAGGCAAGTATCTCGTGAGAACTCAAGCGATAATACGTTGGCTGACTAGCTCTGCACCAACGGGACCATGGAAGTTAAACAGGGCAGGGAAAAGAGGAGATAAGAATGTAAGGTAGTAGAGAAAGTTCCCATCAGTCAGAAGAATATATATAGTTAGCAAGGGAAATGAGAAATCGCTCTGCCTAATGAGTTCTGATGAAAAAATGGCTAGACTTCCCTTTTATACCCGGCCCTCTAGTGAGCCCAACGTGAACTACTAAGGACCGCCCACTGACAACCATTATGTAATTTCTCTCTCTCCTCTGGGATACACAAAGGCTCCCCTAGCACTGAGGGAGGGAGGAATGCGAGTGAGTTAGGCCCACCTCCCGCCTGGCGCACCCACTGACCCCCAACTGTGGCTGTTTCTCTTCCCATCATTACAAATAAGTTTTACACACAATACTTATAACTAATGATATAAAATAGAACTCGTTGACTCAGATGAAAACAAAATACATATTCATAATACTTATAGTACAACGGCTCACATGAACTAAGTTAGGAAACTCTACATAGACTACAGCCAAAGTTCCTGCCCTGACGATCCTAGCGAGAGTGGGGCATGACTAGGCGTTCTGTACAGCATGCTCACACGTGGACATGCGTCACAACACGAAGATTAGCAAAATAACTAACCGATTTCCAAAAGACTCAGACTGGAATGAATATTATAGTTTAATCTCAAACAGTGAGAACTGACTGATTAACAGATATCGATCGATAGATCGTACTTTATAATTAGATTGGCGCTAATGACGAAGTTTAGCTCGTTGATATTTAACGCAATATTAGATTCGCTTCTGAACTAGTTAACAGGTCGAGGTAAATAAAATGCACAGGCACAATTAGTACATGGGCGTAGGCGACGAAGTCCTACTCATTGATACTTAAAACGGGCAGTACCAGGCTCGGGCCTGAACGGGTTAACAGGGCGAGGTGAATAAAATACACAGATACAATTAGTGTATGGTGGATGCAAATGACACGAAACACGGAGGAAAGAATTCCTAAACACGGTATTCGAAATATCACAACATCAAGATTTACAAGAACATAAAAGCACGTCTATAAGATATATTTCATATGCGATTACTGAATAGTGAAGTTAGGAATTACACTGAGCACTCATTGGAAAATTGGGCGTAGGTTCTAGGTAAAAAGCGATTATATAAATGGATTGATCACGGAATATATTGGGACTTCAACTAACAAATAATAAATCAGCATACACGTAGTCAGTAAATCTGCGAGCGTGGAGGGCCTGAATATATGTTAATGACACTGATATGTAACGTATGCGTAATTTATGAATTAAATAAAGGCTTGAACAAGGGTCAAGAACTGAAGGCAAGATGAACACAGAATAACACAGGTTCAGAAGGATGAAACTTATTACGCAAGCATAGGATCTTGGGCACAGATCGCAAGTACATCAGGGCACAACACGGGTCACATATTTACATAATCAATACCTCACAACAAAAACTAACAGAGAAAGACACAGAAACACTTAAGTATTTGGGAGGGCAGGGGGACGAGAGTACTGGTCTGGCCGGCATAGAGGGTAGTAGCCAATCTTACACAGCTGGTTGCCTCCTCGAGCAGGGGTCCTCGATTTAGGCCTGGTTACGTAATTCGAACCGGGGTCCTAGGTCCAGGCCTGCTTACGTAATTCGAGCAGGGGTCCTAGGTCCAGGGCTACGTCCATAGCTTGAGCAGGGGTCATCGGTTCAGGGTGCCAGGCAACAGACAGGTGGTCCTTCAGCAATCCGGAAGGGGGCCAACGTCCAAAGGGCACTCTCGAGGGCCAGGGGGTGAAGGGGGGGGGGGGGGGGCACCGTAGCAACACCGTCCCAAAGAGCCGTATCCTGAATGGAGTCCGCCTAGTCGGTAGGTGAGGGTGGTTTGCACTCTTTCTTCAGGTTTTCCTGAGGTCCTATTCAAATATTTTCTTACTTCAGGGGTCAATGAACTCGGGGAAAAAAGGGTGTAGAGGAAAGAGGAAAAATGGTTGTTGTTAAGTACATATACATTCTAGCCTGGGAACTCGGGTATTATCATATGGGCCTGGTTCCATGGTAATATTATAATACTTAATGGGGCGGCTGGAACGTCCAGGGCTGCTGTGAAAAATAAAGAACACTTAAAGCTAAAAATGGAGCAACTGTCTTGCAGGTCTTCTAATTATGCTAGGGTATACACGATACACCTAGAGGATTGTAGGTGTATCTTCGGGGGCATGGAGTTGTCAGGCATTATCAGGTCCATTTGTTCCTGACATACTCAGGGTGCTGGTGAGTAGATTGCATAAACATATTCTCTGAGTAATCTACATCTGGGTGGAGGTGATGGAGAAGTGTCCTTTTTGATAGTGAGGACCAGGGGGATGTCCTGAGGATCCAGGGGGAGGGTCCTGGAGGCTCAGAGAAATGTCCTTTTTGATAGTAAGCACCAGGGGGAGGGCCCTGAAGGACTTAGTGAAAGGGTCCTTAATGACCAGGGGGCGGTCCTCCGTGTTCTTTGGAAAGAGATGGGTGAAAGAAAACTTCTTACTGGTGTGGTTAACTGGTGTAAAGATGTGGCCGGGGTGGTTATGCTGGCCATTCGATGTCCTCAGGTTTTGGGCCCGTCATTTCAATAACTCTACACACTGAAATAGTTGCGCCTACAGACTAAACCCGCTTTCTGTTATGAAAATGTGTGAATTGCGGAATGTAACTAGTGACAACTGAAATAATCCGTAAACATGGCGGATACCGAATATATAGTAAACAGTGCTCTGTGCTGTCTAAACTCGGGAAAAAATGACTATCCATACGAAACTCTCTTTGACATTATAAATTATTTTTACTGTTATGAAGAAATAAAAAAAGCCAAGGAATTGCTGTGTGGCATCTTGAGTGAAGATTTGTGCTGGAGAAGAGATCCTGAAAAAAAAAAAAAAAAAAGTGAAAGACAAAATTGAGCTTCATGATCGAATCACCAAATCAAAGAAGCCTGTGAGGTTTGTGACCGAATCGCACAAAAGAATACCCCCTATCGGACTAGAAAAACTTGGTCCTCTGTTGCTAAATCTATCAGAGGACACAGCTTTGATTAAGGAACTTTTGCCAAAGATATTAGACATAAAAACGGAGGTTATAAATACGGCCGACACCCTACGACAGCTAAAAATTGACTTTGCTGATTTAAAGTATAAGTTCGCCAGTGCTGTATCAGGAATGGATGAAGCAGTACGAGACATGACAGTGAATGATGCTAATGTTTTGGATGACATGGCTTCTCTCAGAGACGTAATAGAACATCCAGGATCACCTCCTCCACAACATGAGGAAATGAACTTCAACAATGACGTAAACAACACCAAAAATTACACAGAAGCGCTGAGCATTAGTAGCTCGACACCCAGTGTGAGGAACGGACGAGGTACTTTGGAAGCTGCGAGAGAGGAGAGCGGAAATGTAACGGGAAGCAGAAGTGAGGTGAGGAGAAGAAGTAACGAGAGGGAGAGGCGGACGGTGGAGAGCAGTGCTGGAGATGATGGTGGTGATGCTGACGTATTTCCCAACATGAGGAGGAACGGTGCTGGTGAGGTGGGGACGGCCAGTACTGAGGGTGGGGGGGAGGGGCCGGGGATCTGGCTCGGTTGGACGGAGCAGAGGGGTGTATGTGCAGAGGGAGACTATCCAGCCTGGCATCCTCTCGTCCCGTGTCACTAGAAGAAGTACGGGTGCTGTGTCAAAGGGCGACTTCCAACCCCCTGTAGCTGGGGGCCCTGGGGACCCCCTTAGCCCATCCCACCAACGTCAACTATCACCAGGGAACGACGGATGGACACTGGTAAAGGGTAGGAAGCGAAACCAGGACTACCAAAGGAAGGTAACAACTGGAGTGAAAGGTTCCAAAAAGAGTGATGGCTTGTTATTTAAAGGTGCTGCAAGATCAATTGATGTTTTCATTGGAAGAGTTGACAACGATGCAACGGAGAAAGACTTAAAAGATTATATTAAGGAGGTATTTAAAATAGAAATTATAGCTTTAAGTAAATTAAACATTAGCTCCTTTGATAATCAAGCTTTTAAAGTAACGGTAAAACTATCAGAGAGAGAAAAATTATTTAATGAATCATTATGGCCTGAAGAAATAGTAGTGGACAAGTTTTTTAATAGGTCCCGAGGACTTGAGGCACAAGCTAGTAAATAATTAGTATTTACCATTTAGATATTCTTTACGTTTATATTTTTTAGTTTTTTAGTTTTAATAATGGCTTCTAGTTGTATAAAAATATGTTCTTATAACTGCTGCTCTTTAAAGAAGAATATTGATTTAGTCAGAAACTTAGCATCTTCTGGCTGTGATTTTATCTTTTTACAGGAAACTTTTTTAACTGACGACAAACTATCAATTTTAGATTTTGTAGATGAGGAGTACGATAGCATTGCTGTGGGGGCTACCTATTCTGATAAATCATTAGTAAGTAATGCCGGCAGACCTGAGGGAGGAATAGCCATTTTGTGGAGAAAGGACCTACAAATAGAGTTCAATAAAGTAATATAGGAAACAAATTATATGGTCCTTAATATAAATATATTTAGGAGCAATGTGCATTTATCAATATTTAGCTGAATAGTGACGTATGGAGAGCTGAAACTTTAAATACATATTTAGAGTCCTTATCAGTAGTGGAGGATCTTATCAGCAATATTAATTACGATGACATTTTTCTGATAGGTAACTTCAATGCCGACCCTTTCTCAGGTAGAGCCTGGCGAAATTTGTCAGAATTTATGAATATAAACTCACTGAGGTGTTATGATTTGGATATATTGGATAATGACTCCTATACATTTGTTGGATATGGGGATTCCGTCACCAGATGTCTGGATCATGTAATAGGCAAGGTACACAATCATAATTATTACAATTAACAACATAACAATACTTCAACACATTATAGGATCGGACCACTTGTGCTGGAATGTGTGAAAAGGAACAACTTGAGATGGTTCGGCCATATGGAACGTATGGAAAGCGAGAGAATGACTAAGAGGGTGTACGAGAGCGAGGTGGAGGGACAGAGGGGGAGAGGTAGACCGAATATGAGGTGGAAGGATGGAGTGAGGAACTACATGAACGAAGGCGGTGCTGGTTGGGGGGAGGGGCGTCGACTGACTGGGGACAGAGGTGCATGGGGGCGGTTCGTTCGTGGCCACCCCTTCGGGGATCACGGCGTCAGGCAATAGATAGATAGACCACTTGCCAATGGAAGCTACTTTAAAATTTACTAAGGGAGGTCAAAAGATTAAAGATTCTGGCTTACTTGCTGACAATAATCAAACTCGTGTTAACTGGCAAAGGTTAAGCGTGCAAGAAATTAATCATATTAATCAGAGGGTTGACAATCTTTTACAAAATTTGTATTCCTTTCCTATTCATGATTGGCATAGGTTAGGGTGTCGGGATCCCAGTCATCTAAGAAGGATTGATAAATTGTATTCACTAATCACGACCAGCATTGTGAGCGCTAGTAGAGACTATGCACGTGCTAACATTAAAAAGAACACATATAAAGTGATACCAGGATGGAACCGGTGTATTAAGGCGAAACACACTATTGCCAGGGAGAAATTCTTAACCTGGGTGAGGAATGGCAGGATACGAGGAACAGATATTCATAGAGATATGTTAGACAGTCGGAAGGAATTTAAAAAAGACACTAAATGAATGTAAAATTAACGAACAGAGAGAGATTTGTAATTCAATAACGGAAAAGTTTTTATATAAGAATAAGAGTGAATTTTGGAATGAAGTAAAAAGAAAGAAAGGGTGTAAAAAGGTATCAAGTGTTATAAATAGCCAGAGTGGCAATTCTAATATAACTAAAGTATTTAAAAAACAAATTTATTTTAAGTCAACCTCCAAATAATCCTAACACCGAGCGAGGCTTCTTAAATTATATTAAACAAGCGTGGCCTGAAGGTAGAAAAATTTGTTTAAAGATCTCTAGTCACACTATAAAACAATTGTTAATGCGTCTTAACTCTGGTGAAGGTCATAATTTTATTCAAACAATTTTTCTAAAGAATGCCTCTTGGTCTTTTTTGGAAAATATTGCTAATTTTGTAAATACTTGTTTTATCCACTGCTATCTCCCTGGTGACTTGCTGAAGGGTACTATTACACCTATTATAAAAGACAGCAGGACAAATATTATAGAGTCAGATAATTACAGACCCATTATGCAGTCCTCATGACTTTTAAAACTATTTGAATTATTTATTTTAGATATTTTATCTGAAAAAGTGGTTCTCAACTATAGACAATTAGGGTTTAAATCAGGGTCTTCAACCACAGATACTTGTTTTATTCTTAAAGACATTATGAAAAAATACTCGAATTGTAAGAACAGTGCAGTAGCTACATATATTGACCTAAGTAAAGCTTTTGATAGGGTAGACCATTTTATTTTAGGGAACAAATTATTAGAATTGTCACTACCAGTAGATGTAATATTAATTTTAATGCATTACCTAAGGAATCAGAAAGCTAATGTAAGATGGCAAGACTCTTATAGCAACTATGTTTATGTTGAGAAAGGTGTGAGGCAAGGTGTGAGGCAAGGTGTGAGGCAAGGTGTGAGGCAAGGTGTGAGGCAAGGTGGAACACTCTCACCCTTTCTATACAATTTATACATGGACAAGATTATAAATGAGTGGCTGGAACTAATGCAGGATGTAAATATGGAGATGTGAGATGCAACATATTAGCCTACGCTGATGATTTAGTCCTCCTGGCTGATTCTTTTCAAGATATGGATATATTATATAGCAAATTTTGTTCTTGTATTGATCAACATTTACTTAAAATTAACAGTGATAAATCTAATTGCATGATATTTACTACCAATAATAATCAGCAGACGCAGAGCATTGAGCTGAACGGAGATACCTTGGAGGTGGTGAAGGGATTCAAATATCTGGGCCACAATATTTTATTTTATTTTAAAGACTCAGATGACTTTTAGAATAAATTTTTTTTATGGATCTTTTAATAGTATTTTTAGAAATTACAAACAAGTGAACAAAGATACAATGTTATTTCTTTTAAATTCTTACTGTCTACCAGATTATGGGCTTCCCCTATGGAAACACGACAGTTCTTTTAATTCTAATGGTTTTAAAGCATTTTCAGTTGCATTTAATAAATCCCTTAAGCGTATTTGTGGCGTACTTCCCAACGCCAGCAGCCATATCACGGCAACTCGATGCAAACAATTGCTACTCAATCATCATACAGCATTAGTTCAAGCCCGATACTGCAAAAGAGTATTAAGGTCTCAAAATCCTATAATTAGGCATAATATTCCTATTATTAAAGGTTTCATGGTTAAAAATGTGGTAAATATGTTTCGAAAAACTTATAATGTAGATGTACTAGGAGAACATCTAGATGTTTTGAGAGCCAGGATTGAATGGGTAAAAGGGCATGAGGACAGGCGAGGTCCATGTTTCTATTATGGGTTTTAGCTCTAGAAGGGCGTGACTATTATTTTTTAACAGCGGTTATATGCAACAAATAAGTTTTAGAAATTGCATTTTAATTGTATTCCATAATTTCATTATCGCATGACTTCCATCCTCATAATTGAGTTTTGAATGCATATATTTTGTATTTTATTTTATTTGATGATTTTATCCTGACTATCAGAAGCTAATATTGTAAATAGTTTGTATATATGAAATAATTTTGAATGTTTAATACATTTTGATTTAACTTTACTAGAATTTTTATTGGATTATGTAATGTGTGTGTTTTGTACTGTGTACTGTACATATGTATTGTGAAATAAATTAATTGAATTGAATTGAATTGAACAACTACCCCACACACCACAACTACCACACCCACCACAACTATATTAACACACCCACCACCACAACTACCACACCCACCACTACTACCAAATCCACCACAACTACCACACTCACCACAATTACCACCACCACAACTACCACACCCACCACAACTACCACACCCACCACCACAACTACCACACCCACCACCACAACTAATTCCACGCCCACCACAACTACCACAACGACAACACCCACCACAACTACAACACTCACCACAACTACCACACCCACCACAACTACAACACCCACCACAACTACCACATCCACCACAACTATCTCACCCACCACAATTACCACACCAACCACCACAACTACAACACCCACCACCACAACTACCACACCCACCACCACAACTACAACACCCACCACCACTACCACCACCACCACCACAACGACCACACCCACCACAACTACAACACTCACCAAAACTACCACCCCCACCACAACTACAACACTCACCACCACAACTACAACACCCACCACAACTACAACACCCACCACAACGACCACTCCCACCACAGCTACCACAGCTCCCACAATTACAACACCCACCACAACTACAACACTCACCACAACGACCACACCCACCACAACTACAACACCCACCACAACTACCACACCCACCACAACTACAACACCCACCACAACTACCACATCCACCACAACTATATCACAACCATCACAACTATCACACCCACCACAACTACCACACTCACCACAAGTACCACACGCACAACTACCAGTCACCCACCACCACAACTACCAGTCACCCACCACCACAACTACCAGTCACCCACCACCACAACTACCAGTCACCCACCACCATTATCACACCCACCACAACTACCACACCCGCCACAACTACCACACCAGCCACAACTACAACACCCAGGCCTAATACCAGCACTACCAGAGCCCCAACCGTCAGCACTATCAATATAGCCGCTACGGCACACATTTTATTAATTAAAGAAAACTTACAAGAGAGACAGAGAGAGAGAGAGAGAGTGAGAGAAAGGGGGGGGGGGGTAACTGGGAACAAGTGAGTGAATGACCAGATGAATTTCGACGAGAACAATGTGTTTAAGTGAATGATTGTGAGTGAGTGAGTGAGTAACTTCCATGTAAACCTCTAACGGAGTCTCCCATTTTATGTTGGTTATTAGACAAGTTTATTATGTTTAGAAATGGTATCTGGGAGTCTAAGGCATAATTGAGATAGCTACTTACCCCATTGTTTTACTTAAAGTTTTACTTAAGCTGTATACAGTCGTCTAGTGACTACAAGGATAAGCTCCAGCAAGTCCACCAACTCTACCAAATCAATCAACTTCCCCAAGTCAACCAACTCCACCAAGTCAACCAACTGTATCAAGTCAACCAACCCCACCATGTCAACCAACTCCACCAAATCAACCAATTCCACCAAATCAACCAATTCCACCAAATCAACCAATTCCACCAAATCAACCAATTCCACCAAATCAACCAATTCCACCAAATCAACCAATTCCACCAAGTCAACTAACTCCACCAAGTCAACCAACTCCACCAAGTCAACCATCTCCATCAAGTCAACCAACTCCACCAAGTCAACCAACTCCACCAAGTCAACCAACTCCACCAAGTCAACCAACTCCACCAAGTCAACCAACTCCACCAAATCAACCAATTCCACCAAGTCAACCAACTCCACCAAGTCAACCAACTCCACCAAGTCAACCAACTCCACCATGTCAACCATCTCCACCAAGTCAACCAACTCCACCAAGTCAACCAACTCCACCAACTCTCCCAAGTCAACCAACTCCACCAAGTCACCCAACTCCACCATGTCAACCATCTCCACCAAGTCAACCAACTCCACCAAGTCAACCAACTCCACCAACTCTCCCAAGTCAACCAACTCCACCAAGTCAACCAACTCCACCAAGTCAACCAACTCCACCAAGTCAATCAACTTCACCAAGTCAATCAACTCCACCAAGTCAATCAACTCCACCAAGTCAACCAACTCCACCAAGTCAATCAACTCCACCAAGTCAATCAACTCCACCAAGTCAACCAACTCCATCACGTCAACCAACTCCACCATGTCAACCAACTCCACCATGTCAACCAACTCCGCCAATCCAACCAACTCTGCCAAGTCAACCAACTCTGCCAAGTCAACCAAGTCAACCAACTCCACCAAGTCAACCAACTTCACCAAGTCAACCAACTCCACCAAGTCAACCAACTCCACCAAGTCAACCAACTCCACCAAGTCAACCAACTCCATCAAGTCAACCAACTCCACCAAGTCAACCAACTCCACCAAGTCAACCAACTCCACCAAGTCAACCAACTCCACCAAGTCAACCAACTCCACCAAGTCAACCAACTCCACCAAGTCAACCAATTCCACTCCACCAAGTCAACCAACTCCATCAAGTCAACCAACTCCATCAAGTCAACCAACTCCACCATGTCAACCAAATCCGCCAAGTCAACCTACTCCGCCTAGTCAGCCAACTCCACCAAGTCAACCAACTCCACCAAGTCAACCAACTCCACCAAGTCAACCAACTCCACCAAGTCAACCAACTCCACCAAGTCAACCAACTCCATCAAGTCAACCAACTCCATCAAGTCAACCAACTCCACCAAATCAACTAACTCTCCCAAATAAACCAACTCGGCCAAGTCAACCAACTCCATCAACTCAACTAAGTTAACCAACTCAACCAAGTCGACTAACTCCACCATGTCAACCAACTCCATCAAGTCAACCAACTCCATCAAATCAACCAACTCTCCCAAGTCAACCAATTCCACCATGTAAAATAACTCCACCAAGTCAACCAACTCTCCCAAGTCAACCAACTCTCCCAAGTCAACCAACTCTCCCAAGTCAACCAACTCCACCAAGTCAACCAACTCTTCCAATTCAGTCAACTCCACCAAGTCAGTCAACTCCACCAAGGCAGTTAACTCCACCAATTCAGTCAACTCCACCAAGTCAGTCAACTCCACTAAGTCAGTTAACTCCACCAAGTCAGTCAACTCCACCATGTCAGTCAACTCCCCAAAGTCAGTTAATTCCAACAAGTCAGTCAACTCCACCAAGTCAGTCAACCCCACCAAGACGGGCGGGTGCCCAACCCCGAAAGGGGTTGAAATAGGGGAGCTTTCCCCCACCAAAGGTGGCTTTCTAGGGCCTTTCCTAGCTGATGCTGAGAGGATTGGGTTCTAGTCATGTGGTGATGGGCTGGTCTATCAGAGTGAGAACTGAGCGATCTCTGCCATACCCATAGCTTACTCTGACTATTCCTTTTACTTATATATCTTCTAGATCTCAAGTGACGGCGTCTCTTCCGTGGATTGACCTCCCAATCTACCATGATTGGAATCCAAAGCGTCACATTTTTCCTTTGCCCCTCAACTTTCTTTTCATAACTGCTGAGGGGCACAGGGCCCTGGGTGGGGCTTTGGTTTCCCGGGCGTTTCTGCACCCTCCTCAGCTCCCCGCCAATGAAATGGCTTTGGTCACCCAGGCTTTATTGTGGTCGACAGGGAGGGTTCTGTGGGGGCGCTCGGATATGGCCTTGGCCTTGCTCGGAGCCTTGGGGCTGTTCGGCCAGGCAGCTTGGGGAACAACAACAACAACAACAACAACCCCACCAAGTCAACCAACTCCACCAAGTCAGTCAATTCCACCAAGTCAGTCAATTCCACCAAGTCAACCAACTTCACCAAGTCAGTCAAGTCCACAATACTACGCCACTCCGACAAAGGTGGGATTGGAAAAGGGGGCATCTGGGGGTTGGACCTTATTTTTTACCTACAATCTTGACTATTGAACACATTTAAAAACAAAAAATTACCTGACCGTTGCATTGACCCACCAAACGTTCCTGTTAAGTTTGGTGAAAATCCATCGAACGATCTAGGAGTTTCCAGACAGACGGACGACAGACATTTCGGCCGTTAGTGTACCAGTAAAAGGGTGGGCGATATCACTTTGCTTACACAGATTGATAAAAACCTCCCCTTAATGGTGAATTCCAGGGATGAAAGAAAAAACGATGTTTAATGCAGGGTCATAACTTGTCATGAATATACTGTAATATGTATTTGGGCAATATAGATATAATTCCATTAAACTCCAGATATAAATACTAATTTAAAACGACATTGGCATCCTCATCCTATCAGCTGGGCGAGTTTCACTCAGTTGGCGTGACGATAGACTGGAGAGGCACAGCATGTAAACAAAGGGTACCCCCAACACACACACTTCTGGACAGTTCTGTCTTTCTTAATTAATACCTTTCAATTCAATACTCAAGATTTGTAAAAGATCGAACAAGGTCCTGAAGATGTGTTGCATACCAAGAAACAAATCCTATCTCGCCAATGATACACATAATATAATATCTTCTTAAAAATATTTGTGTTCTGTAAATTTAAAAACCACCATCCCTTGACCAGACTATAGTAAAGCCAAATGTTGAGCTGTGCACATTCATAAAATGTTTAAGTGTCTCTCTTATCAAAAAGACCACAGATTCTTCCACCTCCCATGTTGAGTGTTCTTGCCATTGTACCCTGTGACGTCATGGTAAACTATAGGTTTGAGTCCCGAAGGGAAGAAGAAAAACGTAATATTGAGTATGTGCCTTAAACAGTAATGGCACTCTTTGAACTCTAGCATCAGCTGTTCGAATGACCCGCCCCAGAGTGTTAAAGAGACCAACATCATAAGTGTGCGTTCATATTCACTTACGGAATCGTCCTTATGATCGAGAGCTCACTACGAAAAAACTTAGTAAAAAATAATAAAAACAAAAATATTAGAACCACTAATCTGCTATGCTTCCCATCGTGTGGATGTTGATAGCTTGGGTCTGCCCGCAGACGCTTATGCACCAAGCGCCATTCCTCCTTCAATGATATATCAAGATAACCTATAAACATCAAAGACGAATGGGAAGGGGATGGAAGGGAGGGCCGGAATCGTCAATGATTCCGGGGCCACTACTAAATATTAGGGTTTCCTTTTTCCCTTCGGGACTCAAATCTATAATTTTAGTGGACCCTCCATCATTGACGATATGCCTGATATCTCAAGTCTGGAGGGGGACATTCGTGACAAAATTTATCAAACCACTAACAAATCAACAATAGGATGAAACTAAACCCAGATATAAAATTCTAATACTTCTTGATTTGTATGCAAAATGCAGAAACAAAATATAAAAGGTTTACAGGTAGCGTACTTCAAAGAAATACCTGTGTGCAAAAATTCTGGAAATCATGGGATAGGATTGTAGAAAAGTTGCATGACAATTATAACCTATTGGGTATATGTATAAAACACAAATCACTTAACCCTCTCCGACATATGACGCGATTTTGAGCCTATTAGGGATACTTTAAAACCTTTGTTACCATCAGGGGTATTTAGAAACCTTTAGTTTAGTTACTTCAACCTCTGCAGTTGTCTTTGAGTTAGCTGAGGGCAGAAAACTAAATTTGGAGAGGTAATTATAAGAGTGAAAGAACTCTATTTATTATTGCTAATCTGGCAACCTCTGCGTTATATGAGTCTGAAAGGGTTAAAAGTATCCAACATTGT
The DNA here is from genome assembly GCA_032716605.1 of Paralithodes platypus. NCBI lineage: Eukaryota > Metazoa > Arthropoda > Malacostraca > Decapoda > Lithodidae > Paralithodes > Paralithodes platypus. The sequence continues at coordinate 24,034,027 of CM064543.1, read as the reverse complement.
AACTGTTAAAATAAATTTTTGTCCATGAATATCTATTCATATACAAAAATATTCTCTGACTCATGACTATTGCAAGTTCCTGAGTATCTTATGATAAATGCACATCACATGAAAAATTTGGTAATGTATCCAAAATACAAAATCAAAATATATCATTTTGAACTGTAGCCTACTTTCAGTCCTTAGGATCAAGTATATCACAGTGCATTTGCACTCACAACCTTGTCCGGCGAGGCTGGGGGCCTTAGCTCTCAATGCCCCCCACACTTCTTAAAATTAATCATAATAATAAAAAGCACCAGACCATCAGACCCTTTGGCTCAATGCGACACAGGTCTTACTTGGTTTATCTAGAGTAATAGACAGGTAACGTGTTAGAAAGGTGTGATTGGACACCCATAATTGCATTTGTTGAATATCAGTGACTGAATAATTCTTTAAGAACCGAAGTGAGACTGCCCATTTTCGAATGTCATGGGTACGTCCCACGGTTCCCGGGTTGCTTTTCCGTATCACATCAACTAGTAAAGCTGCCAAAAGCCGCTTTGTAAGGCGTGTACTTATACTATTTACCCACAGAACGACCGGTTAGGTAGTCCGGGACACTCCCGTATGTCATTTGTTACGACCGGCACTACGAAATAAACAAGGGCACTTAATATTGGACTAGAAGATAGGCTATATCTGCAACAACGGTGCGCTAATAATTCCAAACCCTCAAACTATTACGCTGGTGAACAAAACACTTAAACTCTCCAGAGTTAATCTACTGCATAACGGGGTATCAATTAACTGGGTTTTAGTGCACTTCTACAAAGACTTTCACACACCTCGCTACCGCCAGACGCTGCAGACGCTCTGTCAACGCTCTCACGATATCGATCATAATTTGAGTTTAACTACTCATCCTCTTCATTCTTGTGCATGAAAGGTGGTTAAGAGCACGTTTAACCATCCTGTAGTTTAGTAAGTAACACTGCACGATATTTCGCTGTGTATTGACTGATAAACTTTGTGTTTATCACAAGACTCCTACTCGGACAGGGCGCCACTAGCGCCATCTGTTGTTTTGTTTTGTTTGTAAACAAACGCTCTCTTCTTAGTTGATATAAAATCGTAGCCCCTAATTTTACCCATTACCTACTGTAGTAAGTATCAATTTAACTGCCTTGTATGTAAGTAAAGCTTTGCATATTAATTTGCTAATAAACAATATTGTGTACTAACTAACCTGCCTACAGGAACGAACGCCGACGCCATTTTGTAAACAAACTTTTTTGGGGATTATACATATTAAATTCCAGCCAATTTTGTAGTAAATTTAAGTGCATTCATTTATCTTTTCCCCCTAGATATATTCTTGACTTTTTCTCCTCAGAGTGATTTTACTTTAAGCTAAGGGTGGTATTTGTACAAACTAACCTAGCCTAACCCAACCTGCCAAGCTTTTAACCTAATCCAAACCTAGCCTAGCCTATAGCCAGCCAATCTGTTGTTCTTATTAACTCTAGTAGATATTATATTTAGTATCCTACTGTAGCGATATATATCTGTAATTTTAGTAGTTGCTTGCACGATCTTGTAGTAACCTTTGACTGATACATTTTGTTTTGTTTTTTCTAAAAAGAGTAGGCTACTGCTTTACTAGGCTACAGTGACACCAGGGCCATCTGTTGATACAGTATATTAATCCCTTGTGTGCGGTCACACTTTATTTTTATATAATCTCTATTTGGTGAATTGTATATTTAGTTACATATTCTGTTATATATATATATTTGTTTAAGGTTAGGTTATCACACCTGGTAGCCTATTTCTGCGTATTTCAATTTTATTATTTTCGGTTAGGCTATTCAACGCTGGTAGCCTATTGGTGCGTATTTACATTTTTTAAAAACTTTTGGTTAGGCTATCGCCCCTGGAAGCCTAATTCTGCGTATCTCAATTTTTTTGTTTTCTGTTAGGCTATCACCCCTGATAACCTATTGTTGTGTATTTCAACATTGTTTTCGGTTGAAGTGATTGAAGTGTTTCTAAAGTGAGTGAAGTGTTTTAAAGTGAGTTAAGTGTTTTAAAGTGAGTTAAGTGTTTTAAACTGAGTGAAGTGATCTGAAGAAACTGACTGTTACCATGCCTCGCACTTGTACGAACTGCGCCAGTAGGTTTGGTGAGTCCATGTTTGTTACTGTCGATCTTCAAGTCTCCCGTCTCTGCCAGCAACAAGAGAATTTGACAGTGAAATTAGATGAAGCCTACAACAAGATCAACGTCCTCACCATGAAGCTGGAATCACTCCAAGAGTTTGTAACACTCAACGTTGGAGTACCACAAACTTCAATTGTCACCGCAACTCCAGCAGCCACCAATGCCCCAACGTCAACTGCCAACAATTCAACGCCTGCAGTAGCCATTTCATCTGATGGTTCCGATACTCAAGAAACAAATAGTAACTCTCTTCCCCCTCAAGACAACTTCCGTGTTGTGAGGAACAACCTTTGCCCCAAGACCAGGAAACCCATACCGATTACCGAGTGTCAAAACCGCTTCCAGATACTCGCAGACTCAGATAACGAAGCGGAAATAGAAGAAGTCCGGCTCGTGGGAGACTCGATGATACATGGTCAGCTCACAGAGTTTTGCGCCAGAGCACCTAAGACCAGGAAGCGTTTTTGTATCCCTGGTGGTGGTGTGGACGACGTAGTTGCTGCAGTTGACGAAGTATCTAAGCTGGCCCCTGCTAATATAATGTACGTCATCCACGTTGGATCCAACGATGTACAGCGAACCCGGTCGGAAGATTTGCTTTTAAAGTACCAGCAGCTGATCAAGTCGTTTAAGGAGAAGTCATCAAGGATCATCGTCTCAGGAATCGTCCCCCGGCTTGGTGTAGAGAGCCGATTTTACAACATAGCCAGCAGTACAAATCGTTGTCTAGCAAACCTCTGCAGGAAGGAAAACGTGGGATTCGTCGACACCTGGGACAATTTCTACTACGATGACTATTTGTTTTCGGACGATGGAGTTCATCTGAACCAGGTGGGAGCAGCACGTTTTGGGCGTCTTCTCAACGATGCGGTGAAGGATTTTCGGAGAAGAAATCGACTCAGCACAGGACAACCAGGAAGGAGGACCGAAGACAGCGAGGGCGGCAACCTGCGAAGGAATTAAATGCTAATCTGTCAAGAACCGCGAATTTGGATAAAGCTCCACTAACACGACCCAAATTCAAAACCGCCAGGGATAACGACCGAGGACCGATGTCAGCCATGAATGTAAATGTAGATCCGATCAGAACCAAAAATTTGATTAAATAACGTTCTGTGAGTTCTAAAACGGCAACTTTAAAGGTTTTCTATGCAAACGCTCGTAGCATACCCAATAAATTTTCAGATTTAGAGGAACTAGTGTTTACTGAAAATTATGATGTGATTGGTATAACAGAATCTTGGCTCAATACAGTAGATAGAGACTTTTTAGCAGAGTATTCACTTCCCGGTTATGTAATGTTTGAGAAAAGCCGAATAAATAAAAATGGAGGTGGCGTTTTATTTTATATCAAAGAAAGTCTTAACCCGACCCTCTTGTCAAAACCTCAAATTGTGAACGTCGACACATCTTTTGTGCTAATAAAGAATAATAAAGGTACAAAAATAATACTTGCATTAATATACAGACCTCCAGCTCAATCAGTGCAAACTGACCGAGAAATTTATGAACAAATTGCAGATGTAAGTAACTCACAAGATACCGTATTTTTTGGCGACTTTAATTTACCTGTGACCAACTGTGGCGATACTCTTACTTCACACTCCGGACACGACTTGTATACGAACTTGCAAGAGAGTTCGCTTTATCAATTTGTTCGAACACCGACCTGTGGTAATAACGTTCTTGACATTGTACTTGCAACAAAAGAAGAATTAATAGAGAATTTGAATGTTGGTGATGAATTCAGTAACAGCGACCATCGTACGATAACTTTCACTTTAAACTTTACTAGTAACGAACCAAATAGTAGCATCGAAAAAGTCCCTAATTTCAAGAAAGCAAACTTTCATAAACTTAGAGCTATGTTTAAAGAAACTGACTGGAGCTTTTTAATTAACAATAACGACATAAATACATCTTGGAAGTTATTCGAAACCACTTACCTAAAAACAGTGCAAGACTGCATACCATCGAAAATACGGCGTTCAGGCCATAATAATAAGCCCAAATGGTGGAATAAAGATATTTCAAATTGCCTGCTTGCTAAAAAATTTGCTAATGATAGATTAAAATCCTCACAAAATGACGAAGAACGGGTGAAATTTGTAGAGCTACGACGCAAAGCCAAAAAGTTAATTAAGCAAAGTAAAAAGACCCTCTTAGACTTCTTCCACGAAATCCTCAACCTCTACGATGAGAGTAAAGCTGTAGATATTATATACCTTGATTTTCAAAAGGCCTTTGACAAAGTTCCCCACAAACGTTTACTGCTAAAACTAAAAGCGCATGGAATACAAGACGGGTGTTTGAAATGGATAGAAAATTGGCCCAGCGACAGAAAGCAAAGAGTAGTCATAAACGGTAAGGCATCTAAATGGACCAATGTAAGTAGCGGGGTACCCCAGGGATCGGTACTAGGACCATTCTCTTTCTAATTTACATCAATGACATAGATGAGGGTCTCACCTGTACAATCTCAAAATTTGCTGACGATACAAAAATTGCAAATAGCGTACTCTCAAAAGATCAAGTTGACGATATGCAACACAATCTAGATAAATTGTCACATTTGGGCCAAAATTGGCAAATGAGTTTCAATGCAGATAAATGTAAACTACATATCGGATACCTAAATGAGAAAGCAAACTATTCGATGAATGGCACTCAGCTTAAGAATGTAAACAGAGAAACCGATCTGGGAGTAACAATATCGAGTAACCTAAAACCGAGTCAACAATGTTCAGAAGTTGTTAAGAAGGCAAACCAAAATAATTGGCGTTATAGGCAGATCATTTGAGCAAAATCCAAAGACGTAATCCTAACCCTTTTCACAATTCCTTAGTCCGCCCTCTTCTGGAATACTGCGTTCATGCTGCTGCCCTTTACCAAAAAGACATAAACAAGCTAGAACGAGTTCATAGAGTTACCAAAATGATACCTAGCCTAAAGACAAACCATAAGAGCGCCTTAGAGAATTAAACCTATTTCCTTTAACCCAGCGCAGATTAAGAGGTGACTTAATTCAAGTGTTCAAAATCATCAAAGGCATCGACAATATGAACTGTAGTAAGTACTTCACAATCGACCAATCTAATTACACACGGGGAAACGGTTGCAAAATTATTGGTAAATCTTTTAACTCACACGAATCTAAGAATTTCTTCTTCAATCGAGTTGTCAACTTGTGGAATGGGCTTCCCCGAGACGTTATAGACTGCAGCACCGTTGATTCATTTAAATTCCGCCTAGACAAATATCTTGCATCAAACCCGATACTGACTGCGTTTGTAAATGAATAACTTTATTTTATCCTCCCCTCAGTTTTTTTTTTTTTTTTTTTTTTTTTTTCTATATTCCAACTTACTTCCTCCCTGAGAGCCTTAACATTCAACCGCTTTACAACAGTGAATGTGGGGTCTTGTTCCAGTCTAGGGAGTGAGACATGTGAAGCACGTAGAGTACAACGAGCACCTGCCATCTTGCCTTCACATGAGGCACGGTGCTCACTCATGGCCCGAAACGACCCCATCTCTGAAGCCATCTCGTTCCCGTGCTTCACTGTCTCACTACCTACACTCGGACTCTCACACCTACACACACACAACGCCACCTGTTGAGCAGATAACTCACCAGGCATTGCACCCCTATAGTGAGTATTCATATGGACTATTTAATCAGGGAACAATCAGGGTATTTTATTGACGTTTCGGTGGGCTTTGTGGTAATGCACTGATACTAGGTACAGCACAAATTCTATCCCAATAATATCTTCCAATTGATACATCGGGATTTGAACCCGGGACCTTTGGATTACCAGGCCAGTGGCAAGACCACTCCACCACACCTCCCCTAACTAACTTACTAACTTACTAACTAAGTTACTAACCCATATGTCCCCTACTAACTTCCTAGTCGTGCCACGTTAGTGGCAGGGCAGTAGTTCCCTTTCCAATGTTCCCTTACCCACTCTAAACCACTGTTTGGACACTTGATCCTCAGTGTTTTGGAGGACAAGCAGCCTAGAAGGGTCACTAGATCTGTTGTTGCTTGATTTCATTTGTACTCCTTTGTACTTTGTACTTTGTACTTTCCGGTGACGGCAAAGCCTACTCACAACAGGAGTACTTTACGTTAATAAAATGCTCTCAAGTAATAACAATGCTTAAATCAACTATAACAAGATTTAATGAAGGAGTATATGCTTACGTTAACTTTAGTGTGAGTCTGTACTCAACACTAAACTCTTCAATGCTCTATGAAAACACTGGAAGTCTAGTCCTACAGCAAACAGATATGGAATCTTCTGAAAACGTCTAATGCTCTAAGATGCTCGTCGAATATAGAACAGAAATAATGCAGGGGCAGGACACCAAAGCGTGTATCTTAAATACACCAACAAGTAGGATACATATATATAAAACAAGGGAGTGCAACAACTCTGTGACAGCACTAATAATAGCCACTTAAAACAGTACTTCCTTAGCCAAAGTAACAGCCAAACTGGGTTGTGCACTATGCATCAACCTAGGCTAAAATAATACGTGAATAATTCCTAAAGCATACGCAGTTAAAGTTAATAAACACAATGCTGTCTTTATTACTAATAAAGTCTAGCAGCGGCATAAAAGGTACAAGGAGGCTAGGCAGAGCGCAAGCATGCTCGTAGCCTACTGTCTCCCCTTGAACAGATTTCCCTTATGTTACGTTAAGGGAAGTATGTGGAAGACGAGAAATCTCGGAGTGAAAGTAAAAAGTGCACTGTATCAAGGAATTGTTGTGCCAACAGTGATGTATGGGGCTGAGACATGGGCTCTGAAGAAAAAGGAGAAAAGAGGGCTGGATGTGATGGAGATGAGCTGCTTGAGGAGTATGTGTGGAGTTACTCGTAGAGACAGATTGAGAAATGAAGAGATACGTAGGAGAGTGGGGCAGCAGGAACATTTGTCAGCCAGAGTGGACAGAAGGGTGCTGAGCTGGTATGGTCATGTTGAACGAATGGGAGATGAAAGGCTTACAAAGAGATATGTGAGTCAGGTAAAATAGAAGGGCAGGAAGACCCCCATTGAGATGGAGAGACTGTGAAGAAAGGCTTTGGATGATAGAATGACTATAGATCAGGCAGGGAAGTTGTGGTGGACAGGAGTGAATGGAATGCTTGTGAATAGTTGAGTGACACGTGGTCATTTGGAGTAAGGGGTCGGGCGCAAGTTGGACTAGATAATAGTCCATCAGGCGCCTGGCCCGGGGAGACGATTAATATGAGGGTGTGCCTGGAAGTGTGTGGGAGGAGGGCTTGTCGCTTTGGCTCCGCTGCATGTCTGCCTGCCGAGATCGGAACCTCTCCTGGTGGTCAGGGGCCGGGGAAGTGCTGGAGCGACCTTGGTAACCCTGGTCTCTGGGTCTTCTCCTGGGTGACCTGGATGTGTGAGAGTTTGTGTTTTTTATCCGTGTTTATTTTTTGTTTTATGTTGTTTTTGTGTTTTCCCTGTTCTTGCTCTGTCTTGAGTCGGCTACCCCCAAAATGGGGATTGGGCCTGAGCATATAGATAGATAGATAGACGTTAAGTGACTAGGAGGCTCTCTTGGTAAGTCCAGATCTCAATTATCTGGTCTTGCCCTGGCGCTCCACAAAGGTCAACACAAAGAGGTAGCGAGCATACAAGCAAGAGTAGGCAAAAGCCCTTCGCTTGTATACTGCTACACTTGCAAAGGAAAAATATGCACAAGGGTTACAGGCTACCTAGCTCCGTCGAAGTCGTACAGGCTTTGACTTGCCATATACATAACTCAGACAACGACCAAAGATACCCTCCACTGTCTAGCATGAAATAGTAACAAAGAACAACTCAATACTTAGAAGCACCCAATAATAATATGACTCCATGTGACTATGACTCTAATAATCCCTAAAGCTAGTGCAAAACATATATGTGAGAACTGGTGCTGGTAATACGACTGGCCGACTATGGAAGTCGTATGCAGAACCAGAAGGGATAAGTACTTGAATAAAGATAAGAAGTATTGGAAAAGAAGAAGTTCAGAGAGAGAAACAGTAGCACAGGGGGTTAGATTGGGGACAGATTGCAAGGGACGTCTAGGACCAAGCACAACATACCAAGCTCTAAGGAGACATGCGGGTAGGAGCCCCCCAGCACCAAACTGAGACAGCGGCAGCCAATCACAGACCACTACGTCATGAAGAGCAGGCGTCATATGACGCGCCAGGCCCGCCGGCCAATCACGAGCGTGGGAACCTCCGCCCGAGCGAGGAAGGCACACGTACATACACACGCACATACTACCACCTCGCTGTCTCCTTCGTTCTCGCTCTCCTTGCAATTCACACTACATATCTTATACTCTATCACTGATATAATATACTTCCAAGGGTCACAGACAAGAATAAAGACCACCACTGATCTGTCTGTGACAATATGAATACTAAGAAAGAAAGAACATCGTTCTACGATTATTATATCCCATTTCACTGCCCTGGCGAGCGCTAGCGAGTTACGAGTACATTCTGACAAGCTGGCCAGCGTAACACCCCGCCCAAGATGTAATGTTTTAACCTCAGGTAAACGCCACATCTGACCAGACAGAATGCCCACCAACCCCGCATCACCCAGCTACTCCCCCAAGTTGTGAAAACAAGGCACAATCACAAACGTAAAACACTTCATTATATAAACAAAATCTACACAACACTTCCCCAAAATAATAGTATCCCCTAACAATATTACACTCAACGAGCAAGCTTCACCAAGCCTAGCCTACTAAGACAAAAACTCAGAATGTCTTAGATTCTTGCTGTAACATACTGCACTTATATACTATCAAAAAGAAATAGTTTTTATGTGAGGTTTTTATATTTTTTTTAATAGTGTTTTTGGCGGCTTTGCACTACAGGGGCAAGCCTAATTTTTCTCCACTCTCAAACCAACACTGACTGAACGGCGAGGGTGCTCCTTAAGACATACCCTCCCGTGACAAACAATCAGGCAGAACATTATCAGTGCCCTTAACATGCCACACATCCAACTTGTGTTCCAGCAGCAAAACAACAGCTGACACTGATAAACTGGCCAGTCCATCACCAGACTGGCACTTCTCTTCGCTCTTTCCGGCAACGGGACCTGCCAATAACCTTTCACTATTTCCACCTTAGTGATAAACGAGGCAGCCCCGATGCGGTCTATGGGGTCGTCAACTCTAGATAAGGAATAGGCGTCTGTCAGGGATGATGCACCAACACTCTTGCAATCAACATAAACACGGATCTTGCCACTTAACTCAGGTTGCAAGGTTACTGGCAACGACCACTCACGATATCCCTTATCCCTCAGACCATTTTTCAACATGTAGTCCAGCTCTGCTTTCACAACAGGCTGTCGAGCAGGATTTATATTGTAGGGAGCCAATTTGAGCCTTGCACTGTCTCCAGCCTCCATGTCGGGTTCTACCCCGTACATCAGGCCTGGAGAATCAACAAACATGCGGACGTAGTGCTACAGCCTAGTAAACAACTTCTCTTGATGCTTAGGAACAAGAGGTTGCAACTTATCTCGAAGAACAACATGCTTAGTGCCCTCCCACAACCCAGCCGGGACCGCAGTTTCTACACTATAGTCTCCCTCCTTCTCCACCCCTCTGTCCCTGGAACAGCCAGGTCATGAGAGGGACAATCTGTACCACCTGTGCAGTCACTCCCACAGTTCATAAGTGCTAATGCTCCCCCGCCGATACCGTACATGCGCACCCCCGCATTCCTTGCGACTACACCTGCCGATGCAGCATTACCGCCTTCAGCGCCACGGCCAGATACAGTCGGTCTATGGTAGGGCTGTTGCATTTTACTAGGGCAACATTGGGAGGCTATGCGACGATCAGGCGTATCTAGTCCATAGTTACCTTCACCAATCTGTTTAATGGCCTGATACTGACCACCACCCTTAGCAGCCATGGGTCGACCCTGACCTGACAACCATGCCAAAGCCTCGTCGCCCACCTTGAACAACTGAAACAACGAGGCCAACGGTTTACTCACACCCAAGTGACCTGCCAGCGGAACATCGTGCACCGCATGAGTTGTGAGGCCTGGGTGCTCGGCACAAACAGTTGGGTATGAACCGAGCAGGTGCTGGATCGCTGCGCACTGCTGCTCAGGCAGGTGCTCAGCGCTTCCACAGCCACCTGGCTCGTGTTCCCCGCCCATTGCTCCGCCGAGACATGATTATCCCAACTTTTCACCACCTGTGCCTCACTGCCCCCTCTCCTTCTCCACCTTGGCCGCTGCAGACCAACACAGGGACAGTAGGCTGCTCAGGTGGTTGCCTCACAAACTCCTTTAACAGGTTCACATGACATGCTTCCCCGTCCTCGTCGAGTTCAATAGCCCCGTTCCCACAACTCTCAAGACTAAGATCTTCTAGTTGCACCTGGGAACTTCTCTGTCGCGGAGTGCCATCACGCCCTACCATGTCACTAGGGGGGACAGATTCTGGGGCCACTCCGGAGCTTAAATTTGGTGAAAGTACCGAGTCACCAAGGAGTGTCGCTGGGTCCCAACTCTCAACCCGACCAACAGCCTCGACTTTCTCCTTCCGACCCTTCCTCCGCTGGTCTGAAACCTGGGTACTAGGCTGTGACACCTGAGTGGACTGAGATCTCTCGAGTCCCTCTTGCTCCTCCCTACTCGTGTCGGCCGCCCTCTCGGCAACGACTAAGGGTGGAACCTCGGAAGTGGGCACCGCAAAGTCGTTACCGAGAAGGAGGTCGACCCCCTCAACTGGCAATTTCTCCACAACACCCACATCCAACTCCCGTGTCACACCGTCTACCTCAAGCTCCACTCTGACCAGCGGGTAAGACCGCGTAGCATTGATGCCTTGAACCACCACAACCCGAGCCGCATTAATAGGCTTGCCAGTGAAGTTCTTAATAAGTGTCTGGGAAGCGCCCGTATCATGCAGGAACTCAAGCTTATGCTCCACACCATCCCACCTCACAGTGCCGTGCCCCCTATTACCACAAAAAGCATCTCGGACGGGTGACGAGCCCTCCTGCTGCTTCTGCACCGACTGTGACTTCGCAACCGACATATTACCCCGGGCAAACGTGGAAGACCTCAAAGACACACCGATGTTGCTCACACTAGTGACACCTCTGCTGTAGGCGGTGTCCTCGGTCATGAGCGCGCAATATGCCCCTTCTCATGACACTTGAAACACTCCACTTCGCTCTTGGACTTCCTCTGAGGTGAGGAAGGGCCCTGGCCTTTCTTTAACGGGAAGGGTTTCGACTTGGGATCAAAATTGGCACCAGTACTTTTAAAAGGGTAATTAGTTGTGTCCTTAATTCGGGGGGGTGGAGTGGTACGCCCCTGGTTACCTGCCTCAGCTCTCTGTGCAGACCCGCACCCACGAATTAATGACAACCTGAGGTCAGCTAGCACAGCCGCCTTCTGCAGAGTTTTAGGTTGCTTTTCTTTCAGGTTAAGAGGCAAATCACTGGCAGTACATTTAAAAAATTGCTCCAACACTAATTGCTTCACTGCATCAAAAGTAGTTGCCTTCTCCGACCTTAACCAATTCTCAAATGCATCTGACTGCTCTCTAGCGTGTTCCTGGAAAGTACTCTCCCTTCTCTTGGGAACAGCCCTAAATTTCAGCCTATAGGTCTCTGGCTGCAACTCATACGCCCTCAGGACAGCCTCTTTCAACGCCTCATATTCAACACAAGACTCTAGAGGGGTAAAGCATCGTACGCCTTGAGTGCTTTCCCCGTCAATCGTGAAGAGACAAGGGCTGTCCACCTCTCCTCGGGCCATTGGTGCTCGCGGCACTTTTTTTCAAAATGGAGAAAGAATTCTGTAACTCCTAACTCATCAAACACTGGAACCAACTTTAGTAGATGCGACAGGGACTGGTCATGGGGTCGACCCCCCTCGACGACCCAGTTCCTCATCACCTCTACACGAGTTTTCTCTAGGTCAATATCGGCACAATACCTTGCAGACTCAGCCTGATACCTATACTTGAGCTCAGACTCATGCTTTCGCTGCTCAAGCTCAAGCTCATGCTTTCGATGCTCGAGCTCAGCCTGTCGCTCCTGTTGCTTAAGTTTGGCGAGCTCGAGCTGAAGCAACATCTCGGGAGACAAACTTTGAAGAGGGGGTGCTACTATTGGGGACCCACCCCGTGAGTCACCTAGCGGCATACCAAACTCCCAGCGGACATCGACCTGCGGGAACGTACCCGGCTCCGGAGCCCGAGGGGGCGTCATGATAGGAGTCAAGTGGAATGGGGGCTGGGACGAAGGTGCCCCAGCTCCCGCTTCACCCGAACCCCCATGCACCCAACCCAGCACACAGGTAACCAGCTCACTTCTTGACAAACCGCTAGTACCAGAAAATCCTAGGACCGTGGCTACACACTGCAGTCCGTACCGGTCCAGTCCCGACATCCGGTCCGCCGTCACTGGCTCCTCCAAAAACCTCCGAGCATCCTCCTCATCGTTCAATACCCGAACGCCGTAAGACAACTCCACCTTCTCCACCTCCTCGCCTGTCTCTCGCACTGTGCCCTCACTATGCTCAGACCCGTCCAGTGATATGATGGAGTCAACCAAAAAAAATCTCCAGTCAAGACAAAAGTAGCCAAACTCTCGCGCAGCTTTATTCACAAAAAATATTCGAAGATGTTTTTAAGTGCAATACTAGGTCACCAATAAACTCCAACAAGTTCCATATATCCTCAAAACAATGTCCACTGCCAACACTGCGAGAAATAAATTCAACCCCAAATGGCAATAAGATTTCTCCAAAAAAAATAAATGCAATATTCAGTTCACTATATATTGGTCTAAGGTCGCCATTTGTTACGACCGGCACTACGAAATAAACAAGGGCACTTAATATTGGACTAGAAGATAGGCTATATCTGTAACAACGGTACGCTAATTCCAAACCCTCGAACTATTACGCCGGTGAACAAAACACTTAAACCCTCCAGAGTTAATCTACTGGATAACGGGGTATCAATTAACTGGGTTTTAGTGCACTTCTACAAAGGCTTTCCAGTGACGGTAAAGCCTACTCACAACAGGAGTACTTTACGTTAATAAAATGCTCTCAAGTAATAACAATGCTTAAATAAACTATAACAAGATTTAATAAAAGAGTATATGCTTACGTTAACTTTAGTGTGAGTCTGTACTCAACACTAAACTCTTCAATGCTCTATGAAAACACTGGAAGTCTAGTCCTACAGCAAACAGATATGGAATCTTCTGAAAACATCTGATGCTCTAAGATGCTCGTCGAATATAGAACAGAAATAATGCAGGGGCAGGACACCAAAGCGTGTATCTTAACACCTTACGAGCGGCCTAGGCGGTAATTTATATGTACCGCCCAGAGGGGTGTTTTTACCCTAAATAAGGTTGTTTACGTGATCATTTTCATGCCTAAATAAGACCCAGAGTGAAAAACAAGTATCTATCCCTGAAAGGGCATAAACAGAGCTATCCAATGACAACCCTATCATCCTTGTACGACCACTGGTTTTCTTGCAACGATCGCGCAACACGAGTGCAAAAACCATGTAATTAGGTACTTTCCCTACATAATTCCCTGTGTAGCGAGTGTGAGGGGGGATGGAAGGGTGGTTTTCACTTCAGTTGGCCCACCACGGTGGTGGGCGGCGGTCATAGCCTTACTACGCTCCTCACACCGCTCAGCTCTCTCTCTCTGCAACATTACGTGCTGAAAATGGCACACGACATAAGTTGTGAACAGCCACTTAGTTCAAATTTATTTCACACGACATAAGTTGCGTGCCGCCAAAGAAGGGTTAAATACACCAACAAGTAGGATACATATATATAAAACAAGGGAGTGCAACAACTCTGTGACAGCACTAATAATAGCCACTCAAAACAGTACTTCCTTAGCCAAAGTAGCCTAACAGCCATACTGGGTTGTGGACTATGCATCAACCTAGGCTAAAATAATACGTGAATAATTCCTAAAGCATACGCAGTTAAAGTTAATAAACACAATGCTGTCTTTATTACTAATAAATTCTAGCAGCGGCATAAAAGGTACAAGGAGGCTAGGCAGAGCGCAAGCATGCTCGTAGCCTACTGTCTCCCCTTGAACAGATTTCCCTTATGTTACGTTAAGTGACTAGGAGGCTCTCTTGGTAAGTCCAGATCTCAAGTATCTGGTCTTGCCCTGGCACTCCACAAAGGTCAACACAAAGAGGTAGCGAGCATACAAGCAAGAGTAGGCAAAAGCCCTTCGCTTGTATACTGCTACACTCGCAAAGGAAAAATATGCACAAGGGTTACAGGCTACCTAGCTACGTCGAAGCTTTGACTTGCCATATACATAACTCAGACAACGACCAAAGATACCCTCCACTGTCTAGCATTAAATGGTAACAAAGAACAACTCAATAATTAGAAGCACCCAATAATAATATGACTCCATGTGACAATGACTCTGACAATCCCTAAAGCTAGTGCAAAACATATATGTGAGAACTGGTGCTGGTAATACGACTGGCCGACTATGGACGTCGTATGCAGAACGAGAAGGGATAAGTTATTGAATAAAGATAAGAAGTATTGGAAACGAAGAAGTTCAGAGAGAGAAACAGTAGTACAGGGGGTTAGATTGGAGACAGATTGCAAGGGACGTCTAGGACCAAGCACAACATACCAAGCTCTAAGGAGACACGCGGGTAGGAGCCCCCCAGCACCAAACTGAGACAGCGGCACCCAATCACAGACCACTACGTTATGAAGAGCAGGCGTCATATGACGCGCCAGGCCCGCCGGCCAATCATGAGCGTGGGAACCTCCGCCCGAGCGAGGAAGGCACACGTACATACACACGCACATACTACCACCTCGCTGTCTCCTTTGTTCTCTCTCTCCTTGCAATTCACACTACATATCTTATACTCTATCTCTGATATAAAATACTTCCAAGGGTCACAGACAAGAATAAAGACCACCACTGATCTGTCTGTGACAACATGAATACTAAGAAAGAAAGAACATCGTTCTACGATTATTGTAGCCCATTTCACTGCCCTGGCGAGCGCTAGCGAGTTACGAGTACATTCTGGCAAGCTGGCCTGCGTAACACATTAAAGATTTCACTGGGCATAATTTATGGTGAGAATCTCTTCTTAGGAGCGCCGGAACCTCGAATTCCATAAAATCGTGCCTACTGTGCCCGATTTTTGCTATAAGGATGGCGGACGGCGCAATTTGCACAACATTGCGTCGTCCCAACCTGAGACAATTCGGTTCGTTGCTCATCGCCGCCAGCTCTGATACCCGGTTTCCTGTAGCCAAGACCATAAGGAACACAGCCTTCTTTAAGATCAAATAAAACAGTAGGATTGTGAATATATTTCTGAGAATTTAGTAAAGACACAGCTTTGTCAAGTGACCAAGTAGGCATGAGCTGACGGTATGGTGAGCGTAACCACACTTGAGCCGGCCGCAGGAGCGCGATCAGTGAGACTATGCCCCGATAGTGCCGTAGTGTGTGACTTACTTGACTCATGATCGAAACGTCTGGTGCCGGAAACAGATAAATGGAATTCCACCTGTTCCAGTCCGTCAGCAATGCGTCTGGTCCTCCCACTGGGATTATTTCTTGGCGAGTGAGGAAGAGAGGGAGTCTGTGGTTCTCCTCTGACGCGAAAAAATCCACTCGTGAACGGTATGGCTCTGCTATCATCTTCTGAAAGACGGTTTGCTTGAGTGCCCATTCTACTACTTTGCTCCGTCTCCATGACAAAGCATCTACCCATACGTTGGCCACGCCCGGCAGATCAGATGCGTGAAGATGAATGTTTAGCTTGTCTGCTAACACAAATATCTTTTCCGACAACTCTAGCAACACTCGAGACCTCGTTGACCCTTACTACTGAATGCATACTGCATACAGATTGTCCATCCGAAAGGCTATTGATTTCCCCTCCAAATTGGGACCATGAGCCTGAAGGAAAAATATGGGAACTAGTAACACTTTTGCATTGATGTGAAACTCCTTGGACTGGGACCAAAGACCCTGACCTTGATGTCCGAGGTTTGACTGATATCCCCAACCCAATGTCCCTGAAGCATCTGAATTTACCTATATCGTAGACGGAGAAGTCCACGTCATAATTGAATGCAATGTTTCCGGTCTTGCCCAGACCGCTAGTAAGTTTTGGATGAATTTCGGGATTTACCATGACTTTTCTGCCGGCAAAAGCGGAAAATGTCTGTTTCCCTTCAAGATTAACCTCTTTACGTTCAATCCGCCCAACTTCACAGTAAATTGAACCCAGTTGAGAGAGCTGACGAGAGACTCCCACACCTTCCTCGTGGTAGTCACACTATGAAGAAAAAGAAACAGTTTCTTGCGGAACCTGTTACGATTGTCCACACTCTGACTGAGGGTTAGCTGTGTTGTATCCCACATCAGCCTTACCCACTGAATCACCCTTGTTGGGACAAGATTCAACTTTGCCAAGTTGATATTGAACCCCAGGGATTTGACATGGTGTAGAATGGAATTGACATGATTGAGGCATTGTATCTCGGATTCTGTCATCTAGGTACCACATGATCGTGATCCCTTGCTTTAATAGTGGTAACAGAGCCTGTCGGACTAATTCGGTGAAAATTCTCGCCGCCAGGTTCAGACCGAAAGTCATCCGTTGGAAGACATCAGTCTGATGCTCGATCCTCATTGCGAGGAATTTTGGGAACCTTTTGTTTACTGGGACATGCCAATAGGCTTCCGTCAAGTCTAAAGAACATATCCAACTTTGCGGCGGAAGTGTTAACTCGTACTGTACCGCAAGATACAGTAATAAAACTCCCAGGCAGTCCCAAGCAATGTGGCAAAAATGGCAGGAGAGACCACCTATCCACCTCCAAAGATGAGGCAACACTGGCTCTGTCACCCTTCAGTGGGTCTCATATAAGCTGAGAAGTGTTGCCAACACGGGAGCAGTGCTCAAAAGGTCGTGGTGACTAGTACAGCCTTGTACAGGCAGTTACAAGGAAGGTACATTACTGACGGATATATACGTCGGTGGGACTGGGGAGTTACTTATCTACTGACGAATGTATACGTCGCTGGGATTGGAGAGGTTAACCTGATCTGATTCACAGATAGCATCCTGAATGATGGGTTGTGAATGTAGTGGTTCAGGTGAGACAAGTCTACGACTGGCCTTATCTGAGCACTGTCCCTCTTTGGCACGAGAACAAGTCTGGACGTGTAAACTGGGCAAGTTGGATTGACCGGGACAATGATATGCTTGGTTATCATTTCTTGGCCTAGTGACTCAACCTCTAAAGAAACATGGTTGACTTCTAAAGTTTGACGTAAATGTTCACGGAGCCAACACCAAGTGATGCCCTTGCATACCACTGTCAGTGCCCAAGTCCGCCGGGGCCAAGCCCGGAGACACGTCTGGAATGCTCCAGTCATGCAACTGGACTTGTCCGGCAGAACTACTCTCGAATCCAACTCGCCCGTCATGAGCCCCGGGAGTGAGAGAGTTTTGTGGTTGACTAGTTTTTTGAGTGGGATGTGGTAGGTGTAGACGGCTGGCTGGTAGTAGGTGGCCGTGACTACTGTCCTGGCTTAATTTTAGTCTGACCTATCTATCACCTACCCGAACTTGTATCCTGTTGTTTACTCTTGGTAGAACTACTGGTTCCCGGTGCGGAAGGGGTTTTGAAGTTCGGAAAAAACTTAGACTCTTCTGACTAAATTTTGGCTTATGAAATTTAGTTGACTCCTTCCGCGGCGCGGAGGAAGTCTGTCTAGCAGAGTCAACGAGGCTAAACACAGTCCTTCAAGTATCATGGCACACAATAGTTGGGGTTAAGACTGGGGAAAGAACTAATCGGTGCCCAATCTCTTCCGGCAACTTCTTCACCAGATAAACTCTTAAGTCCTGACGAGCACGGACCGCCTCCAAGAAAGCGACCCTGATGTCACCAAGTGATTGGATAGAGTTCTGGAGAACAACCCGCCTAGAGAGAGACCGAGCCTTCTTAGCTTGTGAATCAGTTACTACCTCAGTCATCCTGACCAGTGACTCTGCGATCTGGCGACTGAGCAGAAACTGAGACAATAGCCTCAAAGCCTTTTGCCGCAATTTATAGCCTTTATCAAGCTGAGTTGTTGGTGGACTAGAAAAAGGGTCTTGAATTTCCCATAATGACAACTTTGGGGCAGTGAGGAATTCAAGCAAAGATTTAGGTATGCCCCCGGCTATAGCAACGGGCAGTGAAAACCAACTGTGTTGTTCTTGACAAATTGGGAATGGCCTTAATCGTTACATCTAAGAGTTCTCCGGACATGTTAAGAGCACTTAATTTCTTGCTCTCATTAACCTGAATACCCTAATGTTCAGGTACCGGAAGCTCCCCCGAAATCGTCGGCTGCGCGACCTGTGGGTTTAATGCAACAATATCAATCCAAGACCTATCTAGCCCATATAGGAGAGGCATAGGGCCTTTTCTGAGAGGGACTTTCTCAAGAGGTGGAGAAGTCACGTCCGTACCGACGCGAACATTTGAGGTTGTCAAAGTTGACATCAAGGGAGTTGGACTAGATGTCATAGGGGAGGGAAACTGAGTTTGCTTAGTTGAAACAAACTTAAGAGAACCCAGAGGTCTAGCAACCGGCACCACCTGCACCACCTTACTCATAATAAATTTATTCAACATTTGGTAATTTTATTTTTGTAAATTAGCCCTAGTAATGAAATCTTTAGATTTGTCCATTGAAACAACAGAGTCAACATCAGAATGTCCTGAAGACACTAGTATCTGCCCTGATTCCAATTGTTCTCAAGCATCATCAGGAATAGATTGGCCCTCCATGCTTTCAACCGACCTCGCCTCCAGCGACCGGGCTAAGGGGATTCGAACCGCCTCAGACCGGACGGCGGGTGTCAATAAGTCACGTTTGAATTCTTCCCAACCTAAGTTCGGGATAGAAGAGGGTACCCGATCCTCACCGGTTTGTTGCACATTGTCTGTATCTGTGTCCTCCGGGATAGCAGACATCCGGCTGTGGGGTCTATCTTGGTACTCCTCCATGACCTGAGGATATCCACGGTATTGTTACGTCAAAACCTGTACTGATACACGAGAACGCGGCACACTGAAACCCTGCGGCATATAGGTTCTGGGAATCACATAACTTAGCCTTTGAGATTACGACACTTGTTCTATCTATTGGCTTAAGTCATTAACACTTTCGCCCCTCCTCCCCCCCCCCCCGGCACCATCACTCGACGTCGCCGTGCGGGATGTTGAAACCCGTTAACTACCAGAAGTCTGAGCCTCTGGCGTCACCTTGTCCGGCGTGTTTCTCCTCTTCGTGGTAGCCGGAGACCTGGCTGACCTGAAGAATGAGATGATTGTTTCAAGGGCGACTGCGACCTTGATCGGGTCCTGGCCTCAGTGTACAATGAGGCTGGTATAGACCGAGTCGCCTGCCGGCGGGGCGTGGGGGATACTCTTAGTTGTGTCATCAGTGGAATCTTCGTCTGTACTAATAGTCTCTTTGGAAGTTACTTTAGAAGGTTTCTTGTTAGACACCTCAGAACGAATTGATTTTGAAAGTTGAACTACAGGAAATTTGATCACCAATTGATCCTACATAGCCTGATCATCGCACTGCAATGCTCTATGAGCTACCTCCTTTGTATAGTTATTGTATTGACCTTTGATTTCTACAACAGCCACTTGACATGCCACGCCCTTATGGTTAAGCAAACCATTATGGGGTCTAGTACACACGCAACACTTCTTAGTCAACCATTGGCCGCGGGAGCGATCAAGGCATGACACACATCAAACTCAGAACTTGTTTCCAATAAAAGGCATGTTCATGCCCAGTGGTGTATCACAAAGAGCTACGTAATCCATTGCGAACAAAATAAATTCCGGGTTCGGCCCCCAGTCTGGAGATCGTTGTCGAGGTGGACGTGTAGGTTCTGGAAAAGAAATGTCCAAGAATCAATGCTCATAGGGATAACCCAAGACATTTACACATATCATTTACCTCGAATACGCAAGAAAAATAGAAGTATCGATCACCACTTACTCTAAGTTTCTTTAGTACCCTTCTGGAAAAACCCACACCTTGGGTTGTCTCTAGTGAAGGTATTAAGACTACTTATTTATGATAATGCTTATCACTGGCCATTAATTTTTACATTTAGCTACCATTCCGCCGAAATGGTTAATTTAATTAAATGATCCTTCCGCCGCGATGACGGATTAAGTCTTCCCCGCTGCTTGAGGAAAATTACTTATATAGGTGAGTCATCTCGGCTCCGCCGTATATCCCTGTGGGAGCCTTCACCTTCCACCGGGACGTTATTTTCCGGGCTCCGCCGGAAATTTCCGAGAATCAATGCTCAAGGATAACCCAAGACATTGACACAAAACATTTACCTCGAATACGCAAGAAAAATAGAAGTAGCGATCACCACTTACTCAAGTTTCTTGTGTACTCTTCTGGAAAAACCCACACCTTGGGTTGTTTCCATTGAAGGTATTAAAATTATTTATCTATGCTAATGCTTATCACTAGCCTATATATTTAGTTACCATTCCGCCGAAATGGTTAATTTAATTAAATGATCCTGCCGCCGTGATGACGGAGAAAGTCATCCCCGCCGCGTGAGGAAAAATTATTTATATAGGCGAGTCATCCTGGCTCCGCTGGAAATCCCTGTGGAAGCCTTTACCTTCCACCGGGACGTTCTTTTCCGGGCTCCGCCGGAAATCCCTGTGGAAGCCTTTTCACCTTTCCGCCCGGAGTTAATTTTCCGGCTCCACCGTTGTAAATTCCTGGCTGTGCCGGAACCCCTATTGGAAACCTTCCACCGGGAATTCGTTCTGGCACAGCCACGAACGGGTTACATGGATCTGAATTACACTAGACCGCCGCTAGCGGGTATCCGGCAGTGTAGCACTCTGCTACTTTCTGCTGGAAAAAATAGTTCCTATCCTTTGCTTTTCCCAGCTCGTAGCAACGGGATGGCAAAACACACACGTACATATAAATTAGTCAGAACGTCTCCTGACACCTTCACTTCAACGACAATATTCGTCATGAAAGAGAAGGTCACATCTTATGGCTAAAATTATTATAATACAATAATAATAATAATGACATCCTAGCCATAAAATAAACCCCTAACAGAGGCTGGCCACGAGGCCTAGAGCAAGCAGTACGACGAGTTAGCAGCACACTTACCACCAGGAAGAACAGCTAGCCAGCACCACCATCTCGACGAAAGCGCAAAGGGGAAAAAGATGACGCAGAAAGCTACAGAAGGTTCCCCACTACTTGAAGCATCCCTTAAACTATAGAATCTGCCGATGATGATATACACGCTTAACCCACCAGAAAGGTAGCTGAAAAGCGGTGCCCCGAAGAATATAGCCTCACACAACACTAGCTAGGCTAAACATAGAGTAATAAAAACAATAAAACAATGGCGGCCTGGTTCATAGGGGAAGCGAGGGGATGCCAGTCTAAGCACCCTTAATTAACACACTCCTGGGGATCGTGCCAATCGGAACATCCGACCTATCTAAGCTAAACCTATTCTAAGACAACTCAGATAATACAAATGAGCAAAAGACTCACTATCTCATACCAAAGAATGCAGAATGAAGAGAGGTCCAACCTTACGTCCGACGGCTATGAGCCCCAGAGTGAGGAGGAGGAATGGCGCTTGGCACATAAGCGTCTGCGGGCAAAGCCAAGCTATCAACATCCACACGATGGGATGCATAGCAGATTAGTGGTTCTAATATTTTTCTTTTTATTATGTTTTACTAAGTTTTTTCGTAGTGAGCTCCCGATCATAAGGACGATTCCGTAAGTGAATATGAACGTACGCTTATGATGTTGGTCTCTTTAACACTCTGGGGCGGGTCATTCGAACAGCTGACGCTAGAGTTCAAATAGTGCCATTACTGTTTAAGGCATATCGTCAATGATGAAGGGGCCACTAATAAATACACCAGTTTTTGCCACATAAAATAAGGTAGATTAGCTATATTTCAATGTTGTTAGGACACATTGATGACAGTTTTTTCAGTATCCTATCCCTAAAACCAATCAGATCACAATGGACAGTGTAGTTTAAAGAGGTTTTATCCCTGGAGTTGACCTTTAAAGAGATGATGATGACGCCAGTGGCACCAATATGGCAGAGAAGTCTTTCTGTGCCTGTGCAATCTTGCTAATCTACAATGTAAAGATCCAGTTTAACTTTAATAACACAACAAAAATATATCTCTCTCTTCTCTCCTTGCCCTGTATCGGAGTTGAAATTGAACCACGGACCTTGGGAACTTTCAAACTCTTGTCCAGCATTTTTACCACTCAACCACATTTTCTATAGAGGCATTGGCGGTCTGGGAAATCATCATCGCTTGTTGTTATTAGTTCATATTACTGTAGGATGGAGGGGATTAAGAAGGATAGGTAGTATAGTAGAAGTAGTGTGTGTGTGTGTGTGTAATTGACCACTTGCGAGTTTCAGGCTATAAGGAAGCTGGGGTTGTAAGCATCGCCATAGAACAGAAATGCAATAATAACGTTGATTTCTGATGGATAAAAAGTATGATTAATTTGGTTTTATAAATTTGTAATTGTACTACGACCGTATTTTAGTTGTTAATTCTTCTAAATATCGATGCCTATACCTCTAACTTCCTTATAACCTGAAACTCGTAAGTGGGCAATTATTTGATAGTTGCATATACTGTAGATAACAAGCGTGCTCATTATATAACTCCGCCATGCATGCAAACTGGAGAAAGTGTCCTACATTGGTCGAATATGATGGGCCGTTTTGGTTCAAGGCCGGTATGGTCCAACGCCGATATGGGCAGAGGAGAGGAGATGTATTGAGTCGGTGTCACACTAGCGCATTTTCCGTCAATTGTGGTCTAGCATCTTTAAAGTTTTATATTATTCAAATATCTTAAAATCATATACCGGTATAGTCAGTCTAGTTGTTGAATCCAATGCAAAAATACCAAGAAATAGTACAAGAGAAAACGTGATCATTGAACATTGACTGAAAAAGAACTCGTATGACATAGCCTTTACTCAGATCAGAATTGCCCCTACAACTAATTTGGTCCGCTGCCTTTTTGGTCTGTGGCCTTTATGATCCGAGGCCAATATGGGCTGCAAGGTCGGAGTGGCCTAATGGATTCATTGATATCCAGTAGTGAATGCAACAGCCAAATATCATGCAATTTCATTCATGCATTTTATAGATAATAGCCCGTGCAATTTTAGAAGTTAAGTCCCTGAACTCTCATTTGGGGTCATCCTATCACCATTTTTGTATGCTGAAGGGAGATATTTATTTTACTCTTTAGGTATTATTATTATTTTTAGTTACTCGCTAAACCTCCAGTAAGTTTGAAAAATACCCCCAAGTCCCCTCTTCGAGATAAGTTTGGGCATTTTTCATTATAATAATGCCACGGCCTAAGGCCAGTCCCTTATGCAGTGCAGGCTCACTATCACTCACCATGTAAAAATCGATACCTAAATGGCACGAAGGGCCTTAAAATCGTCAAGCTAATGGGGTGAACGTCTTAAAATGTCAAAACTAATGGGGCTAAACATGAGGGAGAAGAGGGTCCAGAAACAACCAAGTCCACAGGTCTCACAGAGAGGTTTGACCCCAAAATGTCTTGGGTTTAATTTTGTTAGGGGGTTTATTGGATGTTGTGCAAGAGTATATAGATTCTCTTCTGGTGTGAAATGAAGGTGTTGTCGAAGTTTAAACAGTACAGTACCGGTAACGTTCTTTGTAGTTTAAAGAGTACAGTACCGGTAACGTTCTTTGTAGTATATTCTGGCAACTATTAGACGATTTTATTCAGCTTAGCAATGACCTTTATTAATTGAAAAGCTACAGACTAGCTCATTTAATCCTTTGAGCTACAATAGATCCTTCCTAAGCTGAATAAAGACGTTTAATAGCATCCGGAATATGATGAGGAGGACGTCACCGGTACTGCATTGGTTAATGTAAATCCGGTCCTTAGTGTTTGAAAAATCTTGCTTACAAACAGACAATCTGACAAACAGATAGACACACACACATAATCTCCGCGAACTTCATATGGCAGCGATAATAATGGATGTTGGACACCATTTTTGACCGTGACTGTACGGGAATGTGGGTGTTTGTATGCACCTATAGTCAGTTTTATTTCTACTGACGGTCAAATTTATCCCTTAGTAATTGATTTCTCGATAATTAATGGACACATATTAAACTACTATGTTTCTGTATCTTACTAATACCAAGTTTAAATAATTAACACCATATTTCACTACCAAAACAAAAAAATACTTAAACTTTTTGCTGGGAACATTGCAATTTACAGTCAGCTGGAATGAAACAGACTGTATGTACACTCGGATGCCATAACCTCCAGCCCCAGTCAGCTGGAATGAAACAGACTGTATGTACACTCGGATGCCATAACCTCCAGCCCCAGTCAGCTGGAATGAAACAGACTGTATGTACACTCGGATGCCATAACCTCCAGCCCCAGTCAGCTGGAATGAAACAGACTGTATGTACACTCGGATGCCATAACCTCCAGCCCCAGTCAGCTGGAATGAAACAGACTGTATGTACACTCGGATGCCATAACCTCCAGCCCACTCATAAGAATTCCGGAACCCTCTTATGTTTTTCTTTTTGCTAATACATCTATTTGGA
The DNA here is from genome assembly GCA_032716605.1 of Paralithodes platypus. Taxonomy (NCBI): domain Eukaryota; kingdom Metazoa; phylum Arthropoda; class Malacostraca; order Decapoda; family Lithodidae; genus Paralithodes; species Paralithodes platypus. The sequence goes on along the minus strand of CM064543.1, from coordinate 24,008,999 downwards.
TTGCATTTGGATAGAACTTGCTTTTCAATGAAAGAAAAGTATATATAGTTTTGTAGTTGATGTATAGAAAATCATATTCATAAATTCGTTACCAGAAATATACTTCCATAATTAAAAATACATGAAGTCCACACATATTAATGCGTGGGCATCTGAGAACACTGTAAGTATAGTATATAAAACTAATGAACAAGGAATCAAGAAAACACCGAATAATCTCAGACCATCATTATATTTTGATTGACATGACCTCAGACACACAGGGTTACCCCAAACCTACCTGCAGATGTGGCTGGTCCATTATGACAGGTGGATACATTAGGTGGGAGGGAAACACAGGATAGACCTTCAGTCATTTAAGGGAGCCCACCTCGCTTTGTTTTCTCTTTCTCTCCCTCTCTTTTTGTACCCCTTCGGCGCCATTCAGCATAGTGTTTGAAGACGTTTACTCCCATCCAGGTGTCAATATTTTTCTGGCGAGCGGTAGCGAGCCAGCATATATATTTTATTTTACAGCAAACTAAATTTGTACATTTTTCGATAGAAAAATTTCTCCGGCAAAGCCGGATTTCTTCATACAATGCTGGCTCGCTATCGCTCGCCAGGAAACAAAATCGACACCTGGATGGGGATAAACGTCTTCAAACAGTTGGCAGAATGGGGCCAAATGGATACAAGTCAGAGAAAGAGAGAAAAGGAGAGAAAGATAACAAAAAACAGGTGACCCCCCTTAAATATATCCAACGTGTCGGGCTGCACAGAACCCATATCCGATCTTGTTAATACAGTCTCTCTGAAGGTGGGTTGTGTGTAGCTCGAAACGTTTGAAATATAAACAATTCAAACAAATTCCCGTGTTTCCTTCGCACCCAGTTGATCCGTCTGCATATACCTCCACACGAACTATGAGGGACTAACTGAATGGCTACCGCACTGGCTTACATTTTGCTAGACCCAAGTATGGATAACTTTTCAGTGTGATTCTTGTATGTTCTAGGTTTCATATGAGCCATTTTGACTTTTGTACATTAAGTAACATTTTTGAGTAACTTAATTGTAAGTATGCATGTTTTACCTTTCTAACTCACATCATTTGATACTGTATTGCACAAACTTTGTATGAAGATTCAACTTTTTGTATTTGTTTAACGATGTTTTTGTATTTGTTTAACGATGTTTTTGTATTTGTTTAACGATGTTTTTGTATTTGTCTTGTGTTGATGTAGCTTATGTATGGGCGATTATTGACCACATGTAACTTGTTTATTACTTTATATTGTGTCGTAAGCTTCGTCATACTCAAATAGTATTTGTAATTCTTCACTAAGGTCGATTTACATACTATACATTCAAAGACAGCAATGTTAATATATTCAGGCTTAGAACAATGTAAACAAAGCATATGGAGCACTTGAACCCAATATTGAGTATAATTTAACCTTGATGCAGTTTCAATTATATATAATTATACATGTGTGTGTATATATATATTCCGTTCCTGTAGTATGTGTACTAATATATATATATATATATATACACAGTATATGCTACCTAATATTGTATGTATTTCACATATATTTTGGCATCAGCACTTTAGAGTAGACTATGCAACTCTTTAAGCAGTATCATGCACCTAGTGTTTGCAGGGATCGAATTTAATTTTCGATATAGATGCAGATAATTGACAACCAAAGTGTTTACGATTTTCAGACATCACTGTTGATCTGCTCTTACTAATAGGGGTACAGGTAGTGCCAAAGTACTGTATATAGAAATTAACGTATACCATTTATATTTTAATTTGAAACTTTTACTGCCTTCGAAAGCATATTAATATAAATCAGAATCGTTAATCCCATAGATAAGTATTAATATTATATAATTTCCAGGTCATTTACTTTGTATTTTCAATGTAATATATTTGTATACTTGGACATTTCAAATATTTCAATTTCTCATAATACAAACTTGTTCGTAAGTTGATATAAGCTTCTGAATCAATTATATATATTATTGCTCCGTATCTTCCAGTCCCTGATATTAAGCCAGTGTGATAGCTTCTTGTTTCTCCCTTCATAGTAATTATATATGCACGTTCCATATGATAATATTATTCTTATAAACTAATTGGAATATTAATATAATCCTATGCCAATTAATAGAGGATTTTTTTTTTTTTTTTTTTTTTTTGGTTTATTGCATTCCATAAGGTACAGTTTAATAAATATCAATGTCAATATTTGTTATTTATATGCATATATAAATCCAATTATTTTGTTCTCAATAATATTTGTTATTCATATGTATATATAAATCCAATTATTTTGTTCTCAATAATATTTGTTATTCATATGTATATATAAATCCAATTATTTTGTTCTCAATAATATTTGTTATTCATATGTATATATAAATCCAATTATTTTGTTCTCAATAATATTTGTTATTCATATGTATATATAAAGCCAATTATTTTGTTCTCAATAATATTTGTTATTCATATGTATATATAAATCCAATTATTTTGTTCTCAATAATATTTGTTATTCATATGTATATATAAATCCAATTATTTTGTTCTCAATAATATTTTAACCCTCTCAGTACCATGAAGCATTCTTTCATTTTATTCTAGACGATTTGTACAGCTAAAGAAGGACCTCAATCAATCAAAGGGCTGAATTCGATCTCCATTAACCCTTTCTAATCCATTCTTAGCTTTTAGTATTTCAGTTATTTTCGTTAACATT
>CM064543.1:23886249-24003749 GCA_032716605.1 Paralithodes platypus | reverse complement strand
TTCCTGAATTATTGTATGTTTTTTTTCCTGGCGTTACCTTACTGAATGACCTTTTACCTGACCTTTTGTATTTATATGACCTTTGTTCCTGACCTTATGTATTTATATGACCTTTGTTCCTGACCTTATGTATTTATATGACCTTTGTTCCTGACCTTATGTATTTATATGACCTTTGTTCCTGACCTTATGTATCTATATGACCTTTGTTCCTGACCTTATGTATTTATATGACCTTTGTTCCTGACCTTATGTATTTATATGACCTTTGTTCCTGACCTTATGTATTTATATGACCGTTATTCCCGACCTTATCTATTTATACAACCTTTTTTCCTAGCCTCTAGTCCTTTATTGTGTGACCTTTTTGTATGTGATCTTACTTTCATGCATGACCTTTGTCCTATATGATCTTATGGATTTTTTTGTATAAGACTACACTATGGAATAACCTTTTACATGACCTTATGTTTGACCTGTTCTGACCTAAGTATCTGACCCTTACTTTAATAATGTTCTATAATCCTACTGTTTTATTGGCATCTACAATTTGACCTTATCTGTCTAATAATATTGATCTTATCTTATTGACCTTACCTGATGAATTCTTATATGACCCGAATCCAAATGAGTTGACCTCTTTTGTACTCATCTTCCCCTTCCTTTGCTTTACCTTAACCCTTTCTGTACCGGCGACGTTTTTTTCACTTTATTCATGTTACTTTTAAACGATGGTATTCAGTTCACAAAGGGGCCTTCAGTAATGAACAGGCTTCGAACTATATCATATAACCCTTTTTAATACCACATATCCTTCTTAAACTGCACAAAATCTTCTAAGCGTAGCCAGAATAAAGTGAAAGGACGTCGCCGGTGCAGAAGGGGTTAATTACAGATGCATATATCCCACCCTAATTATAAACTATACTGCACTTTACAATTATATTTACATTACCAGACGTTTCTCACCTACGTTAACCTGTTGAGTACCTGCGACGTTTGTTATATAATATTCTACCTATATGTTGACGAGACTATGCAGCTTAGAAAGGATCTGTGGTAGTTAAATGGGTTGGTGGAGATAGTTTGAAGCCTTATCATTGGTAGAGGTCCTCCCTAATCTGAACAAAATCATCTAATAGTTGCCCGAATATTATACAAAAGGACGTCATTGGTACTGTATGGGTTAAATGTTGACCTGCCCTAATCAAATTTGACCTGATCACTGTCACTCATTGCAATTGTTACTTGTTGCAGGCTGATAATATTGACCTTTCCCTGACCCCTTCCCTGGCCGCGGGTTGATATTGACCTTTCCCTGACCTCTTCCCTGGCCGCGGGTTGATATTGACCTTTCCCTGACCCCTTCCCTGGCCGCGGGTTGATATTGACCTTTCCCTGACCCCATCCCTGGCCGTGGGTTGGTATTGACCTTTCCCTGACCCCTTCCCTGGCCGTGGGTTGATATTGACCTTTCCCTGACCCCTTCCCTGGCCGCGGGTTGATATTGACCTTTCCCTGACCCCATCCCTGGCCGTGGGTTGATATTGACCTTTCCCTGACCCCTTCCCTGGCCGTGGGTTGATATTGACCTTTCCCTGACCCCTTCCCAGGCCGCGGGTTGATATTGACCTTTCCCTGACACCTTCCCTGGCCGCGGGTTGATATTCCCTACTCATATTACGCGGCATAATGCCCACCATAATCATATTAGCTCGCAAGGGAGGGAGGAGATGCAGTTTTTGTCTACACCCCCTTCTCTCTCATGTTGAGTCCCATTAGTTTTGAGGCTATAAGACGTTCGGTGCATTAGTTTGGCGATTTTAAGACCTTTCACCCAATTTAGTTGTCAATATTAGGACCCTCCGTGCCATTTAAGTGTAATTTTAGGAGGAACCGTCCTTCGGACGGGACATTTTTCTGCCGAAAAATTTACAAATTTATCTCGAAAAGGGTCTAGGAACTGTTTAATTAAGATTGATGGAGGTCTAGGGAGGAAACTAAAAAAATAATAAAAAAATACAAACATAAGCAAATAAATACGCCCATCCACCCTTAACCGACTTGACCTATAACCCTTAGTCTAATATAAACTGACCTAACCATCCTGACCTCCTGTGTACCTTATGGCATGACCTAACCTTTCCATGCTGACATGTGCATGTCACCTATTTCTTACCTTTGGAACCTACTCAGTAGTATATTCTGGCAACTATTAGACGATTGTATTCAATTTATAATGGGCATCCAGCAATCAACAGCTTCAAACTATTTCACTTAAAAAAATGTACTACCACAGGACCATTTTGAACTGTACAGCATCATCTAAATAAAGATAGAATGAAATAAAAAAAGCCGGCTCCGGCACAGAAGGTGTTAAACTAACCATTACTTGTGTTATGGCTTCCTAGTTGGTTTACTGCCTTATTGTTTGACTTTCTTATTTTCTGGCTTCTTTATTTACTTATTTTCTCATTTCATTGCTTCCGTATTTTTCTTTTACCTTATTTTATTTCTTCCTTATATTTTGACCTCCATATATATATTGACCTCCATATATATATTGACCTCCATATATATATTGACCTCCATATATATATTGTGTTATTGTGTATTGTGTGTCTTTGTTATTATTTTGGCTTCCTCAACAACAAATTATCTAACATGGTCTGCCTCTTGCATTTGGCCCTATAGCACCGACACTCCAATGATCATGGTTGATTTTTATGGGCCCCTTTCTCTCTCATGTTTAGTCCCATTAGTTTTCAGATTTCAAGATATTCGCCCAATTAATTTGGTGATTTTAAGACTTTTCGACCAATTTCTTCGTCAATATTAAGACCTTTTATGCCATTTAGGTGTCAATATTTTCCTGGCGAGCGATAGAGAGCCTGTAATTTAGGAAGAACTACCGAAAAATGTACACATTTATCTTGAAGGGGGTTCTTGGGTTTTTTGTTTATTGTTAAGCTTGATGGAGGCCTAGGGAAGAAAATAAAACAAATAAAATAATAAATATATAAGCAAATAACTACGACCATCCCCTCTTAACTTGAAATGATGACTGTAGCTTTATAGAAACTAATCTATTAACCATATCTAATTCGGGTTCCTGTATGAGTTAATTTGTGGTCATAACTTACTATTATGTTCCTGACATGACATATATTGACCTTATAATATGACCTAAGACCTCACCTGATTTATTTATACTGAATATATTTAGCAGGATCATACTGACCATATGACTTAACCTTTAAAATTAACCTGATGCCACCCATGAGGCTAAGATCTGACTTGACCTAACTATATACCTGATCACCATTGCCTAACCTAACCTGACCTGATCAGACTATCATGCTTGACCTTTACCTAGTATATTTTGACATGATGAAAACTTATATAATTATAATATATAACTAATCCCTCCCTTATTTGGACTAACTTTTTATCTTTGCCTGAAATGTTTTAACCCATTCTTATACCTGTATATAATTACCTTAGCCTATATTATTACCGTCTAACATAATATTATTCCTCACCTAATTTGACTATGATATCTGACCTGACCTTATCCTAATATCATTTGATATAACCATATTTTTCAACCCCTTACCTGACCTGACCTTGTTCTTATTATATATAATACCATAAGCATATTTTACTATCCCTTACCTGACCTGACCTTGTTCTTATTATATCTAATACCATAAGCATATTTTACTATCCCTTACCTGACCTGACCTTGATCTTCTATAAAATTCCATAAACCTATTTGATTATCCCTAACCTGACCTAACCTTATATCATCTGACCCGTTAGCTCTCCAGGATATCCCCTCTTGGTCAAGGGTCAAGCCCTAAAGGTCACACACACGTGCTGTCCACCCAGGCCACCTGTCTTTAAAGATCAGAGTAGCAGGTCGTATAGTCACAGTCAAAGATCGGGTCATACGGGGTTAACAATTATGGGTTTATAGATGGTATGAACAAGGTAAAGTGTCCATAATAGCATATCCCTATAAAGGTGTCTATTGGCAGTAATTATGGGTTTATAGAAGGTATGACAAGGATTATTTAAGTGTCTATGATAATATACACTTATATAGATATATATTGGCAGTAATTATGGGTTTATAGAAGGTATGACAAGGATTATTTAAGTGTCTATGATAATATACACTTATATAGATATATATTGGCAATAATTATGGGTTTATAGAAGGTATGACAAGGGATTTTTAAGTGTTCATAATTATATACACTTATAAAGGTATATATTGGTAGTAATTATGGGTTTATATAATGCATGACAAGGGTTATTTAAGTGTCCATAATAATATAAACTTATTTTTAGTAATAAACTCAATTAATATAAGGACAGAAAGATTAATCACTATGAGTATACCCAATGATTTGATATACCTTTTGTCTCCCCTTGATTGTTTACAGTGCACCTCTATAGTATAATATACCTTTTGTCTCCCCTTGATTGGTTACAGTGCACCTCTATAGTATAATATACCTTTTGTCTCCCCTTGATTGTTTACAGTGCACCTCTATAGTATAATATACCTTTTGTCTCCCCTTGATTGTTTACAGTGCACCTCTATAGTATAATATACCTTTTGTCTCCCCTTGATTGTTTACAGTGCACCTCTATAGTATAATATACCTTTTGTCTCCCCTTGATTGTTTACAGTGCACCTCTATAGTATAATATACCTTTTGTCTCCCCTTGATTGTTTACAGTGCACCTCTATAGTATAATATACCTTTTGTCTCCCCTTGATTGTTTACAGTGCACCTCTATAGTATAATATACCTTTTGTCTCCCCTTGATTGTTTACAGTGCACCTCTATAGTATAATATACCTTTTGTCTCCCCTTGATTGTTTACAGTGCACCTCTATAGTATAATAGCAACTCTGGTTATCTCTTTATCTGCAAGTGAAAACATTATCCTTAGGGGGAGATTTATATGTATTTGTTTATTTAGTTGTTTGTTTATATATTTTAGTTTAATTCTTAGACCTCCATCAAGCTTAAAAAATACCCCTAAGACCCCCTTCCGAGACACCTTTATACATTTTTCAGCATAAACATTTCCCGGCCGAGGGCCGGTTCCTATTAAATTACTGGCTTACTATGGCTCGTGAGAATATAATCGACAACTATATGGCACGAAAAGTCTTGAAATCGCCAAACTAATGGGGCAAACGTTCTAAAATCTCAAAAGTAATGGAGCTAAACATGAACGAGAAAGACAAAATAACTCCCCTTAAAAGACATAAACACAGCCTTTATGTTCAAGGTGTGTCCAGTGTCGTTCGGGATTATTGTTACTATTAGTTTTTTGTATTATTATTATTATCATTATTATTTTTTTTTTTTTTTTGGCAATAAAACAATAGAGGTAAATTGAAGTTGTGAAGGTGTGACTTGGCTTTTGTTCGTGTGTGTACATCCTGCACTGTCAGAACTCTGTGGTATAAAAAGGGTATGTAAGACGTATATCAGATCTTTGGGAATATTGATAGAGATTTACCTTTCTAATTAATAAGATGGGTTTATTACGGTTCATGGTGTATAAGATCATTGGGTGTAGTGATAATTATTTACCTTTCTATCCCTATATTAAATGGGTTTATATCCGCCAATATACCTTTAAATGAGTGGATTATTATGGATACTATAAATACCCTACCCATAATATACTAAGGTATCAGCTTCCCAAATGTTGATCTAGATTACTTTTTGAACATAATGCCCTTTTTCGGAAAGGTCAACCGCCGGTTGGAATTTGGCTTTTATAACTGTTTTGATCCAACAAAATATACTGTATATAAAAGAGGGGAGATAAGATAGCTGTTTTGATTTTAAGGGAGCCCACCTCGCTTTTTTTTCTCTTTCTCTCCCTCTCTCTTTGGCTTGTATCCATTCGGCTCCATTCAGTCTTCTGATTTAAGACGTGTACCCCCATCCAGGTGTCAATATTTTCCTGGCGAGCTGTAGCGAGCCAGCATATATATATATATATATTTGTTTTACAGCAAGCTAAATTTTTACATTTTTCGATGGACAAATTTCTCCGGCGAAGCCGGATTTCTCCATACAATGCTGGCTCGCTATCACTCGCCAGGAAAAAATCGACACCTGGATGGGGATAAACGTCTTAAAACAGTTGGCTGAATGGGGCCAAATGGATACAAGCCAGGGAAAGAGAGAAAAGGAGAGAAAGATCAAATAAACAGGTGACCCCCTTAATGGAGTGATATTGTATGTGTTCGTAGAGTCCGCGTTACTTTTATTGTGAGAGTTTGGGTATTTTTATCTTCAAAACATGTTATGATTCAGTTAACTAGAATTACTAGGAATATCATGGAGAGAGAGAGAGATAAGTTATACGGATTTATTGCTATTTTCTAATGCTGTTCGTTACCGTGTTACTATTAAACGGAGGTTTCTGTTGTTTTCTGGACCCCCTTCTTCCTCATGTTTGGCCCTATTAGTTTTGAAATTTTAAGACTTTCATCCCTTTAGTTTGTCAATTTTAAATCTGGCTCTAAATTTTCATGGGAGACATGCTAGGTTAGCTTCAAGATCAGGTGAGGTATGCTGGCTCCAACTTTTCATGGGAGAGCTTGTAGGTTAGCTATAAGATCAGGTAATGCTTGTTGGCTCTAACCTTTTCGTGGGAGAGGTTGTAGGTTATCTATAAGATCAGGTGAGGTATGTTGACTCCAACTTTTCATGAGAGATATTGTAGGTTAGCTATAAGATCAGGTAAGGTTTGTTGGCTCGTAGTTTTAGTGGGTGAGATTCTAAATTAGCTGTGAGATGATATATGGTGTGCTGACGCTGTTGTTGGATATTATTGTCATATTCTTATGAGATCAGGTAAAGGATCGGCCACGTCTGGGTCAGTACACTGTGATATTCGTGTGTGTAATATAGAACTCATAGACTGTAACATAATGGGTACAATATTCGTGTGTGTAATATAGAACTCATAGACTGTAACATAATGGGTACAATATTCGTGTGTGTAATATAGAACTCATAGACTGTAACATAATGGGTACAATATTCGTGTGTGTAATATAGAACTCATAGACTGTAACATAATGGGTACAATATTCGTGTGTGTAATATAGAACTCATAGACTGTAACATAATGGGTACAATATTCGTGTGTGTAATATAGAACTCATAGACTGTAACATAATGGGTACAATATTCGTGTGTGTAATATAGAACTCATAGACTGTAACATAATGGGTACAATATTCGTGTGTGTAATATAGAACTCATAGACTGTAACATAATGGGTACAATATTCGTGTGTGTAATATAGAACTCATAGACTGTAACATAATGGGTACAATATTCGTGTGTGTAATATAGAACTCATAGACTGTAACATAATGGGTACAATATTCGTGTGTGTAATATAGAACTCATAGACTGTAACATAATGGGTACAATATTCGTGTGTGTAATATAGAACTCATAGACTGTAACATAATGGGTACAATATTCGTGTGTGTAATATAGAACTCATAGACTGTAACATAATGGGTACAATATTCGTGTGTGTAATATAGAACTCATAGACTGTAACATAATGGGTACAATATTCGTGTGTGTAATATAGAACTCATAGACTGTAACATAATGGGTACAATATTCGTGTGTGTAATATAGAACTCATAGACTGTAACATAATGGGTACAATCGCAAGCATAAATTCTTGTCCACTTCGCCAATTCCGACTCGATTTATTTTCCAATTGGTAAGGTGAACACTACTCTTTAAGGGGGGATGAGAGTATTTATTTTCTTATTTGTCGATCTTTAATATTATTTTTTAGTTTCTTCCCTATACCTCCATCAACCTAAAAAAAAAAAAAAAAAAAACAATTTCGATAGAAATTTTTCCCGGTCGAATGCCAGTTCCTCCTATACTTCAGGCTCGCTATTGTTGGCCAGGGAAAAAATCGACACCTAAATGGCACGAAAGGTTCTAATATTGACAAAGATATAGGGCGAAGTCTTAAAATCGCCAAAGTATTGGGGCGAACGGCTTATAATTTGAAATCTAATGGGGCTAAACATGAGGGAGAAGGGGAGCCAGAACAATCAACCATCTCCCCTTCACGCCTGAAAGAAACTTTAGTTATATGGTCTTGGTACCGTAGTAATTTCACCTTACCAAATAAAGTCAAAATATACAGTGGGAGTTGTGGACGCAGAAAGGAACTTAAGCCCGCGACTGTACATATCATCAGGATGTAATAATCGATTAGTGCCACCATTTTAACAATGAATACAGGATTTGTGCGTAGCTGAATGATTGAACAAGTATTACACTTTTATTTTATGAAGGTGCTCAGAATGATTCGATTACACTGTGCTCCAGTTTTGTCATAGATTATATTATGTTGTATTATTGACATACGCGTTTTATATTGTAGGTATTCTGCTGATTCGTGAGTTTGATGTCGTTACTGGCGTATCTTAAGTGAGAGGCGAAAGGTAGTGCTAGTGGGTCGTTCAGCATTTGTTATAAGGTCAATACAGTGTGGGTGTCTTAGAAAGATCAGGGGTAATGGAACTTGGATAGTCCATTCGCTACAGTGTTTGCTGAGATATCATGTATTTATAATGTTATTATATTTTACTGATTTGCTTTTCCATGTTGTACTCAATGTTCGAATGCATACATTGTACAAGGAACATTTAGATCTTAGTTTGATTCTATTTTACCGTACGTAACTTGTTTTTCCATGCATTTTTTAATGATCGAATGCATTAAACTTACAAAGAACATTTGGAACTTAATTTCCTTCTAATTGTGCCGTACTTAACTTGCTTCCCCATGCGGTTCTCAAAGTTGGAATGCATACAACTCATAAGGAAGAGTTGGGTAAGGCCGGAGAAAGTAATATTAGTTGGATGCAATAGTTCGCCGGTATTATGTTATTGAATATTGTGCATGAGTGATATTCATTATTCACCACAGCTTACGTACAGTCAGTTATATCCAACTTTAGCCATATTATTTGTATTTTCCTTTCTCAATTTAAGACGAAATAATAATCATCAACATTGATCAAAACTTGAATATAAAAGGCTTTACTCCATTATGTATTATGGACCCGAGCAAGGTTTTTAGACAAAACTAGTTTTGTGTGCAGTTGATGTCGTTTATTTCACTGTCTCTACTTTCTGTTGTCCTACTGAATAAACTCCTTATCCATTAGTGTGTGTCTGTTATCACTGGACATCCTTGTATGTCAGCATGGAACTACACTCTAAAAATGGAACACTTTATTATAACAAAAATGATACACATAATAAAGGTTTCAATCGTTTATGTGTACTAATTATTTTGAACATGCAAACGACTGGAGCACTTATGTGTATCAATGTTCTTACTTCTGAACACACATGTTTTACAGTGTAAACAGTATTATCTTTGTGCGGTGATATTGTACGCCAGCAAAATAGTAAAACTTTTATTTTCATAGAATATTTAAAATTAATTACGTGATGTATTTTGTTTTATGTGCATGATATGATATACTGTATGATTAATTTTTTAATGATTTGAAGCTTGCATAAACTGCATTAGATTGTGTCTAGAAAATAATATCGTATTACTATTAGATATCGTTGCTGCCTTATCAAAAGAGTTTGGATTTGTTTTCTCAATTAGATAAATATTCAACTTCATATTAAAGAAAACGGAAATGAAGAAAAATAAAGCATTATTACATATTTTCTTGCATGAAGAATTAATTGAGTGTAATTGTCTGAAGAGAACTACAGAAAGTTAATTATTTGTGTTATTTGTTTTATGGAGTTCACTGCCACAAGAAAGTTTGAAGAAACAAAAGTTTAATAGATTGTAATTTAAGTAGAGGACACAGTTTCAAAATGATAAATGTTATAACTAATAATTACATAGAAGTAATTGTTTCATGTTGTTTACAGATGTCACGAACCATTACCAATTTACCATAATAAATATTATATATGTTCTGTATATATATATATATATATATATATATATATATACAGGTATTATATATATATATATATACAGGTATATATATATACTGTATATATATATACATAATTGTATTATTGTTCTTAATATTGAGAGGTATTGATAATTGTTACTTGAGATAGTTAATAATTTATATAGTGTCTGTTCTTTGGTAATAGCATGCAATATTGATTTTATGAATTATTTTGAGTGTGTTCACCTTAAGGTACATACAATTGGATTCATAGTGATATACAATATTATTATTTAATTAGAGGAAATTGTAGATCGCTTAAGATTAATTGGAACATAAAGTAATACCCGGTACCATTCTTTATCAAGGGGTAATTAATTTATGAAAGTATACTTCTCTGACATATATGATCATTATAATATAATAATATTAATATATTGCTATTGAAACCGTGAGAAGTATTTAGGAAAATAATTTTTGGAATTGACAAATTACCTTGTGTAGTTTTTAGAATTTTCTTTGGACATAGTCTTCCGGAATTTAGTTTTTAGGAATTTCTTTGGTTATGGTCTTGATGAATGTAGTTTTTAGGGATTTCTTTGAATATAGTCCTCATACATGTTGTTTTTTGTGATTTCTTTGGATATAGCCTTCAGAAATGTAGTTTTCAGGGATTTCTTTGGATATAGGCTAGTCTACAGAAATATAGTCTTTAGGGATATTTTGGATATAGTCTTCAGGATTATACTTTGTAGGTACTTATTTGGATATATTTTACTGCCTTTCTTAGAATCTTAGAACAGCAGAGAGTTATGGTATTTAAGTGGGCATGAACAACAAACTACCTTATAAAAGGTCTACCTTGCTGTGTGTGTACATACTGATTCATACTAGTACATACCATACAAAAAATGTACACACTTAAAACCCGAGGACAATTAATTTAGTTTTATTCTAGCTACCGGCAGGCGATATTAGTCAGATTTAGAAGGACATCGTATGTAAACCTTTAACTAACACGGTGTCTTCCTTTCATTGTATTCTCGCTATTAATAGACAATGTTATGTGGCTTAGGAAGGACTTCTAGCAATCAAAGGGGTAAAATCCATCTCAATTATCCCTTAGACTCTCATAGATCTTTTCTAAGCTTGATACAATCGTCTAAAAATAACCAGCTTAATTAAAGTAAAAGGCGCACCATAGTACATAGAAAGGGTTAAGTTAAATAGTGCTTGAACAGTTTTTTTGTGTGGACCCCCTTCTCCCTCATGTTTAGTCCCATTAATTTTGACATTCTAAGACGTTTGACCTATTAACTTGGTGATTTTGAAACCTTGCACCCCATGTTTTGTCAATGTTAAGCCCTATTCATGACATTTGGCGAGTGATAGCAAGCCTGCATTTTTGGAGGGGGACATTTTTCTACCAAAAGATGTAAGGAGCAAAAGGGAAGAACAAAACTATTTATTTAATTGAAGTCTTTGCAAAACTAAATAACATCGTCTGGTGGTAGCTAGAAAACATTAAATTCACCATCTGGTTGAGAGTGTTAATTGGTTCATCTATACCGTCAATAATACCGAAGTCCCCACTGCATTAATGTAGCCAGTTTGCCTTCACAAGCGATAGTGCATACAGTATTTCAATTAAATTCAAAGTCGTCAGTCATTCTTGGATAATACTACTACTACTACTACTACTACTACTACTACTACTACTATTATTATAATAATAATAATAATAATAATAATAATAATCATAATAATAATAATCATCATCATCATCATAATTATTTTAGGCCTTTTATTAAGCGCCATTTCTTAAACTAACTAGCGCTCGGAACACCTTACCTCATATTATTACCCAACATGGGACGTCACTAAAGTCCGTGAACTCCTTTTGAGGGATTCTGTTGGCAATTTACAGGACAGGTGGCGACTTTACTGCAGAGGTGACATTGGTGTTATTTACCCTTTCAAGAACCAATACGCATTTCTGTTCTGTTTTCCGGCTGTTGTTAGACGATTTGTATTCAGATTAGTAAGGGTATATCGAAATCAGAGGGTTAATTGAGATAGTCTTCACCCATATATTTCCTACAGATTCTTGTTAAGCTGAATAAAATAGTCTAATGGTAGCCAGAATAAACCATCAAAATGCGTGACAATCTTCAAAGGGTTAATGTTACAGCCCGAGTGATTCAGGTGTCGCCGTAAGTAGGCATTCGACTGCCAGTGTCATGGATATTTGTTTGGTTTACGTCAGTGTGACCTCAAAGAACATGCTCACACACACATCGCTAGAAGAGCTAATTAACCCCTTCACCTCGATGACGTAATTTCCATCATATTCTGGTTACCATTCGACTATTTTCTTTAGCTTATAATCTACCTCTAGGACTTAAAGGAGTAAACAGGATCTCTAGGAACCCTCTGAATAATATAAGTCCTTTATAAACTGCATAATCTCGTCTTATTTTAGCCAGAATCAAAGGTGAAAAGGTGTCATCGTGCTGAAAGGGTTAAAGGGGGTGGCACACGAGAGCTTTTATCGGCAAGTTTTATTGGTCAACATTTTTTCCGGCAACATCTCTGAGATCTTATTTACGATTTATTTATTTGATTATTTATTTATTTATTTATTTATTTATCTACTTGTATTTGAAATCAAATTGAAGATCGATTAATTTAGGTGACTGGATTAGTGTAGAAGGGTTACCACACCAGCTGCCAGACCAGTGTTGACGTTATTAATTGAGGAAAAAAGCGCTCGTGTGATACCGTCTTAAAAGGCTACTACTGAGGTCCTAGATTAAATTGTTTCTACTAGACTCACCTAGAATGATATTCCGACACACTGCCATAGTTTAGGGGTTTAAAAAAGGTATGAAGAGGGTAATTAAAGTGTCCGTGATAATTGACCCATTCGAGGCCTATTGTTAGTGATAAACCCGTACATATTGTTAGTGATAAACCCGTATATTATAAGGATAGAAAGGTATAATTATCAAGTAATCAAAGGTAAATCACTAGCAATATACCTTACTTGATTATATTTAGCCCATTCATTATAAGAGTAGACATGCATGTACTGTATATATAATTTGTTGATATAATCAATGGATATCACTATCAATATACCAAAATTGTTATATGGATGTAAATGTATATCAAATAATCAAGGGTAAATCACTATCAATATCCCCAACTTTAATTTATATAGCCTTTTCTAAACCCTCGATTTTGTCTACAGTGCAGCCAAAAAGATGTGTCACGTTTGAATATTACCATAAAAACCAACTGTCTACCAAAAAGAGTGACTGCTTAATAAATATTTACCGTATTACATTCTACGCTATTTACACTTCTATCAAATTCTGGGAAATATCAAAATAGTAAAATCTATGTACATTATCCTCTAGAAAGTCTATTGTTATTATTAGTATTATTTTTTCGCTCTCGTTAACTGTACATTGGTATGCTACAAAGAGTTTTTAAAAAGAGATAAAGATTTTTTTCACATACATACGTTTTTTAATGTGTTTGCAAAGTGGCTTTCGCAGCAACCTCATGATACCTTGTAAGGGTGAGATTGTGGGAAGGTGAGTGTTCTGACAATCACTGTAGCCACAATCTTACAATTACTAGGGCAAGTTTATTTTATAGTCCCAGTTGCAATTGATGGCTGCAAATTGTCCGTCATTATCAAATGTGGCCCACTAATAATGCTATAGTCATGCCTAGTTGTTATCTTGATGTCACATTCACATATCCAATAATGACGTAATAATGAATATTGACATGGCACTTATAAGTAAGCATCCAGTGAAAGATGCTGATTTTGTCTGTAGGGAAAATATTTTATAACAAAATGTCATTCAGAGAATAGTGTAGCTTTGAATACATATCAACTGAAACAAATATTGCTTGAGAAAAAAACAATATATGCGTGAATTAGCTACGTTAATTAAGTTTGAAAGTTTTGGCTTTTATTGCTGAGTGGAATTTTCACAGCATCACCTGAATAGCAGTGATCGGGGTCAAGTGTAACCTTTTGTGCAGAATGTCAACATGAACCACAGAAAGACTTGCGACCATAGCTTGCAATTGGGGCCACAAAAATACGTCTATAATTACAGAAAGGTTGTGCTATGATATATTCACTATAAATCCATCACTAAGGTCACGAGGAAGGACTCCAACTGGTTACAAGACAAGGTCATTACGGAAAGGGCACTACAAATCCTGTGGCAGAAAGGAAATACAAAATACCTTACATGTATTCAGCTTAGTACATAGAGGCAAAACCTAAAATTACAGATCACCAGAATAATAATAGAGATAATCGTGTAATGCTTAGGTTACAAAAATAGATAGTGTGTGAGTGAGGGTGAGCATTATAATATTATGAACTTTAAAAATGTATGAAAATGGAGAGATGAGGTTGTTGATGAGTGAGAGAGCATAGCAGCATAACCCAAAATAATACATTTTGGAGAGGATATCACACAGTGCAGGGTTCAGGCCGGCTTACGTACACATAATATCATAACATGATTCATAAACCCTTTGCTTTAGCATGGCAATAATGGAACTCTTTATCATGATAAAATAACACGAAATTTTAGTATATTTCTGACGCATCTGTATGAAACATCTTGAGCATCCGTATTTGATTATTACATTCCCATTGAATACACTGTGTAAGGCTCAGAAAGCAAAACTATTATCAAATTATGTCTCGAATGTTTACCCCAACATATTAGAGACTATTAAGTTATTCACCTGCGTTCTGTAAAATTGCGTTACGCCCATTCTCAATGATTAAAGACGCCTGTGCAATGATTTGTTTCTAATATGAGTTCATTAACTCTACTAGTCACTTCTGGGATGTGGGGGAGGGGTTACGGGCCAATAAACTCTAAGGGTAGTTTGTTCCATGTTTGAAGATATATTCTAGACCAGGTGATGGTTTTCCCAGGCCCAACCATCAGATAATATAAAGAGGTTTGGTATAAGATAATGAGATTATTCTTGTGGGAGGCGAACGTCGAACCACACTAATTTCAACAGGATTAGCTATTATGAAATATATTTAAGCATTATTCTCAGTCTTAAATGTGCAAACCGGACGATATTTAGCTGATTCAATATTATTGTCTACGTCATTCAAATTCTGACTTTATTATTGATTAAACATACGTTTTTGACCCAACAAGAACCCATATGATCATTGATTGTACAATATTTTGTTTCTAATAAAAATTACATGTTTTCAATTATAATTTTATTCTGTACGAAATAATATTTTGACATACATTTGATTATTGAATAATGAATATGTTATGTGTTTGCATGCTGTGTAAGATTTCCAATTTGTCATTCATTGTCTATGCAATGTAATTAAACAAATTATTTGATCAGTATGTACTTAGGTTAATCGAACCAGAGCCTTGTGATAGCCTCCCTAAAACGAGTATCACACGAACACTTTTATTGTCAATTTTCGATGGTCAAAATTGTGTCGACTGGTATCGGAAACTATCTTGACGATGGATTAATTTGGGTGGCAGAAGCATATTAAAAATTGACCTCATAAGCTGCCAGACCAGTGTTGATGAGAAAAGTTGAGGGAAAAAGAGCTCGTGTGATACCGACTTAAGATGTTCCAGGAATTTGTGTGTCCTTCTCTATAGGGGGATTTATTCACTGTTACGGGGTTGTGCAAGAGACATACCTACAGTCTCCTAAAAACGTCTGTGTTACTCTTAATGGCAAATAGTGTTAAAAACGAGTAGACAGTCATGGGCGTATGGACCTAATTTACTCATATATTATTTATCATATATATTCCAAGAGATTTATGTTTTGATATGGAGTAAGTTTTTAAGATATAATCCAATTGGGATAACATTTTCCATTTACTTTTGAAAAGTTATTATGCGACATATTTAAACAATAAATTAATATTGCATTTCTCCCGAGCTGGTTATGGGCAATATAGGTTTTATATAAATTGAGTGGTTTATGTAACGCTAAGGCTTCGATGAGAACTATTGTTACGTAGAATACATAATGACCAGCATTATAATATATATATATATATATATATATATATATATATATATATATATATATATATATATATATATATATATATATATATAAAAACCTATCCTTTTGCTAATAATCTCGCATTTATTTTTATTCTTATGAATGACTTGTTCATATACATGAATAAATGTTTATTATTAGTATATCTATTATTATTATTATTATTATTATTATTATCATTGGTATCATTATTATATATATTATTGAATTTTGAAAGCAAATTAGGCCCATACACTTGTGATTCACTATACCCTTATCATCATCATTATCATCATCATCAACATCATTATTCGTCAGGTATATGCTTTTAGAAAAATCGGTAAGGAACTTCACTTCTACCCCATTGTTATTGTTTGGTTGACTGGTCTGTGTCACTGTCATCACTATTATCATCATCGTTTTCACTATCTTCACCATAATTTGCACTAACACCGTCATCACCAACCGTATCATGTTCACAAGCTTAGTCACCTTCATCATCGTTTACAGTATCACCACTCTCACCATCTTCATCATTTTCATTAGCAGTAATCACTATCATCACCATTTTCATCACATTCTGTATAACCATCACCATGACCATAAACACTATCATCATTATTTCATTACAATCAGCATCAACATAATCATATTTTCACTACCATCGTCATAGCCGTCATCTTTATCATCATCTGCATCTTCACTATCACTGGCTATCATTATAATACACTATCTTTATCATACTTATGCCATTAATAAGATCACTTTTCCATACACCATAAGCTTTCCATTGCCTACATCACCAATACAATCACTACCCTCACCATCATTACAAATCTGCCTATCCCCTTATCATTAAAACACAAACGCTTATATCCAACACCATTATCATCTCTTAAACTCATGTATTATCAACTTACAATTATAACCATCACCTTTCTGTGCTATGGCATACCTAACAAATTATAATGTGTATTATAATAACCATAGTTCAGGATTATCAACACCAAATTGACTATCATCATCATCACCGTAAGCATCTTCACGATTATTTTCATCATCATTCTTATCATAAAATCGCATCACTGTTTTATTTTCACTTGATCAATAGCTTCCACCATCAGTTTTCTTCGTGTGCTTTATCATATCTTCTTCACATCATAATGAACACAGCATTATGAACACCATCACCTTCCTATATACCACACTTCATCACAATCCCTATTATCACATGAAAGATTTGTGTTTTCTCCAAGTACAGTTTACAAACGTATCACCTGGTCCACCTGACTGAAGAAATGGCAACATATATTGGTATTTGTGATCTGTGTATTCTACTTGACAATTAGTGAACTGCGAATCCTCTACCACTGTGAATATTTACACTTTAAATACAAGGCGTTAATTTAATTTCATTCGGGCTAACACTAGACGATTTTATTCAGGTTATGAGATACCTTTAGAAAGAAAAGGGTAAAATTTTCTTAGCAATTCGACTTCCTCATATCACTCTTAATCTACATAAAATCGGCCATTGATAGCCAACATAAATTATTAGTCATCGCATTAGAGAGGTTAAAACTCGCTAAAAAATCAATCAGTAACATACCCTAGGCTATATTCTGTGCCCAGTTGAACCAGGTGGAACTTTGGCTAACTGTACCGTACCCACACGCGCCGTCTCAGAAAAACACCAACTACCTAATATAATATAGTTCCTGCGACAAAAACAATTCTTAGAGACTAATGATTGAATGTGTTTGAAAAGACCTTAACGCTAAAGTCAGTTTGAAGTTCAGCACTGCAGTGTTTCTGGTACAGGGCCCGGATACTCAAAGATGCCATAAGTTAAGGCGAGTCAGAGGCGGTGGGAAAATAAATAATAATAATACCGGTAAAAAATAATGTCATAAGTTGCTCATACTAAGGATATATACAGTAGATCATCATAAGTTATAATACACGGTTATAACTTGTTTTAGAGATGTACTAGCGCTAGAATTAGATGTCTGGATTTATGGTACGAGGTTGAGAGTAAGCTAAGGTGCCGTACATGGTTTGAGTATCCGGCCCCAGGACTCTACTGGGTAAGGCTGGGCGGGCTGGCTGGCACACTAATCTTATCACTACAATTACCACACAGATTTTGAGGGGAAAGGGTTTATTGCTTGGTCGATTTATTTATTTATTATATTATTGATTTAGTGTCCTTCCTAGACCTCCATCAAGCTTATACAAACATTTCCAAGATCACCATTTGCGAAAAATGTTCTGGCCTAAGCCTGGTTCCTCCTAAATTACAGGCTCGCTATCGCTCGCCAGGAAATATATGACACTTAAATGGCACTAAAGGTCTTAAAATCTCCAAACTAATGGGCCGAACGTCTTAAAATATGAAAACTAATGGGGCCAAACATTAGGGAGAAGGTGGTCCAGAAAAACCATCTATCCCCCCTTTACCGTAACCTCTTGTGACTCACAGAGGGCTGGAGCAAAAGGGCTGTCATATTCCACATGGATTTACTCGCTGTATCTTTCCAAATGATAGAAATGACTAAAGTCCGTTCCCAGTTGTGAGAGGTTGGGGTTTGTATTTCTGGCCTACCTATAATGAACAGAGTGTAGGATTGTGTTTAGTTGTTGCTTATAAAAGAGAGTGAGTTATGATTGTTTTGTATATATATGATGTGGATAGTAGGCTACTCTATAATGAACAGAGTGTAGGATTGTGTTTAGTTGTTGCTTATAAAAGAGAGTGAGTTATGATTGTTTTGTATATATATGATGTGGATAGTAGGCTACTCTATAATGAACAGAGTGTAGGATTGTGTTTAGTTGTTGCTTATAAAAGAGAGTGAGTTATGATTGTTTTGTATATATATGATGTGGATAGTAGGCTATAGGCTCTAGATTTTGTAAGGGACAATATTTTAGAAAGAATGATCATCAATAAAACTATATTTTGAGTGTTTTATGTTTACTGGAGCAATTATTCCTCTCAGTATTCGAGGACGCGCGTTCACTATATGTTGGTAAACATTAGCCGATTTGACTCTGTTTCAGAAGGCACTACTCTAGGAATCAGTTGGCTGAAGTTGATCTAAATTAACTCTTTGACTTCAACAATTCGTTCCTAAACTGAATAAAGTAGTCTATTAATAGCCAGAATAAAGAGAAGAAAGGTGTCCTCGTATCTTGGAAGAATTAGTTGCTTGGATAAGTAGAGTGAACTTTGAATAATACAAGAAATTGGCTTAGGATTACTTTGCAAGATTGTTCTGATATTGTCGATGAAAGTGTCACGAAATATTAATTAGAACTATTATAAACATTATGGACAATTTCATGGTAATATTGCTGTAGAATAAGGAACACATTTGTCCATTAAAGGATGGAGGATTGGTTATGAATGAACAGAAACTTAAGATCATATAGTTATTAACGAAATAAATATACAAAATTAATCAAATTTACACAACTTTATCAGGATTTAATTTCAGTTTTGAAAGTAGATTAGATAACCACGTGTGTAGAGAGGGTTGTTGTATTAGACAATTTGATGGCAATAAGAGTAGTATATTCAAAACAACATACCTGCCACATTTGAAATGGATCATAATTTAAAACAAACCGTATTTCTAAAAGATTAATTAATATAGATTCCAAATTTTCAGGAATTGCATTACTAAGGAAATCCATCATTAATTGCTAACATATTAGAATTATCGAAAACATAATTTTGGATTAGTGATGGTATATTAATGGATATGTAATAAATTGAAGGATTTAAATTCAAGTATATCTTGTATAAAATAAGAGTTAATGCTTTAGCGAAAATAACTGGTAACAAATAGACGATTGTTATTGGGTGTAAAATATCTATAGAAAGAATAACTGGTTAGACTGTTTGAGATAGATGTTAAAGAATTAGTAACAGATTATAAATATAACTATATTCTATTAGTTAAGTTTAGCAGGGATAGCAATGGTTTGGATATATTGGTTACATTGTGTAAAGGTAAGTGTTGATTGATCAATAGTAGATTAACTATATTATATATGTGGTGATGGGCTGGTCTATCAGAGTGAGAGCTGAGCAATCTCTGCCATACCCATAGCTTACTCCGACTGTTCCTTTAACTTATATATTTTCTAGATCTCAAGTGACGGCGCCTCTTCCGTGGATTGACCTCCCAATCTACCAAGATTGGAAGCCAAAGCGTCACATTTTTCCCTTGCCCCTCAACTTTCTCTTCATAATTGCTGAGGGGCACAGGGCCCTGGGTGGGGCTTTGGTTTCCCGGGCGTTTCCGCACCCTCCTCAGCTCCCCGTCATGGAGTGGCTTCGGTCACCCAGGCTTTGTTGTGGTCGGCGGGGGGGGGGTGTATGTGGGGGCACTCGGTTGTGGCCTTGGAATTGCTCGGGGCCTTGGGGCTGTTCGGCCAGGCAGCTTGGGGAACAACAACAACAACAACAACTATATTAGTGTTATTGGTTTAGGTATCTTGTGCAGCGTGATTAATGGAATAAAATTAATGGTTGAACTTTATCAGACAATTGTTGAAGTTAATAGTGGATTTGGTAAACTGGTTGTGTTGTTTTTTGAAAGGTGATACACGTATATTAATAGATTAACAATATATAAAGCTTTCCATAAGTGTTTCAGGGAAGGATAGTTCTTTAGAAGTCTTGGTTAGATTGTTCTAGACCAATAGGTTAATATTAAGTAAAGATGATAACTCTTTAGAAGTTCAGCTAGACTAATTTAGACTAATTTTAAAAGGTTACCATCAGTGTAGCAATAATAATTGTTTAGTTTTGGTTAGATTGTTTTAGGCTAATTTTGAAAGGTTACCATTAGCACAGGGATAATAATTGCCTAGAAGTTTTGGTTAGAATGTTTAAACTAATTTAGGAAAGGTTATCATTAGTATAAGTAAATATGTTAGTGACCTGTTTGCCGACCAAGGTATTTAACCCACCCAGCTCTTACCGAGAACAGCCTCTTGTATTTGGTACGGAATTAGATGATATGGCAACTTTCCTACACCATTTGAAGTCAGTAGCGAAGGTTGTAATTTCTCGTTATTTGCATTTGTTTTTCTTAAGGATTCTATATTGCTTATTTTGTATTTAGTGTTCATAGTTTTTTTCCTGCCTTACAGGTTGTTTGTGCTTCAGTAAATGTACAGTAATATATTAATATATTTGTTTTTTTCTTATTCACATATTTTAGTTTAGAGTTAGTTTTTAACCATACTGTATATCTACAGTAGTATGGTTTCGTCTTAGTATTCTCCTCGGTTATTGTATATGTTATAATTTTGTATGTGACATATTTTCGTTTTGACATCTTTCGAGCCACTTCTTGAACTCCTTCTTGTTTCATTAAGGGGTTTCTGTATTAAATCCGACATGCGACATGTATATTTTATTTTATTATATGTGTATTTTGACTTCACTAGTTTGTTTGACTTCAATTTGATATTGTTTTGACTGTTTATGTAGCACTTCCTTAATAAGTTTATAGTGACTTCAATGGCTTACCTTGATTCGCCTTGACTTTGCAGAATATTTGACTTCGGTATATTTAATTTAACTTCGGTAATTATCATTTGACTTTCTTTGACTTGGTTTGACTTCACTTGGCACAATGCTGACCCGCCTACCTGTACCCTGAGTGACCTCTCTCTCTCCCACCCTCTCTCTCGTTCTCTCTCTCACACACAATATTGAGAGAAACCTAAAAGAATGACAGGAAACACGTGAATGTACAAAATTAAATCAAAACAAACTGCAACATATTACTAAAGAGATAGACAGGTACATGGATAGTGCGACATCGACTGGTAGATAGATAGATAGATCAGCAATTAGGAAGACTGATAAGTTTGGATTATTGATACATTTAAGACCAGGGAATTATTTACATTCGAGGTAGTAATCAACTCTCTAATGTAGTTTCTTTCTACAGTGTTGTTGCATAATATTATATTTTACTCCCGCTGCATTTTGACGATCTAATGCAGCTTGTGAATCATTGTGGATATTAGTGCCACAGCTCGAATCTCTGAATAACTACACAAGTTGTTAACTAATGTAAACTTACAGGGAGATATGCAGTCAGCCACCTACCGTAAATAAGTCATGGCCACACGAGTGTTTTTTCAGGCAATTATGGCCTGGCATCTTCTGAATTAAAGTTGTATTATATTTGCGTCTCTTCAAATCATATAAAATCAGTCTAGTTGTCGATTCCAATGCGAAAAATAAAAAAAATAAACTAGTATGAGAAAAACTTTTGAATTACATCGATAGACTTGTAATTGCGTTATGAGTTGTTATGAATCAGCTACAATTCAATTTAATCATAGAGTACTGTAATAAAGCAACATTGAAATTTAGTATGATTAATCGACTACTATAGGATCATCCTCTGAATAGTGCAAGGGAAATTGTTGCCGTACCGTACCATTAAACGGTTCTTGTAGGTACGGTATTTTACGAATGGTATCCTCGTCTATCAACATTCCCAGAAGAAACCATTGGAGAGAGATAAAGAGAGAGGGAGAAAGAGCATTGCGGATAAATTTAAGCCACTGGGCCTCCACGTTTGAAAGCGTTAAGAGGCGAAGCTTGGAAATGTATGACCAATCAACTATCACATTCAAAACCCCCAGGAGAGAGAGAGAGAGAATGAGATGAGAGCAAATTGATTAACTCTAGTCTGCTTGTTCACAACCGACCTGAAGAATTTGAAGACCGAAATTCAAGGCCCCGCAAACGAGAGAGAGAGAGAGAGAGAGAGAGAGAGAGCTAACGAGAGCGAGAGAGCAAAGCAATTAACCCCTTCAGACTCATATGACGCAGAGGTGGGCAGATAAGCAATAAGAAATAAAGTTCTCTCACTCTTATAATTACCTCTCCAAAATTAGTTTTCTGCCCACAGCTAACTCAAAGACAACTGCAGAGGTTGAAGTAACTAAACTAAAGGTTTGTAAATACCCCTGATGGTAATAAAGGCTTTAAAGTATCCCTAATAGGCTCAACATTGCGTCATATGTCGGAGAGGGTTAACTCATGCCCATTGGCCCACGAACTGCGAGAAGCGTTACTGGGAGGCGGAGCTCGGGGAACGCCTAGCCAATCATCGCTCATCACTATCAGGATCCCCAGAAGAGAACCAGCACCACGTTGACCAATAGGAGGTGAGAGGGCGTGGCTATGGGAGGGGCGTGGGCGGAGTCAGCTAGGGCGGAGGCGTGGCAACCCAGGTCCTCCGCGTGCAGGTCCAAGAGTGGGACGTTTTGACCTGTTTGCATGTCCCTGCAGGTCGCAGCACGAGCTAGAGAGTGGACCTGTGGAATTAGAAAGATAGTGGATTAGATAGATATAACTAGAGATATTTAGGTAAATATGTATGTATAGATAGATACAGTAGGTAAAGTGAAACTTAGATACATGTTTGACCCAATATCCAGACAGTGTTTTCGAGGAGCTGAAAATGTACACAATTAGATTAAAATGATTTAAACAGAGATATTTTGATTGATCAAGTCACGATAGGTGATAAGTTGGGGTATGGGAATGATATAAAGTTAAAAAGTATCAAGCATAAGCAGCAATTATGGGAGATAGGAAATGAATGAGAAGGCTATATGTGTTTGTGTTTTGTGCTGAGGTACCCGTGCAGCGCCATGTTTTTACTCTTTGTTTGCCTCTTCTTTACTAGTATCCTATAAGGCTAGGGGTTAGAATGGGTAATGTTTGATTAGGTTAGGTTACCTAGGTTAAGTCATGTTTAGTTGGTTAGGTTAGTTTAGCTTTTGGGTTATATGCCTATGTTTAATATGCTTTAGAATTTTTGCATAATTTGGCTTTGCTTTTGTTTTAGCCTGTCGCTTCATCGAGTAAAACGCTTAGTATTTTATGAATATAGCTTAAGCATTTTCCTTAGCTAACTTAAATTCGATCAAATTTGTGGCGAACTTTGGGGAAATTTGATAAATATGGGCACGCAAGTCTTTGTTCAACCCCTGGCTGGCATCGATCTTTAGATTCACAGTGTTTTTCACCCTTATGCCCCTTTCCCACTGATGCGATTTCATATGATTTTCATCGCCAAGAAATGGGCACATTCGTGACATGTCGCAACAAAATCTTGAACCCTCGCATGATAATCGTTTGACTCGCAAGGCCTCGCAAGGGCCCTCGCGGGTCATCGCAAATGTTCGGATTGTTCAAAATTTAGGACGAGGACTTGCGAGGGGTCCAAACCCTCGCAAGCATGGTCGAATATTGCCGAGGGCTCGGCGACATCGGCGAGACATCGACGAGTGTGTCGCACGAAAAAAAAGCGTCGCCGAGAGTATACCCGCCACGGGTAACTTCGCAGAGGCGTGCGAAGGGCTGTGCGACGTAGATGAATGCTCGGAAAACACCTAGCCGAGGCCAAAGAGCACCTTCGGCAAGGTGGGTAACCCTTTTTTCTATGCACCTTTAATGGGGTTCACCTGTTTTTTTCTCTCTTGCTCTCCTTTTCTCTCTTTCTCTGGCTTATATCCATTCGGCCCCATTCAGCCAACTGTTTTAAGATGTTTATCCCCATCCAAGTATCGATATCTTCCTGGCGAGCGATAGCGAGCCAGCATTGTATGGAGAAATCTGGCTTCGCCGGAGACATTTTTCTATCGAAAAATTTACAAATTTAGCTTGCTCGCAAAACAAAAATATATATATGTTGGCTCACTACCGCTCACCAGGAAAATATTGAAACCTGGATGGGGGTAAACGTCTTAAAACAGTAGGTTGAATGGGGCCGAACGGATACAAGGCAAAGAGAGAAGGAGAGAAAGAGAAAACAAAAAAAGCGAGGTGGGCTCAATTCAGCCGTAATTCGTAAACATACGGCAAGGATATTGCCAATCTCCGAATTAAGGGGAGATGAATCGTTTTTCTGGTCCCCTTTCTTCCTCATGGTTAACCCCATTAGTTTTCATATTTTATGACGTTCGGCCCGTTAGTTTGGCAATTTTAAGACATTTCACCCCATTTTGTTGTCAATATTAAGACTTTTCGTGTCATTTAGGCGTCGAGTTTTTCCTGGCTAGCGATAGCGAGCCTGTACTTTTTGAGGAACCGGCCTTCGGCCAGGATATTTTTCTATCGAAAAATGTACAAATTGATCTTGAAGGAGGGTGTTGGGGGGTGCTTTATATGCTTGATGGAGGTCTAGGGATGAAACTAAATAAATCATAAACAAATATATAAATGAGCAAATATTACGGCCATCCCCCATTAAGGGGAAATGGACCGTTTGTTTGGTCATTCATTCCTTTATTTCTTAGTTTCCTCACTAGACCTCCATCAAACTTAAAACAAAAAACTCTAGAACCCCCCCCTTCAAGATAAATTTGTAGATTTTCGACGAGATGGGTTGGGTATCTGCTTGGTGTGGGCCAATCGGCACTCTGCAGACCCCGTAACCTTGTGTTGATCTCTGACCGTTTTGGTGAGGTCATTCCTCAAGGCATTAGTGAGCTGGATCTATAATTAGGCCTTGTAATTTTGGTTGGGTGTGACAGGCATCTGCCTTGTGTGGGCAGATCGGCTTTCTGCAGACTCCCGTTTTCTTATGTTCTTATGTTTGTGCCATGAAATATATGCAAAAAGTTTTCGGATAATCTCACCGAGGTATCCGCCGAACCATCGCTTAATTCGCCAAAGACGTCGCAGAACATACGCCGAGGATTCGTTCATCCTTCGTATTATTTTATTCAAATGTGACAGTTCTCGCCGAGGTCATCGGCGAGATATCGCTCAATTTGCCGATGACGTCGCATAATGTCGCCAATTACGTCATATCCATCGGCGACATCATCGCCGGGTGTAAACTTGTCAACGGTTTTTAAGGTCAAAATCGTTGACGTCGCACAAATTCGTTGCGAATTGACAAAACTATGTTCTCGGCGACAAAAATCATATGAAATCGCATCAGTGGGAAAGGGGCATTATTCTTTCGAAGTATCTAGCCCAGGGGTTCTTAACCTGGGGTCCATGGACCCCTTGGGGGTCCATGGACAGGCTTCAGGGGGTCCGTGAAGGGCCGCTAAAAATCTGTATTGAACGTGAAACGATCAGGTGTTTATACCGAATCGCTAATGCAGTGGTAACTGAGTGAGTCACTCAGTCGGACTCGGACTCGGACCTACTGAAGCTCACAACTAGTGAATGTGTGTTTGTGTAAACTACTATAAAGTAACTTATAGAAGTGTTTGCTTGTATTTTCGACATAGAATCCACCAGTAAATAAATTACACAACCGTCATAATTTAGTGATAACGGAATTTTCTTCAGTCTTGCTCGGGCGGTGATAGGGAGAGCACGCCATATTGGGTCTATAAGAGGCCCTCCTGGTCCCATATAAATATGATAATAGAATATATAAGCGGTATGCACATGCATATATATTGGATTTATACATCATATATATATATTTTGTTTTATACTTACCGCTAACTGTTTCACCCCAATGTCGCCAAAAAGCCTATACCCAGCTATAGCTGTTCATCACAATATAATTCTACACTCCGCAATGTTGCATCTCTCTCACTCTACTATCGCTATTACAACAATCAGTGTTCTTCAGAGCTCCTTCAGTGCATACCCCCTTCCTAGCGAGTGCGAGGCACCCGCCTTTCATCACAGTCCCACTCTTATTCTGTCCAGCTCTCCAATGGCAAATTTTCTCAGTCTTTTTCTACTCAACAAGTGAACTCTGGAACTCTCTCCCTCAATCAATCTTTCCTTCAACCTATGATCTAAACTGCTTTAAACTTAGTGTGTGCAGCATTTTGACCCCAACGTCCCTTGAATTCGGCCCAGTCACTCCTTCGGCTTTGGGGGAGACACTCGTTACAGGCAAACTGCCCTTTGTCTCCTTTATGCACATAAATACAAATGTGGAAAACAATTAAAATTACCAAATTTGCACAGTATTTTGTCCCTAATATGTTCCATTTTGACTGCCTTCAGGAGACAGGAAATGCTATCTAAGACACTAATTTCCATAGTTCAACAGATTCTTAAAGGGGTCCGTGATTCGAAAAAGGTTAAGAACCCCTGATCTAGCCCAAGGGTGAATCGTCTGTCTTACAGCCGGTAAGCTTTAGATGCTCTACTACACTCCATCTTGTATTCTTCTCTAATCTTTCAAAGCATTAATACTTTATGTACCTTGAATTTGCCCGATTCTCTATATGTACAGTATTTCCACTTAGTACAGGCTATGCCTGTTCAATCACAAGATAACAGTATGAATACACGTAGAGATATGGAAATATTGTGGAAACAAATAAAATAAAACAAATATCAAACAGAGAATATGCAAATAGGTACAACCTCCTACACAAGCAGCTGGTACGTACACTCCTACGTGATAAACTTGAGACAGTGAATATTGAGGGAAAACACTGATTCAGGCATGTCTTAAAAGGATATTTCAAAATATATCACCATCGTGTCAAAACTGTTACAAAATAATGTATAACAGCAGGCAAGTGTACCTTAAATAATGTATAACAGCAGGCAAGTGTACCTTAAATAATGTATAACAGCAGGCAAGTGTACCTTAAATAATGTATAACAGCAGGCAAGTGTACCTTAAATAATGTATAACAGCAGGCAAGTGTACCTTAAATAATGTATAAAAGCAGGCAAGTGTACCTTAAATAATGTATAACAGCAGGCAAGTGTACCTTAAATAATGTATAACAGCAGGCAAGTGTACCTTAAATTCGGCCACTTTGCTAGAAACTCCACCTTGGATGATTCCGGTGCTATTCCTCCCTCTCCGCCCTCCTCTCTCTTACTTATGCCTAATATCCTAATCTCTTCTAAAGATGTACTTTCTACCCTCTCTGGGCTTAACACTAATAAGGCGTACGGTCCGGACGGTGTTCCTCCTGTTGTTCTCAAAAACTGTGCTTCCGTGCTAACTCCCTGCCTAGGAAAACTCTTTCGTCTCTGTCTATCCTCTAACGTCTTCCCTTCATGCTGGAAGTTTGCTCACATTCAACCTGTCCCAAAGAAGGGTGACCGCTCTCAACCCTCCAACTATCGTCCAATTGCTCTTATCTCTTGTCTTTCTAAAGTTTTTGAAACTATTCTTGCTTCCAAATTTCTTAAGCATTTCTCTTCTCATAATCTGCTCTCAGATCACCAGTATGGCTTCCTTAAGGGTCGCTCTACTGGTGATCTTCTTTCATATCTTACTAACTCTTGGTCATCCTCCTTTCGGGACTTCGGTGAGACTTTTTCTATTGCACTAGACATATCGAAAGCCTTCGATAGAGTCTGGCATAAATCTTTAATTTCTAAACTACCCTCCTTCGGTTTCTATCCCTCCATCTGTGCCTTTGTCTCTAATTTCCTTTCCGGCCGTTCCATAGCCACGGTTGTGGACAGCCATTGTTCACTTCCTCACCCTATAAACTCCGGTGTTCCTCAGGGCTCTGTCCTATCTCCTATTTTCTTTCTAATTTTTATAAATGATCTCCTTAACTGTACCTTAATTCCCATCCATTCATACGCAGACGACTCAACCTTACACTACTCCATTAGTTTTTCAGAACGCCCCAGCCAGCAATCCCTCAATGACAAACGTAATGAAGCCATAGAACTCTTAAATTCTGATCTAAATACTATTTCCAATTGGGGCAGAGAAAACCTTGTTAACTTTAATGCTTCCAAAACCCAATTTCTCCATCTATCTACCCGTCAGGATCTCCCAGCGGACTATCCCTTATTCTTCAACAATACAAAAATCAACCCTTCATCTTCTCTCAATATTCTTGGTGTCTCTTTTTCTTCTGCTCTCATTTGGAAGGACCATATTACCAGTCTTGCTAAGGCAGCCTCCCAGAAGCTGGGTGTGCTCAACCGCCTTAGGGGGTTCTTTTCCCCTGCACAGCTTCTTGCTCTGTACAGGGGCATAGTGCGCCCTTGTATTGAGTATTGTTCACATGTGTGGGGAGGTTCCTCTCACACCGCTCTCCTTGACAAAGTTGAAAGGAAGGCCTTTCGTATCATTAACTCCCGTCCACTCACCAACTCTCTGCAATCTCTCTCTCTCCGCCGCAATGTTGCATCTCTCTCGCTATTCTATCGCTACTATAATAATCAGTGTTCCTCAGAGCTATCCCAGTGCATACCACCTCCTTTACGTAGGACACGTGGTACCCGTCTTGCAACTCAATCCCACCCCTACTCTGTGCAACTCTCCAACCCATGAGTGAAACGTTACTCTCAAACTTTCTTCTACTCAACAGCTGAGCTCTGGAACTCTCTCCCAGTATCAGTCTTTCCCTCTTCCTATGACTTAAATTGCTTCAAACTCCGTGTGTCCAGGCATTTTGGCTCGAACGTCCCTTGATTTTGGCCCTGTCACTCTTTCAACTATAGGGGGGGCACTCGCTATAGGCAGTTATGCCTTTTGCCTCCCTCAATCACAATCATAGAAAAAAAAAAAAAAAAAAAAGTGTACCTTAAATAATGTATAACAGCAGGCAAGTGTACCTTAAATAATGTATAACAGCAGGCAAGTGTACCTTAAATAATGTATAACAACAGGCAAGTGTACCTTAAATAATGTATAACAGCAGGCAAGTGTACCTTAAATAATGTATAACAGCAGGCAAGTGTACCTTAAATTCGGCCGATTTTTTCATTTTTATTTTCATTTTGCTTTTTGTCCTTTTACTCATAAGAAAACAATATA
This sequence comes from Paralithodes platypus, assembly GCA_032716605.1. Lineage (NCBI taxonomy): Eukaryota > Metazoa > Arthropoda > Malacostraca > Decapoda > Lithodidae > Paralithodes > Paralithodes platypus. The sequence continues at coordinate 23,973,852 of CM064543.1, read as the reverse complement.
AATACTTGTAGATGGTTAATATTATAATAAAAACCTCAGTATTATACAGATAGGTAGATAATATATATACAGAAAGGAGATAGCCAAATAGAGATAGAAAAACTGGTGCATACATTCATATGTAGCTACATATCATACATACAGAGTTATAGTCTGTGAATATTTAATGGGTGTGTGGGTGGTGGAACATTCTCAGCTGCAGGCCAGGGGGGGGGGGGGAGAGAGAGAGAGAGAGAGCGAGAGAGTATTTATTCCATAAATTCGAGAAATAGAGGTTTACATTATTTTGATAACATATGAATAGAATGTTACTAATATTGTCTATATATTTATTTATCTACATTTTAATACATTAATTCTAAGCCTTCTCACAAATCTTCAATGAAGGATACACGGAAAGATAAATCGGTAGATGTAAGGATGGATACCGTAGATAGATAGTCAGTCAAAATTTAATATCATAAAAAGATATACTGCATATATAAATGTTTTACAGAGAAATTGGAATATTAAACATACTAAAGTTCCTTAACGCATTGTTGGTTCTGTGTTCCGTACATAGAACATTCTTGATCTGATAGCATTGATATAATTTAGAAACAAGTTATTCAATCCATAATAATTTAGCCAGATTTTCTCTACATTTTGCACAATAACATATCTATGCAACATATACTACTGTATATGTTCTTCTCTATAAAAGACATGGCATGATGAGGTTTCTTTATCATATTTTCATCAACATAATTAAATGTCTAAATACCATTAATACACACTCTCTACAATCATTGTAGTTGCTCTCCCAGTACTTCATATTCATTATATTCTTAACTGCCTTATGGTATCAAATGGCAAACTGTTTAAATGGTATATAACATTTCTTATTATTAAGCCAAACTTCAGCTCCGTAAAAATTCAAACAATAGTTTAGCAATATATTTTGAAATACTTCAATACTCGTGTTACTAATCTTTATAAAAATAAAAATAAATCATTGTAAAACTTGTTTCTGCATATTATTATCTATTTATCTATCTATCTATCTATCTATATGCTCAGGCCCAATCCCCATTTTGGGGGTAGCCGACTCAAGACAGAGCAAGAACAGGGAAAACACAAAAACAACATAAAACAAAAAATAAACACAGATAAAAAACACAAACTCTCACACATCCAGGTCACCCAGGAGAAGACCCAGAGACCAGGGTTACAAAGATCGCTCCAGCACTCCCCCGGCCCCTGACCACCAGGAGAGGTTCCGATCTCGGCAGGCAGACATGCAGCGGAGAAAAAGCGACAAGCCCTCCCACCACACTTCCAGGCACACCCTTCATATTAATCGTCTCCCCGGGTCAGGCGCCTGATGGACTATTATCTAGTCCAACTTGCGCCCGACCCCTTACTCCAAATGACCACGTGTTCACTCAACTATTCACAAGCATTCTCCATTCACTCCTGTCCACCACCACTTCCCCTGCCTGATCTATAGTCATTCCTCTATCATCCAAAGCCATTCTTACACAGTCTCTCCATCTCAATGGGGGTCTTCCTGCCCTTCTATCTTCCCTTGTACCTGACTCACATATTCTCTTTGTAAGCCTTTCATCTCCCATTCGTTCAACATGACCATACCAGCTCAGCACCCTTCTGTCCACTCTGGCTGATAAATGTTCCTGCTGCCCCACTCTCCTACGTATCTCTTCATTTCTCAATCTGTCTCTACGAGTAACTCCACACATACTCCTCAAGCAGCTCATCTCCATCACATCCAGCCCTCTTTTCTCCTTTTTCTTCAGAGCCCATGTCTCAGCCCCATACATCACTGTTGGCACAACAATTCCTTGATACAGTGCACTTTTTACTTTCACTCCGAGATTTCTCGTCTTCCACATACTTCCCATTGCTCCGAAAACCTTCCTTCCTTCACACACTCTCTGTTTTACCTCCACTTCCATACCTCCACTCCTGCTTATTGTTCCTCCTAGATATTTAAAACACTCTACTTGTTCCAATATTTCCCCATCCAGCCTCACATCTAGATTCACCCTATGCTCTCCCCTATTACACACCATTACTTTTATTTTTATCTTTTATCTATTATTACTTTTATCTATGTATTAGATATTATTATATCTAAGTCATTGCTAAGATTAAAATCAATTATAAAACTCAAATAATTGTACTCGGAAAGTATATTAAATATCTTGTTGTCTCTCTATATAGAAGGATTAACTTCATGTTCGTATATACATTTAAAGATCATAAGCACACTGATTTTGCAAAAGTTAATAGATAGGTCTATTTCTTTGATTTCATGTCGTATTGTATCTATACATATTTGCTGAGCTGTATAGCTGAAGCAGCCAATACTACAACATCAACTGCATAGGTGATCACATTGCTGACGTGTAGTCCTAGTACAGTCCTAGCCTACAGTACATGCAGATAATGTACTAAATATATTATTGATATAAACTGAACATAACAATGGAGATAGAACCCTACCCTGTGTCACTCCATTTTTCTTAGTCCATTAGTTTGAAATTGAATCCTTAATTTGACATTTTGTCTTTATATATATATATATATATATATATATATATATATATATATATATATATATATATATATATATATATATATACAGTATATATGTATATAGATATATACGTATATACTGTATATATATATATATATATATACCGGTATATAGATAGATAGATAGATAGATAGATAGATAGATAGATACAGTAGGTATATGGATGGATATATAATAAAATGGACAGATATAGGTAGTTCTGCAGATGAACTATATACTGATTGTAAATATATAAATATAAATAGATAGATAGGATTAATAGATAACAAATGGATTAATGGATAGATTCGAGGGTAGGCTTAGATGGATGGAGAGAGAGAGAGAGAGCTTGATGAAAATACATAAAGTACAACGAGAAAGAAGTGTAAAGGGGAGAGATAGATTGAGACATTTAAAGCCAGGGCAAAATCAATGAATATCCAGTAGCGAAAACTTCTGAATTCCACCCGTGTCTTGAGAGAGAGAGAGAGAGAGAGAGAGAGAGAGAGAGAGAGAGAGAGAGAGAGAGAGAGAGAGAGAGAGAGAGAGAGAGAGAGAGAGAGAGAGAGAAAGAGAGAGAGAGAGAGAGAGTGTGTGCGTGTCTAAGAGTAGATGTGTGTTTATGAGAGTATGTGTGTGTGTGTGTGTGAGCGAGAGATTTATGTTTTGAAAAGTGAAATATAGACAAAATTAGATTTTGATACCAGTAATAAATAATAATATACTATACTGATGGGTAAGGGCTGGTCCTGTCCAGAGTGAGGTTTGGCATCCTCAACCCAATCTTAGCCGTTTCTGTCTGTCTATTTCCCTGCACTTTGGGGTAGGGAGCTTGGAATCCTCCTCCCCTTGTAAAAACGTACCTACTAGACGAAACGGAGAAAGAGGCGAGGGAAAGCGAAAGTGATCCCGGACCCTAAGAATTGGAACTTTAAATGTTGTTTCTGTTCAGGCTCTGTCTCGAGCCGGCCACCCCCAGCTATGGGGTATGTGTCTGGTTACATACATACACACATACATACATACATACATACAGACATACATACATACATCCATAGATACATACATACATATTGATGTATGGTTAATATTACTAATAACTAAGGATATGAGATTGTTAGTAAGTTACATAGTCGTTTGTTAGTAAGTTACATAGTCGTTTGTTAGTAAGTTACATAGTCGTTTGTTAGTAAGTTACATAGTCGTTTGATAGTAAGTTACATAGTCGTTTGTTAGTAAGTTACATAGTCGTTTGTTTATGATAATATGATAGCGAAAACTGTACTAGGGATTGTTTATTCTGAATGAAAGGAAGATATAGCTCTATACATAGGCATATTTACTCTCTTATTACCACTCCTAACCATGATAATGTGAAACTGCAGTATATAAGTTATTAATAATCTCTGATATTGAATTATAACTACTCTCGGCAGGTTTGCGGTATTTCTTCGTTATTATATATAATAATTAACAAGTTACTCACTTTTCCTCAGATAATCACTAACTGCTTGTTATGTTATTAACCCAAACTGTCCCCTACTAACAACTCCTACCCCTGCCAGGGACATTAGTCTTAGGACAGTACTTCCCTTTCCAATTGTCCCTTACCCACTCTAAACCACTGTTGGACACTTTGAACAGCAGTGATTTAGAAAGCAAGCAATTTCGTAGTGGCGCGGGTCTGTTGTTGCTTGACTTTCTTTGTACTCCTTTGTATAGTTGATTAGCTTGGAGCTTCATTGTATGTGATTTCAAACACTGAAGATAATTTACCCACAGTCTATAGTCTGTTAATTATAAATATCGACCTCCAGCCTCTCGTAAGCCATACACAAATTGAGGGATCGAGTTGATAGTTTTGTTTTATATTTGGAAAGAGACCAACAGTAATTAGGTATGGAAATTTTGAAGCCCGTTTGCTCCAGCCCTCCCTGAGTTACAAGAGGCTAGGGAGTCACCACTGTTACTCTCGTCATAATGAATATACTGTAGTTGTCAAGATTATTACAAAAGATCCCCGATTTGCTGATGTTGTGTATCAACAGTTTTATGAAAGACTGTCTCCGCCTTAAGGGGGGAGGGTTTATTTATTGGTCGATATATTTATCTATTTATTATTTTTTCTAATTTCCTTCGAAGACCTCCATCAAGCTAACAAAAATCAAAAGAGATCCCCCTTCTAAATATATTTGTAATTTTTTTGGTAGTAAAGTGTCTCGGCCGAAGGCCGATTCCTACTAAATTACAGGCTTGCTATCGCTCGCCACGAATAACTTAACACCTAAATGGCACGAAAGGTCTTAATATTGATAAAGAATTGAGGCGAAATAGCCTATCTTAAAATCGCCAAATTAATGGGCCGAACGCCTTAAAATCTGAAAACAAATATTGAGGCTAAACACGAGGGAGAAGGGGTCCAGAAAAATCAGCCATCCCTCCTTTAATAGTACATAATATCATTTGAGAAAGTAGCCTCGTTCACGGTCCACTTTTATTCTGGACTCGGTACACTTTCCTGAATCACCACTTCAACGTGATTTCGTAGGTTAACAGGAAATAGACAATGCTTAACCCCTTCTGTACCGGCGACGTCTCCTTAAGATTGTTCTAGCTAAATTTAGACAATTTTGTGCAGTTTAGGAAGGGCGTCTACCCATTAATAGGCTACAGACTATCGCAATTAATCCTCTTAGTTACCATACATCCTTCCTAAGCTTCATAAAATCGTCTAAATGTAGCTGAAATCAAATAAAAAACACGTCGCCGGTTCAGGGTGGGTTAAAGAGTTGCATATATAAGGCAGTGTGTGTGTGTGTGAGAGAGAGAGAGAGAGAGAGAGAGAGAGAGAGAGAGAGTTACTAGGAATAGTTAGTATCTCAGAGACCTTGAAGTCCATTCCGGGGAGATACTCAAAGTGGAAGGAGAGAGACTGTTTAGTGCACTACACTCATTCCAGAGTGTACAACATATTATGTTCTCTCTTTCTTGAACTGCTCTACTGAAGACACTGTTTATAAGTTCCGAGGGAAGTTTGTTCCAGGTAGAACAGATCTTTTAACTACGTGAACAAAGTTTCCACAAATACTAGTGTTGAACCTTTTCAATTCTAATTTCCAGCCATGGTTGCGTGTTGTACCGGGTATTCATATTGAGACTAGAAATGTAGCTATAATCGACATTGTCAAACCCATTATGTATATACAAACTTTAATGAGCTGACCTCATCATAGTCTCTCACCAACGGAAAGAGATCAAGAGCTCTAAACCGGTCCTCATAGTTCAGTCTTCTAAGCGATGGAATAAGCTTTGTAGCCCTTGCTTCTACTCTTTCCAGTCGCTCTAAATCTTTCCAGAGTGCTGGAGACCAGAATTGAACAGCATACTCCAGGAGAGGCCGTACCAGAGCTTTGTAAAGTGTGAAGACTATTTCTATATATCTATACTTAAATTGCCTCTTCATATAGCCCAATTATTTCTGAGCATTCTTCTCTATCTACTGCAATGCACTGCTTGGAAAACTTCAAGTCTCTGCTAATCAGGACACCCAATTCCTTTTTCAAGTCAGTCACTTCTAGAGGCATTCGTAATAGCGAATAACCTGACTTGGGGTTTGCTTGGCTAATTTGCATCACCTTGCACTTATCCAAGTTTAGAGGCATCTGCCATGTCTTAGATCATTCACCCAGTCTGTTGAGGTCCATTCTAAACTGTTCAACCTCTTTGGGGTTCTTCACATTCATTCCAAGCATAAATGTAATCTGCATACTTGGAGATCACACTCAACAGACCAATATCGATGTCATTGATATATATTATGATCAACAAAATTGGGCCAAGGACAGATCCCTATGGAACTCCAGATGTGACTGGAGTCCAGTCAAAAGAAATACCATTTATTACCACTCGTTGTTGTCTACCTGTTAGCCAAAATTCTATCCAATTTGTGACCTCTGCATTAATACCTAATGCACTCACTTTTGACATTAGCCTGCAAAGAGGCACTTTGTCAAAAGTTTTACAAAAAATATAAGTAAAGCATGTCTATGGCTCTACTTTTGTCATACTCAATCAGCATTTCATGGAAAAAAGAAAATTGATAAGACATAATCGGTGTCGCCTCAGAGAGCAGAGAGAAAGTGAGTGTGTATATATATATATATATATATATATATATATATATATATATATACATCGAGGGGTGACAACCAGAATTGGTTATGTCCAATTTAGTCATTTTTGACCAACTTTTTCAGTTTAGGAATGTGTTTATTCTCCAGCCTCATAATCTCATATCATGAACATTTCCAGCTACAATTTCAAATATTGAATCCATTTTCGATATTTCATGAAGATTTTAAATCTTTAAGTGTGATTATCTACAAACTGCATTTGTGGACATAACCACTTCTGGTTGTCACCCCTCGATATGTGTGTGTGTGTGTGTGTGTGTGTGTGTGTGTGTGAGTGAGTAACAGGAAGAAAGAGAGAGTGCAAGTAAGCAAGCTATTTATAACCCACCTGTTTTTTCCCCCTTTTCACCCCAGCCCTTTCAAATTGAAGTGTGCAGCCCATCTTAAAAAAGGGTCCCTTGTGCTATAGAAAACGGGGAGCCCGAAACAAATGTGTGTGTGGGAGAGTGTGTGAGAGATAAAGTATGTTACGGATCTCTTCATCTTTCATAAATTTGAAAGTTGAGCCCTGTTTAAAAGCAATTGCGTGGGGAATAAATTGGATGTGCGATAGTGTTACGTATGAGAGTGAGTTTGGTGAATAGGGATAGATAGATAGATAGATAGATTGATAGATAAATAGATAGATAGATAACTAGATAGATAACTATATATATAACTATATATATATATATATATATATATATATATATATATATATATATAATATATATATATATATATATATATATATATGTATATATATATAAATATATACAGTATATATACAGTATATATACAGAATATACTGTATTATATACTGTATAATTATGTAATCTGTGTTTTTTTTCAATCACTAAAGTCCGCTCTAGCCAGGATGCGTAAAACTGTAATGTTGAGAGAACAAATAGTACTTACCTTTATATTTTGCTAAGATTTGAGGAGAAGGCTACATTTCTCATAGCATAATTGAGAAGTTTCATCTGGAATTAAGCTATCTCTCACCTACCCATGACCAATATTATACCAGGTCATCCCTCCCAGTGGTAGCGCGCAGAGGGCTGACGTCACACCGAGTCTGTGAGCGAGTACTGCCCACCCCCTAGTATTTCTCTCCACTCCCCCCACTCACCCCCCAGCCTATATCCCCCTACCACCTCTATCGGAGATAAATAGGAAGCGACGGACAGTCAGACACACTATGACTCTCTTCAAGCTAAAATAAATCTGTTCAGTACCATGACGGCTTTTATTATTTTGTTCTGGTTATCATTAAATGGATTGTACCAGATTAGGAAGAAGCTGTGGGGGTCAAAGTGGTAGTTAGGTACCGGTACCTATATTTTTTCTTAGAGACCTTTCTCAAGCTAAATATCATCATCTAGAGTTAGCTAAATTATGATGACATTGATGTGATGGTAGTACAAAGGAGTACAAAGGAAATCAAGCAACAACAGATCTAGTGACCCTTCTAGGTTGCTTGTCCTCCAAAACACTGAGGATCAAGTGTCCAAACAGTGGTTTAGAGTGGGTAAGGGAACATTGGAAAGGGAATTACTACCCTGTAACTAATGTCCGTGGCAGGATTAGGAAGTTAGTAGGGGACAGATGGGTTAGTAACTGAGGGGGGGATAAAATAAAGTTATTCATTTACAAACGCAGTCAGTCGCGGGTTTGATGCGAGATATTTGTCTAGGCGGAGTTTAAATGAATCAACGGTGATGCAGTCTATAACGTTTCGGGGAAGCCCATTCCACAAGTTGACAACTCGATTGAAGAAGAAATTCTTAGATTCGTGTGAGTTAAAAGATTTACCAATAATTTTGCAACCGTTTCCCCGCGTGTAATTAGATTGGTGGATAGTGAAGTACTTACTACAGTTCATATTGTCGATGCCTTTGATGATTTTGAACACTTGAATTAAGTCACCTCTTAATCTGCGCTGGGTTAAAGGAAATAGATTTAATTCTCTAAGACGCTCTTCGTATGGTTTGTTCTTTAGGCTAGGTATCATTTTGGTAACTCTACGTTGAACTCGTTCTAGCTTGTTTATATCTTTTTGGTAATAAGGGCACCAGGATTGAACGCAGTATTCCAGAAGAGGGCGGACTAAGGAATTGTAAAGGGTTAGGATAACTTCTTTGGATTTATGCTCAAATGACCTGCCTATAAAGCCAATTATTTTGTTTGCCTTCTTAACAACTTCTGAACATTGTTGACTCGGTTTTAGGTTACTCGATATTGTTACTCCCAGATCGGTTTCTCTGTTTACATTCTTAAGCTGAGTGCCATTCATCGAATAGTTTGCTTTCTCATTTAGGTATCCGATATGTAGTACTTTACATTTATCCGCATTGAAACTCATTTGCCAAATTTGGGCCCAACATGACAATTTATCTAGATTGTGTTGCATATCGTCAACTTGTTCTTTTGAGAGTACGCTATTTGCAATTTTTGTATCGTCTGCAAATTTTGAGATTGTACAGGTGAGACCCTCATCTATGTCGTTGATGTAAATTAGAAAGAGAATTGGTCCTAGTACCGATCCCTGGGGTACCCCGCTACTTACATTGGTCCATTTTGATGCCTTACCGTTTATGACTACTCCTTGCTTTCTGTCGCTGAGCCAATTTTCTATCCATTTCAACACACCGTCTTGTATTCCATGCGCTTTTAGTTTTAGCAGTAAACGTTTGTGGGGAACTTTGTCAAAGGCCTTTTGAAAATCAAGGTATATAATATCTACAGCTTTACTCTCATCGTAGAGGTTGAGGATATCGTGGAAGAAGTCTAAGAGGTTTGTTAAACAGGAACGTTTTTTACGAAAGCCGTGTTGAGTATCTTTAAGTATGTTATTTTCCTCTAAGTGATTTACGAGTCTGTCTCGTATGACCGTTTCTAGCATTTTACATACAACTGAGGTTAAGCTAATTGGACGATAGTTACTTGGTAGGGATTTGCTGCCTTTTTTTAATCTCGGTGTTACGTTGGCTAGCTTCCACTGATCGGGCATAGTTCCAGACTGCAAGGATTTATTGAATAGTAATGTCAGTGGTTTAGAGAGCTCATCCTTAGCTTCCTTTAGAACTCTAGGCGAGATTGTATCAGGTCCAGGCGTTTTATTTACCTTGAGTTTATCTAAACAATTCAATACTTCTCTCTCTGTAACGGTGATATTGCTTAGAACATCTGAATTATCAATCTGAATCGGCGATGGTGTAGGGATATCACTGAGGTCTTCTGTTGTAAAAACTGATGCAAAGAAGGTATTGAGGGCATTACTCATTTGTTCTTCGTCTTTGGTGTATTCTCCATTTTCATCGACTAACGGTCCAACAGTTGAAGTAACGACTTTTTTCTTTCTGATATAACTATAGAATTCTTTCGGGTTTGTTTTACTTTGATTCGCAATATGTAACTCTAAGGTCTTTTTACTTTGCTTAATTAACTTTTTGGCTTTGCGTCGTAGCTCTACAAATTTCAGCCGTTCTTCGTCATTTTGTGAGGATTTTAATCTATCATTAGCAAATTTTTTAGCAAGCAGGTAGTTTGAAATATCTTTATTCCACCATTTGGGCTTATTATTATGGCCTGGACGCCGAGTTTTCGATGGTATGCAGTCTTGCACTGCTTTTAGGTAAGTGGCTTCGAATAACTTCCAAGATGTATTTATGTCGTTATTGTGAATTAAAAAGCTCCAGTCAGTTTCTTTAAACATAGCTCTAAGTTTATGGAAGTTTGCTTTCTTGAAATTAGGGACTTTTTCGATGCTACTATTTGGTTCGTTACTAGTAAACTTTAAAGTGAAAGTTATCGTACGATGGTCGCTGTTACTGAATTCATCACCAACATTCAAATTCTCTATTAATTCTTCTTTTGTTGCAAGTACAATGTCAAGAACGTTATTACCACGGGTCGGCGTTCCAACAAATTGATAAAGCGAACTCTCTTGCAAGTTCGTATACAAGTCATGTCCGGAGTGTGAAGTAAGAGTATCGCCCCACTTGGTCACAGGTAAATTAAAGTCACCAAAATGTGAAGGGGTTAAGGTAACTCTATATTACATCCTTAACATACCTTCGTCTCCCTTCACTTCATGAACAACCATAATTTCCGTTTTAATATGATTATTAAGCAAAGCATGTAAATAGAAGTTAGGGTAACTAACATATACATTGTTATGCAATGACAGAGTAGCGACAAATTTTTTTTTTTTTTTGCTGTTTACATGCACCAAATGAAACATTACACAAGTACAGTTTGCCAACTTAGTCCTGACAATATGTTGCGGTGTGTGGAGGTGTGTGGCATTCAATCCGTAGTAAATAACGTAGTTTTATGAATGAATACCTCAAACCGAAAGGCATGTGAAAGAAGAGACATGATTGGTCGAGGTTAGGAACATCGTGAAGTTCAATTTACTTTCATATTTGCATTACTCCAGGTTAGTATAACTTCCAGAAAGACGTTGAGTATTAAATTAATATAAAATGAAGACGTAAACAAATAATACTGATAAATATCCATATATAAAAATATTCATATAAATGGCAGGAGCGTGAGCGTGGGGGTGGCAGTAGGGTGGGATTTCGAATCGTTTAATCGAGACGTCCCGGCGGGACTACATAACTAACAAGTGAATGGTTGTTTTCAAGATGCCTGTATACTGACTATAATAATTAGGTTAAAAAGTCTATAGAATGTAAAATGCTTAGTAACAGTATATTTTAGGAATTTATTACCAAAAATAATGAGGTTTGACTTATGTCTGTGTGATTATCTTGAAGTTATAGTTTCTGATATATCTTAATTGCCGTTTTACACTTTCCTTTTATAGAGTTGGCAAGTAACCTATTACATAAAAAGCTCCCTGATAAAGTATGGATTCTTCTTCAGTGTATGCCAGGTCCTTCTTAACCTATGTAATTGGGTGACGACAAGATTTTTTTTTTTTTTTTATCTGTGCAATTACCAGACTATTGTATTAATTATCTGATGAATTGTCACGCTAACTAATTCGATACACCGTAATTGTTACTGTCTTTTGTAACGGCCCTTAAATTGCAATATCTTTACCGAACCCAAAATGAGCCTCTCTCGTCCTTCCACACACCCATGATTGTGGAGGTGGTGGTGGTGGTGGTGGTGATAGTAGTTGTGGTGGTGGGGGCAAGTGCGGATGGGGAAGGGGGGGGGGGGGGGAGGGTAAACTAGTATATTGCTTAGTGACTGGTTGCTACATTTAGGTAATTGGCACCATTTCATTATATAATAATATAATTACATTATTTTGCTATATAGAAAAGCGGGGATTTACAGTTTATATATTATTTTGACTGTCCAGGAGTTTAGTGCACTCTGGTACTCAATTGGTGATAGAGAGCAAGGCAGGCTCCGATCAAACACAAACAAAAACAATAATTGAATCGGACACCCAGACAACAATATAATCGACTTTTTGTGAAGACATAAGGATAGGATCATAGCATAGTATGGTGCAACATAACTTCAGATGACAAGGGAAAAAACACTGCCACTTCGAGGTCAACAAATTTCAATACCTGATATCTGAGTTACTTGAGAAGTGTGTGCGGAGTTACATGGAGGGATAGACAGCCGAATGAGGAAGTACGAGAGAGATGTGGTGTGGATGTAGATGTGCTGGAAAGTGTGAAAAGGAACACCTTGAGATGATTCGGCCATGTGGAACGTATGAGAAACGAGAGAATGACTAAGAGAGTGTATGAGAGTGAGGTGGAAGGACAGAGAGGGAGAGGTAGACCGAGTGAGAGATGGAAGGATGGAGTTAAGAAGTAGGCATGCGTGAAAGCGTTGCTGGATGGGAGGAGGGACGTCAACTGACTGGGGACAGAGGTGCATGGGGGCGTTTCGTTCGTGGCCACTCCTTCGGAGATCACGGTGTCCGGCAATAGACAGACAGAGAGCTATATCTGTATTCAATTATTTATTATAACAATCCAATCTTCCTATGCCCTGTTTCTTTCCAGCTGACGGTAAATGTAATCCCTTAGCAGCTGATTCCTCTATGTTTACTGGAAACATATGACTATACGATGTCTCTGTATCAAATTAATGCCAAGTTTTCCTAAAGTACAACATACTTCGCTACAAAATCCTAGCAATAGCTGAGTAATCGAGATGTAAACATGGCAATTTACCGTCAGCTGGGTATAAACAAACTACTTTTACTACCTATGAATTCCCTAACATACAGTATAAATAGACATTCGATTCACACGTTAATTATTGTATTGTTGATATATAAATAAGAATCCTATTTATTATATGTTTAACTCTTGACTATTAGAGGCCTTTCCTAAGCTGAAAACAATACAATAAAGCAACAGGAACTATGAATAATTGATTATCGTCTTGCAGAGCGTTATTGAGCATTCAGAGATCATTCTGAAACTTAATATCATATGCTGGCGATACCTGGAAACACATAAATGTGGATATAGTTTGCAGGATCTTAATAAATAATGATCGATACTGAGTAAATGCGTATGACTGGAGGGTTTTTCCTATAAATCTAAGCATTACGTAATTTTGAACACACTAATATATATATATATATTTTTTTTTTAAGAGACAATGAACGGAGGAAGGAAAAACACATAAAACAAAAAGGTCCATGTGCCTAAAGGCATCCTCCATTCATAAAATGTTTGTAACAACTGGATTTAAACTTTTGTAGATTGTAAGTTTGTGGAAAGCAACTCGAGGGAAGTGAATTCCAAAGAGTAGTAGTTCTAGGGATAAATGAATTTTGATAAGCAGAAGTTCTGCATTGTGGAGGAGAAAGTGTAAATTCATGTGCGCTCTCAGCTGCCCTAGTTCTACGGGGAAAGATGTGGAGAGGCGGCACAATTGAAGCAAGTTCCTCGGAACAATTGCTGTGAAAATATCTGTAGAATAATGCAAGGGATGCAACGTTTCTTCGTATGGATAATGTAGGAAGGTCTATCACTGTGATTGCAGGGATATTAATTAATCTAATAGCCTTATTTTGAATTTTGTCCAACTGCCTCAATGCAACCACTCCACTTCCACTCCACAGAGGTGAACAGTAATCCATCTGAGAACGCACATGACTTTTATATATTACGGCCAACTGCTCGTCAGTGAAGAATTCTCGAACTCTGTACAGGAGTCCCAGTTTTTTAGAGGCATTCTTAGCAATGCTTCTAACATAATGTGTCCAGCTCAAGTTAGTAGTTAATGTTACACCGAGAATGTCAATACTAGGGGAAGTGGGAATATTTACATAATTAAAAAATATATGGGAGTCGGTGAGATTCTGTCGGTTAGAAAATTGAATGTACTTGGTTTTCTGTGCATTAAAGGAAACTAGATTATTTTGTCCCCATTCATTAATTCTTGAAAGGTCCTGGTTCAGAGAAATTACAGTGTTTATTTTTGAATTTATAAGATCGGGTTGGGTGAAAGAATTGGTAAATGTGAAGGAACTGTGGAGTGTTGAGTCATCTGCGTAGGAATGTATTGGATTATGAGTGGTAAATATGAGATCATTGATATGAATGAGGAACAGAGTTGGGGCCAAAACTGATCCCTGGGGAACACCAGCATTTATTGAGTGAAATTGAGAATAAAGGCCATCTACCATTACACGTATTTTTCTGTTATGAAGATAAGAAGAAATTAGTGGAACTAATGATGCAAGACCGGAGTGAGACATCTTCGACAATAAGGATTGATGCCAGACTCTATCAAATGCCTTTGATATATCCAGTGCTATTGTATGTGTTTCACCATGTTGGTCTGTAGCTTGGTTGATTTGATGCGTAAGAAGGCAAAGAATGTCTGCAGTTGATCGACATCGTCTAAACCCATATTGCCTATCACTGATTAATTTATTATTCTCAAGATGCTTAATTATGTGATTATTTAATATAATTTCAAAGACTTTACCAAGAGTGGAAGTTATAGCTATTGGTCTGTAGTTTGATGGATCTGAAGAGGCACCTTTTTTAAGAACTGGATGGATGTTTGCCTCTTTCCAGGGTACTGGGAAGCATGAGGTATGAGTACACAGACGGAAAAGTTTTGCCAATACAGGAGCGAGCACCAAGGAGCAATTCTTAAGTACTATTGGAGGAATTTCATCTGGACCAGGAGCCTTATCTATTGAGAGATTCTGCAAAATAGTTTTGACATGTCTGGTGTGGATCTTAAGTGAGGGAATTTCAGGCGAATCAAAATTAAGTACAGGGACATCTTGATTTATTTCATCTAAGGTTGAGTTGGTGGAAAAATATCCGCAAAAAGGTTAGCTTTACCTCGTGGGTCACTTACAAGATTGCCAGTCAGCGATTTTAATGGTGGAATAGATGAAGCAGTAGTGAAGTTGGATTTGAATGAGTTAAGAGTAGACCAAAATATTTTGTTATCATTTGGATTTATTAAGTGATGATATCGGTAAACATTTGTAGATTTCCCATGTTACTTCTCTCTCTCTCTCTCTCTCTCTCTCTCTCTCTCTCTCTCTCTCTCTCTCTCTCTCTCTCTCTCTCTTTCTCTCACGTTATAGACTGCAGCACCGTTGATTCTTTTAAACTTTGTCTAGACAAGTATCTTGCATCAAACCCGCGACTGACTGAGTTTGTAAATAAATAACTTCATATATTACTAAGACGTTACTCTCTTTTTCCCCAGATATACGAAAGATCCTTATAACTGTGTTATGTTACTAACCCATCTGTTCCCTACTAACTTCCTAGTCCTGCCACGGATATTTTTTCCAGGGCAATTCCTTTACAATTTTCCCTTACCCACTCTAAACCACTGTTTGGACACTTGATCCGCAGTGTTTTGGAGGACAAGCAGCCTAGAGGAGTCACTAGATATGTTGTTGCTTGATTCCTTTCCTTTGTACTCTCTCTCTCTCTTTATATATATATATATATATATATATATATATATATATATATATCATATAAATTATCTCAATATTTTAAGTGTCAATCACTTAAATGGTCAAAACGTGTAACAAACTTCAATACGAAGAAGTAAATATATAATAAATTGCAAAAATACATCTTGTATATCCATGTTTATTCCATGAATATACAAACAATACAGTATGAAAACAATAGAATGATTAAATCCTAAATATATATGGTAGCCTACCAATGTAAATATACGAATGATAATGAACAATTTCTGTCGCTGATGGTAGAGAGGTCAACAGCCTCTAATATCAACAGGTCAGCGTCACTCCTATCATTAACATAATTTATATCATTGTATTAAGAGTTCTGTATATAATTACCTTTACCTGCTACATTAGCGCTTTTAAACCGAAGTAACATGTATTATTACTCTATAAGAACCCTTTGGTTAAACGGGGAGCAATGATTCAATTTGCATGCTTATATAATTAAAAATACCTGCTCATATTAATTAACAATACTGACACCCAAAACATTCAATTGATTTGGCCAAATTTGGAAAACCTTCTCCCAACCCTAACTCATCCCTGCTCCACCTACTACACCCCCAGGATTTCAGAGAAAGGAAGGGAAAACCATATCTGTGATAAACGCCATCCAGTGTACGGATGCAATTAGCGCCATTATTTTATGATGATGATAATCTCGGATTTGTTATGCTTGTATTATTGGTGTTTTATTTTAAAGACGTATCCTAAGTCTATATGCACGTTCTGTAACAAGGCACACATAATAATTATATGAAGCATAAACAACCAACACTTTATATAATAAATGGCACAAAGGAGTGTGTTTATTACAGATATGATGATTTTGTAATTTCAGCTAGAATCGAGTTACTATATACAACTTAACACTTATAGGCTTAGTCAGACTACAATTATTTATTTTTGTTAATGCTACTACAACATTTAATTAATCAGCTTATGAAGAACATCTAGGAAGCAGATGAATCATAACATTATATATAAACATTTGAATTCCCTTGCCAGTCCTAAATTTAATTGGAAAACTGTGTTGCCTTTCAATATTCGTTTAGACATATTCATGAAAACACCCAGTGGTCAATAATGGAGGTAAAGTCAACTGAGTTAGTTTTACTTCTCCGTTATTTTGTTAATGAACAGCCTGATCAATACCACTCGATCTGTTGCTGTTCTCATTCCTTTGTAAATATATTATGTATGCGAGAGAGAGAGAGAGAGAGAGAGAGAGAGAGAGAGAGAGAGAGAGAGAGAGAGAGAGAGAGAGAGAGAGAGAGAGACGCAACATGGAAATCATAGAAAAATGGGTACCGGTATCATAAGTTATCTTGTGTTCAATATCCCCCTGATAGACAGAATAACCCCTTGACTAAAACACACTTCATTGTTATCAAATAATATTCATACATACCCTATTTTCTTGCAAGCTGTCTACATACAGTATGTTTCCAGTTAGCACCAACACATTACGTTAAGTTTCAGAAGGGCTTCTATTAAACGAAGGAATAAAATACCAATTCAACAAACCTCTTCAATACGATGATCACTTTCAGTATTATTAGTTCCAGTTACATAATTATATTGTATTGCATTTGGTTAGGAAAGTAAGAGATTAATGGAATACTGTATAATCATGTTTCCATTTTATATGTCAACAATATAACTAATTCAACATATAGACTAAAAGTAAATATCTACCGGTTGCAAGGAAAAACAAGGTGGGAGCGGCATTCTAAGATATACAATATATACATTTTTTATAGTGACTGTAGGGTAAGCTAAGTATTCTAATGGAACTAAAAACATCGTGTTTGTTTTATTAGTATTTAGTATATATATCTGTATTATATATTTTATTTTTGTTTCCTTTTTTTTTGGGGGGGGGGGAGCGACCTTCTATAATTATGTTACAATAGTATCCTCATCTTTTCTGCAAAAGCTCTACACATCACATTGCCTGGAATTATCCGGCATTGTCCGAACTGAAACTTAATTATGTTGTTTATGAATGATAAAAGCCTCTGTTGTTCTCTACCAGCAGATGTGTACCGATATGCGCTAAATAATTGATTGATGATCAAGTATTGCTAGTCTATACAACAACAATATTGATTGATGATCAAGTATTGCTAGTCTATACAACAACAATATTGATTGATGATCAAGTATTGCTAGTCTATACAACAACAATATTAAATATATTCTGCAATTATATGCCTCCAGTTATTAATAAGTGGCAACCCTTTACTAGACTATTTGCTCGCTTGCCGTCGCCACACTTCCACAACCAAAAATCATGGTTGTGTGGAAGGACGACCAGGATTCTGCTTGGGCATGGTGGAGTCTATTTATTTGTTGATGCAAAAGACTGACATTTCTGAAGTGCTCTAAGCGTGAAAGAAAATATTTCGAATTAGGAAGCGTGACAATTGAGTAAATATGTAATTTCCAGAATATATTTACTCTAGGCATTCGTATACACTCAATTGCTATGCAGAAATGTTGTAATGGCAACTAATGGTAGTAAGTCTGCGAAGCACACATAATTCTGTCCTTCAACCTTACAATACTCAATAGTTTTTGTCTGCATATATTTTGTGTTAACTGTTAATACACTGACGCACTGTATATATTATTTTAATATGACAAATATTAGGCAACTTTCTTCAGATTTGGAATCATCTCTCATAGTTATAAGGCTAAACATAATATATCAACCTTTCGAAACCGATGAGAACGTTGTAATTGTAGCTTAGGCCAAGCGAGTTAATTCACCTTAACCCCTTCAATCAGCCAAGGACTTCTTTATTTTCACCAAGGATCAAGGGGTTGATAACAATTTAAAAACAAAATTGTCAACTGACTGATCCTTCCTAAGTTGAAAACAATCTGAAGATTAAGCATGATCTCATATTATGAAGAGAAAGCCCAAGGTGCTTTGTAATGTTGCTTTCCTACTGTATATAAGAGAATCATAGCACGGTACTTAATAACCACCAGAAACACTTAAATCATAATAGGTATATTCATACAAAAGCAAGTTCAGACATTTGCATTACAAACTTAAAATTCGTGTTATAACAATATATAATTTTAACTGCCCATAGATGTTAGAAGCCAAACAAGCAATATGCAGGCATCTTTAATACTCGAGCCGTGCTGTCTCGAATACATTGAAACGAAGCCCCATTCACCAACCACCAACACACTAACATTTTCTGCCATGCCTAATAAATTCAATGTGGATAGAATATGTATTAGCAATAAGTGTAAGCTTCTTCATTTCATATTCCTTTATTACCTTACATCATTCTGGAACTTCTATTAACCCTCCAGTAATGCACATATCGCAGAAAATAGAGTTTCGCGATAATTCTCGTCTCACCCAATCACGTCGCTTCTTTCAAACGCCATGGGGTTTGAGTGATTCATTCATAAAATTATGTTGTTTACTACAGATGAAATGCCACACACCTCCACACACTACACCATTGTGTCGCAGGACTAAGTTGGCCAACTGTACATAATAGGCCCAGGTACCTGGCTAGGCCTCTTGATTGCACATTTAATTGACATACAATGTTTATCATTGAATTTTATATGTATTTACAAATTAAGTTGGCATAGCCCAATTATGTTAATAAAGTTTGTTCCTTCCCATTTGGTTGAGAGAGAGAGAAAGAGAGAGAGAGACTTAATCAGAGTTGTCAAGGTTCGAGTTTTCACGCACATTTGGGCTACTTTTGAGGATAATTTGTCGGAATATTTCGAAAGATTACATAATTTTAGGTTACTTCTAAGACACAGTAATAACATAATACCAAAAAAAAAAAATAACTAACAATATCATGTCAGCTAAGCTTGGTGCTGACAGAAGATGGAAAATAAGTAAGGATTGGGCTATTGTTGGGCTACTTTCTCAGGCATTTGGGCTGGATTTTAGCTGTTGACAACTCTGACCTGTCCTTTCTCGTTCACTCGGCCTCCGCGCCGAGAGAAATGGGACAGGGGAGATAAAGGGGATTAACCCTCTCCGACATATGACGCGATTTTGAGCCTATTGGGGATACTTTACAGCCTTTGTTACCATCAGGGGTATTTAGAAACCTTTAGTTTAGTTACTTCAACTTCTGCAGATGTCTTTGAGTTAGCTGTGGGCAGAAAACTAATTTTGGAGAGGTAATTATAAGAGTGAGAGAACTATATTTCTTATTGCTAATCTGGCAACCTCTTCGTCATAAATGCGTGAAAGGGTTAAGAGAGGGGGTTGTAACGGTTTATTGCCAAACACTTCCAAAGCACTGAACGTCCCCGATTAATTTAATGCTATTGTGTGCAAATACCTAATGCACTTCAGTTCCAACACTACAGGTGATAGCTTAGTTTATCAGTTAAGGTTGCCTTGACATGGGCATGAGATGAAAGACTAATTATTTTGGAGACATACGAAATTTTATATTGCTACCCTTTATTACACACAAACACTGCTAAACTGTTAGGCATGTTTACACCCTTGACATATTTTATTCAGAGGACTTGAGACAACAGATCAGATGACCTGTCTGACCTGTGACCCCACGACAACTGAGCCTATTAAATAAGTGTTTATCATTGTCTGGCAACCCCCTTTAAGGTCTATACTCGGTATGACGGTGTGCGTGAGTGGGACACAAATATTCCCTTGTATTGGATGACCTGTTAGTATTATTGGTTTTGCACCTACCCACGGGCACGTGTACAGGACACGAGTTTCTGGTACCAAGTAGAAGCAGGTTAACCAACTCATTACTATAGTCTAGTCATTATCAACTCTGCGTAAGCAGTGTTTGGTATCGCCCCCCATATAGTGGGTACCACCAAAAAAAATAATCTGTCGTTGTCGTCGTCCGTCTGTCTCCAAACTCCTCCTAGACCGTTGGACAGATTTTCACCAAATTTCCCACGAACATTTGTTGGGTGAATGCGAACGTCAGTCAAAAAAAAAGTATTTGAATTTGTGCAATAGTCATGATTTTAGACCCAAAATATGGTTTTACCCCCCCCCCCCCCCCCTGGGGCCACCTCTCCCCCAGAAACACACCCTACCCAGGGGGTAGCCCCCCCCCCCCATGCAATGATGGCGTTCTGTGTGTGTGTGCCCCGTAGGGGCTCACACACAGAAACACCTTCGTTCTGGGGGTGAAAACATCTTGCCCTGCATTTGTCAGTTTAAGTTAGTTTAGTTGACATTAGAAGTGCTGATAGTAATAGTGGTGATGATGGTAATTGTAAGTGATAATGGTGATAATAGTAGTGGTGATGGTAATTGTAGTGATAATGGTGATAATAGTAGTGATGATGGTTGTAGTTGTAGTGATGATGGTAGTGATGATGACAGTAGTAGATATGATGGTGACAGTACTAGTAGTAGTGATGAGGTAGTGATGATGGTGACAAGCAATGATGATAGTAGTTAGTTGATATAATCAGTAGTGATGATATGAGTGATTAGTGAGTGATGATAGTGATTATGGTGAAAGTTGTAGTGATGATGACAGTAGTAGTGATGATGACAGTAGTAGTGATGATGAGAGTAGTAGTGTTGACTATAATAATGGTAGTGTTGATGATAGTAATGGTGATAGTGGCTAGTAGTGATGATGGTGACTCATCGCAGAGTTGGGTATGCCGCTTGATTTGGGGCAAAACGGCACGTCTACTTTATTATTAGGCTAGAGATCTTGACCCCTAACCTCTGTGACTCAAAAATGGGCTAGAGCAAATCGGCTGTAAATGGCCACACCTATTCCCAAAGTGACTCTTTCCAGGTGGTAGTAATATTAGCTCTTTTGCTCTATTCCCTTTTGAGTTATAAAGGTTGGTGTTCAAGAGTTTGGTCTACAAATAATGAACAGTATAATTATAGTCTCACTTACACGGCTCCACTAGTCTGGAAAAACTGACCCCCAGGTTATCTCCTGTTACTTTTGTTCTTGGAGCCGTTTTTAAAGGGGAGGTATTTGCTTTTTCTCCCTCATGTTTAGTTCCATTAGCTTTAAGATTTTATGACATTAGTTCCCATAGTTTGGCGAATCTAAGACCTTTCTCCCAATTTATTTGTCAATATAAAGACCTTTCGTGCCATTTAGGTGTCGATTTTATCCTGGCGAGCGATAGCAAGCCTGTATTTCTAGGAGGAAACGGCCTTCGACCGCTACCGAAAAATGTAAAAAAATATCTTATTTTGAGCTTCATGGAGGTCTAGCGAGGATACTATAAAATAATTAAATAAATTAATACATAAACCCAAAAATAACCACTACCCCCTTAAGACGTTAGTGACAAATTAACCACTGCTGAGTTTCGTACTATAAGGAATTTCAAGTTTTAGATCACTACAGCATGTTCAGCAAAAATATAAACAAAATATTCAGGGTTATGATTGACGGAAGTTATGTTGAAATTTATTAAATGTAATTTTATGTGTTTAAAAATGTAGTATAGCTTCTACTTAGGCTAAATAATTTAATTTAAAACTTGAACTACGCTAGTGAAAAAATAATGTGCTAGATCGCCTTTACTCGCCGCTAGTCACTATTTCCATGTAAACGCGCCCAAATAAATATGTGAACAAAGTATTGGGTAAACAAAATTGAAAATAGATCGGTAATGCTAGAATGTAGGAATATGAGATAGTAAACCAACGCTCGGCTCCTTATGACAGATGTGGAAAGTAACAAAGGGATATCACACTGAACCTTTTATTAACTTTGATCCGAAATGTTTTCTGGCAAACTTTGAGACTATTCTGCACTGATATGAACAACTAGGCTAAAGGTAGCTTATTGTTGGTGACAGGGCTCTTATAGAAATTTATTTAACCCATTCAGTACCAGTGCCGCCTTTTTAACAATGTTTTGGCTATTGTTAGACAATTTAATTCAGTTTTAACAGGGACTCGAGCTACTAAGGGGCTTCAAACTATCTCACTTAACCCTGTTTATTACCACAGATCCTCCTTAAACTGCAAAAAGTCGTCTAACTATAGCTAGAAAAGGGGAACGGGAAGGGTTAAGAAGGCGTCATGTAAAAGTTGGCAAAAATTAAACAACGATAAAACCACTCGTGTGAGGCTACCTTAAGCTACCTCTCCCTTGCTAAATATGAAAGACAGCGTCACCTACATAATTAATGTGATAAAGTAAACTTTTTCTCACCAGCTAGAGAGAGAGTGAGAAAGAGATTCACGAATTTAATAAGTACGTGCCAAAACAAGATATCTCTGACCTGTTGTGCGCCCTTCAGCATAGCGGTGTGTATCTGCAGCGTCTCCCTCAGCCACCTCCTCAGCCAGTGACCCAGCCACACCAAGGAACAGTCGCAGGTCCAGTCGTTACCCTCCAGTGCTAGACCACCTGGGAAACAGAGTTTTAGGGGTTATTGAAGGGGGTTTATGGGTTTGATAATTGGTAGGGGTGTTGTTTAAGTTTAGTGAGGGATTCGTGGAGTTATTTGTGTTGATTCGTTGGGTGTTGGTTCAATATAAGGAGATTGTTGTTTATTTCATAGGAAGTAATAGTGGGGTTTATATGGCTTAATGTGTATTTAATGTATCTCCCTCAGCCACCACTGGAGTCAGCAACCCAACCCCAGCAGCGAACAGTCGTAGCTCCTATTGTTGTCCTCCAGTGATAGACCACCTAAAACGGAGATTATAGATAGTTATGCGAGTTTGATGAGGGGTAATTGCTGGGGGAGTTGGTGTAGGAGGATTGGTGAGGGTATTGGCTGTGAATGATGGGGTGTTCGTGATAAGTGGTGGAGTTAATCGTGTTCATTGCGCTGTTGGGTACTAGGGGAAGCAGACGAGTGTGATGGAGATATCGCAGTAAATACAAGTGAGGTTCATAGGTCCTAATGTGTATCTGCAGAATTACCCTCAGCGCCCTCCGGAGCCACCGAACCAGCCACACCACGAAACCGTACCAGGTCCACCGTTACCCTCCGGAGCTGAACCACTGGCTACACATATTGTTACAGTATATTAGGGGTTATTGATGGCGGTTTGACAGGGTAATTACTGAGGGTTGGTGGGGGAGTTGGTGAAGGAGGGCAGGTAAGGTGTTTGGGGGGGGGGGGGGGGGGTCTTGGCAGAATTATTTGTGTTTATTCGGAAAGTGTTGAGGTGTTGAGGGTAACTACTGTAGTGTTGATTCAATTAGAGGGCTGTTGTTGGAGATTTTTGAAGGCACTGATAGAGAGTGATAGAGGTATTCATAGTAAATAGTAGTGGGGTTTATATGGTCTGATGTGTATCTGCAGCGTGTCCCTCAGCCAACGTCCCAACCACAGCAGGGAGCAGTACCAGGTTCAGAATATGTCCCACGTATCCTACTGCATGTCATGCGAGGCGACTAAAAGGGGTATTCTGCCATCAAAGATGGCACTGCTGGGAGGGCTGCAAATGGAGAAAGCATCGACCTAAAGCTACGAGCCAATGGACCGACCATGGACCGAAAACCTCCTCTATCGCTGCCCTCTGACGAACGGATCTCACCACATCCTACCTCCCCTGGGGAAGTGTGGCCCCAGGGACTACCTAGATGCCGCGGGATTCCCATAAAGGGCATCTATGGACTACTACATCAACAACATCCGGGTCCAATCGGTACCCTCTAGATTTACACCACATGGTACACAAGTAGTTAGGGGCTATTGATGGGGGGGGGGGTTGATGTTTTTTATGAGTTGGGGGAGGAAAGGGTGTCAACATTATTTTGGGTTGGGGATGGGGTGGCGTGGGTGGGAGAGAATGTTGAAGTCTGGAAGGGGGAAGGGGAATTATCAGATTGTTAATGTTTGGGTTTGCCATAAAATATTCAAGCCGATGGGGCCAGATACACACATAATAGACTGATGTAGTATACATATATAGGGCTTAATAATATGTATCTGTAATGTTTCCCTCAGCCACCTCGTAAGCCACCTCCCTAGCCGCACCAACGGACAGTACCAGGGTCAGTCGTTGCCCTCCACAACACCTGCTACACAAATATTTACGAGTTATTGATGGGGGTTTGACTGGTTAACTGCTGGGGATTGGTGGGGGGAGGCGTGAAGGAGGGTTTGTAGGTTGTTGATGGACTGTTGGTATAGAGGGGTGTTCGTGTGGTGTTAGAGCGGGTGGGGAGTGGATTGTTGTATTTGTGGAGGGCTTGAGAGGGTTGTTGGTGATGATCGATGGGGTCTTGGTATGGATTGGTCTCTTTGTGAGGTGTTTGAGGGGGTTGTTGGTCGTGATTGATGGGGTGTTGGTATGAATTGGTGTGTTGGTGGTGGTGGTTGGAAAACTTGGGAGGTAGTAATAATGACTGGTAACAAGTTTAAGTGATTCTTGGAGGGATGATGGTGAGTTATTGTAGAGACTGGTGAAGAGTGGGGTTAATTGTTAAAGTGTTGGCAGAACTTAAGGTCAGTCATATCTTGCCATGTAATAGCAAGTCTTTTCACCTAGAAACTAGAGAAAACAAACCTGTTTAAATAGTATATGCCACAATTGCATATCTGTCTTTGAAATGTGTGTGTGCCTGTGTGTGTTTATATTTATACAGTATATATATATATATATATATATATATATATATATATATATATACAGTATATATATATATATATATATATATATATACATATAGTGTGTGTGTGTGTGTGTGAGTTTGTAATTTACCTTCCTACATTTCTAATAAGCTACGCAGTTACCTACCAGTCTACCAACCAGCCAACCCTCCTGAGTACAAACTTAACGACCTTAGGAACTTTCAGCATACCTGCCCAATTACCGTCAGTTCAATTAACCTGGCAACACCGTCCTTACCTTCATAGTCCCTCATGATCGATTTGTGGTGTGTGTGTGTGTGTGGTGTATGTGTGTGTGTGTGGAGTGTGTGTGTGTTAGGTGTGTGTGTGTATGTATGTGTGTGTGTGTGTGTGTATGTGTGTGTAATAATAATAATAATAATAATAATAATAATAATAATAATCGGTTTATTCCAAGCTGGCAGCCAATGAGGCTGACAATAATTAGAATTTACCTAGATCTTATCCTAAGAGATCGACAGACCCTACGTACCCCTAAGGGAGTAGGACGTGGGCAGGAGACTTTGTGGGTCCCCCGAGATGGGCCGTCCAGACCTAGTCTTCATGGCCAGGGAAGGTTTTAGAGAGAAATTTCCCTGCCGGCGCGTGGGATCGTGTATGTGTGTGGTGTGTGTGTGTTTGTGTAGTGTGTGTGTGTGTGTGTGGTGTGGTGTGTGTGTGTGGTGTGGTGTGTGTGTGTGGCTTGGTGTATGTGTGTGTGGTTTGGTATGTGTGTGGTATGTGGTGTGTGTGTGGTGCAGTTGTGGTGCAGTTGTCTGTATAGGTTCGACACACTCGCGGTGTCTCCCTACCTATTTGTTGGTTGTCTGCTGGGCTATTTAATGCTAGACGGGGGTGAGGCTATTGGTGTTGTGATTTCCGATGTGTACCAGGTTTTGTTGAAATTGTACAATCGCAACAGATGCGTGGGAAGCCTAGGTTGTCTTTCTGACTGTGTACCTAGTGAGTTTAGCACTGTATTGCGAGTGAGGGCTTTTGCCTGCAGCTTAGCAGAACGCCACGTGGGCTCAGCCACTCGCTTGGCCACTCGCTAACACTCGCCAGGGCAATGAATTTGGCTACAGTCTATCTACAATGTTATACTTTCTTTCTTGTGAATCGTCATGTCACGGGCAGTATAGAAGTGGTCTTTATTTTCGTCTGTGACAATGCATTATATTTTATATCATCAGTTATAAGTTTTATGTATAAGACTGAATGCTACAGCTAGAGAGTGTGAGTGAGTAAGTGCAGGAGGCTGAGGGTAGTGCGCGTAGTGTTACGCGTTGTCTCGGTGACGTCATGCCACGGCCGGGCCCTCTGAGTGGCTGGCAGCTTTGCCGCCCTTCTGCCGCAGCAGAAAGTAGTCCCCCCGCACTCCTTGCTGCCTTTGTGCCTTCCTTGCTCAGAGCTTGCCTGACCAGCATAACCTTCACATCTCCCTTGCCATCTGTCCCCGACTTCCACCTATAGAACACTTTCTCTCTCTCTCAACTTCTTTCCTCTTATTCTACTAATCTATTTAACATCATAACTCCTATGGTGATGGGCTGGTCTATCAGAGTGAGAACGGAGCGATCACTGCCATACCCATAGCTTACTCCGACTGTTCCTTTTACTTATGTATTTCCTAGATCTCAAGTGACGGCGTCTTTTCCGTGGATTGACCTCCCAATCTACCAAGATTGGAAGCCAAAGCGTCACATTTTTCCTTTGCCCCTCAACTTTCTCTTCATAATTGCTGAGGGGCACAGGGCCCTGGGTGGGACTTTGGTTTCCCGGGCGTTTCCGCACCCTCCTCAGCTCCCCGCCATGGAGTGGCTTCGGTCACCCAGGCTTTATTGTGGTAGGCAGAGAGGGGTCTGTGGGGGCGCTCAGTTATGGCCTTGGCCTTGCTCGGGGCCTTGGGGCTGTTCGGCCAGGCAGCTTGGGGAACAACAACAACAACAACAACATCATAACTCCCCCTTGGTTCTGCACGATTTCATATATCGGCCATCGTATTATATGCTGAAGCTCTCAGATATTTCATGTTTAGTTAGACATTTAGGAGGGGTTAACATTTTGTCTGTATAGGTTCGACACACTCGCGGTGTCTCCCTACCTATTTGTTGGTTGTCTGCTGGGCTATTTAATGCTAGACTGGGGTGAGGCTATTGGTGTTGTGATTTCCGATGTGTACCAGGTTTTGTTGAAATTGTACAATCGCAACAGATGCGTGGGAAGCCTAGGTTGTCTTTCTGACTGTGTACCTAGTGAGTTTAGCACTGTATTGCGAGTGAGGGCTTTTGCCTCTGCCACCCACCACTGTGCTAACTCGTTTTGCTTTGACTTGAAGAGGGTCGCCAGGAGAGAACCAGATACTAGCGATCTGGATCTCTCAAGAGAGCACCCCGTCATTTAACGTAATATGGCCGTACAGTCTTAAGGACCTCGCTAGGCTAAGAGCCGCTTGCTCAGCCATTGTTTCCTAGCCTACGACATCCCAGCTAGACTTTATTCGCCTAGCAGACACCCGATTAGGAATATAAGCTCTTATGTTATGTATGCAGCATTTTTATTCACGTTGATTGTAAGACTTGGTTGTTGTTGAGGTGCACAACCTGAGCAGGCTTTTGCGTTGCCTGAGGAAGTACTTCTTTTGTTGTTGGAGATAATACTATTGCGCATTTATCGTTATTCCCGTGCCAGTTAACACTGTATGTCCCTACACTTGTCATATCTTGTTCCTGCTTTATATAACAGTTCAAAATCCGATTCGATCATCTTAGCAGCTTCAGACTTTCTTCAGAAGATTCCTGTTCGATGCTTTAGGACTTTCATTCACTTTCTTTAATATAGAAGTGACAGTTTATTATTGTGTAGAGTAACTTTAATTATACCTTCTTCTTGTTTGCATTAAATCATTCCAGTGATTTAATTAAGCTCTCTATCTTTTTCCTTGTATACAATATTAACGTAATTGTATGTTGTTGTGATCAGGCTGTATCAGAGATCATCAGCCTGTAGTAGTAGTGCATTTATACCGAGTTAGAGGATACCCCGCTATCGCAGATTTAACTCTGGAGGGTATAGGTGTTTTTGTGCACCGGCATTATAAGTTCGAGGGTTGGATATAGTGTTACCGTTGTGGCTGTGTGCCTTTCTAGTCCAATGATTAAGAGCCCTTGTTTTATACGAGTCCCGGTCGTAACACGGTGTGTGTGTGTGTGGTGTGGTGCGTGGTGTGGTGTGTGTGTGTGTGTGTGGTATGTGGTGGTGTGGTATGTCGTGTGGTTTGTGTGTGGTGTGGTGTGTCTGTGTGTGTTATAGAAGCTCCCATTAACAGTTTCTCCCACCTCTCCACGCCCCACTGTCAATCACTATCCTTTCCTTTTACAATCATACCGTTATTTGTGGGTGAGAATTTGCTGCCAAGTAATTTTGAAAGGAGTATGTTTATGTATTATATAATTATGTAGTATATCCTACATTTTTTTTTTTTTTTTTTTTTTTTTTTTCTATATTCCAACTTACTTCCTCTCGGGCATAGGCTGAGAGCCTTAACATTCACCGCTTTACAATGAACAGTGAAGCCCGTGAGGTCTTGTTCCAGTCTAGGGAGTGAGACATGTGAAGCACGTAGAGTACAACGAGCACCTGCCATCTTGCCTTCACATGAGGCACGGTGCTCACTCATGGCCCGAAACGACCCCATCTCTGAAGCCACCTCGTTCCCGTGCTTCACTGTCTCACCACCTACACTCGGACTCTCACACTTACACACACACAACGCCACCTGTTGAGCAGATAACTCATATATAGTTATGTATGAGTATAAATATAGCTATTTATGTCGTATTTTGTCCAACATTAGAGATTTTCATTCATCTTAGGAAGGACCCCTAATATAAGGGTAGAATTGGGTATAAGCTATATTAATTAATTATTTTCCTCGCATACATCCTTTGTAATCCCAATACAATCGTACAATGTCAGGTAGCAAAATATGAAGACAAATTTAAAAATAACTGAAAGGGTTAACGACAAATCAGGCATATCAATATAGTGTTTTCAGAATAAATACAAAATAAAATAAAATAAAATAAAAAGTTGACAAAACTAAATAAAATAAAAGGATTATACTACACAACACCATCAGCCAATCAGCTCCAAGTAGCGTTTTCTACCACAAAAGGACAGTGTAAACTAGCCAGGTAACACACACACACACACACACACACTACACATTGCTCGCTTCCTACTTTCCATATACTTTACTTGTTTTATATTGTTTATGTTAGCTATGTATAATATTATACGTCCATTACAAAGGAGTACAAAGGCGTAAACACAATAAGAGATTCATATAACCCTACGAGACTGTTTGTAGCTAATTTACCTTGTCTATGTGGAAGAAAGGAAGAATAGCACAATATTTGTCTTATGTAAGCGAGGGAGAATTACTTATATTTACATAGATACACTGGCCACACAGACATTATGATCCCAGCGAGGTGGTCAAGACATTATTTAAGATATTCAAGGGATAGCACACCCGGTAGTAAGGACAACTGGTAGTAAAGGATAGTGAAAAAGAATAATAATAATAATAATAATAATAATAGGAATAATAAGAATAAGAAGAAGAAGACGAAGAAGAAGAAGAAAAAGAAGAAGAAGAAGAAGAAGGAGAAGAAAAGGAAGAAGAAGAAGAAGAAGAAGAAGAAGGAGAGAGAGAGCGTGTGTATGTGTGTTGTGAGTAAATATATATAATGTGTGTGCGTGTTTGTGTGTCGTATTGTACCCACCCTACACTCCTATATCTCTCTCTCTCCCTTCTAGTTATAACTCTCACCCTCACACACACACTCTCTCTCTCTCTCTTAATGGGTTTAACAATGTGCATTATAGAAAAATGTTTAGTCTCAATATGAATACAACACGCAACCATAGCTGGAAATTAGAATTGAAAAGGTTCAGCACTATTATTTGTGGAAACTTTTTCACATATAAGATCTGTTCTACCTGGAACAAACTTCCTTCCGAAGTTGTAAATAGTTCTTCAATAGAGCCGTTCAAGAAGAGAGTAGATAGCATATTGCACACTCTGTAAAGAGTGTAGCCTAGTGCACTAAACAGTCTCTCTCTTTCCACTTCGAGTATCTCCTCGGAATGGACCGCAATGTCTCTGAGATACTAACTATTCCTTGTGACTCCTTGTAACTCTCTATTTATCTATCTATCTATTTATCTATCTACCGCTTCCTAATCTTCCCAATTAATCTATCTTTTCGTTCAACTATGTATTAATCTATCTAGCTATGTGCATCCATCCAGCCATCCATCTGTGTGTAATAAAATAATAATAATAATTGTCGGTTTATTGATCATTGCAGCCCTGAGGCTGAAAATCAACAGAGTTTTTCTTAAGCCTAGGTACAGTACAATACGTATTCTACCTTAACTACTACGAGGTCTCATGCAACCTTTGGCGACCGTGAGGTGCCTGGCTTCCCACCAAGTACTGTAATTACGCAGATGCACTTTGTATTGGTGAGAAGATGTGTAGGCTAACACAGGCTGATAGCAGCTTGGTTAGGGAGGAACCACGATACAATTCTCTCCGTCGCTATGGCCGAAAAAACCTTTAGGATTCTGGTGGATTCGAACCCTCGCCCCGGCCCCTTGCGGTCAGCACGAAACAACGCGCCTAAACCGACTGGACCACAGCATTGTGTGTGTGTGTAAGTGTGTCTGTCTATTGATGTATTATTTAGTTCTCTCTCTCTCTCTCTCTCTCTCTCTCTCTCTCTCTCTCTCTCTCTCTCTCTCTCTCTCTCTCTCTTCCTCCCATTCTATTTTTGTGTGTAATTTTCCAAATCATTTCCCTCCCTCCCTTCTCTTCCTCTCTCTCGTTCGACCTAATCTTCGCTTCCTACCCCTCTCTTAATTTACTTTATATCTATTTATCTATCTATCTATCTATCTATCTATTATATCATTGATCTATCTATTTCTATCAATTTATCTATCCATCTTGTATTATTATGCGTGTGTCTGTCTGTCTATAATTGTCTATCTGTGTTTGTTTGTCTGTCTGTCTGTCTGTGTTTACATCTTGTTGTGTCTTTCTATCTTAAGGGGGTACTGGTTAATTATTGTTGGTCTATTTATTTATTCATAAATGTACTTTTAATTTTTCTCGCTAGACCTCCATCAAGCTTAAAAAAACACCCCTAGACACACTTTCAAGATACATTTTTTAAATTTGTTGGTAGAAAAATGTCGCAGCCGAATGCCAGTTCCTCAAAAATTACAGGTTCGCTATAGCTCGCCAGTAAAAATTGACATCTAAATGATACCAAAGGTCTTAATATTGCAAAGAAATGGGTCGAAGGTCTCAAATTTGCCAAACTAATGGAACGAACGTATCAATATCTCGAAACTAATGGCGCTAAACATGAGGGAGAAGGAGGACCAGAAAAAGAAACCATGCCCCCTGTTTGGTCACTTGATCCTCAGTGTTTTGGAGGACAAGCAACCTAGAAGGGTCACTAGACCTGTTGTTGCTTGATTTCCTTTGTACTCCTTTGTACTCAAAATGGTCATAAATCCATATACCTTTCCTAAATAGCCAGATTTGTTACACAATTCCGAAATGTTTTAATTTACTATAATTAATATAGAGTTGCCTGTGTTGTCTAGATGTAATTATTTTAATCTAAATTAGATGTTTTTTTGAAGAGATGCAACGCCTTTCAACCTAATCTCTTTCTATTAATTTCTGCAACATTCGCGGACTTTCCTCTAACTTTCACTCTGTTGAGCACCATCTCTCCTCCTACAAACCTGATCTTCTCTTCCTCACCGAAACCCAGGTGTCTGTAGCAACATCCAGCAACCCCTTATCTGTATCCTCCTACTATCTCTATCCTAGTTTCAAAGCCAAAGGCAGATGTTGTGCATATGTGCACAACAAACTCACTTGCTCTCGTGTTTCCGATTTCGACTCCTCTGAATTCTCAACTTTATGGCTCAAACTTTCCTATCATTCTCTTACTAAATATTTCTGTGCTGTCTATCTTTCCCCTAACTCTACCAACTTTCCTAAATTTTTTGACTATCTAAACTCTACAGTGGAACACATTCTATCCATTTCTCCTTTCTCAGAAATCTCCATCTTAGGAGATTTCAACGTTCACCACCGCCAATGGCTCTCCTCTCACACTACTGATCCACCTGGTGAACAAGCCTACGTCTTTTCTATCCTAAATGACCTAGAGTAGTTAGTTCAGCAACCCACCCGTATCCCGGATCGCATCGGAGATCGGCCCAACATTCTTGACCTGTTTCTAACTTCTAACCCTTCTTCTTATACTGTCGATCTTTTCTCTCCTTTGGGCTCCTCCGACCATAAACTTATCTCTGTCACCTGTCCTATCTCTCCAGTACAGCCACCCGATCCTCCTAGCCGGCGGCGCTTGTGGCACTTTGGCGCTGCCGACTGGGAGGCTCTTCGGCAGTACTTCTTTGATTTCCCATGGAATGATTTCTGCTTCCATGGCCGAGGACCCTCGGAGAGTGCTGAACGCATTACCGAGGTAATCCTATCGGGCATGGAAGCATACATTCCATTCTCTTTCTCTCAGACTAATGCTAAAAAATCTTGGTTTACTCACGCCTGTTCTACTGCTGTCCGCAATAAGGAGGAAGCATTCAAACGGTACCGACGCCTTAAAACTCAAGACTCTCATTCTTCATATGTTTCTGCCCGGAATCAAGCCAAATCTGTTCTTCGACTTGCCAAACACTCTTTCATCAATAATAAATGCACTGAACTATCCAACTCTAGCTCTTCCCAAGCTTTCTGGCATCTAGCCAAAAACCTCTCCAACAATTTCTCTTCCTCGTCTCTCCCTCCCATTTCTCACTCTGATGGCACAACCATCACTTCTTCCTCTGACAAAGCTAAACTCTTCGCTCAAACTTTTGCTAGAAACTCCACCTTGGATGATTCCGGTGCTATTCCTCCCTCTCCGCCCTCCTCTCTCTTACTTATGCCTAATATCCTAATCTCTTCTAAAGATGTACTTTCTACCCTCTCTGGGCTTAACACTAATAAGGCGTACGGTCCGGACGGTGTTCCTCCTGTTGTTCTCAAAAACTGTGCTTCCGTGCTGACTCCCTGCCTAGGCAAACTCTTTCGTCTCTGTCTATCCTCTAACGTCTTCCCTTCATGCTGGAAGTTTGCTCACATTCAACCTGTCCCAAAGAAGGGTGACCGCTCTCAACCCTCCAACTATCGTCCAATTGCTCTTATCTCTTGTCTTTCTAAACTTTTTGAAACTATTCTTGCTTCCAAATTTCTTAAGCATTTCTCTTCTCATAATCTGCTCTCAGACCGCCAGTATGGCTTCCTTAAGGGTCGCTCTACTGGTGATCTTCTTTCATATCTTACTAACTCTTGGTCATCCTCCTTTCGGGACTTCGGTGAGACTTTTTCTATTGCACTAGACATATCGAAAGCCTTCGATAGAGTCTGGCATAAATCTTTAATTTCTAAACTACCCTCCTTCGGTTTCTATCTCTCCATCTGTGCCTTTGTCTCTAATTTCCTTTCCGGCCGTTCCATAGCTGCGGTTATGGACGGCCATTGTTCACTTCCTCACCCTATAAACTCCGGTGTTCCTCAGGGCTCTGTCCTATCTCCTATTCTCTTTCTAATTTTTATAAATGATCTCCTTAACTGTACCTTAATTCCCATCCATTCATACGCAGACGACTCAACCTTACACTACTCCATTAGTTTTTCAGAACGCCCCAGCCAGCAATCCCTCAACGACAAACGTAATGAAGCCATAGAACTCTTAAATTCTGATCTAAATACTATTTCCAATTGGGGCAGAGAAAACCTTGTTAACTTTAATGCTTCCAAAACCCAATTTCTCCATCTATCTACCCGTCAGGATCTCCCAGCGGACTATCCCTTATTCTTCAACAATACAAAAATCAACCCTTCATCTTCTCTCAATATTCTTGGTGTCTCTTTTTCTTCTGCTCTCATTTGGAAGGACCATATTACCAGTCTTGCTAAGGCAGCCTCCCAGAAGCTGGGTGTGCTCAACCGCCTTAGGGGGTTCTTTTCCCCTGCACAGCTTCTTGCTCTGTACAGGGGCATAGTGCGCCCTTGTATTGAGTATTGTTCACATGTGTGGGGAGGTTCCTCTCACACCGCTCTCCTTGACAAAGTTGAAAGGAAGGCCTTTCGTATCATTAACTCCCGTCCACTCACCAACTCTCTGCAATCTCTCTCTCTCCGCCGCAATGTTGCATCTCTCTCGCTATTCTATCGCTACTATAATAATCAGTGTTCCTCAGAGCTATCCCAGTGCATACCACCTCCTTTACGTAGGGCACGTGGTACCCGTCTTGCAACTCAATCCCACCCCTACTCTGTGCAACTCTCCAACCCAAGAGTGAAACGTTACTCTCAAACTTTCTTCTACTCAACATCTGAGCTCTGGAACTCTCTCCCAGAATCAGTCTTTCCCTCTTCCTATGACTTAAATTGCTTCAAACTCCGTGTGTCCAGGCATTTTGGCTCGAACGTCCCTTGATTTTGGCCCTGTCACTCTTTCAACTATGGGGGAGGCACTCGCTATAGGCAGTTATGCCTTTTGCCTCCCTCAATCACATAGAAAAAAAAAAAAAAAAAAAAAAAAAAAATCTCAACCTTTATTCTGTCCAGCTCTCTATCCCAAGAATTAACCGATTTTCGCAAGTCACCTTTTAACGACTTGAACTGCATGTGTCTAGGCATGTTGATTGCAATGTACAGTAGTCGGCAGGAATCTCTGGACAATTTATGAAGGCCTAGTTATGATACATGGGCGAACAATGTTGATAAACTGCCTGAGCCACAAAGAACAAATGACTGGCATCCCCTGTTTTGTGTTCACCGTCTTGTTATTATAATTATGAGTTGTTCAATTACTGATGACCACAATTGTACAGACAGTCGTGCTCAGGAATTTGTGGACAAGTATTAGCGGCGCAATTTTGATAAACTGGCGAACTTGTTTTGATCAAACTTCGTTGTTCCTAGTTTTATGCCTTTATTTAATTTTCAGTTTTGTATATCTTTATATTTATTTATCTGTATGTATAAATATTTATGTGGATATGTATTGATGTATGTATGTATGCATGCAGCGATATGGACTATTTTCTCAAACATGTTTTCTCTATGACATAACTCGTGGCTTAATATGAATTCTTGAACAGCAAAATAAACCTCCGAAACGTTCATATAAGGTAAGGAACCAATGAGAAGAGTCTATTCAGTTCGGTATAGCTTCGAAAACTTATGGAACGAATTATGTCCTAACGTGAACTTTCTGTTTGGCTATCAATCTCATTTCTAATTCGAGGGGATACTAGAGGAGAGAGTGTACCAAGAAAGAGCCTTTCTTTTTGTCGTACCTAAACGCTATTTTGGCGCGGTAATTATGAAACAGTGGGGTTGCGCCGTTGGAAAGGCTTTGTCATTCCAACCCAAAACAACACCTACTGACCGGGGTGGTATTTTAGTTTAATCTTGTTTACAGTCAAAAACATAAATTTCGACGCACCCATTTGGATCAGTTTCCGACGCAAACGAGACAATACAATGCTATATTATAACCCAGATGCTTCAGAATTTAGCTTTAAAGGTTCAAATATTGGAATTGGTGTAACTTTTTATATGGTGAGAAGAGTACAGTGTTGATCCACAGACTACACCATTATATCCTGTGCCAGTATTGCCAGTATTCCCTCCTCCCTCTTCCCTCCCTCTCTCCCCTCCACTTCCCTCCCTACTTCCCTCCCACTTCCCTTAACACTATCTGTTGCGTATGCTTGTGGGTTATTCTGACATCTTGTTTAATTATTATTGAGGGTTTTCATTGATTCTGATATTTTTTAGTAAAATAGTTTTTAGTTTTCCACCTTGACTAAGAATAACGCCTCCCCAGACCCACTTCAAGTTAAAAAAATAAGTAAATACATAAATAAAAAGCTTCATGCTAATTATGTTCATTTAAGATTTATTGTTTCTGGCATTTTGTGTTTGCAAAATATTATTAGTTTGCCACCTTGACTCAGAAAAACGCTTCCCCAGATCCACCTCAAGTTAAAAAAAAAAAAAAAAAAAATCATGCTATTTATGTACATTTAAGGTTTTCCCTGTCGAAGCCGATTTGTCCTAAATTGTAGGATCGCTATCGCTCGCCCAGAATTTTTGTTGACACCTGAATTGGATGAAGCATCTAAATACCGCCAAACTAATTAGGTGAGACTTCTTAAAATCTCTAAACCAAAGGGGATGAAATAGGGATGGTCCAAAATGCACCATCAGGTACTAGATAGGGTTAACCCTCACTCTTTTCTCTCTCCCTCTCCCTCTCCCTACCTCCTGTATATTTGTGTAATACTATTAGTTCTCCTTTCCAACTCTCCTATAAATTTCATGTCAGATGTGTTTGCTGCATGGAAAAAATCGTATGTTTTCTTAAAACAATTGAACTGTAGGATTTTTTTTTTTTTTTTTTTTGCTTTTCTGATTTTCTTAGGGTATTAAATATTGATATTGTACAAGGAACCTTGTAAAAATAAATTGATAAGTTTTGCTTTAGTTTCCTTTCTACCTTTTAACTCAATGTCACCCATATTATGTGCAGCTCCCTAACCCAAGAGTGAAGTATTGTTCACGGTCCTTCACGTAGCTCTATACTTCTCCCTCCTCAGCCCACCTGCCCCTTTTTTATGATCTGAACTCTCTCCAGCATGATGTGTCTCGATATTCTGATGGTATACCTTGACCCAGGCTATTTATCTCACTTGCCACTCGAAGGAACACTAGTTATAGACAATTTGGCCTTGGTCCCTCTCTTTTAGTAT
Organism: Paralithodes platypus; assembly: GCA_032716605.1. NCBI lineage: Eukaryota > Metazoa > Arthropoda > Malacostraca > Decapoda > Lithodidae > Paralithodes > Paralithodes platypus. The sequence goes on along the minus strand of CM064543.1, from coordinate 23,936,588 downwards.
AAGGTAAAAAAAAAAAAAAAAAAACTACTTTGCGGTCCCTCCTTCCTTCCCCCTTTTCCTTCCTCACCACCTTTCTTCTCTCCAACCATCTCTTTTTCCCCTTACCTTCATCACTTATTAATTCTCCTCCCTTCCTCCCTCCGTCCCTCCCTATTTTTTTCTCCCTCCCTCCCTACCTACCTACCTACCATTTTTCCTCCTTTCGTTCCTCTTCCCCCTTTATGTCTTTCCTTCCTATTCATGTTATCCTTTTTCTATTTCCTTCTCCCTTCTCTTTCTCACTCTCTTTCTTCCTTACCCCTTCCTCCCTTTTACTCTGTCCCTGCCTCCCTCCTATCCTCCCTTAATTCTTTCTTCCTCTTCTGTCCATTCCTCCTTACTCCGCCTCCTCTCTTCTCCCTTTCTGTATTCCTTCACTGTATTCCTTCAGCTTCTCTCTTCTTTTACTCCTTCACTTCCTCCAACCCCTCTCTTCCTTCCTTCCTTCCTTCTGTCCTGCCTTTTTCTTCCCTTCCTTCCTGCTTTTCTGCCTCATTCCTTCCTTCCTTCTTCCTTTCTATCTTTTTTCCTCCCTTCTTTCCTTCCTTTCTTCCTTCCTTCCTCCATTCCCTCTCTTCCTTCCATCCTTCCTTTCTTCTGTCCTGCCTTCTTTTCCCTAACTTGTTTTTCTTTTGTTCAGTAATTCCCTATAATTTGTATCCATTTCTTGTTTCACATTTTATCTTTTTACTCCACCCTCTCTTCTGTATCTCTCTCACTCACACACACACACACACACACACACATATATATACACATACACACACTCGCTCTATCTCTCTCTTTCTTTCTCTCCTTCCCTTCCTTTCTAAATTTTCTCTCGTACCTTCTTTCTTCCTCTTCTCCTCCTCCTCATTCTTCTTTTACCTTCGTCTTCCTACCACCTCATTCTTCCCCTCCCTTCCTTTCTCCTCGTAGCCCTCCCTCCTCCTTCCTTTCCTCTTCCTCTCTCTTATCCCACTTCCTTCCTACCTCCTTTTCTACCTCCTATCTTCCCCCTTTCTCCCCCCCCCCCCTTTCTTCCTTCTTTCTCCTTCTCCCCCCTTTTCCTGCTGGTCTGTAATTACAGGAATGTAATAGTGCCATTTCTCCTGCCATACACACGCTCACCCCCCCCCCCCCCCCCCCCCCCCTCTCTGGCTCTAGCTCTCGCTCTCACTCTCTCTCTCTCTCCAGTCCTTTTCTTTCACTTTTCCGTTATTTTTGGCATTGATATTTGTATTATATAAAAACATTTACTACCTAACTTAGGTCATTAGGTCTGTGTGGCCAGTGTATCTATGTAAAGCTCTGTCTTATGATCTTATGTACGCATATTTTCAACATATGTATTAATTGTGGACGTCCCTCTCTCTCTTATGTTTATATATACTGTATATAGATATTGTGAACATATAAGTGAATTTATAAAATTTGAGCTGAACATTATGAGTACTAACACCAGACAGAAAGCTTGACCGTTACCCTGCTTGTCTATGGTTTTGTACTGTATATAAGTTTGCCTAGCTTTATGTCTTAATTTTGTCTTTATGTGTGTATATATAGTTTTTTATTTATCTGTATGTATAAATATGTATATGGGCATGTATTGATGTATGTATGTATGTATGTATGTATGTATGTACAGTACAGTATGCGATATTATGTCAAACATGTTTTAATTTTTGTTATTATCTATAGAAACACACTTGAAATCGATTTTATTTTATATTTTGATAGCCTACAGACAGTTGCATTGTGTTAAATTTTTAGCAGAAATTAAGTAAAGGTATTTTTAAGTGAATAACTGAATATGTCGCAAATAAGAGTTCAACAGTCTTAACCCCTTCTGTACCGGCACCATCCTTTTAACATTATTCTGGCTACTATTAGACGACTGTATTCCGTTTAAAAAGGGTCTCCAGCAATGAACATACTTTGAAATATCTCTTTTAACCCCCCCTTTTTTTTTAAGAGACAATGAACGGAGGAAGGAAAAAAACAGATAAAACAAAAAGGTCCATGTGCCTAAAGGCATCCTCCATTCATAAAATGTTTGTAACAACTGGATTTAAACTGTTGTAGATTGTAAGTTTGTGGAAAGCAACTCGGAAGTGAATTCCAAAGAGTAGTAGTTTTACTACCACATCCTTTTCAAGCTGCACAAAAGTCTAAATATAGCTAAAATAAACTTAAAGAGACATCGCCAGTACAGAAGGGGTTAAGGGAAGATTTGCTTCTACTTCTTCTTCTTGTTATTATTAATATGATTATTATTATTATTATTGTTATTATTATAGAATATTATAGCAAAACACACTAACTACATGCAAATATTAAAACGACAGCTGATCACAGACATGGAATTTATCATAGAAAACTTAAACAGAATGTTACGTTTGTGATATATGAATTAATTGTTCCTACTTAAGGGAGGCTGAACCTCAGCTGAGCCCAGAACTCAAAATTTCAAATGTTCTTGTTCTTGTTCTATAATGCTTCTTTCAACATAGGAGAATAGCATAGGAGGGAACAAAAAAACGTATCGCATCCATAACCCCCCGGGGCGGGGGTTCGCCCCCGACCCCCCAAAAAAGAAACTTTTGCTTTTAGCCACCAAAATAAAACACATTTTTTTGTTTGTCTAAAGGGCTTCTGTAAGCAATAGAAATGATCATATGAGGGCATGAACACCCATATGACATCCCTAGCAACCCCCTCTGGGGGCCCCAATATCATGGATTTTGGTAAAAATTGGTGTGAAATTATTAGTCAAGTCTTGTTACTCACAAACTTTTAATTTAGTTTGTCATAAAAACTCCATCCTCTATGAGCGCGGCATCCTAGAAAACGTTTTCTAAGGAGTCCTAACTAATGTATCTCCCCCAAATTGGATTTAGTTGGCTGAAAATCTAAGAATTTCAGTGGCCAGCGATCATATATTGGCACTTACGAGTGCATCTATATTTTTTAGTATTGCTCAAATTCATTTCCCTTCTAAACACTATAAATAGGGGTATATAGGAATGCCTGTACGTTTAGATAATGGCCGTTTTGGCGAAAAAATCCGAGTTTTGACCATTTTGGTGTCAAAATCAGCTGTACCACAAAAATAAATATATATATAATATATTTTTTTCAGCACCTTCTATTATTCAATATGGGTAAACGAAAACGCTACGTTGTAGGGGATGCTTGTAGGATACCCCATGCAAAAATTGCGGGAAATTTTAACAATTTTGAGTGACTAGATGATTTTACAAATAGTGCAATGAAATTCTGCGCTCGCGCGCGCACGCACATAGAGAGCTGATTTTTTTCAGTGAGTCTTAGTATTTCCATTGGTAATAAGATGGTATAATGCCAGAAACACAATCTCTTATACAGGCTGACTTGGGGGTCAAAGGTTCAGCCTCCTCTTAATTAATATCTAATGGTCTCCCACGATCACCTTAATTCCAGTTATAATTACAAAATGGTATTGTACTTAACACGCCAGAGCACTATGAAGACACTTTGGGATTGATCACCGTTGTCCCCAAGAATCCCACTTGCAGTTAACAGCCTGACGTAAAACAACCCTGAAGCTGCGGGTTAGTCACGGAAATTCCTTAATCCTAAATTATATATCAAATTAATGTCTTTCTGAAACTCTCCACTTCTCTGAGATGATTGATTAATGATCACTTAGATTCGGTAGCATGTTTTGGTCATCTAGACTCAATATCAAATAGTAAAGCTTCCACTCTTGCACTTCAAATAACTGATAATCAAGGCGCTAGTATTCGCCGAACTAAACAACAAATCTCTATTTCTTAAAGAAAACTCGCTGTACCGTCGGCAGCATATTCACGTTTACTTTTAAAATAACTACGTATTACTTCTCGTTAGTTACAGTAGTTAAAATAGGACTTTAGAGGCTATCAACCCTATTGGATTATTAAGCTAGCACATTGTAAGTCGAGAATAACGTCAGGACTGGAGCCTCTCTGCGATAACTCCAGTCCCTTGATGTTACTTCTCCTAATATGATATATCTAATACACTGGTCTTACTGCTAGCATATAGGTGGCACTGTACAGTACTAACTGATCGATAGGATAGTCTACTTTTCTATCCTGTAACTACCTTGAGCGTATCTACAGTGCTTCACAATATAACTCTCTATTATCTAATATTATCTTATGTAACTAATAACTTGATTATATTATTGCTAGTCTATAGGTGGCGCTGTACAATACTAACTAAGCAAATGTGCAGTTTATAACTAGACGTATCGGCCATGCTAAATCATGCCTAGCAATTCACAACCAAATTTCACTTTATGTATAATTTGTTGTCTAATCTTTCGTTAGGTTCAGCTTATATAGCTGCATCAGTATTTATTGGGTATGTCTATTATTTTGTTATTTTGGTCCTCAAGTCAGCTGCTGGGCCTGAAGGTCCCTTTACAAAAATATCTGGTTGTATTCTCCTCTGTTTCTCCCTTAAGCCTTAGCGTCCTTTCGCCGCCACAAACTGTCTTTAGCCTGGTCGTCTATCACAACCAAACTGTTTGTAGCTCTGCATCCACATAGGTCTTCTGCCCACAACCATGCAGTTCTCTGGGTCAGGTGTGTAGCCTTGCGATGCATAAAAACGCCTTTGGATACCAGAAATGGATGCTTGAAGCCTTGAACTTCTTCTCCCCTAGCGAGTCGGGACTTTCTTCTTTATTCTTTATTTGTTGCTGCGTTTCATTCTCTTCTATCTCTTGCTTTATTCTGTTGAACGGCAACCCATTGTTAGGTCCAAGAACGGGGGAAGTAGAGAGTGCTCTGGCTGGCTGAGTTGCCGGGCTGCTGCCTGAGAGCGAACTGGCACCTCGAATGCAAATGCGATGTGAGATAGAGGGTCTCACTAGTGAAGAAAGTAGAGGTTGAAGTCCAAGGTAAAGTGGTGAGTATGAAGAGTTGTAGAGATGAAAGCTGGTGGTCTAGAGTCTAGACCACCTTGCTTTTTCTTAGTCTTCGGTTGTTCTATCTATCTATCTATTGCCGGACGCCTTACTCCTCTTTACGAGGGTGGCCACACACAAAACGCCCCCAAGCAGACCTAACCCCTGTGAGAAGGACAATCCGTGCCAGTTTACTGAAGGACTTACAGGATTGACCACTCAACTTAGGGTCCGTCTAACTCCGAGGCCTTCTATGTATATTTTTAGCACTATTTTTCTACAGTGGTGCGCGGCTAGTTTATCCACTAGCCTGCTTCACCCTTAGGTGAGCAGTACGGATTTGTAAAAGGTGTACACTCCCCTAGACAGGTTGCCGACCAAGGCTGACGAGTCCCATCCACCCGGATTTGTATAAGGTGGTCTCCCCTAGATGGGTTGCCGACCAAGGCTAACGAGTCCCATCCACCCGGATGTTGGGTGTATATATTGAGCATCTTCGTCTTTTCCACCTGTCGTCTCTGCTTTTTCGGTTCAGGACTGAAGGGGTGGTAGAAAGGCACGAAGGAAGGATCAAAGGCGATCGTTGGCATTGTTGGTGGATCTTCAGGAGGGTCAGGGTACCACTTAGGTGTCTTGTCGTTGGGCGGGCAAGGAGAGTTGCTGTAGGTTGGTTCCCCATTAAATCCAGTAAATGGTGTTCTTGGAGGCAATTAATTTCTCCTTGCTTGATGTTGTAGTTGAAGCTGTTGTAGTTGAAGCTGTAGCTGTTATTGTAGAGGAGTGATCCTTTTTGCTTCTTAGACTGAGAGGTCTAGGTAAAAGCAGCTGTTGTTTCGGAGCACTCCTCGTCTTCTGAGTTGTTGGGTGTTCTTGAGTCTTGGTTGATAAGGCTCATTCCATCAATTATGCATGCTGAAGGCTTTGGGATAATGTCTGTGGAACACTCAGTTATTTCAAGCTCTCATTCCAGTGCAGCCATGTTGGTCTTCCGCAATGAATCAATGCTGTTAGCAAGGGCCCATGGAAGTGGTCCTAAAAGATGTGCCATAACGTATCTGATAGGCAGGGCTCTGCTCTGGGCCACAAGGATCATGTGCAGGTTGTTTTGAAAACAGACAGACACTGTCTGCTTTCAAAACAACCTGTTTCTCTTGATATCTACCAACAGGTTGGTTTCTCTTGATGTGGGAAAATGTCTTGACATTCTGTTTTTTCATTTTGTCATAAAATTTGATGGTAGTGGGATCTGCCTCCAAACACTCTTGCTTAAAATTTGCATAAGCCTTTTCTCCCACTCTGTAAGCTTATAAGAGATCAACACCAATATCTGGGGGGACCACTACCCCAGTGGACATGTTTACCAGCTCAGTTTCCTATTGGCTCGGTGGATTCAGCCAGCTCTTTTCCATAAGTTCCACAAAAGCTTGGACATCTCTTTCGTCTTTAATCACTCTAGTATGCTGCAGGTCAGGATGACTGAAGTGCTTGTTATTCTCATGGCTGATCATGTCTCTCACTTGCCTAAAAAATGGGCTTCTGTACTCTGATGTTAAGTAGTATCGGATGACAGCTCCAGGTTTTAGACTAAATCCTTTGGTCCCACTGGGTGTCTGTGTATCTATGTTGACAGTCTCTTTTAATGTTTAGTTGACCGGAATTTTTCCAAAGAGATTGGTCGTGCTGAGTTGCACTGAGAATTTGCCTTCCATGAGCTGTGAATGTACATCTGGATGTTCAATGGCAAGGCGAGACATCTGCATATAGTAGATGGGTAGGTACCGTGCATAGTTCTGCCTTTCATAAGCAAAGCATCAAGGCATCATTCCCATTATTAATGCAAGATGCAACATCCAGTCACGCTCTCTTGATACCCGAATCAGCCCAAACATGATATCCACCAAATCAACATACGACATCCAGAAGGTTGAGAGTAGACAGTTATCTTGTCTAAGGTAATTCAAGTAAACCTTAAGCAGCCTGAAGATATGCTTACAAGACTCATTTTCTGCCACCTCATCCACTGCAGGTTGAGAAACTTCCTCAGAGAGATGCTTCATGATTTCAAGGGTTTCCTCCAAGTAAACCAGGTCCTTGATGTGCTGAGTTTCTAACCATTGCAGAAAGCCTTTCCATTCTAGCCACATTAGTGCTTCATAGAGCAACTTGTGCAATCTGACAGCTCGGTTGTACTTCCTGCCTTCCATAACTGCAGTAACAGATCCATCTGCTATGACTCCAGCCTCCACACACAAGTTCATGAGACCAGCATCATTGAACCTCTTACCAACGATTGCAAGCAGCGTGCATATGGTGTGCAATACTCCCAACCTCAGGATGACATGCTTGTATTTCTCTTGGTGCTTCAGTAGCCTTTGCATACAGTGCTTGGTTAAATACACAGACTATAAAATTCAACTTAGGCGACTGCATGATGCTGAGTGACTGGTTGTGGGCTTCATTTACCGTTGACATCGGGGTTGCTGGGGAATTAATAGTTGGCAAATACCCCACACTGTCTTAAACCACTGACTTTATCTCAAGCTAGGATGTTAAAACCTGTCCAGCTGGGCACCCCCTGAGACACTGGTTGGGCCATGCGAGCAAGAAACCAGAAGGTGTTTTTCTTATGTTCTGTTAGTACAGCAACTTTGGTGTCTGCATCTATTGCTTGGATTAGTGGTGGATCCATACGCTTACCTGCAGACTGATACTTCTTTTCTTCGTCTTCTGGAACGAGGGCAGGGGATCTTGAGGAGGGGTATTATTGACTTGAGCCTGGATTGCACAGAATAACGTTTCCAAGGACAAAGCTACTCAGTACTAAATGATGTCATGCTGTGATGTACATCTATGGGCCCTACATATAAACTGACACCAGAAAGGTTTCACCACCTTAGATGTTAACACTTACGCTGCTGGCAATTTTCCGCTATATTAGGGCTCATTCAGGCACTCCTGAATGAGTAAGTGTCTGAATGAAATTAATTGTACTCAGCCAAAAATAAGAAGAAAATAGCTTCAAAATGACAGCAGAACGAGCATCGTAGCGCGCATGCTTCACCCCCACCACTACCATAGACATTCACTAATACTGAGCGATTATTGCTAATGTCGCGCTACATTTGCCTTTGGAAGCACTGTATGTCTAGTGAGAGTATGGCTCATACTCCTCAGTGCCTCGGCCGCCTGGCTGGAGAGAGGATGGGTGGCCTGTCATGCTCCCGCTCACTCGCACTCGTCTCCACAGGCTTTAAAAGCCTGTAAATTGCTATAAATTGCAAAGGCGTTACGGAACATCTCTCGCAGCCAATGGGTTAAAGACATCAGGTATTGCACGTGGACTATATTTTAGCATACAGTTAGCACATTTTAATTTGCAGTATGATACAATGTTCAAATCTTGAAGCACAACTTATTTGCTCCAACGGTTGGCATACATCGGAAAATGTGAGTATTATCAAATTAGAGATTTCTTTGTTTGTTGTAGGAAGCACAATTAGGATAAACATTCAGCTATAGCCCAATACAGTTCTTTCACAGTGTCTCTTATACACGTTGTTAGCAGAATGGGTGAGATATGTTTGTATTTCATGATGTAATAGCATCTCTAATACCAAGTTCTGAAATATTAACCCGGGAACGGCAAGAACACTCTTAAGATGTTTTGGTGGGCAAAGGCGAGAACACTCTTAACCCTTTGGCTGAGGATATGTTTGGGCTATTTAGGGCATATTCAGGCACTCCTGAATGATAAATCAAGCATCTGCATTAAATGAAGTGTATTCTGCCGAAAACTAGGCGAGAATAGCTTCAAAATTACACCAGAACGGGCCCCGTACGTGGTCTGGTTCACTCGCAGTGGTGCCAGTGAAACGCGGGAAACCCGCTATTATGTAACACTCGCTCATTTGGCTAGACTGCTGGGAGACACAGAGAGAGACTCGCGCGAGACACAGTCAACATCAGTGAGCCGCTCGGTGCTCTGAGGGTCGGAGGTGGGCCCCTCACGCTCCCGCCCACTGACACTCAATTTTTACGGTTTTTACAGGCTTTTAAAGCCTGGAAATTGCTGTAACTTGCCAGGACGTTCCGGAACGTCTCCCGCAACAAAAGGGTTAAGAAGTAAGGCCTAAAAAAAACATTTTAAAAGGCCCCAGTAGCACCTAAAATGAGTGAAATGGTGATTAAGTGAGATAAATCCCCTCCATACATCCTATCACTCCTCCACATGTATCAAAATCCCCTCCTCCCCCCCCCCCTTCAATTATCACCTATTTGTCCTCTTATTATCATATTTATTGGTGTATTAATGGTGCCAATATCCCCAAGCCAATCCTAGTGTGTGGTGTTGCGTGTGTCTATGCGTGGGAAAGACAGAGAGAGAGAGAGAGAGACAACCCTCACATCCTCTGTGTCTCTCCAGGCACCGAGAGGGGCGTATATACGTCACGGCTGCTTCACATTTCATGAATGACTGGTCGGAATATATTCGCGATTTTGACCATCCAAACACTATTCCCACTTGTTTTATTGTTGTTACATGTTACTATCTGCATATTAAACGTAAAATAGGCGCATATGAATAAGTAATAACGATATTTATCGTAAAATGACAATTTAAGGTGGGAATGGGACCTAATATCATCGCCTGGCAGTAGGGTGTCCATTACACACAGCTCACCTTTAAGGGGTTAAGAAATTCTTAAATGTTAATACATTTCAACCTCGTATGGACTAAATATGTATTCAGTGGACATGTATCACATATCAACTTGTAAAGGAGCTCAGTAACAACATTTTAAGACATCATTTGTAATGATATGTTGATTAGTTGTGAAGTTATGATTGATTTTCCTTACTGTACTCCGAAAAAATTAACCAAAAAAATTGTATCGCTCCATTATGTTCAAACGGTGATATCTACCAAAAAGGTACTCCTTTCAAACTGCTATTATGCTATTTTATCAACTTTAGGCATCAAACTATCAAAAAAATAGCATGGGGTTTTGCCACCTCAGGTGGTACCGATCAGCTAAAATTGAGGGTCTGGCCCATGGACTATGCTCGCTATCACTCACCAAGAAAAAAATTAACACCTAAATGGCACGAAAGGTCTTAACATTTACAAATAAATGTGGAACAAGGTCATAAAATAGCCAAACTAATGGGACGACCGTCTTAAAGTCCGATACTAATGAGGCTAAGCATTAGGGAGAAAGGGGTCCAGAACAAATATCCCCTTAATTATACCTTAACCGAATATGTATTGTTGGAGTTTGCTTATCTCTCTATAGATCTGCATGTCTTTTCTGTTTTTGGCACTTATCTATGTTCTACTCTCTCTCTCTCTCTCTCTCTCTCTCTCTCTCTCTCTCTCTCTCTCTCTCTCTCTCTCTCTCTCTCTCTCTCTCTCTCTCTCTCTCTCTCTCTCTCTCTCTCTCTCTCTCTCTCTCTCTCTCTCCGCTATCACCACTATTTTAATACCCCGCACATACGCACAGTCACGCATACATGCATAAAACATACACACACACACGCATATGTATACATCACATTCAGCACACACAATTATGAGTTCTTACGTACACACGCACACACACACACACACACACACACAATATTATCCAATACATGCATAACTATTTTGGTAAACCTATGTATATTTGCATTCATATACAGTGTGTAAGTATATGTCAATTTACATTTGCAATGTAAGTATGTACAGTTTATACTGCATCTAATAATGTATTCATGTTTAAGTATACATAAGAAAGCCGGTGTGTTCGACTAATTGTAAGTATGTATTTATGAATGTATATAATTATGTATGTATGTATGCATGTGTGTGTGTGTGTGTGTATATATACATGTATGTATTCATGTGTTCTCGGATGTAAGGCAGGTGTGAGTCATATATGTACAGTATGGGTATATAAACTACGTATACCTGTATGTGTATGTGTGCGTAAGATAAGGGAGAATCCTGTGTGTACCAATGGCGTGTATGTACCAACGTGTGCGACTAATTGTAGGTGTATGTGTAAGTGTATGTATGTACTGTAAGTATGTATGCATGTACTGTATGTATGTGAGTCGTGTGTGTACCAATGTGTGCGACTAATTGTAGGTGTATGTGTAAGTTTATGCATGTACTGTAAGTATGTATGCATGTACTGTATGTATGTGAGTCGTGTGTGTACCAATGTGTGCGACTAATTGTAGGTGTGTGTGTAAGTGACAAGGTTCGTGTTTATGACTGCGAAAGAGCGTACGTAGCTTTGTAGCAGTGTATGTATGTGTGTGTGTGTGTGTGTGTGTTTGTTTATACTGTTGCTATGTGTGTGTGTGTGTGTGCGCGCGCGCGCAAAAGTGGCAGGGGTGTGTATATGTTATGTTGCTATGTGCGTGTGTGTGTGGGTGTGTGTTGATATGTGTGTTATGTGGGGGGACACGTGTATTGTTGCAATTAATGAATGTGTGTCTGTGTGTTTGAAGGTGTGTGTTTTATGTGGGGAAGAGTGTGTATTGTTCGTATGTGTAGTGTACGTGTGCATGTTTATGAGTGTCCGTTTGGAGGCGAGTGTGTGTGTGTGTGTATGTGGGGGTGAGGATATGTTTGAATTATTTCATTGTGGTAATTGCTTCAAATATGCTTACAAACTGTTTATATAATATTATATTATGTGCTGCTTGTTATGTAGTTAGATAATCTATAACTGCATACATAGTGTATCTATTTCGATTAACAAATCAATAATAAATAAATCTGCTTTAGTCAAATTTTAAATTGAATATATATATATACTGTATATATATATATATATATATATATATATATATATACAGTATATATATATATATATATATATATATATAATTTATATATATTTTCGTTAGGTTAAATATAAAAGAAAACTACACATAGAGATAGAGCCCTGCTGGTATTAGGGTACTGGGGTTCCTCCAGCAGTACCACTCCACACATTACACAAAACAAACAATCCACGGTGTAATTGGTTTTCTCAGTCAGTCAGTCAAACACCCAGTCAAAGAGGCAGTTGACAACTGCATGGTCAGACATTTAGTAGCCAATCCCAATATATATAATTTTATATATTGGGATTGGCTACTAAATGTCTGACCATGCAGTTGTCAACTGCCTCTTTGACTGGGTGTTTGACTGACTGACTGAGAAAACCAATTACACCGTGGATTGTTTGTTTTGTGTAATGTGTGGAGTGGTACTGCTGGAGGAACCCCAGTACCCTAATACCAGCAGGGCTCTATCTCTATGTGTAGTTTTCTTTTATATTTAACCTAACGAAAATGTTACTCCATTAACAGCTGATTTCTTGATAATGGAAGAATACGAAACTTCTACCATATATCTCTGCGTTTTAATAATGCCACGTTTTCCCAATCATCTACATATTTGGCTCTAAAACCTTTGAAATAGCTAAGTAATTAAGATGAGGATAAGTAAAGTTGTCACCAGCTTAATTAAAGAAGAAAGAGACTAGACTGGCAGAGCACCACTTAACAATAGGGAACTTACGATACTAAAGTACCAAATGTCATCACCAAAGTGATGGATATGACCAGAGTTATTCTTACTTCCGTCACTGGGAATCCATCTTCCCATAGTTACCAAAGAGTTAACGCTTTTAGTATTTTTTGGACGAAATTGTACACCTAATTTTGGTTATCATGAGATCTCTAGGATTGAAAGGGGTAAACATTATCCCAATTATCTCTCTAGTTCTCACAAGTTCTTCCTAAACTGAATAAACTTGTCTGACGAAAGCCAAACACTATATCAACGGGTGTCATAATCGTTTAAGGGTTAATGACGAGGATGAGGGTTGTGACTCGGTCGTCCATGCACAAGTCAACATCATAAAAGTAGCGATATGTAAACGCGGATTCTTTATGCAAGAAGTAGGAATATTCCTTATACCTGGCTGGAATGGTATCTACTTTTACCGTTTTTTTGGAAGTTTGAAATGATCTACCATTAAAGGGACAGTCACTGCTCTGAAGGGTAAAGTCACCACGCAGAAAGTCTAGAGCTGCCTTAAGGCAGAAGAATTATGTTTATCACGACTGGATACCTTTCCTGAAGACAGCCTGCACTAAAATATCCGTATGTAAGAAATATATTTCGTTATGGGGTTTCCTTTTCATGAACGGGTTCCTGCCAAAGCAATATTATTCATATATATGCAATCCTTTTATTCGAATCTCGCAACATGTAAAAGTTACATGGGACAACAACATTCTATTAATAATATGAACAATACAAAAAGTGATTACTTTCCATATATATTAGGACATCAAGGGTAGTTTAGCGGCATGAAGCGGACAGGGATGTACCCTAGGGTGAGGCTTTAGCCATGTGATAAGAAACTCTTGGATAGCGTCGCGGATTGCAGACCAAAAGGATCTCAGATCGAGTCCACGCCACACGTCAGGGTTGTTCTGAGGTGATCTGATCGTTCCTGCTGTTCTACAAGTATCATGGCTACACCGAAACATCAAGAAAATAGCCCCTATATCATCACCAATTCATAGCATAGAAGATGCCCGACCATATTCGAAGATGCTGTGAACGATCGCATAGCTGCTCTCTCCAAATCAAGTGACGAGTATAAATAAGGTGTCACCATCTAATGTGGCAGAAAGGGAGCAACCAACACCTTGAAGCTCCACTGAGACCATCTAGTCACTAGTGCGACACCTATGAAGCACCCAGCATCTCGAAGCTTCAACCGATAGTCTTGGGGCCTCACAAAAGTTACAGGCTACTGAACAGTCTACAGTTCCGAGGTTGAGAGAAAACAAAAATCTACCTGGCCACGCTTTACGAGCTTTTTGTACGTCAAAAATATGAAGATCAACTCAGCTAATTTTCAGAAACCGTTCCATCTCTCAACACTACACCACAAGCACATTACACTTTTATCTATACACGAGACGCCATTACGGCTATACGACCCTGTATTTGGAAGTATTGGCTGCTCCTAACATCACCACATGGATCCTGGAGGTTGTACTGTGGTGCTGAAGGCGTGGGGATTCTACATATACACGAGACGCCATTACGGCTATACGACCCTGTATTTGGAAGTATTGGCTGCTCCTAACATCTCCACATGGATCCTGGAGGTTATACTGTGGTGCTGAAGGCGTGGGGATTCTACATATACACGAGACGCCATTACGGCTATACGACCCTGTATTTGGAAGTATTGGCTGCTCCTAACATCACCACATGGATCCTGGAGGTTGTACTGTGGTGCTGAAGGCGTGGGGATTCTACATATACACGAGACGCCATTACGGCTATACGACCCTGTATTTGGAAGTATTGGCTGCTCCTAACATCACCACATGGATCCTGGAGGTTGTACTGTGGTGCTGCAGGCGTGGGGATTCTACATATTTGCTGTGTTGCACAAGGGAATTCCCCTCTCTGTTTCCACTACCAAGAGTCCCATCTTTGGCTGACCAAGGTTTACACATGTATGTATGTATGTCATGCATGTATATACAGTATGTACCACTTATAAAGTGAATTCAAAAATACACTTGAATATTACGAAAGTCAAGGAGCTGTTTGCCTGAAGATCTTAAAAGTAAAGATGTATGTGTACGGATATTACATATGGGTATAGGTTGTGCTCTCTCTCTCTCTCTCTCTCTCTCTCTCTCTCTCTCTCTGTCTCAGATCTGTCTTTAATTAGAGCGAGTGGTTGAATCGTAGTGGTTTCCTGTATTTGGATTTCAACGTGTGTGTAGTAGCGAATGGGAACCGCCTCTCTCTCTCTCTCTCTCTATCTATCTCATTGTTGTATATCTCTATCGTAATTCCCACTGCTTGCATCTCTAAATATCCTTACTAATCATACACCTATCAATTATGTTATTTGTCTGTTCAACTTCTTGCTACCTAATTGTTTAAATGTGTATTTGTTTATGTTGCCTATCGCCAAAAACCTCTCCCTGTCTGTCTATGTATCAAAATAGTTATCTTTCTCTATTTCTATGTTTACAATTGCCTAGGCATGACACTGGACAAATGGTGTGACTTAGTGACAGGATATAATGATCTCACAGATATTATATAAAGATTAAGGCTAAGTTTTTGTGTTTACCCTTCTGTAATAATTATATTTGAAGTGTGTAACGGTCTAACCCTTTCTGCACGATGACGTAATTCTCGTCATATTCCGTTCACTATTAGACGATTTTCTTCAACTTGTATCTTACTTCTAGGACTCAAAAATGGTACATACTATCTCAATTAACCATCTAAATGACATATGTCTAATGTTAGCCATAATAAAAGGTAAAACAAAAGTGTCATCGTGCTGAAGGATTTAAGATAATATGTTCTCATCAATATATTACATTAGATTGTTATGGTGGGTGAATTAAGCCAAGCTCTCTGCAGCGTCTGATCCGGGTTCATATCTTGACAACAGTGTGTATATACTAATTTGTTATGTATGTGTCTAGACTCATTGTTTGTGTGTGTATGTGTGTGTGTGTGTGTGTGTGTGTGTGTGTGTGGATCTGTAGGTGTGTGTTTGTGACTGCATGTGTGTGTGTGTGTGACTGTATGTGTTTTTAGGTGTGTGTGTGTGTGTGTGTGTATGGTGTGTTGTGTGAGTGTGAGTTAGAGAGAGCGAGAGAGAATGGGAGAGAAACACCGTGTACGAGTATGTCTGTATGAGTGTGTATTCGTATATGTGTGTGTGTGTGTGTGTGTATATGGTGTGTTGTGTGAGTGTGAGTTAGAGAGAGCGAGAGAGAATGGGAGAGAAACACCGTGTACGAGTATGTCTGTATGAGTGTGTATTCGTATATGTGTTTGTGTGTGTGTGTATATGGTGTGTTGTGTGAGTGTGAGTTAGAGAGAGCGAGAGAGAATGGGAGAGAAACACCGTGTACGAGTATGTCTGTATGAGTGTGTATTCGTATATGTGTTTGTGTGTGTGTATGTGTATGGTGTGTTGTGTGAGTGTGAGTTAGAGAGAGCGAGAGAGAATGGGAGAGAAACACCGTGTACGAGTATGTCTGTATGAGTGTGTATTCGTATATGTGTTTGTGTGTGTGTATGTGTATGCAGGCTTGTGTGTTTGTGTAAGAGAGAGAGAGAGAGAGAGAGAGAGAGAGAGAGAGAGAGAGAGAGAGCAAAACATGGCCCCAGACACCATGTAGAGTATTGTATAACTCACTGGTACACGACCTGGGTACCGTGAATGAGTTTTGTTTTGTTTTACTCTCTCTCTCTCTCTCTCTCTCTCTCTCTCTCTCTCTCTCTCTCTCTCTCTCTCTCTCTCTCTCGATTGCTCTCGCTCTCACTCTCGCGCTCTCTCTCTCTCGCACACACACACACAAATTGGATAGAAAGTTGGCTAACAGGTAGACAACAACGAGTAGTAATCAATGGTGTTTCTTCTGAGTGGATTCCAGTCACTTCTCGAGTATCGCAGGGATCTGTCATTGGCCCACTTCTATTTATTAGATATATCAATGACATCGATATCAATATGTTGAGTGTGATCTCCAAGTTTGCAGATAATATTAAGCTTGGAATGAATTAAGGACCCAAAGGCGTTGAGCAGCTCAGGATTAACCTCAACAGATTGGGTAAATGGTCAGAGACATGGTAGATGCCTCTAAACTTGGAAAAGTGCAAAGTAATGCATATCAGCCAAGCAAACCCCAAGTCAGGTTATTCGCTATTTGGAATGTATCTAGAAGTGACTGAATTGGAAAAGGATTTGAGTGTTCTGATTAGCAGTGACCTAAGGTTTTCCAAGCAGTGCATTGAAGTAGAGAAGAAAGGTCAGAAACTATTGGGGTATATTAAAAGGCAATTTAAGTATAACAATACGGAAATAGTCCTCACACATTACAACGGTCTGATACAGCTTCTCTCGGAGTATGCTGTTCAATTCTGATCTCCAGCACTCAGGAAGGGTATAGAGCGACTGGAAAGAGTACAAGCTAGTGTTACGCTGGCCAGCTTGCCAGAATGTACTCGTACTCGCTAGCGCTCGCCAGGGCAGTGAAATGGGCTATAATAATCGTAGAACGATGTTCTTTCTTTCTTAGTGTTCATGTTGTCACAGACAGATCAGTGTTTGCCTTTATTCTTGTCTGTGACACTTGGAAGTATTTTATATCATTGATAGAGTTATAAGATATGTAGAGTGTTAGTTGCAAGGAGAGAGAGAGGGTAGAGCGAGGTGGTAGTGTGTGTGTGTGTATGTACGTGTGCATTCCTCGCTCGGTACCCGCCCCCTATTGGACGGCGGGCCTGGCATGTCATATGACGCCTGCTTTTCATGTGACGTAGTGGCCTGTGATTGGTGGCCGCTATCCTAGCCCGGTGGTGGGGGGCTCCTTCCTTCTTCCTCTCCTTAGAGCATGGTATGGTGCGTTTGGTCCTAGACGTCCCTTGCATTCTGTCCCCAATCTAACCCTCTTTACTGCTGTTCCTCTCTCTGCACTCCTTCTTTCCAATACTTCTTATCTTTATTCAATTATCCATCCCTTCTGGTTCTAGCATACGGCTTCCATAGTCGGCCAGTCGTATAATCAGCGCCTGTTCTCACATATATGTTTTGCACTAGCTTTAGGGATTATTAGAGTCATAGTCACATGGATTCATATTATTGGGTGCTTCTAATTATTGGGTTGTTCTTTATTACTATTTAATACTAGACAGTGGAGGGTATCTTTGGTCGTTGTCTGAGTTATGTATATGGCAAGTCAGAGCCTGTACGACTTCGACGGAGCTAGGTAGCCTGCAACCCTTGTGCATATTTTCCTTTGCGAGCTTAGCAGTATACAAGCGAAGGGCTTTTGCCTACTCTTGCTTGTATGCTTGCTACCTCATTTTTGTTGACCTTTGAGGAGCGCCAGGGTAGGTCCATATACTTGAGATCTGGACTTACCAAGAGAGCCTCCTAGTCACTTAACGTAAGATAAGGGAAATCTGTTCAGGGGAGACAGTAGGCTACGAGCATGCTTGAGCTCTGCCTAGGCTCCCTGTACCTTTTATGCCGCTGCTAGACTTTATTAGTAAGAAAGACAGCATTGTGTTTATTAACTTTAACTGCGTATGCTTTAGCAATTATTCACGTATTGTTTTAGCCTAGGTTGATGCATGGTGCACAACCCAGTTTGGCTGTTACTTTGGCTAAGGAAGTACTGTTTTGAGTTACTGTTATTAGTGCTGTCACAGAGTTGTTGCACTCCCTTGTTTTATATATATGTATCCTACTTGTTGGTGTATTTAAGATACACTCTTTGGTGTCCTGCCCCTGCATTATTTCTGTTCTATATTTGACGAGCATCTTAGAGTATCAGACGTTTTCAGAAGATTCCATATCTGTTTGCTGTAGGACTAGACTTCAAGTGTTTTCATAGAGCATTGAAGAGTTTAGTGTTGAATTCAGACTCAAACTAAAGATAACGTAAGCATATAACCTTTTATTAAATCTTGTCATAGTTTATTTAAGCATTGTTATTACTTGAGAGCTTTTTATTAACGTAATTACTCTTGTTGTGAGTAGGCTTTGCCGTCACCGGAAAGCCTTTGTACACTTAACCCAGTTAATTGATACCCCGTTATCCAATAGATTAACTCTGGAGGGTGCAAGTGTTTTGTTCACCGGCTTAATAGTTCGAGGGTTTGGAATTAGCGTACCGTACCGTTGTTGCAGATATAGCCTATCTTCTAGTCCAATATTAAGTGCCCTTGTTTATTTCGTTGTGCCGGTCGTAACACTAGGGCTACACAAAGCTTATTCCATCGATTATAAGGCTGAGCTATGAGGATCGGTTGAGAGATCTTGATCTCTCTCCATTGGAGACTCGCAGACTAAGAGGTCAGCTCACTGAAGTTTTTAAAATACTTAATTGGCTTGACAATGGGGATTATAAAAAAATGTATAGCCTCAAATGAATACAACACACAACCATGGCTGGAAATTATAATTGAATAGATTCAGCACTAGTATTTGTGGACAGTTTCTCACATACACTATATGTTCCACCTGGAACAAACTTCCCTCATAAGTTGTAAACAGTACTTCAGTGGAGCAGTTCAAGCAGAGAGTAGATAGTATTTTGCTAACTCGGTAATCAGTATAGTGCACTAATCAGTCTATCTCCTTCCACTTCGATTATCTCCCCGTAATGTACCGCAAGGTCTCTGAGATACTAACAATTCCTTGTAACTTTGTTTTTTGTTCTCTCTCTCTCTCTCTCTCTCTCTCTCTCTCTCTCTCTCTCTCTCTCTCTCTCTCTCTCTCTCTCTCTCTCTCTAATAACATAAGACTATATTATATTATTTTGCATTACTACCTGTTCGCTATTTATATCCGCCCGCGGCCATTCAATTTATACTCCAAATATTAGTTAAATAATATTATATTTACATACCTTTTCAATATTTGCAAACGTGTTATACCTAAAAAATACTTCCAAACCAATCTCCAAGCAACTTAGAGAAACATCTGCATTATCAAAGCAGCATTTCTCTTGTACGAAATTAATATATGTCTTCCCCAATCTCTTCATGTGGAGTAGATAACATTGATGTCGGAAAGTACTCATATGCACTCCTCAGTAACATCTAAAAGGCCTCTAATAAAGATCTATTTCGTCTCTAAATCGTCTGCAAATTAAAAGCTAATCTATTTATCTAAACTATAAATGGTTCCTTTGGTCTTCCAGTTATTAGTGTTATCATACAGAACACCTAGGCTAAGGAAACTCCAGCATAAACGCCAAATTAAAAGCCTCATATGCAGTTCTAAATCTATTATAAAACGTTTCTAGATGAATATATCAATATCTCACTTGCTCCAAGGATAGTACCCTTGCTGTCATTGCTGTTATTATAGAAAACACTTAGGCTATGAGACAAATATTAACTTACAGTAAACAACTATAAACAACTAGAATACTTAGTCTCAAACAATGTCTTAAGAGGGGAAGGCTTCATTAATGGTCGATATATTTATGTATTCATTATTTTATTAGTTTCCTCCCTAGACCTCCATCAAGCTTAAAGGTGAACTACAGGAATGACAGAAACAACGAAGTTTACTACAGGGTCATAATTTGGCATGAATATACTGTTATATGTATATGAGCAATATTCTTAGTTCTGGGTTTCCTTCTGGTAGCCACTAGTAATATTATACTTATAATAACGGTAGCGGTTATCGCTTGCCACCACCACATTATATTTTGATGGAGGTGATGGTTGCTTTGGTTGTCGTGGAGAGTGAGGAGGGTGGTATAATGCTATCCTTCAATGATTAATCAAAGGAAAGACCACCGCTGTACACCATCTTAGTTGTGGGTTTCCTTCTGGTAGCCACTAGTAATATTATACTTATAATAACGGTAGCGGTTATCGCTTGCCACCACCACATTATATTTAATGACCTAATGGGAAGTCATAATAACTCAAGAAGCAATCAGCCTTGTATTTATTATGTAAGCAGGTGTAGAGTCAGCAGCAATCAGCAGTAACAGAGCAGGAACAATAATAGTTATATCTTGAGCTATACAGGAACAATTGGTGATTCTTCAATAGACGTAAGGGTGAATGGTAAAGTGGTAGATGATAATGCCCCAAGCGTATGCGGTACACCTCTCATTGAGTGTGGTGTGTCTGGGAGAGTGTCGGAGAGTCGTGTTCTCCTGTGTGTGTACGGGGAGTGTCTCTGCGGGAGTGTGTGTGTTTTCCAGTGTGTGGAAAGACCGTGCCCTATTCCCAGAAGGTGTGTACTTCCATCGGCGTTTCAGCACGAGTGTGAGTAATGCATAATGTGCATTTTACAAGTGTGAATAATGCATGACATTCATTTTACAAGTGTGAATAATACAGGACATGCATTCTAAGGCAGTGGCGTGATGTGAGGAAACGAGTCAGCATACAGATAAGTCAGCATTGAACTTTCGTTCACCAGCCACCACTACCCTCTAGTAGCAGAAGTATAGTCATGATCAATAGTTACGACACCTATATGAACTAGGATATTTCTGTATATAAAGTAGATGAGGAAATTAGAATCATCATACAAATGTATTGTATGACACGCCCCCTCTAAAAAATGTTGCTCCCACTGCAAAATAACAGTAACAACGGAGCCTTAAAAATTAAAGAATAAATATTGAAATTATGCTAAGGTGAAGTGATTAAATTTTGTTATATTTCTAAGTAAAAAGAAAATTAGATGTAATGAAAATTGTACATACACACACACACACATATATATATAGTATTAGTTATTATAATTATATATATATATATATATATATATATATATATATATATATATATAATTGTAAAATTAAAAGAAGTTTTCCATTAAAACAAATCAAAATAATAAACATGTACAATGTACATAGTCCTATATGATAATACAACACTACTCATTGAAACGTAGAAGTTCTAATTAAATAAAGTCTGTTCTTCTGATTAGTAACTTCTCACATTAACCATTATTGTTCATAGTATGTATTTTTTAAAAACAAATTTTAAATTTTCAACTAAGTGTATTTTCAAGGTAGTATATTGTCTAAAATACTTTATTTTCAAATTTATAGTTTTTTTTCTTCTAATAATTCGGTGCCAAAATATGTTGTTTTCTAAACATAGACTGTATTTTCTAAGTCTAATAGTAAAACTTTTTTTTCTCAGTGCATGTGGGTAAAATGAAAATTTAAACTAAACTAGTTCTCTTTTTCTACATTTATCATGTTAGTGTGCCTTCACGAGATTTTCTAGTTGACTAATACGTGATGCCAGACGAGTGTTTGAACAAATAGAAACATCAGGTTCAGTAATAAGAATTACTTTACTGCAAAACGTGTCGGATCTCTCTTCCGCAGCAAATACCGACAGTACTCCAAATCGCATTGGCTGAAGTTGAAAATACGGGGTTAAGAGATACGGCGTGTATGCCATACATTGTGTTTTCGTCCTACAAACATTAGTTGGGGGATTAAGATGCTAAGATTGACTTCTATCGAGCGCGTCTGCCAGATAAAAAATGTATCAATAAACAATTTAATGAATGGGAATGGGAATGGGAGTAAATCAATTATTTCACAAAACAAATTGTATGCCTAACTCATGTAGGCCTTGGGAAATGTGTAAAACTTTGATTTTTCTAGTGTCTGAGAAAAACAAAACGAGTGAGTACGAGTGATTTTAAACGAGTTAGTGAAAACGAGTGATTTAAAACAGTGAGTTAAAACAGTGAGTTAAAACAGTGAGTTAAAACAGTGAGTTAAAACAGTGAGTTAAAACAGTGAGTTAAAACAGTGAGTTAAAACGATCACATAAATTATTTGTATATACAGTCATGATTTTAGAATTACGCTCAAATAAAATATCCTACTCAATAAGAATATTACTAAATGAAGACTACAATCCTAATGTTTGCACTTACTGTGACGGTGGTGGCGAAACACGTCGAATTCCGTGATTAGGTACATTCTAGTGGATGCCCGGGGTTGTGCGACGCGTGTGTACGGCACTGTACTGGAGGGAGAGTGCAAGGTACGAGTGATGAGGAAGTGCGGGGAGGTGTATATCGGAGGTACGAGTGAAATGCCAGCCGACAGGGGTGCGACCGCCGCTCTAGTTAACACTTGCGCGAATTATTAACGCTCACAAGAAAAGGAGGTAATTTTTCTATAGCTTTTTGTAATAGTTTCATTTTCAACTTCAACACCATTCGTATAAGAACGGCGTATTTTCTTTTTCTCATGGGAAAAATACCTTTAACAAAACACTGAACACACAACATTACTCTACAAACGAACTTAAATGCAAAGATAACGAAAGGTGTTACGATTAAAGGGAGTGGAAACTGCACATTAGTATGGGAGGGAATCATTTACCGTGGGTGTGGGAGAGCGATTACAATTAGTAGCGACACAGTGGAGTAGGAGAGAGAGACTGCTTGTGTATTGCAGTGAGGGGAGGTGAGGCGGAAAGGAAGTGTTATTTGCTTTGACTTAGCATATGGCTGTGGCGATTGTGGGGAGAGTTTTAGCCACCTGAATGGACATTGAAGGATCTGGCTTTACTGTGAGTAATTGTGAACTGAATTTGATTAGCAGTGAATTTAGTGTTCGACCTCTATCGAATTTCGAGTGAAACATGTTCATGTTTCCTCTATCATCTGGGATTTGCCTCGCAGAGGAGTGGGTGGGAAAAAAATCAGGCATGGGATTGGTTAGGTGTGGTGAGTCAGGCATGGGTGTGGATTCAGGCATGGGTGTGGATTCAGGCATGGGTGTGGTTGGAAGGGAAAATCATTCAATTCCATAACGTCTGAGTGAACATCATTGACGGTAGGATTTTCTTCATCATGAGACAAAGGAGAGAGTGAAAACCTTTTTTTCAGATGATTCATGAATTAAACAAAATGAAAGACAAAAATTGGCAACTCGCAAATTAGCACATCGTGTATTAGTGAAGTTCGTTTGGCACAACAATTTAACACACATCTTTATAAGAAATGCACTTTACACACAAATAAATGAATGGCACTTATAATTTCTCTTGTAAGATCTCGAACAAAAGGAGTTTGCAAATGAGTGGTAGGATTATTACGGAAAAAAGGTCTCCTTTCTTTAAAGTTTGGAAAGAAATGGACAGAAAGTTTAGGAGAAAAAAAAATCGTTGATTTTCTCACCCGTTGAAATGCTCCTATAAAAGGGAGTAGACTGGGGGGTGTTGTTGTCGCAGGACGATTAAACACCCGGCGTGTTACGTCTAGAGGTGATAAGGTGGGTTGCTGGAGAGCTGGGTGTGTGGATACGGGCTGGATGCAGGTGTGGGTTGAGGGCGCGTTGCCGGCGGGTTGCAGAAGACGGGCGTTGCGGGCGGGTTGCAGCGTCTGGGCGGGCTGCGGGCGGGTTGGGTTGGTGTAGGTCGTTCGCGTCTGTCTGTCACACAGCTGCTTGGTTGATTGGAGATTCGCGTTGTGGTATTTTGATGGAGGTGATGGTTGCTTTGGTTGTCGTGGAGAGTGAGGAGGGTGGTATAATGCTATCCTTCAATGATTAATCAAAGGAAAGACCACCGCTGTACACCATCTTAGTTGTGGGTTTCCTTCTGGTAGCCACTAGTAATATTATACTTATAATAACGGTAGCGGTTATCGCTTGCCACCACCACATTATATTTAATGACCTAATGGGAAGTCATAATAACACAAGAAGCAATCAGCCTTGTATTTATTAAGTAAGCAGGTGTAGAGTCAGCAGCAATCAGCAGTAACAGAGCAGGAACAATAATAGTTATATCTTGAGCTATACAGGAACAATTGGTGATTCTTCAATAGACGTAAGGGTGAATGGTAAAGTGGTAGATGATAATGCCCCAAGTGTATGCGGTACACCTCTCATTGAGTGTGGTGTGTCTGGGAGAGTGTCGGAGAGTCGTGTTCTCCTGTGTGTGTACGGGGAGTGTCTCTGCGGGAGTGTGTGTGTTTTCCAGTGTGTGGAAAGACCGTGCCCTATTCCCAGAAGGTGTGTACTTCCATCGGCGTTTCAGCACGAGTGTGAATAATGCATAATGTGCATTTTACAAGTGTGAATAATGCATGACATTCATTTTACAAGTGTGAATAATACAGGACATGCATTCTAAGGCAGTGGCGTGATGTGAGGAAACGAGTCAGCATACAGATAAGTCAGCATTGAACTTCCGTTCACCAGCCACCACTACCCTCTAGTAGCAGAAGTATAGTCATGATCAATACTTACGTTACCTATATGAACTAAGATATTTCTGTATATACCAAGCAGATCCCAATGGACATTGTAGTTTGAATAGGTTTCATCCCTGGAATTCACCTTTATAACAAACATCATCAAGATCCCGCTTATAAATAAATCTGTAAATTTGTCGATAGAAAAATGTCCTGGCCGAAGGCCAAATCCTCTCAAATTACAGGCTCGCTATCGCTCACCAGGGAAACAATTACACCTAAATGGCACGAACTATCTTAATATTGATTATACAATGGGGTGAAAGGTCTTAAAATGGTCAAACTAAAGGGGCGAACGTCATATAATCTGAAAACTAATGGGGTTAAACATGAGGGATATGGGAGTCCAGAAAAAAACAACCCTTCCCATTTAAATCATAACATGATTGTCTTGCTCTCACAATCACATAAGGCTTGGATTGGGGAAACACCCAACTTATGAAATGTATCTAAATTTTAATATCTCTAATATTGTTAAGAAAAAAGTATCTCACCTGCCCTTGCTTTCAAAGTCTCTCCTGTTGTCATAGAGGATGCTGGAGTTGAGGAATAATTAGCATATACACCTAACCACTATCTAAAAGGTCTTAATTATGCTTCTATATCACCTCTAAATCAAAACTAAGATCACTTATAATATGGTAAAGGTTTATAATAGGTCTTCCAGTCACTAATTTTATCATAAAGAACACTTGGTTTAGGAATACTTAACATATACACCATAGACACTATCTAGAATGCCTCAAACATGCCTCTAACAATCTCGAAATCAAAATATCGGTCTCATTGCTGTCCTGAAAGTTGTGCCTTATTTTTTCTATAAATATAACACTTGGGTAAAGGAAGCGTTGAACTCTGAAGCCTGTAAAAACAAACACTTAACTGCTACAAAATGGGTTCCCTTTTCGGACGCTGGAATTGCGAAATTACGTTGATATAGAGCCAAACATAAGCTATCTAAATGGCGTCTAAAAAGCTTCTAAATCACATCTAACTAGAAATACAACTAAACTCTTACCTGCTACAAAAGTGGTTCCCTTGCTCTCCCAGTCGCTGTTGTTGTCATAGAGTACGCTGGGGTTGAGGAATCGCAGTTGGTTCCTCCGTAGGTCCAGGGAGAGGTAGGCCACGTCACTCAGCTGGGCAAGGAGACCATCTGGAAGCGACTGGATCGACGTGTCCTGGGTGGCGAAGGAGAAAGATAGTATACATGTGAGAGGTATACATGTGAGAGGTATACATGTGAGAGGTATACATGTGAGAGGTATACATGTGAGTAGTATACACGTGAGAGAGATTAGGGGGAGGTATGTCGTTTTTTCTAGACCCCTTTATTCCTCATGTTTAGCCCCATTAGTTTTGAGATTTTAAGACGTTCGCCCCAATAGTTTGTCGACTTTAAGACCATTTCTCTGTCAATATTAATTAAACCTTTCGTGCCATTTAGGTGTAATTTTTGTCTGTTGAGCGATAGCGACCCTGTCATTTTGGAAGTACAGGGATATTTTTCTATCTAAAAATGCACTAATTTATCTCGAAGGGATGTTTTTTTGTTAAGCATGATGGAGGTTTAGGGAAGAAACTAAACAAATATATATATATATGAATATAATTATATAAGCAAATAAATATGCCCATAGTGTCTAACTATAGTTAGTTTGCATTAAGTTTCCTAAATCCTCAGACCTTATTAACCATCTGATCTCAGCGATTGAGGTGGTTAAAAAGACTACAGTACGGGAAGGGTAGCAAAACAGAGAGAGAGAGAGAGAGAGAGAGGTATTAAGGGTATTTTTAAAATTTTGATGAAGGTGTAGGGATCAAACTATAAACCTCCCCTTAATAAAGGATATCCATTGTCGGTGCTTAAGTTCACTTTATTATGTGCATGTAGTGAGTTCGGAATAAATTAATAATACATATGCCTACATACATATATTCATACATACATACATACATACATACATACATACATACTGTACAAACATACATACACGTAGAATAAAAAGGATTTTTGTTTTGTTTTAGAATAGTATAGACTATAGAGCATTCTCCTACGTAAGACTATAGAGCATTCTCCTACGTAAGACTATAGACTATAGAGCATTCTCCTACGTAAGACTATAGACTATAGAGCATTCTCCTACGTAAGACTATAGACTATAGAGCATTCTCCTACGTAAGACTATAGACTATAGAGCATTCTCCTACGTAAGACTATAGACTATAGAGCATTCTCCTACGTAAGACTATAGAGCATTCTCCTACGTAAGACTATAGAGCATTCTCCTACGTAAGACTATAGACTATAGAGCATTCTCCTACGTAAGACTATAGACTATAGAGCATTCTCCTACGTAAGACTATAGACTATAGAGCATTCTCCTACGTAAGACTATAGAGCATTCTCCTACGTAAGACTATAGACTATAGAGCATTCTCCTACGTAAGACTATAGACTATAGAGCATTCTCCTACGTAAGACTATAGACTATAGAGCATTCTCCTACGTAAGACTATAGACTATAGAGCATTCTCCTACGTAAGACTATAGAGCATTCTCCTACGTAAGACTATAACTATAGAGCATTCTCCTACGTAAGACTATAGACTATAGAGCATTCTCCTACGTAAGACTATAGAGCATTCTCTACGTAAACTATAGACTATAGAGCATTCTCCTACGTAAGACTATAGACTATAGAGCATTCTCCTACGTAAGACTATAGAGCATTCTCCTACGTAAGACTATAGACTATAGAGCATTCTCCTACGTAAGACTATAGACTATAGAGCATTCTCCTACGTAAGACTATAGACTATAGAGCATTCTCCTACGTAAGACTATAGACTATAGAGCATTCTCCTACGTAAGACTATAGACTATAGAGCATTCTCCTACGTAAGACTATAGACTATAGAGCATTCTCCTACGTAAGACTATAGACTATAGAGCATTCTCCTACGTAAGACTATAGACTATAGAGCATTCTCCTACGTAAGACTATAGACTATAGAGCATTCTCCTACGTAAGACTATAGACTATAGAGCATTCTCCTACGTAAGACTATAGACTATAGAGCATTCTCCTACGTAAGACTATAGACTATAGAGCATTCTCCTACGTAAGACTATAGACTATAGAGCATTCTCCTACGTAAGACTATAGACTATAGAGCATTCTCCTACGTAAGACTATAGAGCATTCTCCTACGTAAGACTATAGACTATAGAGCATTCTCCTACGTAAGACTATAGACTATAGAGCATTCTCCTACGTAAGACTATAGACTATAGAGCATTCTCCTACGTAAGCTTAAAGGCTGGCTATCGCTCGTCCTGAACGAAAATTGACATCTGAATGGGGTGAAACATCTTGCCAAACTGATGGAACAATCCATCATAAAATCACCAAACAAAAGTGGGAAGAAACATTGTGGGTTCTAAAAAGACTACCCCACAGGTTAGAAAAGGTTACACTATACTGGCTTCATTATAATTAAACCAGAAATATCAGCCACTAACCTCTTGTAACCACAATTAGGGGAGAGTTAAATAGTAAATAGGTGTGGTAACTCACAGCCCATTGACTCCAGCCCTCCCCCCCCCCCCCTTTTTTGTTGTTGTTGTTGTTTTTTGTTTTGTTTTTTAGCTACAAGAGGTTTAGAGGGAGTGTATTATTATTTGTTAATGTAAGTATTTACTTATATATTGTTATGTCTGCTCCG
Organism: Paralithodes platypus; assembly: GCA_032716605.1. Classification (NCBI taxonomy): domain Eukaryota; kingdom Metazoa; phylum Arthropoda; class Malacostraca; order Decapoda; family Lithodidae; genus Paralithodes; species Paralithodes platypus. The sequence goes on along the minus strand of CM064543.1, from coordinate 23,908,082 downwards.
TAGACCTCGACCAAGCGAAATAGCTCCAAGACCCCCACTCGAAATTAGATTTGTAAATGTTTTCGGTAGAATAATCTCCCGGCCGGTTCCTCGTAAATAATCGGTTTGCTATCGCTCACCAGGAACATATCGACATCTAATTGGCACGTGAGGTCGTAAAATTGACCATTTCATTGGGGAAAAAGTCTTAAAATTGCCAAACTAATTAGGCAAACGTCTTAAAATTTCAAAATCAATGGGGCTAAACATACGGGAGAAGGGGTCTTGAAAAAAAACACCCTCTTAATGGTCAAGATTTTGGCCTAAATATAATGAATATACGATAGGTTATAACACGTTAAATGAACCAGCCGCGGGACTCGCTTGAAGGGGATTTGTTTTATTTCCTTCTCCCTCATGTTTAGCCTTAATGGTTATGAGCTTTGAAGACGCCTGCCCCTTTAATTTGGCGATGTTAAGACCTATTGCACCATTTCTTTGTCAATATAAAGACTTTTCGTGCCATTTAGGTGTCGATTTTTTCCCTGTCGAGCGATAGCCGGCCTGTAATTTAGTAGGAATCGGCCTTCGACCGGAGCATTATTCTGCCGAAGACTGTATGCATTTACCTCGAAGGGGGGTCTCTGTGTTTTTGTTTTGTTTCAAGGTTTCATCGAAGTTTAGAGAATTAATTATATATATATATATATATATATATATATATATATATATATATATATATATATATATACTGTATTTATATATATATATACGTATATATATATATATATATATATATATATATATATATATATATATATATATATATATATATATATATACACTGTATTTATATATATATATATATATATATATATATATACCGGTATGTATATATATACTGTATATATATATATATATATACAGTATATACATTATACTGTATATGTGTATATATATACCGGTATATATATTTATATTAAATATTTTTGTGACATGACCAAGCCAGGGCTCGAACCCAGGCTAATAGTACAGCACTCCAAAACCTTAACCACTAGGCCACCGAGGAGCTTAAAAGTAATGGCTTCATTTGGAATCATTTCCATCCGCCACCACCCACTCTGACTCGTGATCACGTAGCTTGATGCCACACATTCATAAACCTGACACACAAACACTAGCAACTAAGTACTAGAGTAGGATACTTGTCATCTGGGGCACACTTAAGGCATCTCTGAATAAACAAGTAGAACCTAAAATAAGGGAAACAAATGTAACCCCACCTTAAGACAGTGTCACACGAGTGCCTCTTCCCTCAATTTTCGATAAGTAAGTTTGGTATGTTTGCATTTGAATCTACAACTAAACTTACTTTGTATGATTTTAAGATACGAAAATGTTATATAACTTTAATTCAGATGTTGACAGACCATAATTGCCCTACAAAATTGACGTGTGACACCACCTCTTAATGGCCTCAAAGCAACGCATATTCTAGCAATTTTGTGTACGTAATTTGTTAGCCATATGTTTCATCTTTTTATCAGTTATATTGAAAAGTGTTTTTTGTTTTACCTGACAAAAAAATATCCCTTAGCAGCTATTGTCTCGATATGTAATGGAATTCAATGAAACAAATATGTCTCTGTATCATATTAATGCTAAGTGTTCATAATTAACTCTTTGAAGGTTGTGACGCATTTTGACAGTTTATTCTGGTTAGCATTAGGCGATTTTCTACAGTTTAAGAAGGATCTGTGGGAATTGTATGGGTAAAGACTACCTAAATTAACCCTCTGATTTCAGTAGATCCTTCCTAATCTGAATGAAACCGTCTAATAATAGCTGGGTAACAAAAAAGATATGCATATTGGATCTTGAAAGAGTTAACAACATATCTCGCTATAAAATGTACACTCACGCGTACTAAAAGTTGCTCAGGGGTTGGTCCTTCCTTCCCCTTCTCCACCCTGAGCAGGTGGAATGGGGGAGTCTGGTCCAAGTCTACCCCCACGTTCCTCCCCCAAACTATTCCCAACTCCCCCACCTTCCTTCTCTAGCTAGCAGTTAGTAATTAGCGACGATTTTTCTCTTGTATTACAAATTAATGTTAATCAATCATTGCACATGCTTACAATGGTCAACATTTAAAATATATCAATTATGTACGATTAATTACGACAGGTTGGGTAAGAGGTATCCTCACTAGGATTCGAACCCACTCACTCCAGGTATATTTGGGAGAGTTGGGAACCGTAACCACTCATGGCCGAGTGGTTACGGTGCCCAACTCTCCCAAATATACCTGGAGTGAGTGGGTTCGAATTTAAAATATATTAGGAATGTATTAATACAATATACTGTATAATTGCATTCTCAAAATGAGTTTCTATACACAACGTGGGTTAGAAGAATCTCGGTTGTAGTGGTCTTGTCTCTCTCTCTCTCTCTCTCTCTCTCTCTCTCTCTCTCTCTCTCTCTCTCTCTCTCTCTCTCTCTCTCTTAACACGCATACTATGAGGTCAGTTCATGCAAGTTTTTAAAATATGTAATGGGTTTGATAATGTGTATCATAGCAAAAAAATTAGCCTCAATATGAACAAAATACGCAACCATGGCTGGCAGTTAAAATTGAAATGGTTCAGCACTAGTATTTGTGGAAACTTTTCCCATTTATGATCTGTTCTACCTGGAACAAACTTTCCTTAGTAATTGTAAACATTTCCTCAGTTGAGCAATTTAAGAAGACAGTAGATAGTATTTTGCACACTCTGTAAGGAGTGTAGTGCACTGATTTTTGTTTATCTCCTTCCACTTCGAATATTTCCCTGTAATGGACCGCAAGGTCTTTGAGATACTAAACATTCCTTGTAACTCATTGTAACTATCATAGCACACACTTTGTACAACCAAGATTTAACGGGTCTGAATGTGGTATATTTCCCTTCATTAGTGTGTGTGATGAATGTTGCCTGCATTCGCTACACATAAAGTAGAGTTGATGGTAAAACTGTCTATTTATCCTATTCATTATTTAGTGGTTTGTAAAGGTGAGAGGCTGGGATCACAGATAGAGACAGAGAAGGGGGAAATGAGAAGGCGATCCCTGCTACTCAGGGGCACTATGTAGAGGTGAGAGGCTGGGATCACAGATAGAGACAGAGAAGGGGGAAATGAGAAGGCGATCCCTGCTACTCAGGGGCACTATGTAGAGGTGAGAGGCTGGGATCACAGATAGAGACAGAGAAGGCGATCCCTGCTACTCAGGGGAACTATGTAGAGGTGAGAGGCTGGGATCATAGATAGAGACAGAGAAGGGGGAAATGAGAAGGCGATCCCTGCTACTCAGGGGCACTATGTAGAGGTGAGAGGCTGGGATCACAGATAGAGACAGAGAAGGGGGAAATGAGAAGGCGATCCCTGCTACTCAGGGGAACTATGTAGAGGTGAGAGGCTGGGATCATAGATAGAGACAGAGAAGGGGGAAATGAGAAGGCGATCCCTGCTACTCAGGGGAACTATGTAGAGGTGAGAGGCTGGGATCACAGATAGAGACAGAGAAGGGGGAAATGAGAAGGCGATCCCTGCTACTCAGGGGCACTATGTAGAGGTGAGAGGCTGGGATCACAGATAGAGACAGAGAAGGGGGAAATGAGAAGGCGATCCCTGCTACTCAGGGGCACTATACTCAAACCTTACTAAAAGTTAACACCGACTTTGATAGTAATTTGTATCGAGTTCTACATTTAATTGATTAAAGACAAAAAGTGCATAGGCCACATAGAATGAAATGCAGACCGTTTATAGTATGTATGGTAGTGAATAAATGGGAGAAACAGATTGAAATGATAGACGAAACAATCAATAATAGTCGCAACACTATTCAAGCCAATATTTGCCTTTAGTCCTTTCCTTTAATGATATAAAAGCCCGACTGTGTGAGTGATATGAGAACCTAGGAGTAGATCGTAGAGGGCAGAGGGCACGTTGATGTGTATTGCAATAATGGTGAACATAATATCCTGAATACTGTATGATTTAATTACGGTATTATTATATTAAAATCACATTACCGGTAAGTCTTGATCGTAGAAAATAGTGCAATGAGAGAGAGAGAGAGAGCAAGAGGGGACCACTACAGCCGAAATTCCTCTAACCCACGTTGTGTATAGACACTCATTTTGAGAATGCAATTATACAGTATATTGTATTAATACATTCCTAATATATTTTAAATGTTGACCATTGTAAGCATGTGCAATGATGGTTTAACAATAATTTGTAATACATGAGAAAAATCGTCGCTAATTACTAACTGCCAGCTAGAGAAGGAAGGTGGGGGAGTTGGGAATAGTTTGGGGGAGGAAGGTAGGGGTAGACTTGGACCAGACTCCCCCCTTCCACCTGCCCAGGGTGGAGTAGGGGAAGGAAGGACCAACCCCTGAGCAACTTTTAGTACGTGTGAGTGTACGTAATAGCTGACCGTTCAGATGAGGACATGGCAGTTTACCGTCATCTGAAATCAAACTAACTGTAAACTGTACGAAAGCACATTGTTGGTAGGTTAATTGTTATGGAACTTTAATTCGAAAGCGTCCATTCCAAACTCGCCGAAAATTAACGAAAAAAGGTTATTGTTAAAATAGGACTTTAGAGGCAATCAACCCATGAGGATTATTAAGCCAACGTTAAGTCAGGAAGAACGAGACTGGAGTCCCCGAGACCTCCAAGTTTATACCACCAGGTATACTGGGAATATAAACCCAGAGGTTGTCCTGCTCGAGAACCCCAGACGTCTTCCTTAATCGCGGCCAGGACTGGAACCTCTGTACGAGAATTAATCCCAGTGCAAAACGGTATTCGTGTGACTTAGTTTTATATTATTTGACTGTACATATGCGTTAATAATGTGTTAGGGATTTGTTTTCCTTATATACCTTGATAAAGTTAAATTTCTATATGAGTTAATATTGTCTTAGATATTTGTATTTCTTATTTCTCCGGGATCAGATATCAGTCTTTGTTAACTCTTGATATATACCAATTCTCGTCAGTGTAGAATATAAAAGATAATATTTTATGTAACACTGACGAATTGTTGACATTAAGGGGTAAAGGCCGTATTTATTTGCATATTAAGATATATATTTATTGTTTTATTACTTTCCTCTCTAGACCGCAATCAAGACTTTCAAAAAACACCCCATGATACCCCATTCAAAATAGATTTGTACATTTTTCGATGTCCCGGACGGTGGCCGGTTACTATTATAGGCTCGCTCTCGCTCGTCAGGAACAAAACGACACCTACATTTGTTTAAAGATCTTGATATTGGCACAACAATGGGGTGAAAGGTCTTGAAATCGTTAAACTTATGGGCTGAACGTCTCAATTAACATCTGAAAACTAATGGGGCAAACCATTAGGACGAAGGGGAGCCAAACACAACAAACATTCCCCTTAAGGGGACCCTACACCTATCAGACTTAAGGGGACCCTACACCTCTCAGACTTAAGGGGACCCTACACCTCTCAGACTTAAGGGGACCCTACACCTCTCAGACTTAAGGGGACCCTACACCTCTCAGGCTTAAGGGGACCCTACACCTCTCAGACTTAAGGGGACCCTACACCTCTCAGGCTTAAGGGGACCCTACACCTCTCAGGCTTAAGGGGACCCTACACCTCTCAGGCTTAAGGGGACCCTACACCTCTCAGGCTTAAGGGGACCCTACACCTCTCAGGCTTAAGGGGACCCTACACCTCTCAGGCTTAAGGGGACCCTACACCTCTCAGGCTTAAGGGGACCCTACACCTCTCAGGCTTAAGGGGACCCTACACCTCTCAGGCTTAAGGGGACCCTACACCTCTCAGGCTTAAGGGGACCCTACACCTCTCAGGCTTAAGGGGACCCTACACCTCTCATGCTTAAGGGGACCCTACACCTCTCAGGCTTAAGGGGACCCTACACCTCTCAGGCTTAAGGGGACCCTACACCTCCCAGGCTTAAGGGGACCCTACACCTCTCAGGCTTAAGGGGACCCTACACCTCTCAGGCTTATTCCAATCTCTACAAGAGAAGCAGTTCCTGCATTATCCTATCGTAATGTTAATGTAAAAAAGTAAGACTCGTTGAAATGTCATCACTCTACAGTATGTGCACGTGCGTGCGTGCAAGCGCATTTGTCATTTATGCGGAAACAAAATTTGATGGTAATTTATTTTATCGGCATATTTCCCTCAGCTTCTGTATGGGGCAGCTAGATATATTGGCTCTAGCCTTAACCAGGAACACTGCAGCCTGCCAGCCCATTAATTGCGTTAATGCAAAACATTTTAGATTCCGGTTGCAAAGTTCAAGTGGAACGAGTATAGCCTAATAGGGGTAATGTAGGAATGTAGGAAAGGGAACGTTAGAAAGAAGAGAGAGAGAGAGAGAGAGAGAGAGAGAGAGAGAGAGAGAGAGAGAGAGAGAGAGAGAGAGAGAGAGAGAGAGATTATAGAGGGAAAATCTTTAACAGGGATATGCGAGAGTTGTTTGGAAGCATTGGCTGCAGAGACGGATTAAACTGTATGTGTATAGGATGGGGAGGGCAGCCCGAGAACTAATGGATATAGATAGATATATAGATAGATATATATAAATAGATCGATTGATAGGCAGAGAGGTATGCAGAGATTAATCACAAAAATAGCTAGATAGGTGGATGCTTGGTAGGATAGATAGAATGATACATATACAGTATACATACATACTGTATATTGATAGACAGATAGGTAAATTAGATTAATTGATAAAAAACAGACACATACATAATATACATACATACGTACATACATACATAGTAGGATCAAACCGTATATATATATATATACATACATACATACATACATACATAGTAGGATCAAACCGTATATATATATATATATATATATATATATATATATATATATATATATATATATATATATATACATACATACATACACACATACATACATAGTAGCATCAAACCGTATGTATATATATATATATATATATATATATATATATATATATATATATATATATACATACATACATACATACACACATACATACATAGTACCATCAAACCGTATATATATATATATATATATATATATATATATATATATATATATATATAATATATATATATATATATATATATATATATATACATACATACATACATACATACATACACACATATATACAGTATGTACATACAACATACGCAGGGACGGAATGAGATGTATGTGCATAGGATGAGGGGGGACAGGTAAAGAATGACTGGAAATGCAGTACATGGATGGTTAGAGTATAATAGTAATACAGCAGAAGTGTTGTTTCGCATTATGGAAAACACTGCATACCTAGTTCTGCGAATTTATTTTTTCTCTTCGCAATTTAATATTAAAGGCTTTGGAAAAATATTTCAGCAGTTTGTTATGTAACTAAAAAAAAATCTGAAAGTTAGTCAGTACACATTTTGAAAATTGAATATATAGTAAACAAAATAAAGAAATTATGATAACATTGATCTTAAATATTAATAAATATTACATGTAATGTTTCTCTGACCTTTGAAATCGTATGGCAGATGTAGCTGTATATTTTGATGAGCGTTATCCATCAGTTAATGATAACAATTTAAAACAATATATTTTTTTAACTTTCCGTTTGATATTTGACCATAACCTTGGTAATTTAGATATGATAATTCTTACATAAAATATATATACATACTACAACTAACATGACGAGTTTGATGACATTTGTAATAATTGAACTTTGACTCTGACCTTTTATGTTCACCTTTCGCTAGGAATATACTATATATATTTTATGATCATTCTGTTAACAAATCAAGGACACAAGTTTACATTGGTGACATATTATTGGCTAATTTTGGGAACTATAAGAATAGTAGAAATGGACCTTTGACCTTTCTATTGACCTTTATGCTTTCATTGTGAAAAAAATACTATTGTAATTTGCATGTAAAGGCCAACCATCTCAGTGAATGTCATGAAATTTGAATTAATAGTAGAAAAGTGAATAGGTTGACCTCAAACTTTAACATTTGACCTTGATCAATGACCTTGATCTTTTAGTAATATTTTATGTTCGTACTTGCTAACATTTGTTTAGGGAATTTTCGATATTTATGCAAAGTTTGGCAAAAATCTATCCGTTAGTGTTGAAGAAATCCTAATATATCTGATCTTGACCTTTTTCCTTGACCTTTGAGCTTGCTATTTAAGAATGTATATATATATATCGCATTTCTTCAATAAAATATATATATATAAACAACATCTAGGAGAGCAATATTGGTAAAATTAAAATAAATTTTAACACCATTTTCAATAACTGAAATTTGACCTTGACCTGTGATCTTGAGCGTTATACAAGGAAAATATTGTTTTGTTTTATTGCATGATCATTTCATCGATAAAACAATCATGTATGTACATTTTGATGAAAAATTATTTATTAGTTTAGGAGAAATTGTGAATATATAAATAATTGACCTTTGACCTTTATCCTTACCTTTGAGGCATATCTCTGATAATTTGATAATATAATTATATACCAAGACCAACCACTTCAGCGAAATTTGTAAAATTTGAATAAACCATAAATAAGTTAATATATTGACTTCAACGTTTGACCTTGATTTATGACTGACCTTTTAGTAATATTTGATTTGTACTTGCTGACCTTTGTATAGGTATTATAGATATATCTGAAACATTTGACGAACATCTATAAATTAGTTTAGAGAATATACTAATACATCTGATTTTGACCTTTGACCTATGACTTTAACCTTCAGAATATTTAGCTGAAAGTTTGTCAGTGTGTTTGTCATACTATGTAGCATCTAGCATTGTTATAATGGTGAACAGTGAATGACTAGTGATAAGTTGAAATTTTGATCTTTATCTTTGACCTTTATGATTGACCTTAACTTATCAGTATAATCAATTTCAATTGTCTACTGACATTCTCACGGACCTTCTAAATGTATATACAACCAATTCGTAAGCATATATAAATAACCCTAGGAGTTGATATTGGATGGACAGATAGACAGGCAAACAGACAGACAGAACGAGAGACAAGCTGATTAACCTTGGTCAGGTATGCGGGGGACTGATACCATACTGCTCATGCAAAATTGACAATAGTAATAATACAAATAACAATATTAATAATATATATTATTATATATATATATATATATATATATATATATATATATATACCGGTATATATATATATATTATATATATATATATTATATATATATATTATATATATATATATATATATATATATATAGAGAGAGAGAGAGAGAGAGAGAGAGAGAGAGAGAGAGAGAGAAAGGGAGAGAGAGATTTAAAGACACGAGAGATTTGGGCTTAATTGAGAAGGGCAACATTTGAAAGTGAAATATTTGAAAGAGATGGCAGATTGGATGGGATGCCTAGTTAGAGAGATTAGGGCTAGTGTGTGTGCTGGGTAAAATAAATAGATGGATAGATAGTTGAATAGATAGCTGGATAGACATATAGAAGAGTAGGTAGGTAGATTGATTATTTGATTGAGGGTTGAGATAATATTATGTAAGAATAATTGAAATTATTTAAAAGTTTGTGTGTGTCAGATATATATATATATATATATATAGATATATATATATATATATATATATATATATATATATATATATATATATAATAAACTACACCACGGCAGTCTAAAATACACTCAACCCTCTATCCTATTTATGTTAAGGAAAAGGGAAAACCCACTAGGCGAATATATTTCAATTCATACCAAGTCGTAGGATCCATATTTCAGAATACCATACAAGGATTTCTGAGTGTCCCGACGCAACTCGGGCCGAAATTGATTTAATTTAATTCTAACCCACCAAGCATGAGAGTTACAAATATTGAGTATATATCACACATACACGTGAGCCACTAAATGTTTCTAATCTCTCTGTGTATATATATATGTATATATATATATATATATATATTATATATATATATATATATATATATATATATATATATATATATATATATATATATATATATATATATATATACAATGTGTGTGTGTGTGTGTTTATAGTTCTACACCATTAAAAATAATATAATTTATGGGACTGATAACGCAAATGATAACGGTGTATTAAATTGATTTTCTAACGCTGATCACGTTTGTGATGATTGAATAGATAGGCTACAGCTGAAAAATATATATGATATACTGTCAAAGGATTTGTTCACACATGTGTGTGTGAGGTTGTGTGGGACAGGGATCTGCCTTGCTTAGGCCAATCGGCTTTCTGCAGACTCCCATTTTCTTATGTTCTTATGTTCTTATGAATTCAAATAGAGTATGATTTATAAAAACTCTATACAACACCAAGAACAACAACAACAACTACTACTATTACAACAACAACAAAAATTATGTTGATGACAATATTATAGGTAAAATTAAGATGATATGTGAGGACAGGAGAAGAGTGCCTATCAATGGAGTTCACTTATATTTTGATTGATGGAAATTGTTAAAAAAAAGTATATAAACCCGTCATTCCTAGATCAAATTCCAATATTCCAAGCGATTCCCGAATTCCCGTTGATTTTCCAGCCCAAAAGCCTTCTATGGGGACACATGGAACAGCTCTATTACAGTATTTAAGTTAATGGACAACTTTTTCATTAATTTTTTGTTTTTTTCGGTAGCTTTCATCGTCAAATTTGGATGGTGAACAATTGACCACTTGCAAGTTTCGGGCTATAAGGAAGTTGAACTTAGTAAGTTAGTTAAAATAAGACTTCAAAGGCTATCAACCTTTAAAGATTATTAAGCCAGCACACTGTCAGACAAGAATGCTGTCAGGACTGGAGCCCCTCTTCGAGAACTCCAGTCCATTGGAAATTGGGGCTGTATATATCAATATTTAAATAGAACGTCTGATACAATACGGCTGTAGTGCATTTATAAACACAACATCAAATTGAACCTACTTTCTATCCATTAGAAACATACATTATTATTGCATTTCTGTTTTATATCGATGTTTACGGCTCCAACTTCCTTATAGCCTGACACTCGCAAGTATTACATTTCTGGGACCTTTTGCACTTGTATCGGAAACTAGACTAAAGAGGGATGAATTTGCGTGACAAGAGTGTTTTAAAACTTGACCTCATAAACTGCTAGACCAGTGTTGGGGATAAGAGTTAAAGAACAGTCTTTCTTGTGACACCGGCTTTGCAATAATACATTCAGGTATCCTTTACATTGATACAGTTGGGCTCAAAAGGCGTGTTTTGTCTTAATTTAATTTTTTGGGGTTATTTTCGAGTATTAAGAATGCGAAAGTTTTTGACCCATTCAGTACAGGTGACATCCTATTTATATGTTATTTTTACAACTACTAGACCATTGTATTTAGCTTAGGAAGTACATCTAGCTATTAAAAGTCTACAGACTATCTCAATTCATCCTTTTAGCTACCAAATATCCTTCCGAAGCTTCATAAAATCGTCTAAATGTGGTTGAAATTAAATAAAAAGACGTCGACGGTACTAGTAGGGTTAAGACACCAAAACAAAGCATCTGTATTCAAGCTTTTTCAGTTTATTGGGATTTTGTTTGTATTACATCTTGAGTAAAAAGGAACACAAGCAACAACAGCTCATGTGACCCCTCGAGGTTACTTGCCCTCCAAAACACTTCTGTTCCAAGCCTTGCAACAGTATTTCGGAGAGAATGTGGGAAAGATGAGAGAAGGAAGTGCTGCCCTGGAGCTTAGTCCATGGTATGTGAAATGATATTAAGATCTATTAGGTTATTGAACGAACACTACTAAAGTAAATATTTATTCAATTACATAATTGTAGTCAGCGTTGGGCTCAGGGCAAGGTGCTTGTCTAGGCGTTGCAGTCTATGACATTTCAGGGAAGGCCATTCCACAATTTCACGACTCGATTAAAGAAGAAATTCTTGGATTCGTTAGAGTTGAATGATTTACCAATGATTTTGCAGCCATTTCCCCACGTGTAGTTTGATTGGTCAATCGTAAAATATTTACTACAGTTCATTTTGTCGATGCCCTTAATGATCATTAAAACTTGAATAAGGTCACCTCTCAATCTGTGCTTCGTTAATGGATATAAATTTAGTTCTTTAAGACGTTTCTCGTATGGTTTGTTCCGAAGATAGGGTATCATCTTGGTAACTCTACTTTGAACTCGTTCCATGTTGTCTATACCTTTTTTATAGTAAGGGCACCAGAACTGAACTCAGTATTCCAAAAGTGGGCAGACTAATAAATTGTAAAGGGTGAGGATAATGCATTTATATTTATGTTCAAATGATTTACCTATGAAACATATCATTTTGTTTGCCTTCTTAACAACTTCAGCACAATGTTGACTTGGTTTTAAGTTACTGGATATTGTTACTCCTAAATCGGTTTCTCTGTCTACACTCTTTAGCTGGGTGCCATTCATAGAGTAGTCTGCTTTTTATTGCGGTATCCGATATGAAGTACTTAACACTTATCTTCATTGAAACACATTGGCCAGAGTTTAACCCATTTTGAAAGCATATTTAGATTGTTTTGCATATCTTCAACATGTTCATTTGTCAGTACGGTATTTGCGATGTTTGTGTCATCTGCAAACTTTGAGAGAGAGAGAGAGAGAGAGAGAGAGAGAGAGAGAGAGAGAGAGAGAGAGAGGGAGAGGGAGAGATATTTGAAATCGTGATAGGGTTGAGATTAATGGAGCAGGGCCGGTCACATTTGAAAGTGAAACAGTTAAAGGATTTGGTAGATTTGAAAGGTACTGGGGGGATTGGACCGCTTGGCTATAGTTAGAGAGATTAGGGCTATTGTATTACTGTATTAATGTATGACTGTATAGTGTATATTACAGGTGGGATCTTAACTTTGAGCGCTACTGCCTTCACCATTATCCCAATTATCATTTTCATTATTGCCATCATCATCGTCTTCACTATCATTATCATTACCATAATTAACACCATTATCATCATCATTACAGTATTATCATCATCATTATGATTATTACCATAATCATCATTATCATCATTATCATCATCATTATCGTCATCTTCATCATCATTACCACCATATCATCCTCATTATCTTGAATATCATCATCATCTTGATTGTCATCGTCGTCATCAGCTTCGCAATCTTTTTTCACTTTAACCGGTCAGTGATGTAAGCCTGTTCCATTTCACACCGACAAACCCACGGATCTCATCCCTCCAGTTGATTTTCTGTTTACCTTTTCTTTAGCTCCATGAAGGTTTCCAATATACCTCCTTAATTTTGCAACTACTACCATCTTTTATCATCGTTGCAGGGAACTCAAATTAGTCAAACAGAGGCAATATTTCGTTTGATTGACTAATTTGGGTTAGTCACGCAAGTTAGTTTGACATAATGTGTTCAAGATTGATGTGTGAGTTACATATTATCACTGAAAATCTAGCTTTTAAGGAATCACTAATTATCCAAATTTTCTGAAGGACGAATTAAGTTCGAACAGGCCTTAGACAGGTCGCAATTTTCTTCCGAAAAATGCACAGATTTTTCTCTAGAAAGGGTCTTCGAAGTATTGTTTTTAAGGTTGATGGAGGTGGTGGGAGGAAACTACAAAAAATATAATATAAAAAACAAATGTAAAAACAAAATAATAATAATTAAAAACATTATAATAATTAATAGATAGGTATAATTCTCCCCTTAAGGCTATTTTGCACTGGTATTGGTGACTAGACTGAAAAAATACATTATTGTAGATGACAACATATTGATCAAGGTGTTTTTCAGAATCTTCCAGAACAGAATTGTGGAAAAAAATGGGAAAACACCGTCATATGATATTGCCTCTAAAGACCCATTGACACCGTCCACTTCATTGGGTTTTCATTATTGTGAAAATATTATAAAATATACCACGTGTTTACTTTGTGTCGCAAGGGACGACTGAAAGGGAGATAAAGTAAGTTTGGGCCACCGTTCATCCTATTTGGTCCATTTCAGTCTCATTGTAGCTACAGGGAACCAGGGCGCAAAATATATTCTTGTGATTGGAAGCTCTTGCCCTGAAGGGTCGCTTTGAGGTATTTTGGGTGGTTCTATGCTCGCAGGGAAATGGAGACTTATTTATAAGTATCATAACCCCCTATCTCTTATGTATGTGTCTGTCTTCTCTCTCTCTCTCTCTTTCTCTCTCTCTCTCTCTCTCTCTCTCTCTCTCTCTTTCTCTCTCTCTTTGTGGATATTGGATGGATATAGATGAGCAGATAGGTCAGTAGATAAAGATATATTTTTGTGGAAACCTAACTCGTACATATGTGTATGTGTGTCTTTAGTAGCTATATTTGGCATACATTATATCGCTGCTCACCCTAGTAACTCAATATTTTCATCATTGTTGGAGTGGCTGTTTTTATGCAAAATACTATAAGTAATTTTATACATGATGTATATATATATATTGAGAATATATCACAAATACACGTGAGCCACTAAATGTTTCTAGTCTCTCAGTGGGGATCGAACCATCGACCATCAGGACGATAGCCGACGCTTTAATCAATTACACTGTAATTGATTAAAGCGTCGGCTATCGTTCTGATGGTCGATGGTTCGATCCCCACTGAGAGACTAGAAACATATATATATATATATATATATATATATACATATATATATATATATACATATAAATATATATATATATACAGTATATATACTGTATATATATATATATATATAAATATATATATATATATACCCGGTATATATATACCGGTATATATAATATACCTGTATATATATATACGGTATATATATATATATATATATATATATATATATATATATATATATACAGAGGGAGGAGAGGTAGAGGGTGATACATAGGGAGGGAGGAAGTTTACTACATTAACAGACCTACTCACCCACCCCCTCCCCCAATTTAGCACGATATAGTGGTAGATAGCTAGACACAGATAAATACATATAACTATACTTTATTTATGACAAATAGGCCAGATATATTGATCTCTATCCTCCGTTACTAAAGAAGGGCTAGAGTAAATGAGCTGTAAATTTCAACACATATTTCCTTGCTGACTCTTCCCAAATGGTAGACATATTTGTTCGACTACTGTAGTCGTATACTAGTTATAGAGGTTATTAGTGTTAACGATGTTCAATAGAGGCATATGGAAGGAATTTAAGTGTAAAATGGCGGAATTGTAAGAAATTGTTCTGGAAAGAGGTCAAGAAAGCTAGGGAGGGTAGCAAGGGAAATAGTAAGGCTGTGAATGATAAGAACGGGCGAGTGATAACCGAGAAACAAGAGAGAATCAAAAGATGGAAGGAGTAATTCAACGAATTGCTAAATGTAAGGAATGAAGCACCAGCAAACATAGTTGGATGGGGTATGGGAGGGAGAAAAAGAGAAGTAGTGGAGGAGGAGGTGGGAATCAGATGGTCAGAAGTGTGTGAAGCCATGAATAGAGTGAAGATGGGGAAAGCATCAAGAATAGATGGAGTGTGTGGGGAAATGATGAGATATGGTGGTGAGATAGTGATCGAATGGGTATGGAAAATGTGTAAACTAGCAGACTGGAAGACAGGCATAATTGTCCCCCTGTATAAAGGTAAAGAGGAAAGACGAATGTGTGCTAACCACCGGGGTATATGCCTTCTAAGCATAGTAGGGAAGGTGTACAGTAGGTATAGTGATTGAGAGAGTGAGAGCGAGAAGGGAGAAATGGAAAGGTGACGAGCAGGGCGGGTTTAGGAAGGGAAGAGAATGTGTAAATCAGATTTTTGCCCTGAAATGTGTTGTGGAGAAATATCTGGAGAAGGAATATAAGTTGTATGCTGCCTTTATGGACTTGGAGAAGGCCTATGACAGAGTTGATAGAGAAGGTATGTGGAAAGTACTGAGAATATACAAAGTAGATGGCAAGTTGTTGAAAGCAGTGAAGAGCATGACATGTATAAGGGTGCAAAGGCATCAGTACGTGTGGAGAATGAGCAGAGCGAGTTCTTTGATCTGAATGTTGGGTTGAAGCAAGGGTGTGTGATGTCCCCATGGTTGTTCAATATATATATGGATGGAGTTATGAAAGAAATGCAAGGAAGAGCAGTGGATGTTGGTGTACCTCTGATAAGGGAGGGAAACAAGTGGAAGTTGCCTGTACTACTGTTTGCTGTTGATACAGTTCTGATGAGCGATAGTGAATGGGAGTTGCAAGGGCTGGTAAATATGTTTGGAACAGTGTGTGAAAAATGGAATCTGAGGGTAAATGCGGGTAAGAGCAAGGTTATGGTCTTTGAAAGGGGTGCAGCCACAGAGTGTGAGGTGAAGTTGAATGGTCAGGCTATAGAGAATGTCAGCTCATTCAAGTATCTAGGCAGTGTGTTGAGTAAAGATGGGAGTATGGATGAAGAAGTGCAGGAGAGAGTGCAACAGGGAAAGAGGGTTGTAGGAACGCTGAAAACAGTAACAAGAATATGGTGGTCAGCATGGAAGTAAAGAAGTCCTTGCATGACAGTGTGGTAATCCCGACATTGACTTACGGGAGCGAAGCATGGGCGTTGGTGAAGAGACTCAAACCAAGAGTTAGAGGGTTGGAATTTAGTTCCCTGAGAAGTGCGTGCGGAGTTACATGGAGGGATAGACAGACGAATAAGGAGGTACGAGAGAGGTGTGGTGTGGATGTAGATGTGCTGGAAAGTGTTGTGAAGAAGTATATGAGAGAAGGCAGTGCTGAATGGGAGGGACGTCGACTGACTGGGGACAGAGTTGCATGGGGCCGTTTCGTTCGTGGCCACCATTTCGGGGATCACGGCGTCCAGCAATAGATAGATGGAGTGCTATAAAAAGGACCAAAACTCTCCCCGTGCACCGCTACATGGACGGATCTGCTGAACCCCCCAATTAGGAAGGTCTCTCTCTCAGAGTCTTACTGGAATAGGATTGTGCCTCAGGGATTGGGACCAGGGATTGGATCATTAGTATTGCCCGATACTTTTCAGGGATCAGTTAGTTATATGTCGTGTTTTGTTGTGGTTTTGATGTTTGTTTGCACTGTAAAATTTGTTAGGGATTTATGTATTTATTTGTAGATTTTGCTGTGGTTATTAAATTCCAGTATGATGTGATATTATTCTGTTATGTTTCCGTTGTGTACTGTTATTTTACTTGTCATTGTTGCATTTACTAAATAATAATACTATTTATAATAATGATAATATATACAGTATGTAGTGTTTGACGTGGATGTATAGATATGTTTACGGATTGTATTAATTTATTGGTAATTTTTGTTTGCTGATTTGATATTTATTTGCTGTTTATGTAATGGATTTTTTTTATTCATTTGTCGTTTTAGTTTTTGGATTCGAGATTTGATTTGATATTTATTGGCAATTTGAGACTATTTTTTAGTCATCGGCATAATTTTATTGTATATCAGTGTTTTTGTATATACCTGTATATATATATTTATTTATATATATATATATATATATATATATATATATATATATATATATATATATATATATTCTGACATACGGAGCCCTGTATGTTAATTTAAGAGTTAGAATTAGAGTTGAAGGAGTCAAACTACCCAAACGGCGAAGCAGACTAGCGAGCGAACTAGCGAGTGGGAAACCAGCTCGCCCGCATACCAGCAAACAAGCCTTCACACCTGCGTGCGCCATAGGGGACCCTGCAAACTACTTCGATGACCCGACGCTATGACGTATGATCGACGCCAGGAGCTGTGATTGGACCAGGCACCTGTTATGCAACTCGAGGAGCTATGATAGGAGCGCGCACCATCACTCGCCTCCTGATTCGTTCCTACACCATCATTGTTTAGTATATAAGACCCGAGTTGTGGGCATTCAAATCAGTCTCATTTGGAGTTGGGGAAGGTGAACTTGCAGCTGGAGGAAGACGGGGTGAAGTATTATAATGGGATTGTGACTGTCAGTCAGATTATATAAGTGTGTGTTAAGTGTGTTCGGTGTAAACACTTACGTTATGTTGGTTAGTGAGATATGTGATTGGGAATTAACGTTAACGCTCTACTATTTATGTACTTAACTATTTGATTGGGAATTAACGTTAACGCTATTATTATGTACTTAACTATTTTAGTTGACTAACTTGTGGACTAAAGCAACTCTTTAAGTAATTGGGTTATGATGAAAGTAATACTATTGTTTTATATTAATACTTACGAGTTCTTTCATTTTCTTTTAATTAAGCTTACATTGCTTAACGGTGCTTAGTACGGTGATGCTATTGTCTCATATTAGTAATATCGCCTTAGACTAACATGGCTGTGTTAATATTACTTCTAGTGATTTCCTAAGCTGAAGAAAATTATTTTAGCTTCAAAATATTATTTTTGCTTTTCATATTATTTGAGTGAGACCTGAATCGAATCTATGAAGCGATCCTGTAACTTAATTTACTCATAATCAAACCTCAATGTTACGTGGTTAAGAAATACATTTAACTAATTATTAAATATATATCTAACTTTTTATGTGACTTTGATATTAATCCTGATGATAATAATAATATAATACTATTAACGTAAGACAAGAACCAAGAATAATTACATTACATATAAATAAAAGGACATTAAGAAAACTAGCTATTCATTTAAAAAAGGGTAAGAGACAGAAATATTCTTACTTTAATATTTATCTTTCAAGACTTTTTATAAAATTAAGTCCTTCTTTAGCTATAACTTATTCGGTTCATAACCATAGCCTACTAAGCTTCGGTTAAATAATAATTCTTTATAAATACTACATGACTTTAATTAGTTTCAGTATTTTTCATAATTAAAGAGTATCAGTCAATAAAGGTTACTAAGTCCTAAGATCCAAAAGGAAAGGAAGCAACAACAGGAAATAATGTTATTAGATTTTACTTTTGTTTTGCCTTCAGCTGACTGATACCTTAATATATATCTCTGTGCTATCTAGATTCATCAAGTTAACCACTTGAGGATCAAGATACGTAACAGAAGAGTGGCGACCTCGCCAGGATTCGTTTCATACAGTTTCACTCAGTTTCATTACTGTTTCACTACTTAAAAATCAAATATTAATCATGCCTCAACTAATTAATGACGAAGATGCTAGAGTTTTCATAGAATCAGACCCCACAGCCCCTGATATTGACTGTCTGTCAAAATCCGAACTGAAAGTGCTTGCCTCCCATCTCCAGTTAACTGTCTCAAACATGTCCAAAGTAGAGGTGGCTCAGACCATAAAAACCCACCTGTTCCCTGTAGAAGGCGGGGAGGGTGACGGAGCAGTTGGTGGGATCTCGAGTAAACCCAGCCGACTTGATGAACAATTGCCACCTGGTTTTACCGTTGATCAATTATTCGAACTAGAACAAACCAGAGCAAAGACCGAACAAGCCAGACTAAAAATAGAACTAGCTAGAATAAATACCGAAGAAGCCAGCATAAAAGCCAGAGCAACGACCGAACAATGTGAATATCAATATCGTACGGCTCAACTAAATGTCAATACAAATGCTCCCTTAATTGCTCCCTCTCTGGGATTGACTATGACTAGTGTCATTCCACCTTTCACTGAGGATAATATGCAGGATTTCTTTGTTTTGTTTGAGGAAGTTGCTGGAGGTATGAAGTGGACAAGAGATCAATGGCCTTTTATGTTACAAACTGTTTTGACGGGGCAGGCTCGAGCCACGTATTTGTCAGAAGTAGCAGAGGTTAGGCAGGATTATGACAATCTCAAAGAAGCTATCCTAAAAACCTATCAATTGCAGCCTGAGGCTTACAGGCAATCTTTCCGTAAAAACCAGAAGAAAGTAGAAGAAACCCATAAGGTATTTGCCAGGACAATGACCAAAACTTTCAATCATTGGGTCAAGAGTAAGACAGTCACAAGCTACAACGATCTGAAGGAGTTGGTCCTGTTAGAAAATTTCCTATGGAAAATTGATTCTTCTGTAGCCTATCATTTAAAGGGGAAAAAGGTAGATTGTCTTGCTGACGCCACTGACATGGCTGACACATACGTGCTCAACAACAAATTTCGTGGAAAGAAGCCCTACGATAATTCTAGTTCTAATTTTAAGTATCCCAATCACAAATCTGACAGACCCAGTCACAAGCCTATAACGTCTTCCCCAGCTAGCCAAAATAGAATTGTTCCCCCAACTAAAAATGCGACTCAGGGCAATGGGAACAGAGGTGGGCCCCAAAGTAATAGTAATGCTCAAAGAGGGAACGTTCCCGTATCCCCTAAAGTATGTACTTTTTGTGGCATGAGAGGCCACCTAGCTTATCAGTGCTGGGCCAAGGAGAAAACCGAGAGATCGGGGCAGACAGTTGCCGCCGTATCTCAAACTCCATATGTGCCTGTAATGCAGGACTCCCGACAGAAGGAGTACCTAGCACCAAAAGTTCCTTTAATGCAGGACTCCCGACAGAAGGAGTACCTAGCAGCTAACGTAAACCATCTAGACAGGGGTGTAGTTGCATGTGTGGTGCAATCCACTAGGGTTAAGCCAATAATAATTTCACCATCAGTGCAGGACAGTTACCGTCCCTTTATTTCATCTGGCAACGTGAGATTAAATGGTTGTATGCATGAGGTAAACATTCTGAGAGACACAGGTTCTACTAGCACCCTAATGGTGAATCCTTACACTGAGTGCCCACCTGGCGAACCAGTTGTAATGAGAGGTGCTGGAGGCCAATTTTATGCACACTTGGTAAAAGGCGAAATTGAATGTGAGTTACTACAGGGTGAGGCCACCATAGCTTTGTGTAGGTCCCAAGATATCCCTGTGCCTGGGGTAACACTCCTTTTGGGGAATGATGTAGCAGGTGAGAAGGTCCGACCAGACCCCATTTTGTCACTTTCCCCTGTTAACGAGCCACTAACCGGTGAGCTCGACAAGGAGATGCCAACAGTTTTCCCTGTGTGTGCTGTCACACATTCAACGTCTCAAGTAGCAGTTCCCTCAGACAGAAATGTACCGAATGTAAGAGTTGATGAAAGGGATGATGAGAGTGTGAATGACGCTCCAACTGTGCCTGATGATGTGACTGAGGTGGATTTTTCTGACACCTTTATGGCTCATCTTGACCCTAACGATGACCATGAAACCCCTCCAAATTGTCCTAGTGGCCTGGTAGAGCTACAGAGAGATGATAGTGAATGCAAGGAGTTAGCTGCCAGGTCCATGAGTGAAGAGGAATGTGAGAAGGAGGGTGGTGAATGTTTCTACCTCAAAGGAGGAGTATTGTTGCGTAGATGGAGACCGCCACACAGACCAATCGATGACGGGGCTTGGGACGTCCATCAAGTAGTAGTCCCCAAGCCTTGTCGTAGAGATATCATGGAAATGGCACATTGTATACCATTGGCAGGACACCTAGGTGTGAGAAAAACTCTAGACAGAATCAGAGCCCACTTTTACTGGCCAGGAATGTGTGAAGATGTAGTGGAGTTTTGTAGAGTGTGTCACACTTGCCAGATGACAGGAAAACCCAATCAGAAGGTGCCTGTACATCCTCTGGTGCCCTTGCCCGTTTTCGAGAATCCTTTTACTCGGATGGTAGTGGACATTGTAGGCCCATTGCCTAAGACTTCCCAAGGTAACATTTATTTATTAACTATCATGGACATGGCAACTCGCTACCCAGAGGCTATACCCT
>CM064543.1:23803749-23881249 GCA_032716605.1 Paralithodes platypus | reverse complement strand
CCTTATTGCCTTGCCAATGTCTCTACTGTACCAAGGGGGCATACTTGATTTCGTATTACGTTTTGGTTTCATGGGTACAAATTGTTTATGCGCCTCTGTAATTGTAGACTTAAAATTTCCCCATAGTTCATTTACTTCGTTTATATTTATGAGGTTTGAGTGTATGTTTGATAGCGATTCCTTAAGTCCGTCATAATTTGCGTTTTTGAAGTCCGAAACCATTCCTGTTGTTTTTACTGAGGAATATTTGCTTATAACGTTGATTCTTAAGATTTTATGATCGGACATTGCCAGATGTTCACCTACATCCAGGTTTGATAATAGATTTTCTTGGGTAGTGATTACGAGGTCTAATATATTCCTGTCTCGCGTCGGCTGTTTTACGTGTTGAGTCAAAAAATTGTCCTGGATGAAGCTTGTCATTAGGCGTGACTCAGCGAGAGAGATAGATAGAGAGAGAGAGAGAGAGAGAGAGAGAGAGAGAGAGAGAGAGAGAGAGAGAGAGAGAGAGAGAGAGAGAGAGAGAGAGAGAAGGGGAGGGAGAGGGGGGGGGGGGGGGGTTAGAGGGTACGAAAATTAGTGAGCCAGTGAAAGAAATCTAATCATATTTTACGAAGGGGGAAAATGGATCTCACTTTTTACTTACCAGCTGAAAGGACATCCAGGGAAAAACTGAGAGAGAGAGAGAGAGAGAGAGAGAGAGAGAGAGAGAGAGAGAGAGAGAGAGAGAGAGAGAGAGAGAGAGAGAGAGAGAGAGACTAACTATTGTTGGTATTCAATTAGAGAAACAGATAAATATATAAATTGTAAGACACAGCTTATATATACAGTAGATTGTTAGATTGCTTCGGATACATTATAGATAAATTAATACATTCATAGGTTGATCAATAAATACATATACAATGGAAAGAACACGATTTCATCCCTCAGGGAAAAGAGAATACAAAGGGAGTCAAGCAACAACAGACCTAGTAATCCTTACGAGGCTGTTTGTAAAAACTAAAACAAAATAATAAATAAATGCTAATAATACTAATAATTGCTACAGCCATCAATTGGAAGGGCTCCAACTCCAGAAATACTGTGGACCAGATCACAGAATTATAGTAATTTGTACGATACTGATACGGTTATATTTCTCGGTCACAAACGCAGTCAGTCGGGGATTCATGGCAAGATATTTATCAAGTCGATATTTAAATGTCTGAACTATATGGCACACAACAATATTTCTAGGCAATTTATTCCATAAGTTGACCACTCTGTTGAAAAAAGAAGTGCTTCGCCTCATTTGA
Source organism: Paralithodes platypus (assembly GCA_032716605.1). Taxonomy (NCBI): domain Eukaryota; kingdom Metazoa; phylum Arthropoda; class Malacostraca; order Decapoda; family Lithodidae; genus Paralithodes; species Paralithodes platypus. The sequence continues at coordinate 23,879,951 of CM064543.1, read as the reverse complement.
ATGAAACGCCTTTCCGACAATTTTGTAACCATTACTTCTTGTGTAATTTGAGTTATCTAGTGTTAAGTACTTACTTGCATCCATGATGGCATGGTCTTTGATAATTTAAAAAAAACTTGGATTCGGTCCCCTCTTATTCTGCGGTTTGTCATAATAAATATGTTTAACTCATTTAGTTGTTCCTCATATGGTTTATTTCTTAGTCTGGGTATCATTATAGTTACTCTCCATTGTACTCTCTCTAGTTTGTCAATGTCCTTTTTATAGTATGGTGACCAAAACTAGAGAGAGAGAGAGAGAGAGAGAGCAGTTGAAATATGCTGGCAGTAAAGCAAGGGGCAGTGGACCTGAATAATAGAAAGCGGGAGGTGGTGTTACAGAATCCAAACAGTATTGTCTAAGAAGTGGGCTCGGCCTTACATTCCTGCTATAAAAGAGTTATGGCTCGCTGTGTATAGCTCTCTTTAATTGTCTCTTTCTTTCTTTATCTTTCCCTTGAACACACCAAACACACACACACACACACACACACACACACACACACGCACACACACATACACACACACAATACATATCGAGCAATCACTCTATGTATCTATCTCACACACACATATACAACCACAGATGACTCTATTTTTCTATCACACACACACGCACACATACACAAACACACAAACAGTGAGAGAGAGAGAGATTACATATGGATCAATTATCTTATCTATGTATCTATTTCACACACATACATATACAAACACACATGACTCTATTTTTCTATTTCACACACACACACACACACACACACACACACACACACACACACACACACACACCTCCATTATTGTCTTTTAAGCATACACCATATTAATTATTATGTTCTATCCAACAACCAACCTTACTCCTAAAATCGATTAATGAAATATTACAAACACATGTGGCAGTCCGTGGATTCGAACCCAGGACGTTCACACCGAAAATCAAAACCTTATGCATTACGCCACAAAGACAGTTAAAGAATGGTGGACACTGCCTACAATTTATTATGCATCTTCGAATCCTGCATATCAATCTAAGCATGTACACACATCCCAACTGAAAATCACGTAGGCTATGCATATGTGAATGGAAAGAGCAATTAATGGGGCCTTAACCACTAGGGAAGGCCTCTCGATAAATTACTCCTGAACCAATATAAATTATTATGTTCTATCCAACAACCAACCTTACTCCTAACATTTTTAGACAATGAAGGATGTTTTTGTCTGTTTTCTAAAGATCGAGTGTATCTTAGAATGACACTATTAACCTAAGCATATAAATTTATGTTCTTGATTAATATTTAATGAAAATGGTGTTGTATATTATTATGCGCTGGCAATGATTTTAGACGATAATTAACCCCTTGAGGATTATGACGCATTTGACAGTTTATTATGGTCATCATTAGATGACTGTATACAGCTTGGGAAGGATCTGTGGGAATTTAAAGATAACAAACGAACACCATTGACCCCCTGACATCCAAATACCCTCTCTAATATGAATAAAATGGGCTGATAACAGCCATAATACAGAGTCAGCATAGGTGATAATCGTCGTGGGTTAAATGTATCACAATGATGTACCGTAAGCTAGTCATCGTGTGCATACCGTGGGGTTATTTGTTGAAGAGGTTAAGGGGAGGTTTATGTTCTTCTATGGACCCCATCTCCCTCATGCTTAGCTCCATTATTTTTGCCATTTTAAAACGTTCGTCCCATTAGTTTGGCGATTTCAAGTCCTTTTGCCCTATTCATTTGCCAATATTAAGACCTCTCGTGCCATATCGGCAACGATGTTTTCCTGGCGAGCGAAAACGAGCCTGTATTTTAGGAGAAACTGGTTTTCGGTCGGGAAATTTGTCTACCGAAAAATGTAAAGCCAATCTCGAAGACTGGATCTTGGGTGTGTTTTTATAAAGCTTGATAGAGGTCTGGGGAGAAAACTAGAAACTTGATAGAGGTCTGGGGAGCAAACTAGAAACTTGATAGAGGTCTGGGGAGCAAACTAGAAACTTGATAGAGGTCTGGGGAGCAAACTAGAAACTTGATAGAGGTCTGGGGAGCAAACTAGAAACTTCCCCGTATTTAGCATTGTATATACCCCTTTCTGTATAGCAGGGCGCATATACCGTATTTAGCATTGTATATACCCCTTTCAGTATAGCAGGGCGCATATACAGTATTTAGCATTGTATATACCCCTTTCTGTATAGCAGGGCGCATATACAGTATTTAGCATTGTATATACCCCTTTCAGTATAGCAGGGCGCATATACAGTATTTAGCATTGTATACCCCTTTCAGTATAGCATATACAGTATTTAGCATTGTATATACCCCCTTCTGTATAGCAGGGCGCATATACAGTATTTAGCATTGTATATACCCCTTTCAGTATAGCAGGGCGCATATACAGTATTTAGCATTGTATATACCCCTTTCAGTATAGCAGGGCGCATATACAGTATTTAGCATTGTATATACCCCTTTCAGTATAGCAGGGCGCATATACAGTATTTAGCATTGTATATACCCCTTTCAGTATAGCAGGGCGCATATACAGTATTTTGGTTAATTAACACAATTTGTTTTAGGTTTAGAAAATATATGTGTCAAAATGTTAATTGTGAGATTGATTGCACCCCATCTGATTACTAGAGGTCCTTCCTGAGCTGTATCAAATCGTCTAGTGCTAGCAAGAAAACAGTTGTAAAAGATGTCATGTTATTGAAAGGGTTAACATGGACAATATTACCCTTATAAGAAGTGTGTGTGTCTTGAATCTTAACCCCTTCAGCACGATGACGCTTTTTGTCCTTCTACAGTAGTCTGGCTAAGTTAGACAATTTTATGCAGTTTGAGAAAGACCTATGTTATTCAGAGGGTTAATTGAGATCATATAATGTTATACCCTTTCGAGTCCTGGAGGTAAAATATATAGAAAACTATCTAATGGTAATCAGAATAAAATGGAAAAATACGTTATCGTGCTGAAAGGATTAAATATGGCTCATGGTCTATTTTGATGTAATTAATCTTTCTAATCCAATTGATAAGAAAGGGCCAAATATAATTAATACAGATATACGATTTTCGAGTAATAACATAAGTAATATGATTAATACAAACCATTATGTAACTGAGTTTGTTGCCATTTTTCCCAATTTTCCTGAGAATTTCTTAACACACTTCCCTCTATTTCTTAACACACTTCCCTCTATTTTTCTTTTGTTTTAGATGAAAGTTAACAGTTGGTTGATTGATACTTTTGGCGTATTACAGGCTTATAATTATTTACAGATTTTTGTTTTCAGTAGCAAATATCCAATTTGTGCTAGTGTTTATTACTTTGGCCTCCATCAAGCTTAAAAACAAAAACCACCCCAAAGTCCCCCCTTCGAGTTGAATTTGTAAATTTTTGGTAGACAAATAATCTGGCCGAAGGATATTTCAGGCTTGCAATTGCTCGCCAGGAACAAAATCGACAACTAAATGGCACGAATTTTCTAATAAATGACTAATAAATGAGGCCAAAGGTCTTAAAATCGCCAAATTATTGGGGTTAAATTTGAGGGAGAAGGGGTTCCAGTAAAAAAAATAACGTCCCCTTAGAGAGCTGAACTTCTTTAGTGCAGAATGAGGGGAGATATAATTGAACTCTACAAAGTTTCGAAAAGCCATGATAATATGGATAGTCACTAGTAGGCCTACTCTACAGGTGACCGGTCTAATTACACAAGGGGGAATGGTTGAAGATGGTTGGACAACGTTTCAAGTCAGATCAAGCTAAGCATTCTTTTTTCAACCGGGATGTAAACATATGGAATAAACTGCTACGAGACGAGACGCTATTAATTTTGGCTTTGGGGGAGACACTCGTTACAGGCAACCTGCCTGTACACATATAATTCACTTATTCACTCATTCATACACATATAAATAGATTATATGGGGAAGACAATACTATAGTTTATTCGCTGTAAGTTGGCGAAAAATCATGAACTCTAACCTCTGGAACTCAAAAAAGACTAGAGTAATCGAGCTAATATTTCTACCATTTGGGAAGACTCAGTCAAGGAATAGATGTGGAAATTTAAAGCCAATTTGCTCTAGCCCTTTTTTAGTTACAGAGGATAGAGGTCATGATCTCTCGCCTACTGACAGCGAATAGACTATAGTATGGCCGATGTCGCAGAATGTCTACGTTGAAGTATTGAATCAGTGAACTAGAAACAGTCTGTTCCTTAAGTGCTACAAATGGCAATATCATAAATTCAGTAATTCTGGAAAAACAAGCACATATCCCAAAGTAGAGCCAAAATATGTACGTGGAAGGGCTAATGAAGGCACTGAAGATTGACAGTCGCCTTTCTAGCTCTCGCCCTTTGAGATAAAACACCCGTGAAGAAATAGAATGGCTATGATTACTCTGGAGGAGAAACAATTTAATGACAGTGTTTTATTTCCAGGGCCAGTTTTCAACCATTTATGATTTTTTTGTTAAGAAAAGAAGAAAGAAGACAGAGATCAGAGAGAGAGAGAGAGTGTACAAAAGAGTACAAAGAAAGTCAAGCAACAACAGATCTAGCGACCCCTCAAGGTTGCTTGCCGTCTAAATCACTGCTGTTCAAAGAGTCCAACAGTGGTTCAAAGTGTGTAAGGAACAATTGGAAAGGGAAGCACTGCTTTAAGACCAATGTCCTTGGCAGGGTAAGGAGATGTTAGTAGGGAACGATTTGGGTTAATAACATAACACAGCTACAAGTGATCCTCGATGTATTTGAGAAAAAAAAGTCATTCATTAAAAATGCAATCAGTCGCGGGTTTAAGGCGAGGTGCTTGTCTAGGCAATGTTTAAAGGAATCAACAGTGCTGCAGTCTATAACATCTCCAGGAAGCCCATTCCAAAAGTTCCCAACTCGATTGAAGAAAGAATTCTTAGACTCGTGCGAGTTAAAAGATTTACCAATAATTTAGCAACCATTTCTCCGCGCGTAGTATTATTGATTGATCAAAAAGTACTTATTGCAGTTCATATTGTTGATGCCTTTGATGATTTTGAAAACTTGAATTAGGTCACCTCTTAACACTCCAGCCGCGGGGCCCGACATATGTCGGAAGGGATGTTGAGCACATTATCGGCTCTGAGAGAGAGTCCACGCGTTGGGAGGAAGATAGGCGGGCTCTGATCGCTCGGCATGGACCGAGTGAGGTGACTGAGCTCCCCACCATAACATTCCACACCCCTGGCCTCGCGAGACAAGGAAAAAACTCGAAAATTTACCGTATTTTAGGGTTTTTGCCCTCGTGTTGCGCTATTGTTGCAAGAGAACCCGTAGTCGTACAAGGATGATTCAGGTGTCATTGGAAAGCTCTATTATCGCTCTTTCACGAATACATAATTGTATTACGCTCTGGCTCTTGTTTATGCACGGTTCAAGCGACCTATCGGGGGTCGATACGAGATTTAGAGCTGTTCAAAAGGTTGTGGAAATCCCCCGGCAACTGTAAAAAATCGTCTGAGTCTGGTCTCCATCACGAACTTGCCGTATCACAATCATGTGGTCCGTATCAAAGACGTATGGTCCGTATCAAAGCCGTATGGCCCGTATCAACGTCGTCTGGTGCGCCTGCCGTGCGGACCGTATCTCTTTCATGCGGTAAGTTGGCAACGGTCAAGTTGGCATCTGCGCGTCTAATCTCAATCCGGTTGCACGTCTCACGGCGTCGATACGATTCTTTTGAATTGTATCGCAGTCTTTTGGGTCGTATCTTTTCCGTGGACTAGTCGTGTACCCTTCGCACGACTTTTCCTATCTTCTTCGTAGCATTCGTTTCTCAACCGTATCAGCATCGCTAGAGTCTTATCAAGTCGTACGGAAGAGATGCGGTAGAGATACGACTCTAACGATACCAGCCATTTTCGCCGCGATCTCTAGTAAATTCGGCAAGACACAGGATTTTAATGTGTCGTGGGTGTTCGCGCCAGACTTGAAGGGGCTGTCGTGTCAGTGTGCAACGACCTTAAGTAGTTCGTCAAGCAGGAACGTTTGTTACGGAAGCCATGCTGAAATAAGAGAGAGAGAGAGAGAGAAAGAAAGAGAGAGAGAGAGTATTTAAAGCCAAATATATTCTTGATTTGTTTTAGTTTATTGGCCGTAGGATTTGTTTTGACCAATCACAATATATCGTTGAGAGAAATTTGTAACTGTATTTGTTTTAAATAATGCATAACTAACTGTAAACTATGGGATACCCTGATATGTTTTGTAAGAACAAGCCAATATTATAATTAATGGGAGATTTGTTTTTCTTTCTTTATTTATTTAATATTATTATTTAGCTTCCTCCCTAAACCTCCATCAAACTTACAAATATACCCGGGACGTTAGTGAGACGTTTTCTTATGCGCTAGACATATCGAATGCCTTCGATAGAGTCTTGGACAAATAACTTATTTCTAACTATCATCTTTTGGATTATATCACTATATCTGTGCCTTTATCGCTAACTTCCTTCATGGCCGTTCCATAGTTGCGGTTGATGGCCATCGTTCACTTCCTCAAACTATCAATTCCGGTGTTCCTCAGAGTTCTGTCCTATCAGTAATCCCGTTTCTAATTTTCATTAATGATCATCTCAGCCGTAATTCTAGTCCTATCCACTCATAACCTGATGACTCTACTTTACACTAATCAAATAGCTTTCTACAACCTCCCTCCTTACAATCACTCCAAAAGTCATGTGAGCACATGCTCTCTGATTTTTCAATAATTTCTGATTGAGGCAGAGAAAACCTCGTTACTTTCAATACTTCCCAAACTCAATTTGCCATCTGTTTACCCATCACAATCTTCCTCAGGACTATCCCTTATTCTTCAACAACACACAAATCCACCCCTCATCATATCTTAGTATCCTTGGTATCTCTTTTTCCTCGTATATCTCTTGAAAAGTCCATATCATCACTTTTGCTAAAGCAACTTCCCAGAAATTAGGGTAGCTCTACCGTCTCCATGGTTATTTAACTCTCGCACAGCTCTTGCTCTATACAGGGGCACTGTCCGCACATGTAATGAGTACTGTTCACATGTGTGGAGGTTCTCCCATACTGTACTTCTTGAAAGGGTAGAGTCCAAAGCTTTTCTATGTTTTTATTTACTCACCTTCTCTCACTAATTCCCTACAGTCTCTTTCTACACCCCGCAATGTTGCATCTCTCTTCCTCTTCTACCGCTATTACAATCATCGGTGTTCTTCCGAGTTCTCTCAATGCATTCTCTCTTACGACGAGTTGGTGGCATTCGCCTTTCAACACATTCCCACCCCTATTCTGTCCAACTGTATAACCCAAGAAAATATAGATTCTCCCAGTCTCTCATCTACTCAACAAGCAAATTCTGGCACTCACTCCCTCAATCTATCTTTCCTTCAGCCTATGACTTGAGCTGCTTCAAATTTCGTGTGGCCTGGCACTTAGAACCCAATGTACATTGAATTTGACTTTCTGTCACTCTTTCAGCTTTGGAGGAGACTCATGTTCCTTCATGCATATAGGACAAATACATAGATAAATACATAAGATAAATAACTCAATAAATAGGTAGGGATCGAGATCTGGGATATAATAGGCCTATTATATCTCAGATCCCGACCCCTACCTACCATTTAGTAAAAACAACTTTTAGAAATCCGAACTCCTTATACTTCCGTTGCCTACAGTGTGAAGTCCCCCGATTAATTTATTGGATCTTCTGGCCAATAACGACCCAAGAAGAAACATTGCATCGCCTACTGTCGAGTCCCTCTTCACTAACGTTCCTGTGGACCGATCAATCCAGTATATAATTAATAAAGTCTACCACAATGATGCCACTCCCAACTGTGATATACCTGAAACGACGATGAGAGCTCTTCTGGAATGTTGCACCAAAGAAGCCCCATTTATGTACCCCAGAGGAAACAAGTACTGCCAAGTTGATGGCGTTGCTATGGGGTCAACCCTTGTAGTACTGTTTTGCATATTTCTTCATAGGAAGCAAAGAAAAAGAGGTGTTTAGTGAACAGCCAATGAGAGGACAACATAAGCCAACCAACCGCTATTCAATCAGAAGCCTCATATCTAGATCACCTTCCCGGTATATGGTATATACTGTAAGCTCGCTACCTCAAAACAATTCTCATTCACTTCCCTACCACTGAAGAAATACCAAGAGGTCCGAATATGCGTTCTGGCTAAGTACTATGCACATCAAATCCTGTAGTAGGCTACCATCCAAAATTATTTTTGGAGAGATCATCAGACAACTTCCTATGGACGGCAAGAATGTTCTCAGGGAAGAGAAAAGATATACAAGAAGCTATGCAACAACCAACTTGCCATAACCTGGAATGAAATATGCTTGAGAGAAAGTCTCCTGCCCATATATATATATATATATATATATATATATATATATATATATATATATATATCTATCTATCTATCTATTGCCTGACGCCGTGATCCCCGAAGGGGTGGCCACGAACGAACCGCCCCCATGCACCTCTGTCCCCAGTCAGTCGACGCCCCTCCCCCCAACCAGCACCACCTTCGTTCATGTACTTCCTCACTCCATCCTTCCACCTCATATTCGGTCTACCTCTCCCCCTCTGTATATATATATATATATATATATATATATATATATATATATATGACTAATTACAATTAATAATATTAATAACTATAAAAATAATAATAATAATAATAATATTAATAATAATAATAATAATAATAATACAAATAATGCTAATAAATAAAATACTCACAGTAATGCTCAGAAGCAACTCATGTTTATTCTGGAATCCCCTGAAGGTCTTAGAGTCGATGTCCCTGAGCCTTTTGCCTGTGATGTGCAGTTCCTTGAGCTTTGGACCGAAGGCGCCTGTTATCTGGTCCGTGAGGTCTGCCTCCCGGACCTCCAGGTGTAGCTTCTGGAGGGTGTGGACTGTTGACAGCAGGTGACCCACTCGGAACCTGGGGAAAGGGAGGTGAAAGAAGAGGCTGTTTTTAAGAGGGTTGGAATTTGTATTGAGGAGCTAAAACGCCTCCCCTAGCCATATCATCAAACCTGGTTCATATATATACTGTATATATATATATATATATATATATATATATATATTGATCTATCTATTGCCGGACGCCTTACTCCCCTTACGAGGGTGGCCATACACAGAATGCCCCCAAGCGGACCTATTCCCTGTGAGAGGGACAACCCGAGCCAGTTTAGTGAAGGACTTACAGGATTGCACAGGCTGCCTAGTCAATTGCATAGTCTGGCGGTGCCTGGTGCTCCCATTCCCTCCCTCGCTCGGCCGTGGGAACTCTCGCGGGCACGGGAGCTCACTCTAGTCCTGGCTATCGCGCTGACAATTTAGGATCCGTCCGACTCCGAGGCCCTCTGTGTATCTTGTTAGCACTCTTTTTCTACAGTGGTTTTCGGCTAATCCATCCACTAACCTGCCTTACCCTTAGGTAAGCAGTACGGATTTGTATCAGGTTTACTCCCCTAGACAGGTTGCCAACCAAGGCTGACGAGTCCCATCCACCCGGATTTGTATAAGGTTGTCTCCCCTAGATGAGTTGCCGACCAAGGCTAACGAGTCCCATCCACCCATAAATATATATATATATACTGTATATATATTGACCTGTTGCCGCCAGTGTGGGCCCTGTACCGTGCCACATTGGCGTGTTTGCTAACTGTATATTTATTTAGTTTGTTTAGCCCTTGTGCGATTAATTCAGTTTATCATAAGTTTGCACAATGATGTCTTATATTTATTTAATTACTTTTGTGTTGTTAATGAGAGCCCAGGTGCTTAGTATAATTGTGTAGTCTAGCAATGCTTGGAGCTCCCTTCCTTCCTTCTCGAGGCTGGCCCAGTGTTGCTGCCTCATTCCAGCCAGAGACCCTGAACCACAACACATGCTGCTTTGTGTTGTTGGGCTTGTTCAGCTAATTCCTTTAATACTGCATAATTTATATTTCTTTAGTTCCTTAGTGGGTCATAGTAAAGTAGGGCTGGAATCATTTTGAGCATTAAAGTTTTGTCTTAACATAATTAGTTTGCATTCTAGAGTTTTTTTCGTTTGTCTTAGATATAAGTACTGCATCCTTTTCTCTGGCATTCCTAGGTATAAAAACTTCACACCTTTTTCCTTCCATTTCTTTTACTTTATTCTACTGCATTGTTATTTATTATATTATGTATATCTATTGTATTATTGAGGTTGGCATCTACAGTGGTTTGTTCGGTGGCTCTTAACCCTTAAAGATCGGCGCGCAACATAAGTCGAGTTGAAAAAACTGGCAAAAAACGTGTGAAAAAAGGGTGGAAATCGAGTGAAAATGGGTGGGATAGTAATGATCCATACGTCCGACATCTGTGGCCTCCCGGCCCACACTAACTCCAGTTCCCCGACCGTGCGTGAGGATGACAGTGTAACCAATAGTTCGCTAAAAGTGAGCAAGGTAGCAAAATCAGCTAAACTTCCATCTTCGAGGTAACACTGTCAGTGCTCCACGAGTGCTACGTAGCTGTATGTGGCGTCATTGTGTAGCGATTTCCACCTAGTTTTCGGCGCAATACAGTTCCTTTCATACTGATGGTTGATATAGCAGTCAGAACGGCCCAGAAAGGCCCAAAACGGCCACAGAGCACCAGCTAGAGGAGGGTTAAAAGCCAACCCCACAACCTACTGAGATGCCAACCCCGGTGTAGTGTTGGGCTACTGCAGAAGACTTATTCCCATGGTTTTTGCTGCATATTATTCTCAATTCCTGAGCGATTGGGCATGATATGGATTGTTCTGGGAGTCTAGCAGTATTATGTTTTGGTAATTTTTGTGCAGTTTAGAATAACTTGAAAAGTACTCTTGAAATACTAACAGCACTATCAACTAGACTCGGAGACAGTAAATGTTTTTGTGTTTCCTTGTATTACTGCTTTAACACCTTAAGAGCGGGTGGTAGAGTATATTTCACTGTGCCGCCCAGCGTTTTTTTTTTTACCATAAATGGGGTTGTTTCCGTGCTCTTTTTCATGCATAAAAAAGACCCAGAGCGTAATACAAGTGTGTATCCCTGAAAGAGCGTAAATTGAGCTTTCTAATGACACCCGAACCATCCTTCTACGATCACTGGTTGTCTTGCAACGATCGTGCAACCGAAGGGCAAAATCGCTAAAATACGGAAATTTCTTTATATAATTACGTATGTAGCGAGGGAATGAGAGTGGATGTAAGTGGAGTACATCTCAGTTGGTCCACGGCGGCCGTGGCGGGCGGTCATGAGGTAACCCAGGCTCCTCCCGTCGCTCGTCTCTCTCTCAGAGCCAATATTGCGCCAAAATTGCACACAGACTTAAGTCGGGCCCCGTCACATACTCCAAATTTTTCGATTCGGACTTAAATCGGGCCCCGATAGACAATTGTTAATAGTGCAAAGAGGGAGTTAACCCGTTTTCCTAGAGAACCTGCGTGTCTTGGTGTTAGAGTCAGATATTAAGAATGTGTCTGTTGCAGGGTTAGTGTAGTACGGTTGGCAGTGTTGGCTGCATAACTTACAGCATTGGTGTCTTTTTGCTACGGCGTTTCGTTTGGACAGTGCTGAGGGCTAGGCTATTAGAGCATAATTATGCTTTCCCTGAACCTCCCTTCGTAACAGTGGCGACCTCAGACCAGGATAGGGTGATATTATAGACTTCTTGGTGGTGTGAAGTTTATTATATTTAGAGTGTTTAGCAATGTTTCTTGCAGTTGAAAGTCTATAGAATTAGTACTCTCATTTATTAACCCGTGTCCACAACTATTGCTAAGATGTCGCATGTTTATTACATTCCTGTTCACATTGTGGGGAGGGAGGACGTTTGGCAGTTTATTAGAACCCAACCCAGTCAAGAAGAGGTTGCTAGTAGGAGTAGTGATGAATTAAGACGTGTGTTGGAGTTGTATGGTTGGAGGTGCAGTGGTCTGTCTAAGGGAGAATTAGTTCAAGAAGTGCGTAAGGTAGTTATACAGCATAGTGGTACTCAGGTTGAAGCTAGTACTTGTTTTGTGGATGATGGCACCATCCTGCAGGTGCCACAGCGTCCTAGCAGTCAGGCTAGCTATCATTCTACTGGGGCCTGGAGTGGAGCAACAACTCCAGATGAGCTAGGTGATACTGCAGTTAGGCAGTCTCCCACTATTACCACAGTACCTGCTACCATGCCTCCACCGTCAGCTTTTAACCGTATCAGTACGGCCCCTTCATTTTCACAGGGCTATGTTTATGCCCCTATGGCCAGTACATTTGTTTCAAGTTATGCTAGCAATCCCCAGTATCCTCCTTCTTCCCCCCAGGTGTCGTGGGCCACACCCCAGCATTTCACTGCCACTCATACGGTGGGTGCTCAGCACAATGTTCCCCCTTATGCCCAGTTTCCTCCTATAACCCCGCTAGGGTCGCGAAGGAGTCCAGAGGTTGAGCTTCAGTTTAAGAGAATGGAGATGGGAGAGAGACAGAGAGAGAGAGGTGGAGAGATAGCTAGGGAGATTGAGTTGACGAAGTTAGAGATAGAATAGAAGATAATACAGTCAGAGGAGAATACAAAGTTGGATACTAGTGGGCAAAGACGACAGGGGAATAATGCTGGGCATGTAGGCTATCTAAGGAGGAGGCAGAAGAGGTGCCGTTGTCTCGACGGCTGAAACTCGTGCCGGCCTTCGATGAACTCAAGGTCACGGAGTGGTTCTTGCGTTTTGAGAAGAAGGCCAATAAGTATCAGTGGCCGAGGCAACGCTGGACAGTGTTGGTGTCTAATGTTCTGAAAGGCAAGGCTCTTAACCCTTCCTCCCCGGGCTGTCTTACCAAATGACGGTCGCCCATACCCGGGCGATATGGCTGAAAAACGTCTAGGCCTAGGCTACCGTATTTATGTTTATTTTCACTGCTAGAACTTTCCCACTCATCTATAAGCGTAGTGCAGTTTTCAATCTGTATTTTGGCATTGAGTAGAGCTCTGTAAGTCAACTGGTTCAGTTGTGATGACGATTTCAGTGGAGCCAATATTGCAGAGATGTTGCCAATATGGGGGCTTTTTAGACACTAATTTTGTCATGACGTCAGAACAATAACATTGAGGAGTCTTCTCCTTCTTGTTTTCGGTGGTGCGGTGACGAACGCTTGGATTTGTTGACATACGTCGTACGCACGGCGTTCGGACCAAGCTTAATTAGGCTATTAAGCTCATGCCTTAGATAAGGCATACCGGGTAGCGGCCCTTCTTTCGTGCTGTCCTTACCTAAGGCAGCCCGGGTAGGAAGGGTTAATGCATACGATCGCCTAGAAGTGCAAGAGTTAGAGTATGACTTACTTAAAGAGGCTGTACTAAAAGACTACGAGCTTCGTCCTGAGGCTTACAGGTTGGCCTTCAGGGGGGCTCGGAAGCGGCAGGGGGACTCGCACGTGGAATATGCCAGGTACCTGCGCGATACTCTAGCTAAGTGGCTGCACTCAGAGTCAGTTGATACTTTTGAGGCGGCATGTGAGGTTTACCAGCATAGTTGAACGGGGACATTGGGGCAATGTTAAAATAAAAACGGTATAAATCAATAAGGGAAGCAGCAGTTTGGGCTGATGGCTTTGCACTAGCCCAGCGTAGCAGTGGCAAGGGGAGCGTTTTTGGTGACAGGAGAGACCGACTTGTGCACCAAGCAGCCACGGTATCCCCTTGCCCTTCATCACCCGAAGGTACCACAAATAAAACACAACAATAACAAGGCTGACAACCAGCGAGCTTCTACGGAAGTGCGATGTTACTTTTGCAAACAAGTGGGTCATATAAAAGCTCAGTGTACTAAGTGGAAGGCTACCCAGGGACCCAAGGCTGTCCCGTTGGTGGCGACACTAGGGGAGGTGCCTGTGAAGGCAAGCCAGATACAGGTGAGTCTGGGGGCAGTGTAGGCCAGCGGTAAGCAGGGTTGTAAGCACCTTGCCGCCAGAGGTATCACCACCTGAGCACAACAAGACCTCCACTGATTGGTGACGGCCATTCATACATGATGGATCAGTACGGATCGGGGAGCAGACGTACCCTGTCAAGGTGTTTAGGGATACTGGTGTGCAGCAATCCATGTGTCGCAACCGGACAGGGGGACCTATTAGCACAGGAGAGTTTGTAATTTGCAGGGGAATCAACAGTGAGCAATGCTGTGATTTAGTCCTGGTGACCCTAGATTGCCCATTGTTAACCGCCGAGGGTAAGGTGGCCATCGTGGACACTCTGCCAGTTGAAGGGGTGGACTTTTTGCTCGGGACTGACTTGGCTGGGGAGGTAGTTTTCCCGCCTCCTATAGTCGTCGCTGAGGCTGCTTTTGAGCTCCCTACTGGCGGTTGTTTGCAGGAAGATAACATGGACTCTATCTACCCTGTGTGTGCAGTGACCCGATCAATGGCACAACAGGAGGAGGATTTAGTGGATGCGGGGGGCGACAGCCATGAGTGCGAGCCATTCCATGATGCACTACTAGATGACACTGGCTCAGAGGCAGCTGTGGGCGTGGCTGACCCCAGTGAGGCTACCGAAACTAGTAGAGGTGACCTAGTGTCGGACGAGGAGTCTGACATAGTGCCGCCGACTCAACCTTCTGATATTTTTGTGAGGTCAGAGGCAACTGCCTTGTCGGAGATACCTAGAGACGAACTGAGCAAGTTGCAGCAAGAGGACGCGAGTCTGGGCCTCCTGTTTAAGAAGGTTGGCATGACTGGTGTGAAGAATAGTCCGTAGAAGTTTATTGTAAAAGGGACATTGTTGTATCGGCAGTGGACGCTGGATACAGACTCAGGTGTGGGAGAGGAGCAGTTGGTGGTGCCTGCCCAGTTCAGGGAGGAGCTGGTTAGGCTAGCGCATGAGGCACCACTGGAGGCGGACATTTAGGGATATGTAAGACTACTGATAGGCTATGCTTTAATTTTTGGTGGCCTATTATGCATGCATTGGTGGCTACTTTTTGTCATATTTGTCAGGTAGTCGGAAAACCCTACCAAGGAATACCCGTGGCACCTTTGATCCCTATACCTGCAGTTGAACTGCCATTTACTCGTGTCATAATTGACATGGTCGGTCCTTTACCACCCACTACTTCAGGATATAAATACTTGCTTACTTTGATGGATGCCACAACTAGATACCTGGAGGCTATTCCGGTTAGCAGCATGAACGCGAAGGTTGTTCTCAAACACCTTCTGCATTTCTTCACTTGATTTGGTTTCCCACGTCAAGTTCAGTCTGAACGAGGGGTTAATTTTACATCTAATCTATTTAAGCAAACCCTCTCAGAGTTAGGTATAAAGCATGTGCTGTGAAACGCCTACCATCCACAATCACAGGGAGCTCTCTAGCGTTTTCATCAGACCTTAAAGAGTATGCTGCGTAAATTTTGCTTGCATAATGAGCAGGATTGGGACACCGCTATACCTTTTGTCCTTTTTGCAATTTGTGATGTCCCTTCAGAGTCCTTGGGATTCTCGCCCAATTCCCTTGTGTTTGGTCATCGAGTCAAAGGGCCCCTGGATGTGGTTAAAGGATGCCTGGGAGAGTGATGCAGCAGGGGGTCCTATGCCTCTGCTCGAGTATGTGCAAAAGACTCGGGAGAGGTTGCAGACTGCCCTGCAGCTAGCTATGGAGCATCTAGTGGCAGCACAGAGCAAGATGAAATACCATTATGATAAGCAGGCTAAATCTAGGGCGTTCAAGGTGGGTGACGAGGTTCTGGCACTGTTGCCAGTTCAGGGTCGACCCTTAGCTGCTAAGTTTTGTGGTCCATACAAGGTCGTTAAGCAGATTGGTGAGGTTGACTATGTAATAGATACACCCGACCGTCGCAAAGCCTCCCAATTCTGCCATATTAATATGTTAAAGCCTTACCATAGACCGACTGCATCTGGCCGTGGCGCTGGCGGAGGTGATGCTGCGCAGGCAGGTGTAGCCGCAAGGATTGTGGGGGTGCGCAAGCACTGCGCATGTCTGGTATCGGAGGGGAAGCCTTTGTACTTATGAATTGGGGGAGTGATTGCACAGGTGGTACAGATTGCCCCTCTCATGATCTGGCTGTAGGAGGAGAAGGAGGTTGACTATTTAGAAGCTGCGGTCCTGGCTGGGTTGTGGGAGGGCAATGGGTATGTTGCTTTTCGAGACAAGTTGCAGCATCTTGGTCCCAAGTGCCAAGAGGAGTTGTTTACTAGGCTGTGGCAGTACTCCAGCGTGTTTGGTGATTCTCCAGGTCTGACGTCCTCCTGGGCGAAACACGACATACAGGTTGGAGACAATAAACCGCTCAAGTTGGCCCCCTACGGTATAAATCCTGCTCCGCAACCTGCCTTAACACTCAAAGAGCGGGTGGTGGAGTATATTTCACTGTGCCGCTCAGCGGGTTTTTTTATTACCATAAATGGGGTTGTTTCCGTGCTCTTTTTCATGCATAAACAAGAACCAGGGCGTAATACAAGTATATATCCCTGAAAGGGCCTAAATTGAGCTTTCCAATGACTCCCGAACCATCCTTCTACGATCACTGGTTGTCTTGCAACGATCGTGCAACCGAAGGGCAAAATCGCTAAAATACGGTAATTTCTTTATATAATTACGTATGTAGCGAGGGAGTGAGGGTGGATGTAAGTGGAGTTAATCTCAGTTGGTCCACGGCGGCCATGGCGAGCGGTCATGAGGTAACCCATGCTCCTCCCGTCACTCGTCTCTCTCTCAGAGCCAATATTGCGCCAAAATTGCACTCGGACTTAAGTCGGGCCCCGCCACATAGTCCAAATTTTTTATTACGGACTTAAGTTGGGCCCCGATAGACAAGGGTTAAAAGCAGAGCTGGACTACATGTTGGAGAAGGGTCTGGTGAAGAAGGGATATAGTGAGTGGTCTTCGCCAGTGACTTTACAACCTAAACCGAATGGCAAGATCCGCTTTTGTGTTGATTTCAGGAGGGTCACTGCACTATCCCAGACAGATGCCTATCCATTACCTAGAGTTGACGACTCCGTAGACCGCATCGGGGCTGCCACATTAATCACTAAGGTGGATTTAGTGAAAGGTTATTTGGCAGGTCCCGTTGACTGAGAGAGCCAAGAAAATTGCTAGTTTTGTGGTGGACGGGGCAGTTTACCAGTGTCGGGTGATGCCCTACGGGCTCAAGAACGCTCCGGCTACATTTCAGCGATTGATGAACCGGGTTGTAGATGATATCGCTAATTGTGTAGTCTATATTGACGACGTCGTGATTTTTTATACCACCTGGCGAGAGCATGTCGATAATGTTGAGTTTCTTTTCAAAAGACTCAGTGAAGCAGGATTGGTTGTAAATCTGGAGAAATGCGACTTTGTACAGGCTACTTTCAATTACTTGGGATTTGTGGTAGGGCATGGTGAGGTGTCTCCACCCTTGGCAAAGGTGGAGGCTATTGCTAGTTTCTCACCTCCTACTACTCGTAAATCTCTTCAATGGTTCTTAGGAATGATTGGGTACTACCGGAGATTTATTAAAGACTATAATGTACTTGCTCCGCTGACAAATTTACTGCGGAAAGATATCAAGTTCAAGTGGACAGAAGACTGTCATGAGGCTTTTGTACGAGTTAAGTCTCTCCTGTCGCACCGTCCCATCCTGCGAGCTCCTGACTTTGGGTTGCCATTTATCCTAGCTACTGACGTTAGTGATGTGGGGATAAGTGCGGTACTGCTGCAAGATCATGCAAGGATAGAGCATCCAGTGTCCTTCTACTCAAAGAAGTTCAATCGAGCCCAGAGGAATTACTCAGTGGTGGAGAAGGAGCTCCTGGCTATTGTTCTGTCCCTGCAGCACTTTCAAGTGTATGTACCAGCTTATGGCCCGACTGCTAAGATTTACTCCGATCACCATCCCCTCCAGTTTTTGGAGAAATTTAAGTAAAAAAATTAGCGGCTAACAAGGTGGGCTCTTTTGTTGCAAGAACACAGTTTGGATGTGAGGCATATTAAAGGCACTGATAATGTTATAGCTGATTGTTTGTCAGAGGAGGGTATGTTGTAAGGAGAAATCTTGGTGGTCAGTCAGTTTTGGTGTAGCCTCCTGCTTTGGTTTGATTAGCATGTTTACGTCTGGTGCTTGTTGGTTGCCGTATGTAGCCCAGCGTAGGGTCGTAAAGTAGGAGTTGCTGTGTTTCTGTGTAGAAGAAAATATTCAAATACAGAAATATAAAAACTATAAAAATACTAGAAAAAAACTGTAGTTGTGTATGTCTAGTAGTGTTATTGAAGTAGAGGCACTCTGTTGTTTCAATAAACACCAACAGACTCCCCCTGGGTGTGAGGGTGTCACATTCCCCTGAGCTTATATAACCCCAGTTCAGTTGTATGCGTGTTATAATAATTCACCTAGGCCCGTGAGAGGCTAGCTGCCTTCTTTCTTTCCTTCGTGGCTAGCCCTTGTGTTGACAGGATGGCGCCTGCAGTATACATTGCCGTTCGGCTAGCAGTATAATTAGTTGGTTTATTTAGCCCTTGTGCGATTAATTCAGTTTATCATAAGTTGCACAATGATGTCTGATGTTTATTTAATTACTCCTGTATTGTTAATAAGAGCACAGGCTGCTTAGTTAATTGTATAGTCTGGCGGTGCCTGGCACTCCCCTCCCTCCCTCGCGTGGCCCTGGGAAATCTCGTGGCTGCACTAGCCAGCGTCACTCCAGTTCTAGACCTCGTACTGACAACACCCACTACTTCGGTGTTGTTAGGTTTGCTTCCTTGTTTCCCTTAAATACCGCATAGATATCTTTTGTTCCTTATTAGATCGAAGCATAGCAAGGCTGGAGTCATTTTAAGCATTACAGTGTTGTCCTAACATTTATAGTTTAGATATAAAATTTATTTGCATTTTGTTAGATAGAAATACTGCATCTTCTTCTCTGGCATTCTACATAATAAGTTTCACACCTTTTTCCTTCCAATCCTTTTCCTTTATTCTACTGCATTGTGAATTATTATCATATGTTTATATTTATCCATTGTGGGGGTTGATATCTGCAGATATCTGCAGTGTCTTAGCTAGTTTTGTTAGGCCTTTGAAAATGGAGGTTGCGGGTTGAGTGGGTAGTTTTACAATTGCCAAGCAGGCTACTGCTTTTTTCGTCCCAACACACTGCCTCTTCTAGCTCGGGCCGTATTTAACCCTTTTAGGGGGTGGCAGCCAGTTTCCAACCCACTGATATATCAACCCTTGTGTCTTATGTGTTAGGCTACTGCAGTGGACCTTTTCCCATGTTTAGTTCTGTATTATCCTCAATTCCTAAGCGATTGGGCATGATATGGATTGTTTTGGGAGTCTAGCAGTATAGTGTTTTGGCAATATTTGTGCAGTTTAGAAGTGCACTTTAGAAGTTCTCTTGAAAGACTAACAGCACTATCGACCAGACTCAGATACATTAGATATTTTTGTGTCTCCTTGTATTACTGCTTTAATAGAGCAAAGAGGAAGATACCCCCTTTTCCTAGACAACCTGCGTGTCTTGGTGTTTGAGTCAGATATTAAGAGCGTGTCTGTTGCAGGGTTATTTTAGTGCGGTGGGCAGTGTTGGGTGCAGGTCTATAGCATTGGTGTCTTTTTGCTACGGCGTTTCCTTTTTGCTAGTGCTGTGGGCTAGGCTATTAGAGGGGAGCACCCAGGCTCCCCTCGTAACAATATATATATATATATATATATATATATATAAATATATATATAATTATATATATATATATATATATATATATATATATATATATATATATATATATATATGTTAGTAAAGCCAGGTAATTAATTTTCTTTAATACATACGAGGTTGAAAGAAATGGCAATTTCTGCGTTGGAAATTTTATTATTCAAAGTTTCCAGGTCTCTGATGAGTTTTCGCTGGGTGGCAGGAAGTAGATGAATGAGATGAGCAAAATTCATGGTGGTACAGGGTTACATAAATGTACATGATGATACAGGATATACGACACGTTTCACTGGACAACCAGCATTATCAAGTAAGGGTAGAATGATATAAAAGGTAAACAGGAAGGGTATATATAGAGGGTGGAGGATCAGAGGAGGCGAAATTCAGGGGGCAAAAGTCTCCTATGGGTGTAGGGGATATTCTAGGAGTGCAAAAGGGGGAACCGCTTCACGCAGGCGCACTGGATGCGGGATGGTGTTGGTCGGGTGGCGGGGTCAAAGCTGATTGGCTGCGTGTCGAGGGGCGTGGCCTAAGTTGTGTGGTCCGTGTGGCGCCGGCAAAAGACGAAGCTGAAGGAGGTAGCGCGGGGGGCTGCGTCAAGGGCACCGGGGGGCGAGGAGGGGCGTTAGGTCCTGTAGGGTAGTGCCTTTTGGCAGAAGGAAGGATCTGAAGGTCTAGAGTTTGGTTGTTGATGTTAGGATGTAAGGCTTGGATATATAATGCTTCGAGTATAGGTAATCTCCTTGGGTCACTTTCTTTATCGAGTATGGTGGTGTGTTTCTCTAACTCGTTGCGTGTGAGGTGGGGGTGGTTGGGGGTGAGATAGTGGTCTTTGATGGCTCCAGCCTGAAGGTGAAGAGTTAACCGACGTGAAAGACGAGTCTGCGTTACATAAAGAAAGTGACCCAAGGAGATTACGTATACTCGAAGCGTTATATATCCAAGCCTTACATCCTAATATCAACAACCAAACTCTAGACCTTCAGATCCTTCCTTCTGCCAAAAGGCACTACCCTACAGGACCTAACGCCCCTCCTCGTGCCCCGGTGCC
Source organism: Paralithodes platypus (assembly GCA_032716605.1). Lineage (NCBI taxonomy): Eukaryota > Metazoa > Arthropoda > Malacostraca > Decapoda > Lithodidae > Paralithodes > Paralithodes platypus. The sequence continues at coordinate 23,859,087 of CM064543.1, read as the reverse complement.
CTTGACGCAGCCCCCCGCGCTACCTCCTTCAGCTTCGTCTTCTGCCGACGCCACACGGACCACACAACTTAGGCCACGCCCCTCGACACGCAGCCAATCAGCTTTGACCCCGCCACCCGACCAACACCATCCCGCATCCAGTGCGCCTGCGTGAAGCGGTTCCCCCTTTTGCACTCCTAGAATACCCCTCCACCCATAGGAGACTTTTGCCCCCTGATTTTCGCCTCCTCTGATCCTCCACCCTCTATATATACCCTTCCTGTTTACCTTTTATATCATTCTACCCTTACTTGATAATGCTGGTTGTCCAGTGAAACGCGTTGTATATCCTGTATCATCATGTACATTTATGTAACCCTGTACCACCATGAATTTTGCTCATCTCATTCATCTACTTTCTGCCACCCAGCGAAAACTCATCAGAGACCTGGAAACTTTGAATAATAAAATTTCCAACGCAGAAATTGCCATTTCTTTCAACCTCGTATGTATTAAAGAAAATATATATATATATATATATATCGGAAATGGGAACGTTCCTGGGGAATCTCAACTTCAGGAGGAAAAGAATGACGAGGGACGTAACAACCAACATCTTTATTACACACATTTACAAACGTTTCGACATATAGTGTATGCCATCATCAGTGACCTAAAAGTGAACAAAAACGAAAACATTAATTTATTGACGGATATAAAGTCTGTAGATTTAAATATGAGTAACGCTAAAACCTAAAACTAAATAAAATAAAAGGTATAGATACTAAACATTTAAATTTGAAAACATATGGGGGATTAGGCAACACTTAAGGGGAAAGCAGAAGTCGAAATATTGAGTTTAGGTTGAATTTTCTTAATGTGAAGGGATTTTAAAATTCTCAAGTTTATAGAAGAGCAACTATCAATGATTTTAAAGTTGTCCTTGTTTAGCGGAATTTTACATACCTTAGTGCAATGGTCCCTCACAGCAGAGTGAGGAGGGTTTGTGAATGGTTGACCCGTCCTGTAAGACTGACCTAAATGCTCATCAACTCGAGTCTTAAGTGAGCGAACAGTGTTGCCCACATTATCAAGCGGGATATGTGGGCAGCACTGTTCGCTCACTTAAGACTCGAGTTGATGAGCATTTAGGTCAGTCTTACAGGACGGGTCAACCATTCACAAACCCTCCTCACTCTGCTGTGAGGGACCATTGCACTAAGGTATGTAAAATTCCGCTAAACAAGGACAACTTTTAAATCATTGATAGTTGCTCTTCTATAAACTTGAGAATTTTAGAATCGCTTCACATTAAGAAAATTCAACCTAAACTCAATATTTCGACTTCTGCTTTCCCCTTAAGTGTTGCCTAATCCCCCATATGTTTTCAAATTTAAATGTTTAGTATCTATACCTTTTATTTTATTTAGTTTTAGGTTTTAGCGTTACTCATATTTAAATCTACAGACTTTATATCCCCCAATAAATTCATGTTTTCGTTTTTGTTCACTTTTAGGTCACTGATGATGGCATACACTATATGTCGAAACGTTTGAATATGTGTGTAATAAAGATGTTGGTTGTTACGTCCCTCGTCATTCTTTTCCTCCTATATATATATATGTGTGTGTGTGTGTGGTGTATGCGTGATTTTATCTGTGTTCAGTCTTACATTACTTATATCTATCTATTAACATATAACTGTCTACAGTACCGGTATCATCTATATATTACAACACATTCCCAATGGTTTTCATGTAGTCTCTTCATGTTAGACTAATTTAATAAAACATTCCCATAGCTTCAGTGCTCGGGTATATATTTGTTTGTAGGTAATCTGCTTTTCGTGGAAATAACGTAGAGATTATTTTGCAATGATTGAAGTTGCTGTAACGGGCACTTATGGAAGAACATGACTGTCGCAGTAGATAAATTGTATGGATAGAGAGAGAGAGAGAGGGATAGAACGAGAGCAAGAGAGAGACCCCACTACGTACGGCTATTACACGAATTGAAAAGCTTTACTGTGTACATAGAAAGATGGGATTGGGCTATACAAAGCTTAAAATATCTAAAAAAAAAAAAAAAAATCCCATGTAGTTTCGAAAAGGATTTGAAATATATCTGGGCACACATGAATATAGATTTCTGAAAGGTTACGGGAGATTGAGCTCAGTTGGAGATATAGATTTGCAGTTTGAATAGATAGCAATAAAGAGAGTGAGATGTGCAATTTCATATAGATATAGGGAAGATTTTCTGTGAAAGGTGTTTTTCTGGACTCCCTTCTCCCTCTTGTTTAGGCCGATTAGTGTTGGAATTTTGAGAAGTTTGTCCTATTATTTTGGCTATTATAAGATCTGTCATCCCAGTATTGTTTTTATGTCAAATTTAAGACTTTCGTGCCAATTAAGTGTCGATTATATCCTGACGAACAATAGCGAGCCTACAATTTATTGGGCATCTTTCTACAGAAAAAAAAACATATATAGATTTAGCTCAAAGGGAGTCTTAGGGTATATTTTAAGCTTGACGAAGACTTACTATGGGTTTCAGAGGCCGTGTTACATCGTTTTTTCGGGAATAACTTATTAACAAACAGTTGGATCAGTATAATATTTGTACACAGCTTGTTTCACACCGTGCCCTAATTGTTGGCAATATAGTGCATTACCAAAAGTGTAGAAATAAGCCATTTGTCTCTGTGTCATGAGGTTAAAGTCACACATTAATGACTAAGAAACGGAGAAGGTCACCGTGGCTTACCTGTGAGAACCACCAAACCATTATTGCTTCTCCATCAAACACGGTAGTTATCAGCCACCACCCAACCCTACTATCGCCTTTAAATTCAAGTTATCTGTCAATATCAAGGATAAATATACAAAAAGTATGTATTTTGTATATATTTATTTTGATATTGACAGATAACTTTAATTTAAAGGTGATAGTAGGGTTGGGTGGTGGCTGATAACTACCGTGTTTGATGGAGGAGCAATAATGGTTTGGTGGTTCTCACAGGTAAGCCACGCTAGCCTTTAGGTACTTTAGGTGCTCGAGGTACTTTAGGTGGTGGTAGTTCATTATTTTGGTACACGTAGATAAGGATGATGTTGATAGTCCTTGCCACAGGTAAATTTGTAAATAGGCTTTCCGCATCCAACTAGTGCACCCACCTAGTGTTAGAAAAAACTATAAGGAAAATTGAAAATATATATAAGACAATTAATAACTGTGAAAATGCTGTCATATTCAACTTTACTTATATATATACTGTATATATACAGTATATATATATATATATATATATGAGCAATAATATATATAGCCTATTTGCAATAAAATAGATAGATATATGTAATTATGTATCTAGCAATGTAAATATGGATCGGTTCAATTATTTAGTATATATGATAGTAAAGACACAGGAAGACACGGGCCGGCTGCAAGAGGACATGAATAAGGTGTTCCAGTGGACCAGGGAAAATAACATGCAGTTTAATGAAGAAAAATTCCAATTAATACGATACGGATATGAGGATTTCGTTAAAGAGAACACAAGTTACATAACATATTCCAATCACATAATAGAACGTAAAGACAATGTGAAAGACCTTGGGGTGATAATGTCTGATACTATGGGATTCAAAGAACATAACCAGGTCAAAGTTGCAGCTGCGAAACGGCCAACAGGTTGGATTCTACGTACATTTAAAATTCGCGGTGAATTGCCTATGATAACACTCTTCAAATCCCTGGTGCTACCGCAGCTAGAATACTGTAACGTATTAACATCCCCATACAAAGCAGGTGAAATTGATGACTTAGAAAGTGTACAAAGGAACTTCACCTCACATATAAACTCAGTAAAACAGTTACACTATTGGGAGCGTTTAAAATAACTTAAGCTGTATTCGTTGGAACGTAGAAGGGAACGATGTTTAATAATATATACGTGGACAATCGCAGAGGGTTTTGTACCAACTATACATACCCCAATAGCAATGAATTTCAGTGATAGGAGAGGCTGGGAATGCGATATCCCCAAAATGAAAAAGCGGGGTGCTATGGGCTCTCTGCGAGAGGGCTGGTTATCACAAAGAGGAGCACGTCTCTTCAACAAACTCCCTCGGCGAGCTAGAGTTATGAGAGGCGTCTCGTTAGACAGCTTCAAGAGAGCTCTCGATGTCGAACTACAAAAAGTGCCAGACGAGCCCATCTTCGCAGGGGAGCGCTCCGCCCCTTCGAATAGTCTGCTGCACCAATTCTCAAACAACAACAAAGGGCGGTGCGCTCCTCGGTGCCACTAGCAAGAGTGGCGAACTCCACATAGGTGAACATAGGTAGGTGATATGCATTGTTGTTTTGTTCTATTAGTTGATTACTGATACCCATAGATAGATACGCGGGATAACTAATTGGCGACTAAATACAATGGGTGACACAATGATCCTCTATTGTGCACAGTCGTTATTATTGGCTTGCTATTAGTATTAGTATTATCCAGTGGCCGTGGTAATGCTGGCTTTGTGCTGTTATTTAGTTCGATGAAATTTAAATCACTAAATATTTGGAGTTGTTGGCATATACTGTACAGTATATTAATGCAATAATAAACATGTATTTTACAGCCATATATGTGGAATTCAGAGAGTTAATTGAGATAGTCTTTACCCTTATAATTCCGACAGATTCTTCTTAAAATTGTATAAAACCGTCTAATGATAGCCAGAATGAATGGTCAAAATGCGTCATAATCTTATAAGGGGTAACAAAAGAGAGAAACATTAATTTGTCCATTTGAAACTGTTACATTAGCCAGTCAGGATTCGAACCTAGAGCTTCAGATTTTGGAGGCAGGCTTCAATGCCATAGTGGTATCTCCAAATAAGGAACTGGGCTCGATTCCTGGCCGAGTAGGGATAATATATATTGAATAAATAAACTAAACTACTGCATCTCCGTCTTACTATATTTCTGGATAACATAGAAGGCGTTCACACAGAGAGAGAGAGAGAGAGATGTAAAGACTTACTTATATTTCTCTATGGCGGGGAAGGTATTCATATAGAGCTCCCTCAGGAAGGTCATGTGAGCGAGAGCGTCGTAGTCAAACCGAGAGATGTTGTCCAGATTCTTCAGTACCAGGGTCTCTATGCTTGAGGCCCCCCCGAAACTGTCCTTCGTTAGAGACTGTGGGAGAAAATGGGGTGGGAGGTTAGGCATATATAAGACGTACTGTGTAAATGGGGTGGGAGGTTAGGCATATATAAGACGTACTGTGTAAATGGGGTGGGAGGTTAGGCATATATAAGACGTACTGTGTAAATGGGGTGGGAGGTTAGGCATATATAAGACGTACTGTGTAAATGGGGTGGGAGGTTAGGCATATATAAGACGTACTGTGTAAATGGGGTGGGAGGTTAGGCATATATAAGACGTACTGTGTAAATGGGGTGGGAGGTTAGGCATATATAAGACGTACTGTGTAAATGGGGTGGGAGGTTAGGCATATATAAGACGTACTGTGTAAATGGGGTGGGAGGTTAGGCATATATAAGACGTACTGTGTAAATGGGGTGGGAGGTTAGGCATATATAAGACGTACTGTGTAAATGGGGTGGGAGGTTAGGCATATATAAGACGTACTGTGTAAATGGGGTGGGAGGTTAGGCATATATAAGACGTACTGTGTAAATGGGGTGGGAGGTTAGGCATATATAAGACGTACTGTGTAAATGGGGTGGGAGGTTAGGCATATATAAGACGTACTGTGTAAATGGGGTGGGAGGTTAGGCATATATAAGACGTACTGTGTAAATGGGGTGGGAGGTTAGGCATATATAAGACGTACTGTGTAAATGGGGTGGGAGGTTAGGCATATATAAGACGTACTGTGTAAATGGGGTGGGAGGTTAGGCATATATAAGACGTACTGTGTAAATGGGGTGGGAGGTTAGGCATATATAAGACGTACTGTGTAAATGGGGTGGGAGGTTAGGCATATATAAGACGTACTGTGTAAATGGGGTGGGAGGTTAGGCATATATAAGACGTACTGTGTAAATGGGGTGGGAGGTTAGGCATATATAAGACGTACTGTGTAAATGGGGTGGGAGGTTAGGCATATATAAGATGTACTGTGTAATGGGGTGGGAGGTTAGGCATATATAAGACGTACTGTGTAAATGGGGTGGGAGGTTAGGCATATATAAGACGTACTGTGTAAATGGGGTGGGAGGTTAGGCATATATAAGACGTACTGTGTAAATGGGGTGGGAGGTTAGGCATATATAAGACGTACTGTGTAAATGGGGTGGGAGGTTAGGCATATATAAGACGTACTGTGTAAATGGGGTGGGAGGTTAGGCATATATAAGACGTACTGTGTAAATGGGGTGGGAGGTTAGGCATATATAAGACGTACTGTGTAAATGGGGTGGGAGGTTAGGCATATATAAGACGTACTGTGTAAAACCTCTTGGTTAGTTTAAGGGGGGAAATATTTATTTATTGTTCGATTTAACTATTTATTTAATATTTTTTTTTTTTTGTATTCCCTAGACCTCCATCAAAGTAAATCAATTAGTAATTTTTTCGATACAAAAACGTCCCGGCCTAAGGCCGGTCCCTCCTAAATTATAGGCTCACTATCACTCGCCAGGAAAAAATCGACACATAAATGGCACGAAAAGATGTTAATATTGACAAATAAATGGGCGAAAGTCTTAACATTTAAAACTAATGGGACTAAAAATAAAGGAGAAACGGATTCAGGAAAATATAAATACTTGCCCTTAAAGGCTTTGAGGGGCCCCCCTAAGGTGAGTTATGTGTTAGCTATAGTATGTCCGGGGTCAGTGTTATCATTTGTCGGTTACCAATGATAGATTTATTACAACTAGGATGTGTACAGTTGGCCACATACAATTGTGGCCACTCACTGATTTTATGTCTGGCAGAACATATAATAGAGTTGAATTACACGACTAATTTGCTATAAAACCGTTAATTGTATGTATGTATGTATTTATACAGGCACATACCCAATACCGGGAGGTGTGGGGGGGGGGGGGGGACTCGAAACAGAGCCCGAACAGGGACAACACAACACAACATATACATTAACACACATCTAGGTCGCCTAGGATAAGACCCAGAGACCGTTAATTGGTAATTAGTATTTAATAGGTTTAGTGACTTACGGGGAGGCCTTTCCATACCCTTGAGGTGTGGTAGACCAGTGCTGCATATACACATATATATGCTACCATCTGATCACCAGGATTGACCTGATTACACTGGTTGCAGACTACATTCATATCCACAGCCATTCCAACAGTACAGTAATAATCCACGTGCACACACACACACAATACACGCACGAAAGGGCGACGTGCTCATCGGGCCACTATCAGCGCGGCCAACTCTATGAAAATACACTTCTAAAATTAATCATACTAATTTTCCTTCCATCCATAAAATCTCGGAGTGTAAACAAATGCATGTGGCCAACTGTACGGTATAATCTATAGATTCTGAGGGAGCTCGATTTTAGTGGCTCCACCGAAAGTAGCATGTGTTGAGACAGTCTGGGGGAATAGGGATAGTAGATTAGGATTGGTGATTAAAAGAGAGAGAGAGAGAGAGAGAGAGAGAGAGAGAGAGAGAGAGAGAGAGAGAGAGAGAGAGAGAGAGAGAGAGTGTGTGTGTGGTGGCATTTAAAGTGTAGGAGTAAATAATTACTGACACATTGAACGAACACTTGCTAGAAATGGCGTGGTCGATGAGATAAATATATATATACTGTATATATAGATAGATAGATGGATAGATAGATAAATTTGATATGTATAAAGTATACGTCTTGTCTTCACTCTGTCTGTCTGTATCTCTAAATCTCATTCTCACTCTCACTGTCTCACTCTCACTTTCACTTATTCTCTCTCTCTCTGTCTGTCTCTCTCTCTCTCTCTCTATATATATATATATATATATATATATATATATATATATACGGTATATATATATATGTACAGTATATAAAATCAAGGAATGTTCGAGTTAAAATGCCTTGACACACAGAGGGATAGATGGATTCAGGGAGAGAGCTCCAGAGCTCAGCTGTTGAATAGAATAAATATTGGGAATATTGTTTCACTCTTGGGTTGGAGAGCTACACAAAGTAGGGGTGGGATTCTGTTGCAAGATGGATGCTACATGCTCTATATAGAGGAGGTTGTATACACTGAGAGAGCTCTAAGGAACCCTGAATATTGTAATAGCGATTGAATAGCGACAGAGATTCAATATCGTGGCAAAGAGAGAGAGATTGCACAGAATCGGTATGTGGCGTGAATTAATCAAACGAAAGGCTTTCTTTTCTACTTTGTCTAGAAGTGCTGTGTGAGAGGATCCTCCCCACACATGCGAACAATACTCAATACATGGACACACTGTGCCCCTGTACGGAGGACAAAGCTGTGCAGGGGTAAAGAACCCCCTGAGACGATTGAGCAGACCCAATTTCTGGGAAGCCGTTTAGCAAAAGTAGTAATTTGGTCCTTCCAAGAGAGATCAGAAGAAAAAGAGACACCGAGAATACTGAGAGAGGATGAAGGTTTGAGTTTTGTATTGTTGAAGTATGAGGGAAAGTCCTGTAGGAATTCTGGACAGGTAGATAAATGGAGAAATTGGGTTTTGGAAGCATTGAAAGCAACAAGATTATCTTTGCCCTAATTGGAAATGGTTGACAGATCAGAAGATAAATGTTTTATGGCTTCATCACATGAGTTTTTGAGTGATTGCAGCATATGAATGGATTGGAATGGAGGTATAGTCAAGAAGATAATTTATGAATATTAGAAAGAAAATTGGAGATAGGACAGAACCCTGAGGAACACCGGAGTTGATAGGATGAGGAAGTGAACGATAGTCATCCACAACCGCAGCTATGGAATGGCCAGAAAGGAAATCTATATAATATTTTCGATTGTCTGTGTGTGTGTGTGTGTTCTTAATAGGCGGCCGCAGTTTTGGACCTGGGGAGCTGAAACTTTGCATGTGGGTGTCAATTGACCTGGGTCAGGTCATAGAGGGGGCGAGGCCATGATCGGAGGTCGTTTCGAGGCCGAAATTGAAAAACAAAATGAAAACAATTGAAAAAATGGCCGTTTGGGGCAGAAGGAGGCCTCCGATCGAAAAGGTGTATGGAACGAAAGTTGTTTGCAGCCCCCCAAAATGGGGATACGGATGAGGTCAGATCCAAAATCGGAGGTCATTTAGCGGCCGAAATCGAGGTCGCCGTTTAATGAGGCACAGGGAGGTCGAGGCCGGTGATTATGGTAGTAGTAGTATTGTGATGATTGTGGTAGTAGTGATTGATGATGGTGATTATGGTAGTAGTAGTGGTGGTAGTACCCGGGCAACGCCGGGTACCCCTTTTAGTTAGAGATAAAGGCACAGATGGAAAGATAGAGACTGAAGGAGGGTAGTTTTGAAATTAGATATTTGTGCCAGACTATATCGAAGGCCTTCGATATGTGATATGTCTAGTCACTAGACATATCACATATCGAAGGCACATATAGAGTCCGACTCTAGTGCAATAAAAAAGGTTTCACCGAAGTCCCGAAAGGAGGATGACCAAGAGTTGGTAAGATAGGAAAGAAGATCACCAGTAAAGCGGCCCCTAAGGAAGCCATACTGGCGATCTGAAAGTAGATTATGAGAAGAGAAATGCTTGAAGATATTTTGAAGTAAGAATGGTTTCAAAGGCATACAGTCCATTTTCTTTATCTCAAACTAACTCACACATTTTTTGGTTTAATCACACTTTTTTCTACTGTTGTCCACAATATGGAGGAATCATACAGACGGTACCGTCGCCTTCATACACAATAATCTCGAAACGTTTCTGTCCGAAATCATACCATCTCTTTCATCAATAGCAAATGTGTGCATAATTAAGAACTATATAAATTGAGCTATATTAAGTTAACTAAAGGTAAGCTGACCCTTTTTTGATAACTAACTGAATGCTATGTATATCATATATATACTTTTCCAGAAAGCATGGGATTAAATAGGATGTACTCTATAGAGTATATCATTAAATAGGATGTACTGTATAGAGTATATCATTAAATAGGATGTACTGTATAGAGTATATCATTATCCAAAAAAGACAGTGTTGAATAATATACTTGAATCAGTTTTGGCTTCTTATAGAAAACTTAGCTAAATGGTATTCATATAGGATGGTTTAAGGGGGGAGTTTCTGGGCCCTCTTCAACTTCATGTTTAGCCCCATTAGTTTTAAAATGATTTGATATATGCCCCATTCATCTGGCGATTTTAAGATTTGGTAATATAGGTGTCGATTTTTTCCTGGCAAGCGTCAGCAAGCCTGCAATTTATAAGGAACCGGCAGGACATTATTCTACCGAAAAATGTACACATTTATCTCGATGGGGGTCATTTGGGTGTTTTTAAGGTTGATGGAGGTCTAGAGAATCTAACTAATAACCACTTAACCGATATCACTTAGTAATTGGATAACCATGTGCGAATTGGCTAAGCTCCTATATTTACTATCCAAAATTACCATGTTTTATTGGCTTTGCCAGCACATCATATTAATATCTAGCTCCAGATTACTTTATTCAGTTTGGAATAAAAGGATTAAACATAATATAAAAAAATTCCTTTGAGTTTCAGAGGGATATTATATGCTTAATACAATAGTATGAAATTGGCCTAATTAAACAATGAAAAAAATGCAAAGCTATTTTATTTATTCCAGCGCCAAAGGCTTTTACTCAACGTAGCCAGGATATCTAGGAACCAAAGATTAAATTAATGCTCTTGCTTTGACAACTGAAAAACATTATTTGATGGTAGCTGGTATTTTTTTCTATATGTATGAAGGAGACAAAAAGGAAGAACTGGCTGTAACGAGTGTGTCAGTCAAACCCAAAAGAGTGACAGAGAAACAAATTAGAGGAACGTTGGAGTCAAAATGCCTTGGCATGAAACATAAAACACAAAATAACTCTATGTCATTGAAATTCTTAGCTTTCTGAGAACTCACCTGAATGGGGTTGTAAGATAGATCGAGGTACTTGAGGTAAGGCATGTGTCGCCAGAGTCTTGAGCGGACCTTGGTAAGATTGTTCCGCGACAGATCCAGGGAGCGCAGTTGGTACAGGGTCTCGATACTCTGAATCTCGATCTCTCTCATTCCATTCAATGACATATTTAGGGAGATGAGGTTTGGGAGCGGGATGATCGGAGAAGACTTGAACCCAATGTTGGCGAGATTAAGTTTTTGGACATTTTGCGTATAGTGGAAGAGCTCCTTGAAATTTGCTCGAACTGGATTGCCGCTTAGGTCCAAACTCACTAAGCTTGTCAAACTGACGAACACATTATCTGGGAGGATATTCAAACGATTTTCAGCCAAGTTGAGCTCATTGAGGTTCGGGAAGCTGTAAAACATAGTGCTGTCCAAGTGTTCGAGGTGGTTGAAAGAGATGTCGAGGTATTGCAGCGTTGTTGCAATTTCAGAAAACACTGCAGTGGGCATTGACACAAATTCATTATGAGACAGTTGTAGTGTTTCTAGACTGGTGCCCCTTAACACCGAGTTTGGTAGAGAGCGAAGCTTGTTGAAAGACAGATTAAGTACCCGTAGAGAAGTGGCATCCGTAAAGCACTCGGGCGGTAGATTTGTAAGTAGGTTGTGGCTGAGATCAAGTAGTTGTAGCATGATGAGGGAATCGAAAGCTCTGGGACGTATCTCTCCTATCTGGTTGTGCTGCTGAATTAACATCTGTAGGCGTTCTAGGGGCCCAAAGGCACTTGTGTCCAGTTTGGCAATGGGGTTGTTACTCAGATCAAGACGTTGGAGCGAAAACCTAAAAGACGCCAGGAAGTTGACCGGGACATCTTTCATCTGATTGTGGCTGACGTCTAGACTCTTTACCTGCGGCGCCGGTCCTGAACCAACGGACAACTCGTGTATACTGTTGTGGGAAATGTTCAAGTCCAGTGGCACCATGATACTGGTTACATTGGCAAAAGCAGCCAGGGAGAAGGTCCTCAAGCAATTCTTTTGTAACTCAAGTTCCCTCAGATTTGGTAGGTCTGAGAAAGCTTTTGCATCAATCGTTTCAATCTGATTTTCACTTAAGAGAATGGTACCAAGTTGTGGAAGTTGCTTAATTGCTTCGAATTTTATTGTCTTAATCTTATTGCCAGTCAGGACAAGAGTTTGAAGACTATTTAAATTGTGAAAGGTGTGAATATCAATAGTCTCCATGTAATTTAAAGCCAGTCTTATATCTCTCAGTTTCTTATGAACATTTTGGTGAAACAAGTTCTTTGGGATATGCATCAGTCGATTTGAGTCCATATTGAAGTACAGCAGTTCTCCAAAAGAATACAGAGCTGTTTCTGAAATAGACCTGATATCATTGTTATCCAGGGCCAGCCATTGGAGTGAAGTCAATGGTTTTAAAATTTCCTCTGGGAAGTCATTGCGGTAAAATCCAAAACTTATTTCAAGAACCTGCAAGGTGTTGAGAGCATCACTGAAGGACTCTGGACTGATGTGCCGAATGAGATTGAAGCTTAGACTGAGTTCCCGAAGCTTGGGAGTATGTCGGAAAGCGTGGGCAGGAATGTCAACGATCCGATTATTCCGAAGAACCAAAGTCTCCAAGCTGTCGCCCCAGGTCTCAAAGTCCTCTTCCTTGATCTCCATTATCTGGTTATGGCCGAGATTGAGGTGGTTGATGGTGCTGCAGTTCTCCAGCGAGACGTGAGGGATGTACGACAACCGGTTCCCCGAGAGACTCAATGACTCCAGGGATTCACAAAAGGATCGAAAGGCATCGTCTCGGATTTGAGCAATCCTGTTGTCCGGGAGGTAAAGATACCGAAGTCGTTGCAACCTGGACAGGGCTACCGGAACGGAATCCAGTAAATTTTTCTCCAAGCCAACCATAACTAGCGACTCTTCCGGGCCACCAAGAAATGCTTCATCGGATATATTTGTGATCCTGTTGGACGAGAGGTACAGTCGACCCGGGTTGAGTCCAGCAAAAGCTCTGTCTTGTATCTCCTTTAGCAAGTTGAAGTCCAGGTGTAGGTCGCGAACAGTGAGCGACCCGTTGAAGAGATTGTTTGGGATGTAACGGATGAAGTTCTCACCTAAATCCAACTTATCCAGCTGTTTCGCCACCATGAAGCCAGAATCCGGCAACCTGTCCAGCAAGTTGCCCCGAAGAAACAGCCACGTGAGCGCTCGAACGTTGTTTATCGCCTCCGAGGGGAACCCGGAAAGGAGGTTGTGACTTAGACTCAGGGTTTGGATGCCCTGAGCTAGTGAGTCCTTTTCTAGCGACAAGATGTTATTGTCATCCAAGTTTAGCCACAGCAACTTTTGACACCTTGAGAAAACATCGTTGGGAATGTAATCCACATCATTATCACCTAAAAACAGGGTGGACAAGGTCTCACGAAGACTTATCCAGTCTTCAGAAATAAGCTCGGCAATGTGGTTCCTGAAAAGAGATGAAAAGAAATGTATGAGTTTTGTGTATAATATATTAGCTTTTGATAAATTAAGCATTTATATAAAAACACCAATTTAATTGTTAGTGGAGTAAATCTAATTATCTCACTTCAAATTATGCAATGGAAAAACATTTGGAAAATATAATTTTATTTTCATTCTATTTTTCATGAAGCATCTCATCAGTATTATTCATGAAAACACATGAACAAGCACTAGCATAAAATATATTAAATAACTATGTCATATTTGTAAACCTCATCTCGGTGAAACATTCCCTCTTCATTAGTAAAATATTTAGATATACACCTTCATCTTTACGACACTGTTATATCAAGAGTTTTTTCACATTATAACACATGGTTCTCTAGTTTTCGTTCGATATGGGCTATAGGCAACACACTTCCCAACGGCTTAGAAATACTACCTCGAGTAATTATTGTTCGTATATATATATACAATACCCAGTGAAAATATAGGGTTTATATTTGATAGTGGGTCAGTTATTTAGGTCGGTGATTATCAGATTAACAATTACAAATCATAGTATGGTACAATTGGCTCAATATACATACACACACACGATTTTCTAACACTCATCATATACCGTACAAACAATACACAAACACATACGTACACACATACATACACACACAACACAACACAACACAACACAATACACACAACACAACACAACACACACTCTCTCTTTCTCTCGTTCTCTCTCTCTTACACACACACACACACACACACACACACACATCTTATACCGCACAAACAGCATATTAGACAACTTATCCAGAGTAAGGTTTGGCATCCTTTACCCAATCTTAGCTGTCTCTGTTGGTCTCTTTTACTATCCTACTTTTCCTTCTGAGAGTAGATGGCTAGGAATCCTCCTCCCTTTCTAAAATTCACCTACTAAACAAGACAGAAACAAGGACAAGGGAACGCGTAAGTGGTCCCGGACCCTCTGTCTCGAGTCGGCCACCCCCAGCCATGGGCCATGTGCTTGAGTAAAATAATATACTATATATTATTATATACATACATGTAGCATAAATAATATACTATATATTATTATATACATACATGTAGCATAAATAATATACTATATATTATTATATACATACATGTAGCATAACTATGACTGCTAGATCTTTTCACCTGTAGTTTCTTCAGTGTGTGTGTGTGTGTGTGTGTGTGTGTGTGTGTGTGTGTGTGTGTGTGTGTGTGTGCACAGGATAACACGGCAGAAAGATGTGTATAGCTTAAGAGATTTATTGTATTACTATTACTATTATTATCATTAGTATTATTAGTATTATAATTATTATTATTATTATTATTATTATTATTATTATTATTATTATTATTTATTTATTTATTTTGTATTATCTTTCGTAGACATCCGTCAAGCTTTAGAAAATATCCCTCTTCGAGATATATTTGTGCATTTATCGGTAAAAAAATGTCCCGGACAAAGAACGTTTCTTCCAAAATTGTAAGCTCACTATCGCTTGCCAGGAAAAAAAATCGACTCCTAGATGGCAGGAAAGGTCTTATTAAACATGATTAAGAAATGGGACGAAAGGTCCTTAAATAGCCAAACTAATGGAGCAAACGTCTGAAGATCTCACAAGAATGTGTCTAAACATGAGGGGAAAGGGTGTCCAGAAAAAATAAATTATGAATTATTTAACCAAAATAGCTTTCAAGTTGGCTGTATCATCTTGTTAACTCCTTCAGCACAATGACGTAATTTTCATCTAATTTTGGTTACCAATATTCAATTGCATTTAGTTTATAATCTACCTCTAAGACTCAAAGGAGTAAACACTAGCCCAATAAACTCTCTACGTAACATAGGACTTTCTTAAACTGCATACAATCGCCTAATGTTAGCCTGAATACAAGGATGTCATCGTACTGAAGGGAGTAATGAATCTCAATATTCCTAATACCCCGTTCTCAATGGAAACTCAATAGGTGCAGCTTTCATTTACATACATACATACATACATACATACATACATACATACAATTTTAAAGACCACTTCATCCACAGAAAGTATGGTTTCAGTCTAACGTCCAATATGTTGAGATCAGACCGAAGTACCTGATCCCACGTCTTTCTAGGTCTATCCCTACACGCAACTCCCCCCAACACCCCACACGTTCATAATCTGGCATTTTTTCTCCCAACTCCGATCACCCATTCTCTCCACGTGTCCAAACCAGCCGAGTATAATCGTGCGCATCACTTCACTGATACTTCTAATGCCCAGACGCCTTCTTCATTCCTCACCCGATAACCCATCCCTGCATTGACCCCACATATCCATCTCATCATTCCCTTTTCCTTCCGTTCCATTCTGGTAACCCCTTGAGGATTATGATGCGTTTTAACAATAGATTCTGGCTATCGTTACATACATTTATACAGCTGAGGCGGGATGCATAGGAGTCATGGCCATGATTAAGTTGGTTTTGATCGATTAGTTTCCCAGAGGTCCGTTCTAAACTGCATAAACTCGTCTTATGATAGTCAGAATTTATTGTTAAAACGTGTCATAATTCTCAAGGGGTAAATATCTTCCATGGCCCCGTCTCCAAGGCACAGGTCATTGCACTAGTAACACACGAGGCATGCACCATCCCTTTATGGGGAGAGGGCTAATTTGTTGGTCTATTTATCAATACATATTTATTTGTTATTTAGTAGACTTCCATCAAGCTTTAAAAAAAAACACTCCCTAACACCCCCCCCCCCCCTTCGAGATCAATTTGTAAACAATTTGGTAGAACAATTTCCCGCCCGAAGGCCGGTTCCTTCTAAAATTACAGGCTCTTTATATCTCGCCAGGAAAATATCAATATCTTAATGGCACGAAATGTACTAATTTTGACTAAGAAATGGGGTGAAAGGTCTTTAAATCGCCAAACTAATGGAACGAACGTCTTAACATTTCAAAACTAATAAGGGTAAACTATCGGTAGAGCAAGTTGTAAAGGTCGGAAGTGTGTTCATTAGGTATTCTGAACAGGTATTCTGGTGGTAGTAGTGGTAGACAGGTGTTGTATATAAGCCGAGGGGGGCTTTTTTGAAAACTCTACTCCCTTATCATCTCATTAGTTTGGCGATTATAAGACGCTTAGATCCATTACTTTGGCGATTATAAGACACTTAGACCCGTTAGTTTGACGATTATAAGACACTTAAATTAGATCAATTAGTTTGGCGATTTGAAGACACTTAAATTAGACCCACTAGTTTGGCGATTATAAGAGAGTTAAACCCATTACTTTGACGATTATAAGACACTTAGACCCATTAGTTTTGGGGTGAGGGCATCCTCTACCCAACCTTGGCCTTTTCTGTCTGTCTATTTTACTGTCCTACTTTTTCTTTATGGGAGCAGGAGATGGGAATCTTCCTGCCCTTGTAAAATGCACCTACTATACATAAGATAACGAGGAAAATAAATACCATGCCACTACCGCCAAGCAGTTGTCCCGCGTATACCACCAAACCCCCGAGGAAAAGAAGATAACAAGGAAAATAAATACCACGTCACTACCGCCAAGAAGTTTTCCCGCGCATAACACCACACCCCCGAGGAAGGAAGCCAATACTACCATACCACCAAGATACGCCAGAGTTGCATCCATAAATCCCGCACCCCCTCCAAGTCCCGGCAAAGATATACAAGTCACCATTCACAACCCTGATTACATGAAAAGAAGGAAAAGCACAAAGGAAAGGAAGACCACCAAAAAGCTGCATAAACACCATACCTCCACGCGCCCTTCTTCCTCCAAGCCGCATCACCACCATGACCGAGAAGCCAAGAAGGACTACCCCAACCACCTCAGGGCCTCCTCCCCGCACAGATGTCCTTCTTACCCGGAGAAGGGACACCGGGAGAAACGCCAAAAGAGGTAAGACTATGACAGGCAAAGTTAAGATGTACACAGTTGGAAAGCTATTAATTACCCTCACTGGAAGGTAAATACCAGCTGAAAGATTTGGGTTTGATACTAAATAGACCACTGACAGCACTGGTTGTAAAAATCTATTTAGGATTATTTAGATCTTGGCTCATCAAAGGAATTTGTTATTAGATCTCACGGAGACAACCTAATATAAGTTTTTCTGCCTTGATTACCAGGCTTTACTGTCAATAAAGAATGCTGATTTGTCAACTGCTCTATTGGTAGTAAACCGACCTCTAAACCTTACTAAAGTTTACACACTGGCTGGGCTTTGGAAATGTAGGGCTCTGCGAGATACCGTAGCTTTGTATAACGGCACTCTGCATCTAGAGTCCTTACGGTACGGAATCCCAGGCACTGGTTATGGGGTACGTATACTGTAAAAGGTCCAAAATCACCTCATCCACTCAGCCCCTGAAAGACTCTTATAATGGTCAGGATAGTAAGAGATGTTGCGTCAAAACAGCCCTCTTACGTTAGTCCGATGATATGTTATAGATGCACTGGCATATTGTACATAACATTTAAGACCCAACACTCAAGAGTACTGAAAGGTTCTGCATCAAAACTCTTATAACGGTCAGAGTAGTTAGAGAGCTTCTATCTACGTTCGCTTGATGATATGTTACAGATGCACTGGCGTATTGTACATAAGATTTAAGATCCAACACCCAAGAGTTCGTCATCGAGTTCCATCCACTGTCCACCAGCCACGTCAGGACCACCACCATGGCCAAGACCCTCATCAGAAGACTACAGTAGTGCCTAATGATATAATATCCAGTGTAACCTCAAAGAACTACTAGTGACTCACCTTATTCAAAGGAAGTACTGAAGTGATATATATAATTATACATACACAGTGTAACCTCTAAGAAGTACTAGTGACGCACCTTATTCAAAGGAAGTACTTAAGTGAATAACATAATATATTAATACGCTATTTAACCTAAAAGAAGTACTAGGGATATACAGTACTTTATTCAAAGGAAAGTACTTAACTGCAAGATCCTCATAATCTCAATACACAGTGTAACCTCAAAGAAGTACTAGTGACACTACTTAAGTAATATCACTGGTGAGAGTGTATTGTGGATCCTCGCTCGTGCGTCTATATTTATATTTGACCTATTACTCTTACTAAATCAATATCTGTGTGCCTTCAATACAATTTATGAATGTACGCTGTGTTATATTTACCCTCTATTACCTTTGTGCATGTGTTTAAGTGGATTCAACTTCTCCAGTTAAGCAAGAACCTACCTAATTAATCCAATTAACCCCAGCAAAAACTGGTATAACAATACGAGACTGAGTAAGGAGCGAGGGAACGCAAAAGGGGTCCCGGACCTTAAGAACTGGAACTGTAAATGTTGTTTCTGTTCGGGCTCTGTCTCGAGTCAGCCACCCCCAGCTATGGGGTATATACCTGAATATATACATACATAAATACATAGTTTGGCGATTATAAGACACTTAGACCCATTAGTTTGGTGATTATAAGACACTTAGACCCATTAGTTTGGTGATTATAAGACACTTAGACCCATTAGTTTGGTGATTATAAGACGCTTAGACCCATTAGTTTGGTGATTATAAGACACTTAGCCCCATTAGTTTGGTGATTATAAGACACTTAGACCCATTAATTTGGTGATTATAAGACACTTAGACCCATTAGTTTGGTGATTATAAGACACTTAGACCCATTAGTTTGGTGATTATAAGACACTTAGCCCCATTAGTTTGGTGATTATAAGACACTTAGCCCCATTAGTTTGGTGATTATAAGACGCTTAGACCCATTAGTTTGGTGATTATAAGACACATAGACCCATTAGTTTGGTGATTATAAGACACTTAGCCCCATTAGTTTGGTGATTATAAGACACTTAGACCCATTAGTTTGGTGATTATAAGACACTTAGCCCCATTAGTTTGGTGATTATAAGACACTTAGACCCATTAGTTTGGTGATTATAAGACACTTAGCCCCATTAGTTTGGTGATTATAAGACGCTTAGACCCATTAGTTTGGTGATTATAAGACACTTAGCCCCATTAGTTTGGTGATTATAAGACGCTTAGCCCCATTAGTTTGGTGATTATAAGACACTTAGACCCATTAGTTTGGTGATTATAAGACACTTAGCCCCATTAGTTTGGTGATTATAAGACGCTTAGACCCATTAGTTTGGTGATTATAAGACACTTAGCCCCATTAGTTTGGTGATTATAAGACACTTAGACCCATTAGTTTGGTGATTATAAGACACATAGCCCCATTAGTTTGGTGATTATAAGACACATAGCCCCATTAGTTTGGTGATTATAAGACGTTTCAGCTCATTGAGGTGTCGATGTTTTGTTTACTGGCGAGCGATAGCGGACTTGCAATTCAATAAAATGCGGCCTTCGGCCGGGTCTTTTTTGCTACCGAAGAATGTACTCATTTTGCTTGAACGTGGATCTAGAAGAGTATTTGTTATAGCCCGAAGGGTATCTATCCGGCAAACAACCCCCCCCCCAAAAAAAAAAAAAAGTAATAATAATAATTCTAGTGATAATAATAATAATAATAATAAAAATAATAATAGTAAATAATGAAAATAATAATAATCATCATTAGTCAGAAAATTGTTCATCAAGTATTCTGAACATGCCAGGGGCTCTCATAACTCAAAAGGAATTCGTTAGGGGGTACTACTCACTTTTTATGGACCCCTTCTCCTTCATGTTTAGCATATTAGTTTTAAGATTTTAAGACGTTATTTCCGTTAGTTTGGCAATTTTGAGACCTTTCGCCCCATTTCTTTGTCAATATTAAGACCTTTTGTGCCATTTAGGTGTTGATTTTTTTCCTGGCGAGTGATAGCGAGCCTGTAATTTTAGAAGGAATCGGCCTTCGGCCAGGAAATTTGTCTACAAATTTATCTTGAAAGGGGGTCTAGGGCGTGTCTTTTTAAGCTTGATGGAGGTCTAGTGAGGAAACTCAAAAATATATAAATATATAAATATAAAGGCCAAAACAACACACACTACCCCCTTAATCAAGTTCATTTTTTGACCAACTGGGAAGAGACAGTCAGGGAATAGTGTAGAAAGTACCGGTACAAATAATTTGATCTAACCCTTTTTGAGTTATTGAGGATTGAGATTACGATTATCGGCCTACCTACTGTATGATGCACCGGGTAAAGGCTGATGGTAGATGGGTTCGGATGACGTGAATATTATAGGAGGCCACCTCTTAACCTTCTCAAGATCCGATTACGCATTTCTTTCCCGTTTTCAGGCTATTATTAGGCGAGTTTATTTAGATTAGTAAGGGTATATAGAAGTCAAAGGGTCAATTGAGATAGTCTATACCCTTATAATTCCCACAGATCCTACCGTAGGTGTATACAATCGTTTAATGATAGTCAGACTAAGCTGTTGAAATACGTTATAATCTTGAAAGGGTTATGAGCTGCCAGATAAGTGTTGACGATACATGTTGAAGGAAATAGCTCTCGTGTGATACCGGCTTAGTGATAGAAGGCAGTGTTGTGGTATTGTTCAGTTACCCACATAAGTTATGTTCCTCTCCGTGATCTTATACCGGCTTAGTGATAGAAGGCAGTGTTGTGGTATTGTTCAGTTACCCACATAAGTTATGTTCCTCTCCGTGATCTTATTCGTAGAAACATAATGCGAATGATATAATTTCGAGTATAGTTTCTAATGCAGTGGTTAACTCGTCTCATTAGTCAACTGATAATAAAGAGAAACAACAGTCGCAATTCATCCATACTACTGTATTTTTCTTTCATACATAATATGACGACGAGGAGCAGAAGTTTTGTGGGCAACTGTATCTATTGTTTGTTATCTTTTATACATGGACATGCAAGCATCAATCACGCACATACACCCATACACACAAACAAACACACACACACACACACATATAACGTCGTACACACAAGCACATTCACACTCTTTTGACACACACACACACACACACACACACACACACATACACCGGAAGACTGAATTTAAAATTCCATTTAACTTATTTTTCGGCTGTATAATATTTGTATATGGAAACCACACACACACACACACACACACCCCAGCGGTGGTGTTTTTTGTTTTTGTTTTTGTTTTTTCTATGTGAGTGAGGGAGGCAAAAGGCAGAACAGCCTGTAGCGAGTGCCTCCCCCATAGGTGAAAGAATGACAGGGCCAAAATCAAGGGACATTCGAGTCAAAATGCCTGGACATACGGAGTTTGAAGCAATTAAGTCATAGGAAGAGGGAAAGACTGATTCTGGGAGAGTTCCAGAGCTCAGCTGTTGAATAGAAGAAAGTCTGAGAGTAACGTTTCACTCTTGGGTTGGAGAGTTCCACAGAACAGGGGTGGGGCTGTGTTGCAAAGACGGGTACCACGTGCCCTACGTAGAGGAGGTGGTATACACTGGGAAAGCTCTGAGGAACACTGATTATTATAGTAGCGATAGAATAGTGAGAGAAATGCAACATTGCAGCGGAGAGAGAGAGATTGCAAAGAGTTTGTGAGTTGATGGGAGGTAATGATACGAAAGGCCTCCCTTTCAACTTTGTTTTGGAGAGCAGTGTGAGAGGAACCTTCCCACACATGTGAACAATACTCAATACAAGGACGCACTGTGCCCCTGCACAGAGCAAGAAGCTGTGCAGGGGTAAAGAACCCTTGAGGCGGTTGAGCACACCCAGCTTTTGGGAGGCTGCCTTAGCAAGATTGGTAATATGGTCCTTCTAAATGAGAGCAGAAGAAAGAGAGACACCAAGAATATTGAGAGAAGATGAAGGATTGATTTTTGTATTGTTGAATAAGGGATAGTCCGCTGGGAGTTCCGGACGGGTAGATAGATGGAGCAATTGGGTTTCGGAAGCATTAAAGGTAACAAGGTTTTCTATGCCCCAATTGGAAATAGTAGTTAGATCAGAATTTAAGTGATCTATGGCTTCATTACATTTGTTTTTGAGGGATTGCTGGCTGGGGCGTTCTGGAAAACTAATTGAGTAGTGTAAGGTTGAGTCATCTGCGCATGAATGTATGGGACTTGAGGTACAGTTGAGAAGATCAATTATGAAAATTAGGATGAGAGTAGGAGATAGGACAAAGCCCTGAGGAACACCGGAGTTGATAGGGTGAGGAAGTGAGCAATGGCCTTTCACAACCGCAGCTATGGAACGGCCGGAAAGGAAGTTAGAGACAAAGGCACAGATGGAGGGATAGAAACCGAATGAAGGTAGTTTAGAAATTAAAGATTTGTGCCAGACTCTATCGAAGGCTTTCGATATGTCTAGTGCAACAGAAAAAGTCTCACCGAAGTCCCGAAAGGAGGATGACCAAGAGTTAGTAAGATATGGAAGAAGATAACCAGTAGAGCGACCCTTAAGGAAGCCATACTGGCGATCTGAGAAGCAGATTATAAGAGAAATGCTTAAGAAATTTGGAAGCAAGAATATTCTCAAAAACTTGAGAGATTGAAGAGATAAGAGCAATTGGACGATAGTTGGAGGGTTGAGAGCGGTAACCCTTCTTTGGGACAGGATGAATGAGAGCAAACTTCCAGCATGAAGGGAAGACGTTAGAGGATAGATAGAGACGAAAGAGTTTGCCTAGGCAGGGAGTCAGCACGGAAGAACAGTTTTTGAGTACAACAGGAGCAGGAGAAACACCGTCCGGACTGTACGCCTTCTTAGTATTAAGCCCAGAGAGGGTAGAAAGTACATCTTTAGAAGAGATTAGGATATTAGGCATAAGTAGGAGAGAGGATGGTGGAGAGGGAGGAATAGCACCGGAATCATCCAAGATGGAGTCGCTAGCAAAAGTTTGAGCGAAGAGTTTAGCTTTATCAGAGGAAGAAGTGATGGTTGTGCCATCAGAGTGGGAAAGGGAGGGAAAGATGAGGAAGAGACATTGTTGGAGAGGTTTTCAGGTACATGCCAGAAAGCTTAGGAAGAGCTAGAGTTGGATAGTTCAGTGCATTTATTATTGTCGAAGAACAGATTTGGCTCGATTCCGGACAGAAACATAGGAAGAATGAGACTCTTGAGTTTTAAGGTGTCGGTACCGTTTGCATGCTTCCTCCTTATTACAGACAGCAGTAGAACAGGTGTGAGTAAACCAAGATTTTTTGCATTAGTCTGAGAGAAAGAATTTATCGGCACACACGTTAATTGTGCATGCTTACGAGTACATTTTTCGATTTTTAACCCCTGTCAAACGGGGATGTTTGTAACTTCCACTACCTCCTGACTGTCATATTTATCCTAAACGAGCTTCATTCCATGCTCTTTTTCATGCATTAACAAGAGCCAGAGCGTAATACAATTATATATCTGTGAAAGAGCGATAATAGAGCTTTCCAATGACATCTGAATCATCCTTGTACGACCACAGATTCTCTTGCCACAATTGCGCAACACGAGGGCAAAAACCCTAAAATACGGAAAATTCCTGAGTGTTTTCCTTGTCTTGCAAGGCCAGGGGTGTGGAATGTTGTGGTGGGGAGCTCAGTCACCTCACTCGGTCCATGCCGAGAGATCAGATCCCGCCTATCGTCCTCCCAACGCGTGGACTCTCTCTCAGAGCCGATAATGTGCTCAACATCCCTTCCGACATATGTCGGGCCCCGCAGGGATGGCCATGGTTCTCTCACCCGACATATGTCGGGCCCCACAGCTGGGGTGTTAAACCTAAATATAACTATGTAGATCAAACCTAATCTAACCTAACCGAAAACACTCCATTTCAACAAATTTTAAAGAGGTGTGTGCACTTAAACTGTCGCCCTAAACCTCATGTACCTGCAAACCTACACATTTAGTCAATTACGTACCTTTAACCCTTGTCTATCGGGGCCCGACATAAGTCCGTATCGAAAAATTTGGACTATGTGGCGGGGCCCGACTTAAGCCCGAGTGCAATTTTGGCGCAATATTGGCTCTGAGAGAGAGACGAGTGACGGGAGGAGCATAGGTTACCTCATGACCGCTCGCCACGGCCGCCGTGGACCAACTGAGATGTACTCCCCTTACATCCACCCTCACTCCCTCGCTACATACGTAATTATATAAAGAAATTACAGTATTTTAGCGATTTTGCCCTTCGGTTGCACGATCGTTGCAAGACAACCAGTGATCGTAGAAGGATGGTTCGGGTGTCATTGGAAAGCTCAATTTACGCCCTTTCAGGGATACATACTTGTATTACGCTCTGGGTCTTGTTTATGCATGAAAAAGAGCACGGAAACAACCCCATTTCTGGTAAAAAACAAACGCTGAGCGGCACAGTGAAATATACTCCACCACCCGCTCTTTGAGCGTTAAGCACACCATCGCTTGTACACACACACACACACACACACACACACATAACAGGTCAGGCAAAATATCACTATAAATAGTTTTGTTTTCGATAAAGCTTATTGTATATTTTAACAACACATTTAAATTAGGTAGGTTTAAACAAGACGTATATATTAACGAATAAAAACAAAAATATTTAGATACCGGTACATATTTATCTACTAGATAGACGGACACACATGCAGAGAGAGAGAGCGAGAGCGAGACGTGTGGCATTTAAAGTGTAACACTGAATTATTGACAGCGACTGAACTGGGTGAAGTTGTAAAAAATGCCAAGGACGGGTTGCGATAGAGAGAGAGAGAGTGTGAGTGTGAATGAGTGAGTAAATAAGTGAGTAAGCGAAGTTAATGTAAACTTCGTACTATCTTTGTACTAAACACAAAACAGACCTAAATATGCAATGTTGATATATCGAAAGATATATATATATATATATATATATATATATATACACAGTATATATATATATAGACAGTCTATATTTTTATATATATATATATATATATATATATATATATATATATATATATATATATATATATATAAAACGTGATCATTATAATATATTTCAACATTATTGATACAAAAGAATAAATATAAACATTAGCAAATAAGAAACGGATAGAAGAATAAGAGAAAGACAACTAGATCTAAAATTATTATAACGAAGATAGGAGAGAGAATAACAAAGAAGAAAGGTAAAGTTATAAAGAAAATCGTAAGGCGGGTAGGGAGCGGTAACTGAATTATAGTGCGGGGGAGGCTATTAAAATGTTAGGTTAGAGAGAGAGAGAGAGATAGAGAGAGAGAGAGAGAGAGAGAGAGAGAGAGAGAGAGAGAGAGAAGGGACTAAGGGATATGGAAGAGAACGGAGAAGTAACATAATTAAGCACATAATTAAGAAGTTCAACAACACAACATAATACAAGGCACAACAATATGTTAACTGTTTGAGCTTGTGAATTATAGTACTTTTAACACAATTTGGTCCCAGAGATGTCTTTAAGGACCTCCCGTGTTTTGCCCCATTAGTTTGGAGATTTTAAGAAGTTTCACCCCAATAGTTTGGCGATAATAAGACGCTTCACCTCATTCAGGTGTCAACCTTTTTAGCGGCAGTCGACCGAAACCTTTTTATATCTGAAATTGTACAGATTTACCTTGAAGGGGGTTTGCGTGAGAATGTTTTAGTTTGAAGGCGTTTTATTAGCCTAGGGGACAAAGTAAATACATTGTTCTATTATGGCAAAATCACGTATAACCATTAACAATTTATAAAAAATAAAGTAACATAATAACCCACAAGAGGTCGGACCCGATAGTGTTAACTCACTAGTAGGTAAGGGTCTGATTTGCCATAAGTTGGATTTTTACCAGTTTTATTTAGTAACTTGCATTACATGTATAGAATGGTAATTTGGGTGGTCTGTAATGGTATTGGGTTATATTGTACTATACCGTATAACGAAGAACATTATTAACACCTCTATTAAACAAACACAATGGAATGGAAAACTGATTGCAGATTAAAAAGAAAAGGATTACTGAAATAACTGTATGTAACTGAATGCACTACAATATTATCCAACACGCACACGCACACACACATATATATATATATATATATATATATATATATATATATATATATATAAATATATATACACACACACGTACATATATGCTTACCTACAAACCCATGCTCTCTCTCTTTCTCTCTCACACACACACATACACAAAAACAAAACTATTATTATTATTATTTTTATTTTTATTATTACTCTAATTATTGTATTGATCATTATTAATATTACACCCTCCCAAACACCCACACACACACAAACACCCACACACACACAAAGTCCATCAAAACACGGTAGGTACAGAGAAACTGAATGTGGCAGATACACAATGGAAGAAAAAACAAAGGAAACATAAGAGAGAGGGAGAGGGGGAAGGGAGAGGTAAACGAATTATGCACAAGATACTGTTAGGAGAGAGAGAGAGTGTGTGTGTAAGAGTGAGGGAGAGAGAGAGAGAAATAAGGACGTGGGGAAGGGCAGGTTATCTTAAATGTCATAATAGAATGTCGGTCCGATGAGAGAGAGAGTGAGAAAATCAGAGAGAGAGAGAAAAAGAGAGAAATACATAGATACAAAGGAGTACAAAGGAAATCAAGCAACAACAGTTCTAGTGACCCCTCTAGGTTGCTTGTCCTCCAAAACACTGAGGATCAAGCGTCCAAACAGTGGTTTAGAGGGGGTAAGGGAAAATTGGAAAGGGAATTACTGCCCTGATACTAATGTCTGTGTCAGGATTAAGAAGTTAGTAGGGGACAGATGGGTTAGTAGCATAACACAGTTATAAGTGATCTTTCGTATATCTGGGAGAAAGAGAGTAACGCCTTAGTAATATATATACTGTATATATACACAATAATCCTTGATGAATCTGAGGGGAGAATAAAATAAAGTTATTCATTTACAAATGCAGTCAGTCGCGGGTTTGATGCAAGATATTTATCTAATCGAAGTTTAACCTGTACAATCCCAGCGACGACTGCCAGCTGTCAGAAGATAAATCACTCCCCAGTCTCAGCGACGGCTGCAAGCCGTCAGTAGTATACGGTCCTTGTAACTGCCAGTATCAGCCAGTGGCTGGTACCATGACTTGTAAACACTGTTCTAAGGAATTGGCAACACTTCTTAGGTTAGCTGCAAGCTCCCACAGGCTGTCTGGGTCAGTGTTTCATCAACTGTTAAGGTGGGAGGTTGTTATATCTTGCCTCTGAAGCCATTTTGGCCACATTACTTGGTACTGGGGGGTACATTTATGGTAGTACCCTATGGTACAGTAGGGGTTAAAAGAGTCAACGATGCTGCAGTCTATAACGTATCGGGGAAGCCCATTCCACAAGTTGACAACTCAATTGAAGAAGAATTTCTTAGATTCGTGTGTTAAAAGATTTACTAATAAAGTAGAAGAGCCGCTTTGCCCAAAATCAAAATGGCATACCCAACTCTGCGATGGGTTACCATCATCCCTACTATTACCACCATTATAACTACTACTATCACCATCATCACTACAACTGTCACCATCATCACTACAACTGTCACTATCATCACTAAAGCAGACACCATCACCAATACTATCACCATCGTCGCTAACATCATCACTACTGTCATCATTATCACTACAACTATCACCATCATCACTACCATTATCACCATCATCGCTACTACTATACCCATTATCACTACTACTAGTACTATCACCATCATCACTGCTAGTCACCATCATCACTACTACTAGTACTGTCATCATCATCACTACTACTGTCACCATCTTTACTACGATCATCATCACTACTATCATCATTATCACTACAAGTATCACCATCATCACTACTATTATCACCATCATCATTGCTATCACCATCATCCCTGCTGTTACTACCATCTCTTCTATTGTCATCACCAGAACTATCACCATCATCACTACTACTATCACCATCATCACTAATAATATCACCAAGAATACTGGAGGATTCGCCCCGAAAACAACTCGCCCCCGACGGGGGGCGACAATCGTCGCATTGATAAATCAAAATTGCCTGCAAAATTTAGTGACGATACATTAACCCGTTCAGTACCAGTTCTGTCCTTTTCATTTTATACTGGAAATAATAGAAGATTCTATTCAGCTTAATTAGAAGGCTTTCAACTATCCTAATCAACCCTTTTTCCACCACAGATCCTTCTTAAGCTCCACAAAATCGTCTAATTATAGCTAAAAAAATAAATGTCGCCAGTACAGAAAGGGTTAAACAGTCTAGGAAAAGTTTAACACTCTTCTTTTGATCTTTAACCTTGACCTTTAACCTTAAAGGTGGGGGCTCATGGTTTGAGGTAAACATGGAATTATAATCGCCAAGCTGTACATAATTATCTTGCAAAATGCAATGGCACTGAAATAATTATTAACAATGGTATAAAGGATTTTGTGGATCGTCTATACCAGGCCTGTGACGTCACACCAGTATAAGTCCACCATCCAGTCTAGGATAAGGATACTGGTGTGACGTCACTATGACGTCACAGGCCCGGTATAGACGATCCGCAAAATCCTTTATACCATTGTTAATAATTATTGCAGTGACATTGCATTTTACAAGATAATTATATGCAGGTTGGCAATTATTTGTCCATGTTTTCCTCAACCCATGAGCCCCCACCTTTAAGTATTAGAATATTTATATGAAATTTATATAATTATATGCTATTTATGTAAAATCAAATAAGCGTGCAAAACTTCATTACAAATCATCAACTAGTTCCAGAGGTATTAAAGGAATAGCTGACCTTGACCTTTGACCTTCATCTTGACTTTCATGATGTCTGAAAATATAAAATTTTCATTTTCATTTAAAGAACAACTGTTTCAACGAATGTTGTGAAGTTTACATGAATAGTAAAGAAATGAGCATATTGACCTTATATTTGACATTGACCTATGACCTTGACCTATCAAATGGAATTATGTTTATTCTTGTTTGACCTCGGCCTAGTGAGAATCTTACATTACCACTCAAGCCGCGGGTCTCGACATACAGTATGTCGAGTGAGAGAAAAGTGGCCTATCCAGCGGGTCCCGACAATAGTAGCAAGGGATGTTGAGCACATTAATGGCTCTGAGATAGAGTCCACACGTTGGGAGGGCGACAGGCGGGCTCTGACCGCTCAGCCTGGGCCTAGCGAGGTAACTGACATCTCCACCACACCCCTCCACATCCCTCGCCTCACGAGGACGAGGATATTCTGAGGAAATTACCGTATTTTAAGGTTTTTGCCCTCGTGTTGCAACATCGTTGCAAGACAACCCGTGGTCGTAGAAGGATGATTCAGGTGTCATTCGAAAGCTCTATTATCGCCCTTTCACGGGTACCTAATTATATTACGCTCTGGCTCTTGTTTATGCATGTAAAAGAGCATGGAATGAAGCTCGTTTAGGGTAAATATGCCTGCTTGCCAGGTAGTAGAAGTTATAAATATCCCCGTTTGACAGGGGTTAAATTGGAAATACTAGTAAACATCTTATTATGACCTATAACCTTGACCTTCGACCTTAGCAATTCTTAATGAGGATTTAGTTAGCTTAACACCATTGTTTGTATTAACTAGCATAATGAATATGGTGTAATTTGTATAAAAAACTTATAGATTACAAATAGTGATCATATACTGTGACCTTGACCTTTGACCTTTGACTAAAAATATAATACATGATAATTATTTGGATGGTCGTCACATTGACCAACTGAATTTGCCTATACAATTTGTTGACAATACATTAAACAGTCTAGGAGGTGTTTATGGAAAATGACAAACACTCTTGTTTTGACCTTGACCTTTGACCCTAACTATAACAATATATATGTGAAATTTGATATATATGTTATAATATTAAGCAACTAATACAGCCAGTTTTCCAAAATTTGAGTAATCTTTTTAAATTAATAATAACAGTTGACCTTGACCTATATGTAAGAGTACTTTTTTTTTGCATTGACATTGCCCAGGAAAATCAAATAATCTTGCCTAATTTCATTAAAATTCATCAGTTTGTTACATATATATAATAGTTGACCTTGACCTTTATCTTGACCTTTATGATGTATCTCAAAATTTATTATTTTCCATATTCATTTAAAGTACAACTATCAAACCAAATGTTGTGAAGTTTCCATGGAAAGTAAAGAAAATAGCATATTGACGTTATATTTGACCTTGACCTGTGATCTTGTCCTTTCATGAGGAATTGTTTAGTGTCTTGAATGACTATGGCCTAGGTATTCCGAATATACATGGTAAGCCTAGTGAGAATCTAACAGTATATAAAATACTAAGTAAAAACCTTATTTTGACCTTTGACCTTGACCTTTGACCTTACCCTTTAAAATATGTATTTAATATTTGAGAAATACGATATCAAGGTTACCAGTAACTTGTGTAGTGAAAATTAAGACATTTGAGTAAAAACTGAAGGAAATAGTAAAAGTTGACCTTTGACCTTGCCCTTTATGTAAGGGTACATTTTTGTTTTCATTGACATTGCCCAGGAAAATCAAATAAGCATGCCAAATTTCATTAAAACCCATCAGATAGTTTCATGTATATTAATATAATAGTTGACCTTGACCTATGACCTTTATCTTGACCTTTATGATATGCGTGTTAAAATGTAATATTTTCCTTTTCATTTAAATTGCAACTATTTCATCAAATGTTTTGAAGTTTGCATTAAAAGTAAAGGAATTAGATATTGACCTTTTATTTGACCTTGACCTGTGACCTTGACCTTTCATAGGAAATTGTATAGTTTCTTGTGTGACCTTGGCCTAGGTATTCCGAATATATATAGTAAGCCTAGTGCAAATCTAAGTTAGTATAAGAAATACTAGTAAAAATCTTATTTTGACCTTTGACCTTGACCTTTAACCTTAACCTTTAGAATATTTATCTGAAATGTTGTCAAAAGGATATCAAAGTTACCAGTAATTTGTTTAGTGAAAATTAAGAAATTTGAGTACAAACTAATAAATATGAAATATTGACCTTATTTTCAACCTTGACCTTTGACCATAACCTTTAAGTTAAATGGAAAATTTATTTTTGACTGACCATTGCATTGACCAAATAGATATATCTGTGAAATTTGGTGAAAATCCATTGAACGGTCTAGGAGAAGTTACCGGACAGACAGACGACGAACGACGACGACGGACAAGCTGACTTGGGGTGAACAGTATATGGGCGGGATCTGTGTGTGCGATAACACTCTGCTTCGCAGAATTGATAACTTTGCAACCGTTTCCCCGCATGTAATTAGATTGATCGATACTGAAGTATTTACAACAGTTCATATTGTCCATGCCTTTGATGATTTTGAATACTTGAATTAAGTCGCCTCTTAATTTGTGCTGGGTTAAAGGAAATAGATTTAATTCTCTAAGACGCTCCACGTATGGTTTGTTCTATAGGCTAGGTATCAGTTTAGTAACTCTACATTGAACGCGTTCTAGCTTGCCTATAAGTTTTTGGTAATGAGGGCTCCATGACTGAACGCAGTATTTCAGAAGAGGGCGGACTAAGGAATTGCAAAGAGTTAGGATAACTTCCTTGGATTTATGCTCAAATGACCTGCCTATGAAGCCAATTATTTTGTTTGCCTTCTTAACAACTTCTGTACATTGTTGCCTGGGTTTTAGGTTACTCGATATTGTTACTCCCAGATCGGTTTCTCTGTCTACACTCTTAAGCTGAGTGCCATTCATCAAATAGTTTGCTTTCTCATTTTGGTATCCAATAAATAGTACTTTACATTTATCCGCATTGAAACTCATTTGCCAAATTTGGGCCCAACATGACAACTTATCTAGATTGTGTTGCATATCGTCAACTTGTTCTTTTGAGAGTATGCTGTTTGCAATTTTTGAATCGTCAACAAACTTTGAAATTATTCAGGTGAGACCTTCATCTATGTCGTTGATGTAAATTAGATAGAGAATTATTCCTATTACTGATCCCTGAGGTACCCCGCTACTTACATTGGTTCATTTAGATGCCAAGATACAGTGACCATATAAATCTTGCGATACAAACGAGGTGGTCATGAATTCATAATTGAAGAAAGCCCCATGAATAGAATAGTTGAAAAAAAAAAAAATATATATATATAAGGGCAAGCAACACCAAGGTAAACACGAACATCTTTATTCTGGTACCGGTAACGTTTCGACATTAACATATGTCATCATCAGACCAAAATCAATAAGAAATAAATTTATTAATACATTATGTTGACATTTAAAGCAAATATATTTTTAATAATAATTTAGAAAAACATAAAAGTTAGAAATCGCGAAAAAAGAGATAGAAACAAACACAAACAACAGAAACAGCTAAACCATATGTGAACTTCGTGTAGATATTGTAGGCTAAAATATACACAATACCTTAGAAACATAATAGGTTGGAGGAGAATTCGTGGGTGCCCAAGGTGGGCTTAAGATGGTGAGTGAGGAGGGACTCTGCTATTAACCGGGTGGTGTCACCAGAACAACTGACAATTACTGAAAAATCTTTTTTGTTAATGGAATGGCCTAAAGGTTCACAATGGTCTCGAATGGCTGAAAAGGATGGTTTAGAAATGGGAAGTCCAGTTTTATAAGATCGACCCAGGTGCTCCGCAACCCTCGTGTTTAAGTGCCGTTTTGATTGGCCTATATAAGTTGCATTACAGCAGCTACATTTATATTGATAAACAATAGAGGATTGCAGAACATCCGGGATACGATCTTTGAATTTGAAATGATGAGACAAAGTATTGGTAGGTTTGAATATTATTCTGAGGGACACTTGGGGATAGAAGCAAGGAATCAATTTTGTGACTTTATGGCGTATCGAGTAACTTGATGGTCCTAAAAATGGCATAGTGAAAAATATTACTGCATTTTTAGCATTGTGTATTGGTATTGTGTATATTTTAGCCTACAATATCTACACGTAGTTCACATATGGTTTAGCTGTTTCTGTTGTTTGTGTTTGTTTCTATCTCTTTTTTCGCGATTTCTAACTTTTTATGTTTTTCTAAATTATTATTAAAAATATATTTGCTTTAAATGTCAACATAATGTATTAATAAATGTATTTCTTATTGATTTAGGTCTGATGATGACATATGTTAATGTCGAAACGTTACCGGTACCAGAATAAAGATGTTCGTGTTTACCTTGGTGTTGCTTGCCCTTATAAGACTCTGCTTCCCCCGAGGAGAATCTATTGCCACTACTATATATATATATACAGTATTTATATGTATATATATACAAAAAAATATATATATACTGGGTATATATAATATATATATATATATATATATATATATAGACTGCCGTGGTGTAGTTGATTAAAGCGTCGGCTATCGTTCTGACGGTCGGCGGTTCGAACCCCACTGAGAGATTAGAAACATTTAGTGGCTGACGTGTATTTGTGATATATACTCAATATATATATATATATATATATATATATATATACCGGGTATATATATATACCGGGTATATATATATATATATATATATATATATATACATATACATATATATATATATATATATATATATATATATATATATATATATAATATATATATATATATATATATATATATATATATTTGTTATCTATTTATTTTCTAGTTTCCTCCCTAAACCTACATCAAGCTTTGAGAAATACCCTCAAGTTTCCTCTTCGAGATAAATTTGTGCATTTTTCGGTAGAAAAATTATCCATTCGAAAACTGGTTCCTCCTAATTTGCAGGCTCGCTATCGTTCGCTATGAACAAAATTATACCTAAGTGGCACGAAAGGTCTTAAACTTAGAAGAAATGGGGCGAAAGGTATGAAAATCGCCTAATAATGGGGTTAATTGTGCTTCCCTGCCCTTAAGTTTTTCGTAATTTCCTCGTGTAGAACACTCTTTGGCTCTCCTAAATATGTGCTGGCAGATATGTTGTTTACCCTCTGAGGATCAATGATTTTATGATTTTTGGCTATTATTAGGCGATTTTATTCAGATTAGGAAGGGTATATGGAAGTCAGAGGGTTGATTGAGATAGTCTTTAGCCTTTTAATTCCCACACATCCTTCCTAGGCTGCATACAATTGTCTTATGATCGCCAAAATATACTGCTAAAAGTCGACATATCTTCAAGGGTTAATACCTTTAATAATCTGAGAACATTATATCAGTTGCCCTCGTATTCTCGATATTCAAGTGAAGCTAGATAACGTTTTATTTTTAATTTTTTTCAATATTTGATTTATTGTTCTTGAATGGCATTTATTTTGTTGGTATTCACTTAAGGGGAGGCTTATGTTTTTCTCTGGACCACCCTTCTCCCTCATGCTTAGCCACACTAGTTTTGACATTTTAAGAAGTTCGCCGTATTAGTTTGGCGATTTTAAAACCTTTCGCCCCATTTCTATGTCTATACTAAAACCTTTCCTGTTAAGTGTAGTGGGTGTAATTCTACTAATATTGAACAGTCAAAGAACCATCTCACTGCTAGGATTTCGGAGCATCGGGGTAGGTCATTTAGAACTGGCTTCCCTCTATCATTACATTCTAATTCGGGCATAAGAGCTGAAGCTTCAGGCCACCCAATACATTCTTTAGATTTCTCCATTCTTCACACAGCCGTAGACGACACCACCCACCTTTTATCCGAGTCTCATTTTTTTCAAAAACTACGCCCAGCCCTGGGCACACACGAGACTTTCACCCCATTACTTTGCATCTAAGTAGCATGTGGTATGTTTTCCAGTTTCATTATATAGGCTCTCTTCCATGAGTTATATTTTCTTATTTGATATGTCTACATTATTTACTAATTCCGTAACCACACTTTACTTGAGTGTAATTTCTTCCTATATAATCCCCTACCCCCCCCCCCCCCACCACCTTCGTACTATCTCCATGTTTTTGTAATTTTGATTAAAACTTAATCTTGAACACTTTAATATACGGTATTTTAATACTTAGTGATTTTCTCTGATTCTCTGAATTTGTTAATTAGTTTCTCATCTTTCAATTTCCAACTGATAACGATACTCTAGTGTTTGTTTACTTTTATTGTATATAGTTTCACCGCCTTTCATCCTAATTTAATGTATTTCATACATAACATGCATTTTCCGTCTTTTCAAATATCTTCGGTGTTTCCAATGTTATTTCCGCGACCCCATTCCACTCTAGTGAGAACCCTTCTACACTGTTGTTGGGTTTCCGCGACCCAATTCCACTCTAGTGAGAACCCTTCTACACTGTTGTTGGTGAGAACCCTTCTACACTGTTGTTGGTTTCCGCGACCCCATTCCACTCTAGTGAGAACCCTTCTACACTGTTGTTGGTGAGAACCCTTCTACACTGTTGTTGGTGAGAACCCTTCTACACTGTTGTTGGTTTCCGCGACCCCATTCCATTCTAGTGAGAACCCTTCTACACTGTTGTTGGTGAGAACCCTTCTACACTGTTGTTGGTGAGAACCCTTCTACACTGTTGTTGGTTTCCGCGACCCCATTCCACTCTAGTGAGAACCCTTCTACACTGTTGTTGGTGAGAACCCTTCTACACTGTTGTTGGTGAGAACCCTTCTACACTGTTGTTGGTTTCCGCGACCCCATTCCACTCTAGTGAGAACCCTTCTACACTGTTGTTGGGTTTTAATATAGCCTCGCCCATTTTCGTACAATTTGCTTGTTTTCCTATTATCAACCTACTTAATTGTATTATATAATTTAATACCTAGCAAGCCTCGGATTCATGTGATGATTATATTTCTTTTCGAGTTCCCCCCCTTAATTAAATCATAATTCTGCTATACGTTTTTAATACTGAACATTAGTAATATGCAAATATTTATGTTGGCCCTTTTTGTCTTTACTTTAGGCTGAAGATGGCTTGTGTGCAAGCCGAAACGTCCCACAATAAAGATGTTCATCCCAGCCCTGGTTTCTCTATTCATGATATGTCTCTGCTTCCCTCGTGAAGAGAGCATCGCTTATACCGTATATATACTGTATATATATATATATATATATATATACAGTATATTCTCTTTTAAGCATACATTTGGAGTTTTTGGTTGATTTCTGTTTTGATGTGGTTAGGGGTGGTTTCTTCTTCATCCCATTTCTGTAGCAGGGCGTCACGTTCATATCAGAGATTGGTGGTGGTCTCTCGTTTCTCAGCTAATTCTTCTCGTATCAGTTCTTCACGAAACTGGCGGGTGCTAGTACGATGTCTGGCATTCTCGTTGTGGAGTTTTATGTTAATATATATATATATATATATATATCTTATAAATTCAAAAATAAACACTGCAATTTCTCTGAACCAGGACCTTTCTAGAATTAATGGATGGGGACAAAAGAATCTAGTTTCCTTTAATGCAAAGAAAACCAAGTACATTCAATTTTCTAACCGACAGAATCTCACTGACTCCCATATATTTTTTAATGATGTAAATATTCCCACTTCCCCTAGTATTGACATTCTCGGTGTAACATTAACTACTAACTTGAGCTGGACACATTATGTTAGAAGTATTGCTAAGAATGCCTCTAAAAAACTGGGACTCCTGTACAGAGTTCGAGAATTCTTCACTGACGAGCAGTTGGCCGTAATATATAAAAGTCATGTGCGTTCTCAGATGGATTACTGTTCACCTCTGTGGGGTGGAAGTGGAGTGGTTGCATTGAGGCAGTTGGACAAAATTCAAAATAAAGCTATTAGATTAATCAATAACCCTGCAATCACACAGGACCTTCCTACATTATCCATACGAAGAAACGTTGCATCCCTTGCATTATTCTACAGATATTTTCACAGCAATTGTTCCGAGGAACTTGCTTCAATTGTGCCGCCTCTCCACATCTTTCCCCGTAGAACTAGGGCAGCTGAGAGCGCCCATGAATTTACACTTTCTCCTCCACAATGCAGAACTTCTGCTTATCAGAATTCATTTATCCCCAGAGCTACTACTCTTTGGAATTCACTTCCCTCAAATTGCTTTCCACAAACTTACAATTTACAAATGTTTAAATCCAGTTGTTACAAACATTTTATGAATGGAGGATGCCTTTAGGCACATGGACCTTTTTGTTTTATCTGTGTTTTTCCTTCCTCCGTTCATTGTCTCTTAAAAAAAAAAAAAAAAAAATTATATATATACCGGTACTGTTTATATATATATATATATATATATATATATATATATATATATATATATATATATATATATGCATATATATATATACCGGTATATATATATATATATATATATACTGTACATGAGGACTGGAAACGAGCACTCTCGGAGTTTGAAACTTGGGTCCATTGCTTAAAAGCAGTATCATGAAAGCAGTGGTCTCTCCGACTTTCTTAAACACAAAAATATGTACACAAACACAACTTCACATATAAATGCATGTAATTTCACACGCAATCGTCCATATCCCCGCCATATTGGCGACATAATGTCTCGCCAGAAAACGAACAGCCCAGGACGATGCCAGACGCCAGTCACCCACGAGACACGTTAGAGGCAACACATTTTTGTTCTGTTGTTCGTTATCTCTCACCTTATTGTAAGTAATTTTCTTATAAATACTTACCAGTCACAAAAGGATCTGTGTTAACAACTTATTTAGCTGATAAATATTAGAATTGAGCTGATGTCAACGGGTTGCTTTGATATGTACTGATAACCATTTTACAACTATTCTTGTGTTTTTGCTTTACAGGAACAATGCCGAAAAGATGTGCTGAATTCAATTGTCGTGGAAACTACAGGGGAGAGCCATACAGTCCTATGGTGTGTTTCCCGAATGAAGAACAAGAACGACATGCATGGATTAGTGCTATGCCAAATAGCCCAGAAAGTTTGAGAGACCGGTCGAAACTATGGATTTGTGCATCACACTTCGACTGCGATTGGGTCACAGTTCGGGGAGGAAAACGACCAGCTGGGCCTCCTACAGTTTTTAAAGGTGTACCCAAGTCTTGTCTCAAACAACTTACGTCAGCTCCTAGGTTAACTAAAACAGTGACAAGTGAAGCAAGACTTAAAAAACAAACTGAATTTGAAAATGAACAAGACAAAATGCATAGTTATGACAAATTTGCAGGAGAGATTGGAAAACACTTCCCTGAGTTTTATATAATGCAAAATGGTAGAGAACTGACAATGTTTAAGACAGATGGTAATGGTAGAGCAGTTGATAAGTTTCTTCATTTTAAAGAGGTACAGTCTCCTTTTGGTTTTCTGCAGCTGGTAGTAGCAGAGAAAAGTGGCTTGGAGATACCAAAAAGTAAACTGAATCTTCAAAAAAATAGCTTGGTAAGTAAGTGGTCTCAAATTGAAGAAATAGTGAAAATTATGAACACTCATGAAGCGACTAATACTGACCGCTTAAAAAGAATAATTTCAGAACTTG
This sequence comes from Paralithodes platypus, assembly GCA_032716605.1. Taxonomy (NCBI): domain Eukaryota; kingdom Metazoa; phylum Arthropoda; class Malacostraca; order Decapoda; family Lithodidae; genus Paralithodes; species Paralithodes platypus. The sequence goes on along the minus strand of CM064543.1, from coordinate 23,820,067 downwards.
ACTCTATCACAGAATGTCATGAAATTGAAGGTTTTCAGTTCATTCAAGCACAGTTACAACTCCTTCTTATTCCTCCTAAAAATCGCCGATATACAAAACATATGTTAATTCTTGCAGCAGAACTGTTTTGTATATCACCCGCAGCATATAGAATGCTTAGAAACTCCAAAGCAATTAGTCTTCCTTGTGAGAAACAGATTCGCCAATTGTTATCTCGCACTTATGCTGACAAGTGTCTCCCAATCCTTTTTGATCAGTTGAAGCCACAACAGCGGTTAGTTAACATTTTGTTTGATGAAGTCAAGCTTAAGCAGGCCCTTAGATTTACAGGAGAGCATATAGTAGGCTATGCAACAAACTGACCAGAAAATCTAGCAACATCTGCTCTTGCTATTGAAGTTGTTTGTCACTATGGAGGACCACGGTACATCATACGAATTCATCCTGTATCAAAACTGAATGCTATTCAACTGAAGGAAATATTACTTGAGGCTGTATATGTTGTTAAAGCTAGTGGTGGCCATCCAGTATCGTTCGTCTGTGACAACTGTCCACTGAATCAAGCTGTTTACAGAATGCTTGGGGGTCCTGGAAAAGTAACACTAGCACCAGATGGCATAAATGTTTTCCTTGTCTATGATTATGTTCACATCCTCAAGAATATGAAAAACAAGTGGATCACAGAGAAATGTCAAGAATTACATTTTAGCAAGGACGGTACAGAATATTTGGTGTGTTGGAGTGATGTTAAAGCTCTTTACAATGAAGATCAGAAGACACCACTTCGTCTGACAAAACTCACACGCTCATCAGTATTTCCTAAACCATTGCAACGTCAGAGTGTGCCCTTAGTTTGCCAAGTGTTCAATGAGAAAACGATTGCTGCATTTGAAGGTCTTAAAGGAACTGTTAAATTTCAGGATGGAACAGTGATATACATAACACTGGTAACCAATTGGTTTAAAATTATGAATGTTAAAAGCAAGTACAGCGCAGTTCATTTACGAGACCAATATCGTGAACCTTGGACATTAAACTGTACAAACTTCAAAGCTCTGCAGGAAATGTGTACAGTTGTATCCAGCTGTCGGTGGACTGGTGGGCATGGCAGAGAGAAGAAACTAACACAGTCAACAGCAGATGCCTTTGTCATCACAACAAGGTATAACATAGAAGCAGCACAATATCTTTTTGAAACCCATGATTTTGCTTACATCCTACCTGCTGTTTTTTCACAAGATCCCCTAGAACAGTTTTTTGGTCAAGCAAGACAACGTAGTGTAGGACATTTTTACATTGACATTGGGGATGTTCAAGCAGCATCCAAAGTACAGCAGTTGCATCAGCTGTTGAAACGTGACATCGTTCCTGACCGAGCCAAAGAAGTAAGCTGTGAATTGTGTACAGCAGCAATAGATGATGGTGATTTACAACTTCTGGAAGAGCTGACATTACAAGACACTCAACTACTTCTAGATTCAGATGATACTTTAAAACATAAAATTGTCTACATTGGGGGATTTTTAGCTCATAAACATGGACAAAAGGAAGTAGATTCTGGGGAATGCTTGTCATCAGAGTTTTTGACTGCGCTCAATCGAGGTGGGCTGAGTATGCCTACACTGGCTACTGTCTTCTTTGTACATAGTGGCATCACCCTTCAAATGTCTCTTCAAGACTCGAAAAAGTGTTGTCGCAATGACTTGAAACAATGCCGGTCTTATGTAGATGCTCCTTTAGCTAGCCATTCAGGAGCATGCCAGACATTGTGTAATGTGTTGTTTAAGGCCTTTGTATTTAATACAAGCGATCGGGAGTGTACACTAGGCTGCTTAAGGCGACAAGAGAAACTTTCTAATGTTTAAGTTAATTATTGTGTTATGTGACTTTTGATATATGTAAAATTATGTGTAAAGTAATATTTTGCAAAGGTTTTACTTTAATTTCTTCTAATATTTAATTAATGTAAGTCATGGTATGATGCTTTGCTTGTATAATACATGTTCTTATAAACTATCTCATTATGACTGTATATTTTCCTATTATGTTCAATCACGAAAGAGACTTATGAGTCAATCAACCAAAAACAAATGTTTTATTTTCCTTTACTTGGTTGCTCTAGTTAATAAGATAAAAACACAAAGTCCCATATCCAGTAAAACTAAAATAAGACCTCAGTTTGTGGGCCTGACAATGGACCCAAGTTCCGGGACCCGAGTATGGCCGACGCCAGTCCTTATGTAGAGGAGTCTATGGTATATACAGTATATATATATATATATATACAGAGAGAGAGATAAATGAATAGATAGATAGATAGATAGATGGGCAAGCCTTCTCTCTCTCTCTCTCTCTCTCTCTCTCTCTCTCTCTCTCTCTCTCTCTCATTCTCTCTCTCTCTCTCTCTCTCTCACACACACACATACACACACACACAGAGTGAATAATCCCTTTCTCCCTAGCTCAAAAAACTATAAATAGATTTCAGACTAATGCAATATCCGCTCTCTCTCTCTCTCTCTCTCATATAAATACACACACACACACATACAGTACATACACACGAAACTTCCTCTTATTGTACATACACACATTCCCATAATACACCCACACACACACACACACACACGTCACCCACAAAACACCCACGTGCCATCACTCACTACCTCACCTCTACACACACACACACACACACACACACTTAATCACTCACGGACTCTCTCTTTTAACTCACCCATGTAGATTGATCCATTCCAAATTTTCCAAAGGGGTGAGAGCTTTCCTGGGCACAGAAGTCAACTCATTGTAACTCAGATCCAGCGACCGTAACGATTGTCTCATCCCGCTGTAATGAAAGGAGAATACACATCTTTTAGTTAAGTCGATAGGTAAATATAGATAAATAAATAGATAGATAGATACATAGATAGATACAGTTGTTAAATTAATTAACACAAGTATATGCAGTAGATTGTTATATACAGTATATATATATATATATATATATATATATATGCGTTTATTTAGTAGTATTGTTGTTGTTGTTGTTGTTCTTATAGACTTGCAAAAAATAATGATTATGCGAGTTGTGAATCTTCATAGAAAACGGAACTCAGATGATACCGAGATAGCTTGGGGTATCAAACTGGCTCTTAAATACCTCTTACATTATCTTTATATATAATATTTTGGAGTGAAGGTATAAATTGGAAAATAGTTTTAACATTATTTACGAAATGCCTGGAAGGAATAAATGCATACTTTTTGTCTTTATCAATATATTGAATTATGTTAGTATAGTCTCTCAATAAAGAACCAGTTGTTGTTTTTGTTGTTGCGATGCGGATGTGCGAGTTGCCTGTGCCGAAATTAGTCCAACTATTTCGAGAACATCCTATTATCCTAGACATCACCGTGCATCCCAAGTATTGAGATGCAGAGAACATGTGGAGTTGCGAAAATTAAACTTAATTCTGTACAAAGGTATGTAAATGGCAGTAAATATGAAGCCTAAATTCAGAGCAAGATGGTTGTCGGATGCTATTTGTATTTTGTCTCATCTGTAGTCGGCTTCCCTTCTGTAATTATTTATTGCACCACATTATTAAACAAAATCTGTGGACACTATTTGGCACTATTTGGGTGGACTGTTATTTGTGGTACTGCCTGGCTCAGTAGGAAGTTGCCAACTAGCTCCACATTTAGTGTTGCCCTTCACCGAGCATCTGTTAAAATTGCACGCGATTATATACGCGACCGCATATATGTATAATAACTTAAGTTAACACTAAGTTTCCAATTTATATACGCGATTCGCCGCGTGCAAATTGGTGTTTGGTCCAAACCACTTATACACGAGGTGATCGCGTGCAATCTGACGGACAGGGTTAATTCTATATCTTGTATATGCATTTCGAGGATTCATTTAAACAGTTTGATGAAAGAGAAAGAGCCATGACTTGAATCCCAAAGTGTACACTCTAAAACATAAATCCTGGCTCAATATGAACCCTCGAATAGCAAAACGAACCTCCTAACTGGTAATATTAGCTAAAGAATTATTGAAAAGATTTCATTTATTTCGGGATAACTTATAAAACTCAAGGTTATAACTCATGTCCTTGGTAGTACACTCTAGGACAAGTCATGGTCATTTTGAATTTTCAAACTGTGTTTTTATTTGTTTATATATATATATAAATTTTATTTTTTACGTGAGTGAGGGAGACAAAAAAAAAACACAGAAGTGCCTGTGACGAGTGCCTCCCCCAGAGTTGAAAAAGTGACAGGGCCAAGATCAAGGGACGTTCGAGCCAAAATGCCTGGACACACAAAATTTGAAGCAATTTAAGGCGTAGGATGAGGGAAAGACCGATTTTGAGAGAGAGTTCCAGAGCTCAGTTGTTGAATAGAAGAATGATTGAGAATAACGTTTCACTCTGGGGTTGCAAGTTACAGAGTATGGGTGGGATTGTGTTGCAAGACGGGTGCTACGTGCTCTACGGAGGGGTTGGTATACACAGATAGCTCTGAGGAACACTGATTATTGTAAAAGCGGTAGAATAGAGAGAGAGATGCAACATTGCAGAGAAGAGAGAGAGAGATTGCAGATAATTGGTGAGTGGACGTGAGTTAATGAGACAGACAGCTTTTTTTCTAATGTGTCTAGAAGTGCTGTGTGTGAGGATCCTCCCTACACATAGAAGTGCTGTGTGTGAGGATCCTCCCTACACATAGAAGCAATACTCAATACATGGACGTACTGAGACCCTGTACAGAACAATACATGGACGTACTGAGACCCTGTACAGAACAATACATGGACGTACTGAGACCCTATACAGAACAATAAGCTGTGCTGGGGTAAAGAACCCCCTGCGGCGGTTGAGCACACCCAACTTCTGGGAGGCTGTTTTAGCAAGAGTGGTAATATGATCTTTCCAAGAGAGATCAGAAGAAAAAGAGACACTGAAAATGTCAAGAGATGTTGAAGGGTTAATTTGTATGTTGTTGAAGAGTAAGTCAAAGTTTTCTGGAAGGGGGCGACGAGAAGACAGATGGAGACATTGAGTTTTGGAAGCATTGAAAGAAACAAGGTATTCTCTGCCTCAATTAGAGATAGTAGAGAGATCAGAAGATAAGTGCTATAATTATGGCCTCCTTATGTGAATTTTGAAGTTCCTGCTGTGATGGTGTTGTGGAAGGCTAATTGAACAGTGTAATGTAGAGCCGTCAGCATATGAGTGAATGGGGCTGGAGGTGCAGTTGAGAAGGTCGTTAATGAATATAAGGAAGAGAATTGGAGATAGGACAGATCCATGAGGAACACCAGAGTTGATAGCTTGAGGAAGTGAACGATGGCCATCCACGACCGCAGCTATGGAATGGCTGGAAAGGAAATTAGAGATAAAGGCACATATGGAGGGATAGAAACCGAAGGAGGGTAGTTGGGAAATGAGGGATTTGTGCCAGATTCTACCGAAGGCTTTCGATATGTCTAACGCAATAGAAAAAGTTTCACCGAAGTCCCGAATGAAGGATGACCAAGAGTTAGTAAGATATGAAAGAAGATCACCAGTAGAGTGGCTTTTAAAGAAGCCATACTGGCAGTCTGAGAGTAGGTTATGAGGAGATAAATGCTTAAGAAATTTTGAAGTAAGACTAGTTTAAAAAACATTAGAAATGTAGAAAAAAAAGGCAATTGGACATTAGCTGGAGGGTTGAGAGTGGTCACCCTTCTTTGGAACAGGTTGAATGAGACCGAACTTCCAGCAAGAAGGGAAGATGTTAGAGGAGAGCCACAGACGGAAGAGTTTGCCTAGGCAGGGTAGGTATGCCGTTTTTCTAGCTCCCTGCTCCCTCATGATTTGCCCCATGAGCTTTGAGATTTTAAAACGTTTGTTCCATTAGCTTTGCGATTTTAAGATCTATCACCCCATTTCTATGTAAATATTAGGACCTTGCATGCCCTTTAAGCATCGATTTCTTCCTAGCGAGCGAAAGCAAGCCTGTAATTTTAGAAGGCCGGGACATTTTCTACTGAAAAATGTACAAATTATTCTCGAAGAGGGTATTTTTAAGCTTAATGGAGGTCAAGCGAGGAAACTAACAAATACAATAATAAATCTATATATAAATAAATAAATAGACCAACAAATTATCCCTATACCCCTCAAAGTAAGCTTTGTGACAATAACAATAAGGAAATTCCGACTGATCTCACCTACTATCCGAGTAGTGAGGCAGTTAGGTAGAGACACTGTGCATTCCGACTGATCTCACCTACTATCCGAGTAGTGAGGCAGTTAGGTAGAGACACTGTGCATTCCGACTGATCTCACCTACTATCCGAGTAGTGAGGCAGTTAGGTAGAGACACTGTGCATTCCGACTGATCTCACCTACTATCCGAGTAGTGAGGCAGTTAGGTAGAGACACTGTGCATTCCGACTGATCTCACCTACTATCCGAGTAGTGAGGCAGTTAGGTAGAGACACTGTGCATTCCGACTGATCTCACCTACTATCCGAATAGTGAGGCAGTTAGGTAGAGACACTGTGCATTCCGACTGATCTCACCTACTATCCGAGTAGTGAGGCAGTTAGGTAGAGACACTGTGCATTCCGACTGATCTCACCTACTATCCGAGTAGTGAGGCAGTTAGGTAGAGACACTGTGCATTCCGACTGATCTCACCTACTATCCGAGTAGTGAGGCAGTTAGGTAGAGACACTGTGCATTCCGACTGATCTCACCTACTATCCGAGTAGTGAGGCAGTTAGGTAGAGACACTGTGCATTCCGTGACAAAAGTAAAATATTTGGCTCACGCATTCAAATAGTCAATATAATCAAAATTAGATATTGGGCCATCATAGGTTTACTCTACATTGGCTTTGGCAGCCCCCTTTCAATTACTTTCCATAAGAGTTATTAAGCACTGATTTTTGCCCCAAGCTATATACCATGGTAGAGATATCAAACTAGTCTCAAATGACTCGTTTGGACATGGGTAACAACATATATTCTGACAATGTTTGGCTAATGTTGACCGTTTGACTTGTACTGGTCCCTGTAGTTCAACAAACTAGTGGCAAATGGCAACATTACTTACCAATTTGTGGCATGATGATAAACTACAGCAGACTGTACTAATCAAACGTTCAACATTAGCTAAACAATGTCTGAATATAATTATGTTGTTACCCATGTCCAGACGAGTCATGTGAGACTAGTTTGACATCTCTACCATGGTATACAGTTTGGGGCAAATGTCAGTGTCTAAGAACTCTTATGGAAAGTAATTGAAAGGGGGCTACCAAAGCCAATGTAGGGTAAGTCTATGATGGCCCAATATCTAATTTTGATTATATTGACTATTTGATTGCGTGAGCCAATTTTGATACTTTTATCACGAAATGAACAATTCCCACAAATTCTGCCACTAAGCCGCTACACTAGAGGGGCTCAGAGCTAAGTATCAGTAAGCCTAAGCACCCTTTAAATGAACCCACAAAATGCATATACTACGTAAAAAGTTAATAAGTTTAGATTACGTGCAGGATAACTTCGAAATCTTCCAGCCACGATTGTTGTCCTAGAGTGTACCGAATGTTTTCATATCGGGGGTTCGTTATGTTGTGTTTATGTTTATATTGGTGCATGACTATGTGTCTTGGATTATGCTCTCTAAGACAAAAATTATGTTTATATATTATGTACGATATTGACAATTTCAAAGATTCGTACACATTGTTTGAGGGTTCATAACTGGCTAGAATAATGTGTCTTAGTGCTTACAACTTTACACGCTAAAACACAAATTCTGTCTATAAACTTTCGAACTTTCACAGATTGATTCGGATATTCTCTGTTTTTCTGTACCGAATTATTTGCATTCCGGTGGTTCATTTAAGCAGTTCGAGGGTACACTATGGGCCAGCATTTGTGACTTAGGGTGTACAGTCGTGGATAGGAATAGTTTAACATCACATTTTATTGATTCCTTCCCAAATATTTTCGTTTAGGAGATAATTGTGGTGTTTGAAGCCTCATATTAGTCCTTTTGTCCTAGAGCGTACAGTGATGATGGGATGTGGGGGGAGACCCCACGAGCGATGAAAGTAGAGTTGGAAGTCCAAGGTAAAGTGAAGAGGGGTGAAGAGTTGGAGAGGTAAAAGATGGTGGGCTGAACCACCTTGCTATTGTTCTTGTTGGTTGTTGTGGTGGAGCATTTTGGACTTTTACAACTTGAGTTTCTTTCTAAGTGTTTTCAGTTCATTTATGCTGGGGTGGTCAGGAGGCTCGGTGGTAGTTGTAGGAGTTGCAGGCGGGTCGTTGATGTTGCTGTTGATGTTGGCGAAGCAGGATAAGGAGATTATTCGGTCTCTGGGTGCGATGGAGCGATTGAGATTGGTAGGTTCTTGAGCTGGCTCCTGTTCCTCCATCGGTGACAAATCTTGAGAAGTTTCCAGCTCCTCCCCTGGTGTCGAAGTTCCTGCCTCCTGGACTCTACAGTAGATGTTGGAGTCTTCTCAAGGCAGAGTGGTCGAGGCAGGAGAGGTTGAGTCTTCGGGTTGTTGGAAGGCTTCTTTTTGGGCGGCTTCTTGGTTGTTGTTCGGGCAAGGAGATCTTGAGGGATGATAATGGTAGGCAGGTCATTGGCAGCCAGTAGAGCAGGCTGAAGCACAGCAAGTTGGCCTCGATCATCCCCAGCAAGAGCAATGGCTGTGTGGACAATGACTGTGATGACGTCAGTCTTGAGGCCAGACTTGACTCCGGTGGTAGTGGATCGCTTTTGCCTTCCTTGTGAGAGTAGAGAGCCCTTACTGGTCTGCCATGGGGTCCTGTTACTCCTGCCGCCTCCTTGCCCTTCCTTCCCTCCTTGATGGTAAACTCCACTTTCTCTCCTTCACCTAGTGCAGTTATTGTGCTATTGATGTTAGAGAGGAGAGTGGGGCAGCAGGAACATTTGTCAGCCAGAGTGGACAGAAGTTTTTCCTGTGGATGAAGAAATCAGCTTTATCTGGGTTTCTGGTTATCAACCCTAATCCTCTCTTTACGTGGAACCACTTAACCACGCCGGAAAAGGTGGTGGGTTCTTCCTGGGTGGCCATGGTGAGAGAGGGTAGAGGTGTTGCTGCCAGGTGTGGAGAGCGTACAGTACATTCAAAAGTCATTGAAGTATACATCTATTTGGATTTTGGGATAATAAATAGCACGATCGTATCTTTGTTTTGCTTTGGTACAGGTTCGAATGGGTGCATATGAGTATCATGGCTTCTGACTGTACACTCTAGGCCATCAATTGTGACTTTAGGTTTCGAAACTATCCGGAACTGATTCGATTATTTGCCATTAACTCTTTAACTAGTACAGGCATTTCAGGGGTGCATTTTAGATATTAGAGGAGTCGAAAAGGGCCATAATATATGTACTAAAGTGTACAATTACTGACAGATGTTCGTGAGCCACTGCGATTTTCTTTATGCAAATATATCCATAGATTGATGTTCAGGTCTAATCAGCTATATCTGAATACATATTTTGTTCTTATTAATATATAGCAGATTGATCTGACCATCAATATAAATGGATATATTTGCATAAACAAAATAGCGAGACCTCACCAATATTTTTCAGTAGCTGTACTGTACACTTTTTAAAATGTTCAGATGTTTTCAGATTATTATTATTTTTTTTTTTTTTTTATATTCTAGACAATTTATAGTGACCCTTTCTGACTCCATAGCTACATAAATGAATCCCCGAAAAGCAAGTATCAGGTCAATATATAATTAAATATTTCGATTAAGTTTCGAATAGCGTAAAAAAAATACAGATCACATGTGTTTTCTAGAGTGTAATACACCAAGAAACAATTCCTGGTCCAATATGAACCTTTGAACACCAACACGAACCTCCGTTATTTACACTCAATCACATAAATCCGGGCCCCAAATGAACTCCTGAACTGCAAAATTCTATCTATCTATCTATATGCTCAGGCCCAATCCCCATTTAGGGTAGCCGACTCAAGAAAGAGCAAGAACAGGGAAAACACAAAAACAACATAAAAGAACAAATAAAATTATTTTTATTAATCTCACCACCACACCCCCAATGAAATTAATTAAAGTATATATGATCCACCGGGATTCGAACCCGGGTTATCACACACATATTTTTGCCACCTTAACCATTACACCACCAGGACGGTTAAAGGTTTATGCACACGCCTACGACATATTATCCATTCTCGAATACTGGATATTAATCTAATCATGTTCATATTCCCAACCGCACTATGGTAGCCTACTGTTTAAGTGAGAGGAAAGAATATTCATGGGGCACAGATCATATAGACCGGCCTCTCGAAGAAATATCCCTAAACCTACTAATAATTACATTGAGCGTATTTATCAATACCAAATCAATATCAATATCAATATCAAAGGCCTTAACCTTGGGGAGTTAACCAACAACGAGCCCCCCTACCACCCTAACTCCCCGCCTCCCCCTAACCCCCGCTACCACCCTACCCCCCTCCCCTCCCCTCCCTACCCTCCTTCCTTCCCTTCACCCTTGCCCCCTCCCGCCCCCCCACCCCCTCCCTACCACCCCCTCCCTACCCCCCCAACCCCCCTCCTTCCCTCCCCCCCTCCCAGCTCCGCCCCCCTCCCGCCCCCCCATAAAACACGTATAGCCTTTTTTAGCCCCTCGTCTTTTTTTAAAGTTTAAAAATTCCATAGACGAGTTATTTATTTATGAACAGATAAAAAGCACAAACTCACACACATCCAGGTCACCCAGGAGAAGACCCAGAGACCAGGGTCACCAAGGTCGCTCCAGCACTCCCCCGGCCCCCGACCACCCGGAGAGGTTCCGATCTCGGCAGGCAGACATGCAGCGGAGCCAAAGCCACAAGCCCTCCCACCACACTTCCAGGCGCACCCTTCATATTAATTGTCTCCCCGGGCCAGGCGCCTGATGGACTATTAACTAGTCCAACTTGCGCCCGACCCCTTACTCCAAATGACCACGTGTTCACTCAACTATTCACAAGCATTCTCCATTCACTCCTGTCCACCAGCACTTCCCCTGCCTGATCAATAGTCATTCCTCTATCATCCAAAGCCTTTCTTACACAGTCTCTCCATCTCCATGGGGGTCTTCCTGCCCTTCTATCTCCCCTTGTACCTGACTCACATATTCTCTTTGTAAGCCTTTCATCTCCCATTCGTTCAACATGACCATACCAGCTCAGCACCCTTCTGTCCACTCTGGCTGACAAATGTTCCTGCTGCTCCACTCTCCTCTCTATCTCTTCATTCCTCAATCTGTCTCTACGAGTAACTCCACGCATACTCCTCAAGCAGCTCATCTCCATCACATCCAGCCCTCTTTTCTCCTTTTTCTTCAGAGCCCATGTCTCAGCCCCATACATCACTGTTGGCACAACAATTCCTTGATACAGTGCACTTTTTACTTTCACTCCGAGATTTCTCGTCTTCCACATACTTCCCATTTCTCCGAAAACCTTCCTTCCTTCACACACTCTCTGTTTTACCTCCACTTCCAACTGCAAAATGAACATCCGAAATGTAAATATTTGTTAATCAAATCTTTGGAAAGATTTGATTCTGTTGGGTAAATCTTCGAAAACTTAGGCCATAACATACTGTATGTTGTTGAGTGTATGTAATGGGTAAATAATTATAAAGAAGATTTAATAGTTTCAGGAAAGCTTTGAAAACCACGAGATATGTCTTAAAAAAGCTTGATAAGAACAAAAGAACATATGAAATGGGAGTCTGCAAAAAGCTGATCGGCCCACACAAGGCAGATCCCTGTCACACCTAACCCCAATTACATAAGAACATAAGGTCATACGATCGCGGGAAACTGCATATGGCCATGCGGCCCACATGAGAACATAAGAACATAAGAACATAAGAAAATGGGAGTCTGCAAAAAGCCGATCGGCCCACACAAGGCAGATCCCTGTCACACCTAACCCCAATTACATAAGAACATAAGGTCATACGATCGCGGGAAACTGCATATGGCCATGCGGCCCACATGAGAACATAAGAACATAAGAACATAAGAAAATGGGAGTCTGCAAAAAGCCGATCGGCCCACACAAGGCAGATCCCTGTCACACCCAACCCCAATTACAAGGCCCAATTATAGGCCCAACTCACTAATACCTTGAGTACTGCCCCCACCAAAACGGTCAGGGATTACTGGGGTCTGCTGAACGCCGATTGGACCACACCTGGTAGATCCCCCTCACACCCAACCCATCTCGTCCATATGCCTATCTAATTTTATCTTAAAGCTCCCTATCGTTCTTGATCCCACTATATCACTTGGTAGCCTATTCCACCCCTCTACAACTCTGTTACCAAACCAATATTTGCCTATACCTTTTCTGAAACGAAATTTATCTAATTTGAAACCATTTGTACGAGTTCTTTCGCTATCACTGAGCTTTAGTACATTTTTCATGTCCCCTTTATTAATCCCACTAACCCACTTGAATACCACTATCATATCCCCTCTAACTCTGCGTCTCTCTAACGAATGTAAGCCTAATTTCTTCAACCTTTCTTCATACGGAAAATTTCTAATATTATGGATAATTTTTGTCATTCTACGTTGTACTCTCTCCAATGAATCTATGTCCATTCTGTAATAAGGACACCAAAATTGAACAGCATAATCCATATGGGGTCTCACTAATGACAAGTAAAGTTTTAAGATAACATCAGCAGTTCTGTTACTCACACTCCTGGATATGAACCCGAGAATCCTGTTTGCCTTGTTACGAACGCTTATACATTGTTTTCTAGGCTTCAAATCATTGCTAACAAACACACCTAGATCTTTCTCACAGTCTGAGTTTTCTAATTCCATATTAGCTAGTTTATATATAACATTTGTATGCATCTTCCCTATCTTTAATACCTTGCATTTGTCAATGTTAAACTTCATCTGCCAATTTACTGACCATTCGTGTAATGTATCTAGATCACTTTGCAGCACTCTATATCTCTATCTGAATCAATTTTTCTCCCCATTTTGGTATCGTCTGCAAATTTACTTATCCTACTAGTTACACCTAAATCAAGGTCATTTATGTATATAATAAACAACAGAGGACCTAATACAGATCCCTGGGGGACACCACTTTTGAGCCATGACCTAGTCCATCCTAACAACGCCCCACCTATTCCATGTGCCTCAACCTTTCTCATCAATCTCTCATGAGGGACTCTGTCGAAAGCTTTACTGAAATCTAAATATATAATATCATATGACTTGTCATTATCTACTGCTTCATATACCTCTGAAAAAAAACTAAGCAAATTTGTAAGGCAAGACCGTCCCTGAGTGAATCCATGCTGAGAAGAATTGATTAAGTTAAATGTTTCTAAGTGGTTTCTCATTTTCCTAGCAATAATTGACTCTAGTAGCTTTCCTATGATTGAAGTGAGACTAATGGGATGGTAATTGGATGCTATTGATTTATCACCTTTTTTGAAGATCGGAACTACATTTGCAAGCTTCCAAGCTTCTGGAACTATACCCGTTTCTAATGACTTGTTAACTAGAAATGTTAATGGGTAACTTAACTCATCTCTGCATTCTTTTAATACTCTAGCATATACCTCATCAGGACCAGGCGATTTATGAGGTTTCAGTCTGTCAATTTCCTTAAGCACATCATTTCTACTTATAGTAACCGTACTTAACCTATTTTCTATACAATCGCTATATACCTTACGGACTTCTGGAAACTGTACAACATTTTCATTAGTGAAAACGGAAAGAAATTGACTATTTAATGTACTGCACAGGCAGTACCATGAGGCAGCTCCCATTCACACCAAGCCCATATCACCCATATGGGAATCCAACTTATGCTTAAAGCTGTCAACTGTTTCTGAGCTAATTACTGTTCTGGGCAGTGCATTCCACATGTTAACAACTTTATTCCCAAACCAGTGCTTTCCTATATCTTTCCTAAATCTAAACTTATCTAACTTGAAACCATTTGAGCGGGTTATGTCGCCGTTCTTTAGCTTTAATACCTCATCAATATCGCCCTTATTTAAACCTTTTATCCATTTAAATACCTCTATCATGTCTCCCCTACATCTTCGTCTTTCTAGTGAGTGCAAGCCTAAGACTTTCAACCTCTCCTCATACGATACATTCCCAATATTATGTATCTTTTTCGTCATTCATCTTTGGACTGCCTCTAAAGGGTCGATATCCATTCTGTAGTAAGGGCACCCAAATTGAACAGCATAGTCTAAATAGTGCTAAGTATAGTTTTAAGAAAACTTCGGCAGTCCTGTTGCTAACACTCCTACATATGAATCCTATAATTCTATTTGCCCTGTTTCTAACACTTATACATTGTTTTCTGGGTTTCAGATCATTGCTAACGAGCACCCCCAGATCCTTCTCACACTCTGAGTTATCCAATTCTACATTGTCTAGTTTGTATTTCGCATCCAAATTACGATTTCCAATCCTTAATACCTTACATTTGTCTACATTGAAACTCATCTGCCAATTTATGGACCACTCGTGCAAATGATCGATATCATTTTGAAGACATTCCCTGTCGCTAGCTGACTCTATTATCCTACCTATTTCAGTATCATCAGCAAATTTACTGATCCTACTCTTTATGCCTGAGTCAAGATCAATTATGTAGATAATGAACAGAAGGGGCCCCCCAAAACCGACCCTTGGGGGACCCCACTTTTAACTAATCCCCAGTCCGATTTTACACCATTTATACTAACTCTCTGCTTCCTACCAATCAGCCATGACTTAATCAACTTGAGTAGCATCCCCCCAATACCATGTCCTTCTATCTTCCTTAACAGCCTTTCATGTGGAGCTTTATCAAAGGCCTTACTGAAGTGTAAGTAAACTATATCATATGTCTTGTCGTTATCTACCGCTTCATAAACCTCAGAGAAAAAACTGAGTGGTGGCTCAGTATGTTAAGAATTTTGGACTGCGACTGTACACACACACACTATATATATACAGGCATATACCCTATAGCTGTGGGTGGCCAACTTGGGACAGAACCCAAACAGAAACGAGATATAACATTCCAATCTAGGGTCTAGGACCACTTTTGAGTTCCCTCGTTCCTTTCTCTGTCTCATCTAGTAGGTAAGTTTTACAAGGTGAGAAGGATTCCTAGCCTTCCGCCCCTAGAAGGAAAAGTAGAACAGTTAAAGGGACAGACAAAAACGGTTAAGGTTGGATAGAGGATGCCAAACCTCACTCTGGATAGGACCAGCCCTCACCCAATATATCTGCATATACTGTATATATATATATATATATATATATATATATACTATATATATATTATATATACTGTATACATATTATATATACAGTATATATATATATATATATATATATATATATATATATATATATAATATATTATACAATATACTGCATATACGAACAATAATGCAAACACATTTATCTCTCTCTGTCTCTCTCTCTCTCTCTCTCTCTCTCTCTCTCTCTCTCTCTCTCTCTCTCTCTCTCTCTCTCTCTCTCTCTCTCTCTCGCTACACACACACCTCCCGAGCCTTCGTTATAAAGTCAAATTAGCGAAGGCCTCCCCAGACGCTTATAACGAAATGCTAATGGTGGCTAACGAAATGCTGATTGCGTTAAATCCGGTTCTTTCGTTTTTTTTGTCTTGTGTAATACGGTAAGCGAAGGCGGCCACGAATTTAGTGAATAGTAAACGTTTGAATAATTAATTAATGTCTGTTTATATCAACTGACGGTCAATTACTATGGAATATATCTATCTATTGCCAGGCACCGTAATCCCTGAGAGAGGGGGTGGTCGCAAATGAATCACCCTCATATGATTCCATATACCGAGGCAACTCACTCGATCATCTAGCTTGTACCTTTTCATGGGGGAGAGTTGCGCCCAACCGCCCATTGGTGTATACAGTGTGTGGGGGTGCATGTGGGTTACTATTGTACTGTTGAAATGGATGAGAATGTGAATGTTGTCTGTAACCATCATAATCAGCTCGATCCTGCTGATCAGGTGTCAGCATATACATGTGTAAATGCGACAATGGTCTACTGCACCTCTAATGTCTGTCAATTTTCCCTATAACTTCCACAGACCCTTTGTATTCTTATTTCCTTTCAGCACGATTAAGTCCTTTTTATAATTTATTCTCCCTAAAATTAGATGATTTTTGCAGTTTAAGAAGAATCTATATTTATAAGAGGGCTTAT
>CM064543.1:23776249-23798749 GCA_032716605.1 Paralithodes platypus | reverse complement strand
CACTCCACCCCCCTCTCACCTACTTATGCTTAACATCATAATCTCTTCCAAGGATGTACTTTCCATCCTCTCTGGGTTTAATACTAAGAAAGCGTGTGGACCGGATGGTGTTCTTCCTGTTGTACTAAAACACTGCGCTCCCGTGCTGACTCCCTGCCTAGGCAAACTCTTCCGTCTCTGTCTCCCTTCTTGCTGGAAATTCTCTCTCATTCAACCTGTCCCAAAGAAGGAGACCGCTCTCAACCCTCCAACTATCATCCAATTGCTGTAATTTCTTGTATCTCTAAAGCTTTTGACACTATTCTTACCTCAAAACTTCTTAAGCATTTTTCTTCCCATAACCTACTCTCAGACCGCCAGTATGGCTTCCTTAAGGGCCGCTCTACTGGTGATCTTCATTCTTATATTACTAACTCTTGGTCATACACCATTAGGGATTTCGGTGTGATTTTTTTCTGTTCCGCTAGACATATTGAAGGCCTTCGATAGAGTCTGGCACAAATCCCTCATTTCCAAACTACCCTCCTTCGGTTTCTATCCCTCCATCTGTGCCTTTGTCTCTAATTTTCTTTCCGGCCATTCCATTGCTGCGGTTGTGGATGGCCACCGTTCTCTTCCTCAACCTATCAACTCTAGTGTTCCTCAGGGTTCTGTTCTATCTCCAATTATCTTATTATTATTAATTAACCACCTTCTCAACTACACCTCAAGTCCCATTCACTCATTTGCTGACGACTCTACATTACACTATTCAGCTAGCCTTCCACAACATCACTCACAGCAGGAACACCAAAACTCACCTGAGGAGGCCATAAAACACCTATCTTCTGATCTCTCTACTATCTCTAATCAGGGCAGAGAATACCTTGTTACTTTCAATGCTTCCTAAACTCAATTTCTCCATATGTCTACTCGTCGCCCCCTTCCAGAAAACCATGACTTACTCTTCAACAACATACAAATTAACCCTTCATCTTCTCTTAATATTCTTGGTGTCTCTTTTTCTTCTGATCTCTCTTGGAAAGATCATATTACCACTCATCTAAAACAGCTTCCCAGAAGTTGGGTGTGCCCAACCGCCTCCGGGGGTTCTTTACCCTCACGCAGCTTCTTGCTCTATACAGGGGCACAGTGTGTCCATGTATTGAGTATTGTTCACACGTGTGGCGAGTATCCTCTCACTCAGCATTTCTAAACAAAGTAGAAAAGAAACCCTTCCGTCTCATTAACTCACGTCCACTCACCAATTCTCTGAAGTCTCTCTCTATCTTCGCTCCAATGTTGCATCTCTCTCACTATTCTACCGCTATTACAATAATCAGTTTTCTGCAGAGCTCTCTTAGTGTATACCACCCTATCTCCTTAGAGCAAATAGCACTCGTCTTGCAACACAATCCCACCCTTACTCTGTGCAACTGTCCAACCCAAGAGTGAAACGTTATTCTCAATCGTTCTCCTATTCAACAGTTGAGCTCTGGAACCCTCTCCCACAATCAGTCTTTCCCTCTTCCTATGACTTAAGCTGCTTCAAACTCCGTGTGTCCAGGCATTTTGGCTCGAATGCCACTTGATTTTGGCCCTTTCACTCTTTCAACTTTGGGGGAGGCACTCGTCACAGACAGTTTTGCCTTTTGACTCCCTCATCCACGAGGCACCTAACGATCACCAAAGGTCGCATGTGTCCTCGTAGTTAAAGTAGAATAAGTATTTTACTGTACCTAGGTTAGAAAACAACACACATTTACTGTACCTAGGTTAGAAAACAACACACATTTACTGTACCTAGGCTAGAAAACAACACACATTTACTGTACCTAGGTTAGAAAACAACACACATTTACTGTACCTAGGTTAGAAAACAACACACATTTACTGTACCTAGGTTAGAAAACAACACACATTTACTGTACCTAGGTTAGAAAACAACACACATTTACTGTACCTAGGTTAGAAAACAACACACATTTACTGTACTTAGGTTAGAAAACAACACACATTTACTGTACCTAGGTTAGAAAACAACACACATTTACTGTACCTAGGTTAGAAAACAACACACATTTACTGTACCTAGGTTAGAAAACAACACACATTTACTGTACCTAGGTTAGAAAACAACACACATTTACTGTACCTAGGTTAGAAAACAACACACATTTACTGTACCTAGGTTAGAAAACAACACACATTTACTGTACCTAGGTTAGAAAACATCACACATTTAGATTGTCAGCCTCACGGCTACAAGTAAAGAGTAAACCGAGTTATTATCATTGTTATTGTTATTACACACACACACACACACACACACAATACAAAAATACACTCATAAACACACACACACACACACACACACACACGCAAACTCTCCCACACACACACACACACACACACACACACACACACACACACACACACACACACACACACACACACACACACACACTTATAAATATAAACTCACACACACAACCCCCTTCCCCCCCCCCCCACACACACACACACCAAGAGGACTAATCTATGAATCTTGGCAATACAGTTTTTTTTCCGATGAATTATTCAGTAGTTGTTGAGTTTTCTCAAGGATGTACAAACTTGGACTGCCTCTGGCCACCTACACCAAGTTAACATAGGCATAACTTGGGACTAACGTACTGGGATATAGGCATAACTTGGGACTAACGTACTGGGATATAGGCATAACTTGGGACTAACGTACTGGGATATAGGCATAACTTGGGACTAACGTACTGGGATATAGGCATAACTTGGGACTAACGTACTGGGATATAGGCATAACTTGGGACTAACGTACTGGGATATAGGCATAACTTGGGACTAACGTACTGGGATATAGGCATAACTTGGGACTAACGTACTGGGATATAGGCATAACTTGGGACTAACGTACTGGGATATAGGCATAACTTGGGACTAACGTACTGGGATATAGGCATAACTTGGGACTAACGTACTGGGATATAGGCATAACTTGGGACTAACGTACTGGGATATAGGCATAACTTGGGACTAACGTACTGGGATATAGGCATAACTTGGGACTAACGTACTGGGATATAGGCATAACTTGGGACTAACGTACTGGGATATAGGCATAACTTGGGACTAACGTACTGGGATATAGGCATAACTTGGGACTAACGTACTGGGATATAGGCATAACTTGGGACTAACGTACTGGGATATAGGCATAACTTGGGACTAACGTACTGGGATATAGGCATAACTTGGGACTAACGTACTGGCATATAGGCATAACTTGGGACTAACGTACTGGGATATAGGCATAACTTGGGACTAACGTACTGGGATATAGGCATAACTTGGGACTAACGTACTGGGATATAGGCATAACTTGGGACTAACGTACTGGGATATAGGCATAACTTGGGACTAACGTACTGGGATATAGGCATAACTTGGGACTAACGTACTGGGATATAGGCATAACTTGGGACTAACGTACTGGGATATAGGCATAACTTGGGACTAACGTACTGGGATATAGGCATAACTTGGGACTAACGTACTGGGATATAGGCATAACTTGGGACTAACGTACTGGGATATTTTATATTAGTTATGTATTCATTATTCATTCATTAATTATCTACAGTATGTATTTTTTATTGTTAGTTTCCTACTTAGCCCTCCCACCACCACCCTCTCAGATGCACACACACACACCACTTCGAGATAAATTTGTATGTTTTTCAGTGGGAAAATGTCCCTGCCGAAGGCCGGTTCCTCCTAAATTAGAGGCTCACTAACGTTCGCCAAGAATATAATGACATCTAAATGGCACGACAGATCTTAAAATCACTACAGTAGCGGGGCGAACCTCTTAAAATGTTGAAACTAATGGGGCTAAACATGAGGGAGACGTAGTTTTAAACAAAAACAAAAACATCCCGTTAAAATGTAGCTGAATTGTAAAATAATAAGAGTATATTTGACAGTAAGAGACTTGGTAAACCAACACTGTAAATAATAATGGGAATACATACCGGTACATATACCGTATATATATATATATATATATATATATATATATATATATATATATATATATATATATATATATATATATATATAAGGGAGGGGGTATACTTCCCCTTGTCCTCAATGTTTTGTTCATTAGCTTTGAAATTTTAAGACATTCACCTAATTAATTTGGTGCTTTTAAGGCCTTCCTGCCATTTAGGTGTTGCATATTTTTTCTTGCAAGCGGTAGCGACCCTGCAATTATAGCAAACCGGCCTTTAGCCTCGTCATGTTTATCCTGAAAAAGCACGCATTTATCTCGAAGAGGGGTCGTGTATTTTTTATTCTAAAGCTTGATAGGGGTCTACAGTAAGGAGGAATACAAATCTCATTAAGATATACATAACTTTGAAGTAATTGAATATGTAGCTGCATCATAAAACAATAACAGGAAATTTGGCTATAAATTATAACTTACACTATAACAAATTATGGCTGTCCAAAAGTGCTGAAATTTAAGGGTAGGGTCCTCTTTAAATTCAATAAAGCTTGAAAATATATAACCTCAAGACTTCACTTCAAGAAAACTTTATACATTTTTCGGTAGACAAATATCCTCGTAATTAAAGGGTCGCTATTGCTCGTCAGGAAGAAATCGACCCCTAAATGGTACAAATGGTCTTATCATTGGCAAAGGAATGCCCTGGGGCGATCTTCTTAAAATCTCAAAACTTATGGGACTAAACATGAGGGGGAAGAGGGTTCATAATAAACACCCCCAGACCGAATGTTCCACACGCGCATCGCGTGTTTCACTTCTTAATGGCGTCATTTCAGGTAGGCGTGGTCAGAGCTGCATCACTTGTCAGGTATTTAAATTTGAGATCAGAGCATAAAGTGTGATCCCATGACTTGCTAGGCATACCCCTCGGTGCAGCTCCCTCCACGTTCATAGACTTGTATCTTTGTACTTAGTTTAGATCTTCCATCCATGCCTACTTGTACGGATTGCATCACTGGTACTCATAATACCTTACCTCAACTCTTCAATAGGTATCCTATTGGCCCCAAACGTCTATCTCACTAATCCAATTTTTTAAAGTTTCATTCTGCTAGTATCATCCGCTTTGACAGGTCACGTTCCCGAAACATAGGTCATTGCACGTCTAATACACGAAGCATACACTTTTCTCTTCAATGGGACTACTAGTTTGCTCATGGGTAAAATTGGCAGCAGTTCTCTAAACTTTCCCCAGCCACATCTTGCACTGGCTATAGTGGCGGTTTCGGCCCCGGGCTAGGTAGAAATGAAAAGGACATTTTAGTGTCCATAATCATCTACCGAATAATGGTATATTGGTGGTAATAAACCCATCTTAGAAAGCCACATCTCTATCAACATACCCCATCATTTTATATATATGTGTTCATACCTATTTCATACCCTATATTTTTTACAGGGTATGTCATTATTTCGATTACTTACGTGTATTTTACAATTAGCATTACGCTATTTAAGTTTTATAAATAATTAAGTACCTTTCGACCATTAAAATTATGCTATTAGTCTGATGGTACGGTGTCAGAAAGCAAGGGTTAACACAAAGTTTGCAAAAGGTATATAAGATCATTGGCTATATTGATAGTGTTCTATGTTTCTGTCCTTGTATTTAATAGGTTTCTTACCAACAACATACCTTTAAATGGATAGATTATTATGGACAATTTAAGGGATTTGTATTATCTATGTCTGTATTTATTTATTTGTTTATTATTATTTTGTTTAGTTTCCTTCTTAGACGTTCATCAAGCTTAAACAAATATCCCCAAGATTGTCAGTAGAAAAGTACACCAGCCAGCCAAATGCCGGTTCCTCCTGAATTTCAGGCTCGCTATTAATCGCCAGGAAAATAAATCGATACCAAAATGACACAAAAGGCCTTAAAATCGCCAAACTAAATGGGCGAATGTCTTAATACTATCAAAACGAATGGGACTAAGCATGAGGGAGAAGAGGGTTAAAAATCCCCCGCCCCCCCCCCCCAACTTAATTACCGATAATTAGAATTCCGACGCCCAAACTCTTATGATATTATTCCAAAGAGCCTTAGATAATCAATGCAATATTATTACCATTAGGGAAGAGTCAAGTAGTATATGACCAATAAGCCATACTGTACCAGAGGGTATTACCATAAATGTACCCTCCCATACCAGGTTGTGTGGCCAAAATGGCTTCAGAGACAAGAGAGAACACCCTCCCACCTCAAATGTTTGAGAGCACTGACCCAGCCAGCCTGTGAAATTTGCAACCAAGCTGAGAAGCATTGCCAAGGCCTCAGAGCAGCGCCTACAAGTCATGTTAGCAGCTACCGCTCGATACTGGCAGTTACAAGGACTGCATATTACTGACGGCTGAGAGCCGTCGCTGGTACTGGCGAGTAAATTTTTTACTGACGGCTCTCGTCCGTTGCTGGTACAGTAAGGAAGTTAGAGCTGTAGACTTCAATATTTAGCAGAATTACATGGTAAAATACATTTGTAGAACATTTACAAATACATAAAATCAAATTCAACATTCTCTCTATCCTACATTATTAAAGCATTTCTATTTCAATCGATGTTTACGGCTCCAACTTCATTATAGCCTGACACTCGCATGTGGTCGACTGGTGTGGAAGCTTACAACCCATTAGCTTCAGCCCTCCCCGAGTTAGAAGAAGTTAGGGACCACACTTTCTAGATTAGACATAGTAAAAAGACAATAGATGATTCCTTAGCACATAGAACACAATACTAACTCAGAAATGGCTTCTTGCATTCACTGTTAGTTTTTTGTATCTTATTATTATTATTTTTTTTTTTTTTGACATGGCGGCTTTACACTTGATCCACAATTTCGAGCTGATTGACTGGGAGTAATATATATGTTGTATTTGTTTTTATCACTGAAACATGTTACCCGGATTAATCACCCAGTCAGCTTAATGTAGACTCCTCCAGCTCAAAGGGAATAAGTACAGACTCGCCAGGTTAACCCATTCTGTACCGGCGACGTCTTTTATATTTTATTCTAGCTATAATTAGACAATGTTGTGCACTTTAAGAAGGATTTGTGGTAGTAGAAAGGGTCAAGTGAGATAATTCGAAGCCTGTTAATTGCTGGAGGCTCTTTTATTCTGAATAAAATAGTCTAATAGCAGCCAGAATAAAGTTACAAGGACGGCACCGGTACTGAAGGGGTTAGATAAATAAGGCCTGGAAGACACTATACATCATTAATTATAGGTAGGCCAGAAATCATGACGCAAAACCTTTGTAACTAAAAACAATTGCTCTAGCAAATGGGCTGCACATTCCCACACCTATTCCCTGGCTGACCCTACCTTAATAGTAGGAATATTAGCTCAATTACTTTACTGATTTTTGAGTTATAGAGTTTAGTGATCACAGTTTCTGGAATACCTAAAATGAAGAGGGTGCTTCTGAAGATACCTGTACTCCTTCGAATAAAGAACTACTATAAGATTCTACTCCTGAATAGACCTGTACGCCTTCAAATACTAAACTAGTATTGCACACTACTTCTGAATACACCTGTACTCCCTTCAATAGTAAACTTTTTCTCCCACATCTCCTGTCAGCTATCTCTCCCTTACCGTCCATAGGCCTACTTCACTTTATTAATGTTTCAGACTACCTCAGAGTGTTGGCTTTAAACTTGTCTACCAATGTGTAATATTTTTTTTTTTTTTTAATACTGTTTCTACCTGATCCGTGATAGAGATACTTCAGAAAACAGATTGTATGGATTGTTTTGTTTACTCTAGATAATTATTGCCAATACTAAAACCTGATCTATTTTAGGTATTCATTTTATGCCCCAAGAATACCAAACACAGAAAATGTACCAACCATATCAACCTTGACAAATACAGCATAAGAGGCAAGGGATAAATAACTACACCCGTTTACCTGGAACCATCTTCACTCTTCACAGCCACGTGGGACAATACTTCTGGCCAGGCCAAGAGAAAAAAGACCTGTCGCATTCCCACGCACAACAAGCCAATGCCCCCATCTTACCCTCATGATATGCACACCTGATGCTACCGCCTCATTTAAGACTACCTCGGCTCACGCAACACTCAGCAGCTCAGGCCAGCAGTTGAGCCTTAGCAGCTAGCTAGCATTAGAACCCTCATAGCAAAAAGTGTGGACAAGTTAGGCCACCACTGGTATCACACCAGTGCACCACAGCTCTAGATGAAGCGGGCCAACACAGGAGGTGCGGCATAGTAACGGGCTGATGCATGAAGTGCAGCATAGTAGTGGGCTGACATGAAATGCTGTATCGTAGCAGGCTGATGTTTATAACGCAAACTGCAGTGGGCTAATGGAAGAGGCACAACATTGTAGTGGGCTAATGTATGAAATGTAGCAAACTCTTAATGCCATCACCACCCAGCCGCAGAAAGTCATCATCGCTGCTGCCCAGCCGCAGAGAGCTATCAACATCAAGCAGCCGCTCAGATAGAGAAAAGGACTACCTACAACTCAATCATCCATGCCATTTAATTTGCACCATTATAGATGACACAGAAGTATCTTTACCTTCGTCACTATCTCAGACCCCCAAAGAACTTCACCTCCGCCCAAGCGATACTGTTGTGTCATCGTAGCTTCGGTGACCTGTGGTGGACCTGCAAGCTCACATAAACTTACCAAGCTGTAGTGCCTGTTACTTAACCTAAGAAGTGGGTAGGTATGGTATTTTAAACGTCGCGGTGGGCGAAGGTAATTTGGTTAATTCCTGACTAAAATCGTCATTTTACCATTAATATCGTTATTACTTATTCATATGCGCCTATTTTACGTTTAACCCGGGAACGGTGAGAACACTCTTAAGAGGTTTTACTGGGCAACGGCGAGAAAACTCTTATGAGGGAAGGTCTAAAAAAAACATTTTAAAAGGCCCCAGTAGCACTTAAAACAATTTTGTTTTCTTTTTTTCCCTTCATACCTCATATCACTCCTCCACATCCCTTCCTTCCCCCATTTCTCCCCCCCCCCCTTCAATTATCACCTATTTTCCCTGCTATTCCCTTATTCATTAGCATATTTTCGTGCTAACATCTGCAAGCCGGATGCAGGGTGTGGTCATGTGTGTGTCTATGCGTGGGAAAGAGAGAGAGAGAGAGATACAGGCCTCAGTCACCCTCCAGGCTTAGAGAGAGGAGGGTGTGGTGCCAGCTGGCTCGCACTTGATGAATGAACCGCTCGCTTACAATTCGCGATTTTGACCAGAAAAATTATATTCCCACTTGTTTTATTGTTGTTACAGGTTACTATCTTCATATTAAAGGTAAAATAGGCACATATGAATAAGTAATAACTATATTTATCGTAAAATGACGATTATAGGCAGGAATGGAGCCTAATATTGCCGCCCAGAACTGTGGTGTTCACTACACTCTGCACGTGCTTAATGGGGTAATATGAAGATAATAACATGTAACAACAATAAAACAAGTGAGAATAGTGTTTGGATGGTCAAAATCGCCAACCGGTCATTCATGAAGTGTGGAGCTGAGGCGAGTCACACCCTCCCCTCGCGAGGCCTGAAGTCAGACTGACACACTCCCTCACACTCTCTAGCACACCACGCTGTTGCTAAGTCTGGCACCACACCTTGGAACCGGATTGGAGATGTTAGCACAATAAATACACCAATAAAGATGGTAATAAGAGGAAAAATAGGTGATAATTGAAGGGGGGGAGGGGGGGAAAGGAGGGGATTGTGACACATGTGGAGGAGTGATAGGAGATATGGAGGAGAATTATCTCACTTAATCACCATTTCACTTGTTTTAACCCTCTCCGACATATGCCGCGATGTTGAGCCTATTGGGGATACTTTAAAGCCTTTGTTACCATCAGGGGTATTTAGAAACCTTTAGTTTAGTTACTTCAACCTCTGCAGTTGTCTTTGAGTTAGCTGTGGGCAGAAAACTAACTTTGGAGAGGTAATTATAAGAGTGAGAGAACTTTATTTCTTATTGCTAATCTGGCAACCTCTGCGTCATATGAGTCTGAAGGGGTTAAGTGCTACAGGGGCTTTTTAAAAACATTTTTTAGGCCTTGGCTCATATGAGGACGCTCGCCGTCCATGGGTTAAGAATTATGAACAATAAACCTGCTAAAACTGTACCAGAGTTTTTAAAAACCCGCAACCAATGTTGATTTCAGTTTTATATCCCATTCAGATGATGCTGATTATTCACATACACAAATATTTGTTTTGCCAGTGTATTCATGTAGAATACAAGACAACACACACATCAAAAAGCAATCCTAAAGAATAAAATAGGTTTTAGCCAAAGATATCAAATTACTGGGATTCACTAATTATGTTCCCTGTTTTGTTCATTTAGTTTCAATGTTTCCTTACAATAAATGTGAGACAGTGAGCACTGATTAGTGGAATTCGGTATTTCGATAATTGTGACTCAAACCAGTTTTCATTAATCCTACGCCCGTATTTCGTAATTTTTCCTCCTAATATTGTTAAGATATTTCAGTCCACGACTGTACAATCTCAGTCATTAATGTTGTCTAAGTGTTTTCCAAGTTATCTCGTGCTGATTCAATCTCCTTATTATTTGTTTACCTAAACTTTACATTTCTGAGGATCGTTTGATCAATTCGGGGGCTTGTGTTGGAATTTATGACTGCGACTATACATTTGCCCACCCGAATCTGTAAACATTCCACGATTTTATATATGAAGATAAAAACAGCGTGATTGACTTGCAAAACAAATGTGCTATAAAACTGCTAATTGATCACGTGAAGTAAGTATTACATATGAAACTACTCTTCTGATAAATTCATACTTCTATATATCATGCTTGAAATCAGGGAGTGTACACAAATTCATGTGGCCAACTGTATATTATCTATTGAAAGGGAGACTTTATTTGTATTATATTATTAGTATTGTTATTATTTGTATTATTATTATTAATATTATTATTAAAATCTATCTATCTATCTATCTATTTGTTCAGGCACAATCCCGACTTTTCTTATTTTTATTTTTTATTTTATATTTAATTCTATTAAAATACTTAGTAGTAGTATTGTTATTATCATTGTTATAATTATTATTATTATTGTTATTATCATTGTTATCATTATTATTAATATTATTATTATTATTATTAATATTATTATTATTATTATTTATTTATTTAATTATATATTTGTTCTTATTGTTAGTATATTCCCTAGACCTCCATCAAACATATAAAAATGCCCCGGCCGAAGGCTGCTTTCTCTCGCTCTCGCCCGCCAGGAAAAATATCGACACCTAAATGGCACGAAAGGTCTTAAAATTGGCAAATAACTCATGTAAAATGTCTTATCTTTAACAAAATGATGGAGCGAAAGGCCTTAGCATAGCCAAATTAACGAAGCAATCGTCTTATAATCTCAAAACCAATGGGGCTAAACGTGAGGAAGAAAGGTGTCCAGAAGAAACACGCGCTAAACAGGAGAAAGCTGTAGCTCCCGACAATTGGAATGAAGATTGCAACTGCGTATTGCCAGCGGGGGAGGCGTAATAACAACACTATTTCCTGCCTACACACAGTATTATTTCTGTTATTTAAGACAAAAATAGTTTTTAGTATGATCATTAATTGTAGTATTATCTCTCCCACCGAACGACTTGGTTTAGTGTATAAAAAGGATTTAATATACATTTTAGTGGTAAATAGCTAAACGCTACCTCCTGTAGTTAGTATAATCAAAGTAAATCCTATGACGAAAAGGTTACGTCTGAGATAAAAGAAATCAGCCATTGTTAGCCAGTTAGAGGCTATTAACCCTTCTGGAATATTAAGCCAGCGTACTGGAAATCAAGAATAGCGGCAGGACTGGAGACCCTTTTCAAGAATTCTAGTCCCAAATTGTAGTGTTAGTCAGTTAGTTAGTTAAAATAGGACTTCAGAGGCTTAGTTAGTTAAAATAGGACTTTAGAGGCTATCTACCCTAGAGGATCATTAAGCCCACGAAAAGTCAGAAAGTATGCAAGAACGGAGGCCCCGAGCCCCCCAAGATTTATACACCCAGATATACTAGGAATAAAAACCCTAGGTGTTGCCACACTCGAGAACCTCAACCTTTAGGCGGGTGCCCAACCCCGACTAATCTATTTAACATCATAACTCCTATGGTGATGGGCTGGTCTATCAGAGTGAGAACTGAGCGATCACTGCCATACCCATAGCTTACTCCGACTGTTCCTTTTACTTATGTATTTCCTAGATCTCAAGTGACGGCGTCTCTTCCGTAGATTGACCTCCCAATCTACCAAGATTGGAAGCCAAAGCGTCACATATTTCCCTTGCCCCTCAACTTTCTCTTCATAATTGCTGAGGGGCACAGGGCCCTGGGTGGGGCTTTGGTTTCCCGGGCATTTCCGCACCCTCCTCAGCTCCCCGCCATGGAGTGGCTTCGGTCACCCAGGCTTTATTGTGGTCGGCGGGGAGGGTTCTGTGGGGGCACTCGGTTATGGCCTTGGAATTGCTCGGGGCCTTGGGGCTGTTCGGCCAGGCAGCTTGGGGAACAACAACAACAACCACAACCCCAACCTTTAACCCTTCCTCCCCGGGCTGTCTTACCCAATGACGGTCGCCCCTACCCGGGCGATATGGCTGAAAAACGTCTAGGCCTAGGCTATCGTATTTATGTTTATTTTCACTGCTAGAACTTTCCCACTCATCTATAATCGTAGTGCGGTTTTCAATCTGTATTTTGGCATTGAGTAGAGCTCTGTAAGTCAACTGGTTCAGTTGTGATGACGATTTCAGTGGAGCCAATATTGCAGAGATGTTGCCAATATGGGGGCTTTTTAGACACTAATTTCGTCTCATGACGTCAGAACAATAACATTGAGGAGTCTTCTCCTTCTTGTTTTCGGAGGTGCGGTGACGAACGCTTGGGTTTGTTGAAATACGTCGTACGCACGGCGTTCGGACCAAGCTTAATTAGGCTATTAAGCTCATGCCTTAGATAAGGCATACCGGGTAGCGGCCCTTCTTTCGTGCTGACCTTACCTAAGGCAGACCGGGTAGGAAGGGTTAATGCGACCAGGACTGGAACCTCTTACGAGAACCCCAGTCCCCTGTTCTGTTGAGAGGCTATCAACCCTTCCGGATTATTAAGCCAGCACACTGTAAGTCACGAAGAACAACAGGACTGGAGCCCCTTTTCGAGAACTCCAGTTCCTACCTTTAGCCAGAATAACTAAGAATGTTCAATATTATCGTACTAAAATAATGGCAGGATATACATTGTAACTCTTGAACTATGCAAGCTTACTCATGTAATAGTAGAATCACTAAACTATAACACAGCATAAATGTATTGCAGAATATACTCACACTGCAAGTAAATATTTCCTTTCTGTTTACCAATAAGTTGTATTATTCACTATGGATGGGACCGTTAGCAGCTGGAATATTAAATAGTATAATTATGTGAATAAATGTTATACATTTAAACTATCATGTGTAATATTTAATATCCAGCGATTGCGTATTCATTTATTTAATTAATTAATCTGTCATATTATTTACAAGGCACACTGTTCAAGTATCTATTCTGAATGTTGTCTACATTCATAGTGTTTACTCATATACAAAATACAGTACACAGCTTCACATTATATGTTTCACTAAGTTTCAATAAAAGGGTAACTCTTTAATACAGTGACGCTTTTATATGGCTGCCTTTGCACATACTATTTAGCTTAGACAGAACCTGTCTTGAGCGCTAATAAAGCTACACCCATATGAAGCTATGAACCAATAAATCCGAATTCTGAAGTATCTGGGATAAGATAAAGCATTGCATTGTCTCGTTTACGTTCGATACTGATTCATATGAGTATTATATGTGTTAATGCTCACGGCTGTACCTGTCATGGCCGTGAGCATTAACACATATACTACTCATATGAATCAGTTACTATTCATCGTGATAGCGTTTAATCTTCTGATATTTTGAGGTTCTTCTGCAGCAAAATATGAATACATAATGTTCGACAGAATTAAATTTAATTATACCATGCTACTGAAATAATTCCAATCAATTGTTGAAAGTTTCTAATTAATAATAGACTTTGGTGCACGCAATATATATACAGTATATATTACCCTACGCACAATGTATAGTTTTCATTCATTATATGGCCTGTTCTAAGTAGGTAGGCCAGAAATTGTGACCCTTAACTTCTGTAGCTGAAACAGGGTTAGAGCATGTGGGCTGTACTGTACATTTCCACACCTATTCCCTGGATGACCCTTCCCAAATGGTAGAATTATTAGCTCTAACACTCCACTCGTTTGTGAGTTATAGAGGTTAATGTTCAAGGACTTTGGTTTACTTATTTAGAACACGGTGTAGTTTGAGTGTGAGTGTGAGTGTCTGTGTGAGTGTGTGTGTGTGTGTGTGTGACGTTAAACATAAATAGCGCTCTCATTTAGTACCCAAATTGATCTCGAAAACTTTTGATTAATATTGAATGAAGTCCTCATCGTGCTCTCTATCTCTCTCTTTCCACACACACATTTTTCAAGACTTACTTTACCCCATATACGATTATGAGATACTTAAGTTTGATAATAGCAATATTATAGCTACCAGTTCTTATGTTTTGTTTTACCTATTCATTAACATTGAACCCACAACTGGCACTTCCACCCACGGACACTCCCCTTTTTATTTACTCCCCCCCCCCCCCCTCCCTCCAATCCCTCTTCCATCCTACCCCATTAATAATTGCAGGCCCACAAATCATACGTAACTTCAGCCTCCGATCTAACTCTGCATTCGTACTGGAGATATGGGTTCTACTGAGATAGCGCGGTAGTGCGCTCAGAATATGCTTCCTCCTCTGGTGCCCTTGCTTTGAATTTGTCTTTCTTTCCTCAATGCTCTATGTACATAATGAAAAACAATCAAGGAGGCGCGCCAAAAAATCTGTGCCAAATACAGTATATGATACCGATGTGTGCCAAATACAGTATATGATACCGATGTTATAATCTGTGCCAAATACAGTATATGATACCGATGTTATAATCTGTGCCAAATACAGTATATGATACCGATGTTATAATTGGAAATATTGTTGGGTGCATGAAAAGTTAACAAGCTGAGTCAGACCGTATCACCGACCCTCCACAAATATAATGGCTCACAAATATATCCAAATATTGTATGCTCGTTATACTAAAGTTAGATACATACACACACACACACACATGACACATAGGCACAGACACACACGCACTCTCACACACGTAGGCTTACACACAAACGATATACCGTATTTAAATAAATATAATCTCTCTATCTATCTATATATATATCAATACATCTATCTGAATATCTATATATTTATCTATCTCTCTCTCTCTCTCTCTCTCTCTGTATAATATATATATATATATATATATATATATATATATATATATACTGTATATATAATATATATAATATATATATACATATATATATATATATATATATATATATATATGTATATATATATATATATATATATATATATATATATATATATATATATATATATATATATATTCAGACCACACAGACCTTGCGGCCCCTACTAGGTGGTCCAGCCTTAATAATACTAGAGGCAGTTACAGTTTATAGTAGAAGAATAGGAGAGCAAAGTAGAAAGCTGTCTCTCCATCCTCCGCTCCCTCCGGCTAAATAGCCGTACCAGAACTAGGAGGAAGTGTAACCTTATGAGTCAGGAAATGCCCACAAGGAAAGTTTATAATTATATAGGATAGAAATAAATATATTTGAAAGAGAAGCTACACTTACATACCTAGTGATTATATATATATATATATATATATATATATATATATATATATATATATATATATATATATATATATATACATACAGTATATATATATATATATATATATATATATATATATATATATACATACAGTATATATATATATATATATATATATATATATATAATATGTATATATTTATATAAATATAAATATATATATATATATATATATATAATATATATATATATATATTATTTCATTAATCCAATCTCCATCAGATGATCGTACTGTCTCTTCTTAAGCATATTAATTGAATTACTATCGACCACTTCCCTTAGTAAATTATTTCACTCCTTGACCAAACTGTATGGGAAGAAGGTTTGTGTGACATCTAGGCTATGTAACTTCATTCCATTACCTCGGGTTGCAACATTGTTATTAATCATGAATAGTGCATGTTTTGACATTTATTCTTTAAGTATCTTAAAACACTTGGAGAGTTGGCCTCGTAACCTTCATTTCTTCAGCTAGAACATTTGTTTGTAATACAATCTTTACAAATATGGCTTGTTTCTCAGAGAAGATATTATAGTTTCGTTGTTCTACGCTGCATATATTCCATTTGTTCAATGTATTTCTTGAGATACAGGTAACAGAAACCAGAACAGAACGCCTTATTCATGATGTTGTCTAACAATGCATTTGTATAACGGCGCAATATTGTTCTCGTTTTTATAGATAACATTTATTGTGATAAATCCCAAGGCACGTTAGCCCTATTTGCCGCAGCCACACATTGCTTTGAGGATTTTAGGTTTTCAGATAGTATAACCTTGAGATCAGTAACCTTAGAGTTTGCTATTATTGGTTGAAATTTCATTTGATAATCCTCCTATTTTGTTAATACCAACGTGCAAAATTTGACATTTGTCAACATTGAAGGACATTAGCCACTTTTCTGACCTTTCCACTATTAGGCTGAAGTCGGATTGTATTGGCTATTTCTGTTTTCCTCACTAAAGATTATGTTCCCTATTTTTGTATCGTCAGAACATTCGGAGATAGTTATTGAGAGAGAGAGAGAGAGAGAGAGAGAGAGAGAGAGAGAGAGAGAGAGAGAGATTTAGCAGGCGATCCGGATCATACGTCACACTGGTGTCATTGTTGTGCATTTGAGTTTGTTATATGCCAAAGCCAGCGTAGTGGAGGTATGAGCTCTACCTAATGCCCCTCTAGTTATGACAAAGCCAGCGTAGTGGGAGGTATGAGCTCTACCTAGTGCCCCTCTAGTTATGACAAAGCCAGCGTAGTGGAGGTATGAGCTCTACTTAGTGCCCCTCTAGTTATGACAAAGCCAGCGTAGTGGGAGGTATGAGCTCTACCTAGTGCCCCTCTAGTTATGACAAAGCCAGCGTAGTGGGAGGTATGAGCTCTACCTAGTGCCCCTCTAGTTATGACAAAGCCAGCATAGTGGGAGGTATGAGCTCTACCTAGTGCCCCTCTATTTATGACAAAGCCAGCGTAGTTGGAGGTATGAGCTCTACCTAGTGCCCCTCTAGTTATGACAAAGCCAGCGTAGTGGGAGGTATGAGCTCTACCTAGTGCCCCTCTATTTATGACAAAGCCAGCGTAGTGGGAGGTATAAGCTCTACCTAGTGCCCCTCTAGTTATGACAAAGCCAGCGTAGTGGGAGGTATGAGCTCTACCTAGTGCCCCTCTAGTTATGACAAAGCCAGCGTAGTGGGAGGCATGAGCTCTACCTAGTGCCCCTCTAGTTATGACTAAGCCAGCGTAGTGGGAGGTATGAGTTCTACCTAGTGCCCCTCTATTTATGACAAAGCCAGCGTAATGGAAGGTATGAGCTCTACCTAGTGCCCCTCTATTTATGACAAAGCCAGCGTAGTGGGAGGTATGAGCTCTACCTAGTGCCCCTCTATTTATGACAAAGCCAGCGTAGTGGGAGGTATGAGCTCTACCTAGTGTCCATCTAGTTATGACAAAGCCAGCGTAGTGGGAGGTATGAGCTCTACCTAGTGCCCCTCTAGTTATGACAAAGCCAGCGTAGTGGGAGGTATGAGCTCTACCTAGTGCCCCTCTAGTTATGACAAAGCCAGCGTAGTGGGAGGTATGAGCTCTACCTAGTGCCCCTCTATTTATGACAAAGCCAGCGTAGTGGGAGGTATGAGCTCTACCTAGTGCCCCTCTAGTTATGACAAAGCCAGCGTAGTGGGAGGTATGAGCTCTACCTAGTGCCCCTCTAGTTATGACAAAGCCAGCGTAGTGGGAGGTATAAGCTCTACCTAGTGCCCCTCTAGTTATGACAAAGCCAGCGTAGTGGGAGGTATGAGCTCTACCTAGTGCCCCTCTAGTTATGACAAAGCCAGCGTAGTGGGAGGTATGAGCTCTACCTAGTGCCCCTCTAGTTATGACTAAGCCAGCGTAGTGGGAGGTATGACCTCTACCTAGTGCCCCTCTATTTATGACAAAGCCAGCGTAGTGGTAGGTATGAGCTCTACCTAGTGCCCCTCTATTTATGACAAAGCCAGCGTAGTGGGAGGTATGAGCTCTACCTAGTGCCCCTCTATTTATGACAAAGCCAGCATAGTGGGAGGTATGAGCTCTACCTAGTGTCCCTCTAGTTATGACAAAGCCAGCGTAGTGAGAGGTATGAGCTCTACCTAGTGCCCCTCTATTTATGACAAAGCCAGCGTAGTGGGAGGTATGAGCTCTACCTAGTGCCCCTCTAGTTTGTTTTATGACAAAGCCAGCATAGTGGGAGGTATGAGCTCTACCTAGTGCCCCTCTATTTGTGACAAAGCCAGCGTAGTGGGAGGTATGAGCTCTACCTAGTGCCCCTCTATTTATGACAAAGCCAGCGTAGTGGGAGGTATGAGCTCTACCTAGTGCCCCTCTATTTATGACAAAGCCAGCGTAGTGGGAGGTATGAGCTCTACCTAGTGCCCCTCTAGTTATGACAAAGCCAGCGTAGTGGGAGGTATGAGCTCTACATAGTGCCCCTCTATTTATGACAAAGCCTGCATAGTGGGAGGTATGAGCTCTACCTAGTGCCCCTCTATTTATGACAAAGCCAGCGTAGTGGGAGGTATGAGCTCTACCTAGTGCCCCTCTATTTATGACAAAGCCAGCATAGTGGGAGGTATGAGCTCTACCTAGTGCCCCTCTATTTATGAAAAAGCCAGCGTAGTGGGAGGTATGAGCTCTACCTAGTGCCCCTCTAGTTATGACAAAGCCAGCGTAGTGGGAGGTATGAGCTCTATCTAGTGCCCCTTTAGTTATGACAAAGCCAGCGTAGTGGGAGGTATGAGCTCTACCTAGTGCCCCTCTATTTATGACAAAGCCAGCGTAGTGGGAGGTATGAGCTCTACCTAGTGCCCCTCTAGTTATGACAAAGCCAGCGTAGTGGGAGGTATGAGCTCTACCTAGTGCCCCTCTATTTATGACAAAGCCAGCATAGTGGGAGGTATGAGCTCTACCTAGTGCCCCTCTAGTTATGACAAAGCCAGCGTAGTGGGGGGTATGAGCTCTACCTAGTGCCCCTCTATTTATGACAAAGCCAGCGTAGTGGGAGGTATGAGCTCTACCTAGTGCCCCTCTAGTTATGACAAAGCCAGCATAGTGGGAGGTATGAGCTCTACCTAGTGCCCCTCTAGTTATGACAAAGCCAGTGTAGTGGGAGGTATGAGCTCTACCTAGTGCCCCTCTATTTATGACAAAGCCAGCGTAGTGGGAGGTATGAGCTCTACCTAGTGCCCCTCTAGTTATGACAAAGCCAGCGTAGTGGGAGGTATGAGCTCTACCTAGTGCCCCTCTAGTTTGTTTTATGACAAAGCCAGCGTAGTGGGAGGTATGAGCTGTACCTAGTGCCCCTCTAGTTTGTGTTATGACAAAGCCAGCGTAGTGGGAGGTATGAGCTCTACCTAGTGCCCCTCTAGTTATGACAAAGCTAGCGTAGTGGGAGGTATGAGCTCTACCTAGTGCCCCACTATTTATGACAAAGCCAGCGTAGTGGGAGGTATGAGCTCTACCTAGTGCCCCTCTAGTTATGACAAAGCCAGCGTAGTGGGAGGTATGAGCTCTACCTAGTGCCCCTCTAGTTATGACAAAGCCAGCGTAGTGGGAGGTATGAGCTCAACCTAGTGCCCCACTATTTATGACAAAGCCAGCGTAGTGGGAGGTATGAGCTCTACCTAGTGCCCCTCTAGTTTGTGTTATGACAAAGCCAGCGTAGTGGGAGGTATGAGCTCTACCTAGTGCCCCTCTAGTTATGAGAAAGCCAGCGTAGTGGGAGGTATGAGCTCTACCTAGTGCCCCTCTAGTTATGACAAAGCCAGCGTAGTGGGAGGTATGAGCTCTACCTAGTGCCCCTCTAGTTATGACAAAGCCAGCGTAGTGGGAGGTATGAGCTCTACCTAGTGCCCCTCTAGTTTGTTTTATGACAAAGCCAGCGTAGTGGGAGGTATGAGCTCTACCTAGTGCCCCTCTAGTTATGACAAAGCCAGCGTAGTGGGAGGTATGAGCTCTACCTAGTGCCCCTCTAGTTATGACAAAGCCAGCGTAGTGGGAGGTACGAGCTCTACCTAGTGCCCCTCTAGTTATGACAAAGCCAGCGTAGTGGGAGGCATGAGCTCTACCTAGTGCCCCTCTAGTTAAATGTGTTATTGTCTTCCTATTTGACATCCATAATATGTCTAACAATATCATATATTATTATTCATAGTAGATTATTAGCTTATCAACTTCCAAATATAATTCAATTTAACCTTTTTAGTACAATGACGAACATATTTATCATTCTGGCTATCATTAAATGAGTATAATCTTCTTAGGAAGTAACATTAACATATTTACAATGTAAACAAATATCACAGTTGCCTTCTGACTCCAACAAACTTTCCCAAGCATGTTGTGTGAAAAATATGTGATGTGAATTGTGTGCCTCTTTAAGGATTTTTGTTCCGGACCCCTTTCTCCCACAAGTTCAATCCCATTATTTCTGAGATGTTAAAACATTCATCCCATTAGTTTGGCGATTTTAAGACCTTATGCCCCATTTATTTGTCAATGTTAAGACCTTTCGTGCCATTTAGGTGTCGATTTTTACCTAGCATGTACATGACAGCAAGCCTGCAATTTATGAGGAACCGACCGGTCTTCCGCCAGGACATTTTTCTACCGATAAATGTTAAAATTAATCTCAAAGAGGGGGGGGGGGGGATTTCTGTAAGCTTGATGGAGGTCTGGGGAGCAAACAATATATATAATAATAATAATAATAATAATTATAATAATAAAAATAATGAAAATAAAAATATTAGTAATAATTATGATAATAGTAAATGAACTTGTTACGGTCTAAAAATGTTCAGCAAAGAAAATATGTTTGCAGATAATGGAAATGTAAATATATGTTATAAACTCCTGGCTTAATATGTTTGCAGATAATGCAAATGTATATATATGTTATAAACGCCTGGCTTAATATGTTTGCAGATAATGCAAATGTAAATATATGTTATAAACTCCTGGCTTAATATGTTTGCAGATAATGCAAATGTAAATATATGTTATAAACGCCTGGCTTAATATGTTATAAACTCCTGGCTTAATATGTTTGCAGATAATGCAAATGTAAATATATGTTATAAACTCCTGGCTTAATATGTTTGCAGATAATGCAAATGTAAATATATGTTATAAACTCCTGGCTTAAAATGTTTGCAGATAATGGAAATGTAAATATATGTTATAAACTCTTGGCTTAATATGTTTGCAGATAATGCAAATGTAAATATATGTTATAAACTCCTGGCTTAATATGTTTGCAGATAAGGCAAATGTAAATATATGTTATAAACTCCTGGCTTATTAAACTGAATATATAAAAACAAAAGAGAACATACAAAATCTACATCATTATGTCTAAGTATAGAAAGAATACAATTCAAAAGCCATTACCTGCTGTGAAAGGGTTAATTGTGTGTATCTGTCCCATTATGTTTTATCCATCCATCTATTCTTCTCCTGTCATCCGCTGTGAGAGGGTTAATTGTGTGTATATATATATCCCCCTATATGTATCTATCCATCAATATACTGTATATCCATCAATATATATATCCCCCTATATATATATCCCCCTATATGTATCTATCCATCAATATATGTATCTATCCAT
The DNA here is from genome assembly GCA_032716605.1 of Paralithodes platypus. Classification (NCBI taxonomy): domain Eukaryota; kingdom Metazoa; phylum Arthropoda; class Malacostraca; order Decapoda; family Lithodidae; genus Paralithodes; species Paralithodes platypus. Next base: position 23,776,636 of record CM064543.1, on the reverse strand, counting down.
CAATATATATCCCCCTATATATATATCCCCCTATATGTATCTATCCATCAATATATGTATCTATCCATCAATATATATCTCCCTATATATATATATCCCCCTATATGTATCTATCCATCAATATATATATATCCCCCTATATGTATCTATCCATCAATATATATCCCCCTATATACTGTATATATCCCCCTATATGTATCTATTCATCAATATATATCCCCCTATATATATATATCCCCCTATATGTATCTATCCATCAATATATGTATCTATCCATCAATATATGTATCTATCCATCAATATATATCCCCCTATATATATATATCCCCCTATATGTATCTATCCATCAATATATATATATCCCCCTATATGTATCTATCCATCAAT
>CM064543.1:23713749-23773749 GCA_032716605.1 Paralithodes platypus | reverse complement strand
GCATGCGGCTACTGTAGGATCTGATGCTTAGCAAAGAAAGTACGTTACGGATTTAGAGAACTCTTAACTCATAAGCAGGAATAAATACTAGTGATAGGCCATACAGTGTATAATGGCATAGGTATAATTAAATAAAGGTAGCAACTCGCAACATAACCACATACAGGTGTGCTTCTCACTCTTAGTCAGGCAAGCCTGCTCGGACAGAGTCTCTAAGCCACACCCTGACTCACAATGCTCACAAAAACGGTAAACTGTGGCACAATAACAAGCATACAGAAATAATAAACCCCTAGCTGTTAATCTGCCAGGCGGCAGAGGTCTAGCCGGAAGGATATAGGCTTCGGATACCCGGGCTGAGCCACCTGCTCTAGCCTAGGGACGTTCCCAGGTCTGTGCGCCAAATTACTCTAATTGAAAGGGTGCTCTCTTGAGAGACTCAGATCGCAAGTATCTGACTCTCTCCTGGCGACCCTAAAACAAAAGCAAGACGTGCTAGCGCAGTGCTGAGTGGACTAGGCAAGGGCCCTCACACAACACAACACTAGACACACAGGGACACAGACAAGAAAATGCCCCCAGACTCCCACGGGTATCCTAGTAAAGTCGTGCGGGTCCACGGGACTCGCACCAGCAGACTTTACTTAAAGGATCGCAAAAAGCCTCCCCTCCGGTCTAGCCCCTGCTAACCTGACACAAGAACACAGTAGCAAGCATGAAACCACCAAATATGAGACAACAAAAAAGCTTCCTAGGTCTCATTAACAATTAAATCTCTGCATAAGGCCCAAAATCCTATCTAGTTATCTGAGAGCTCGTCGTTAATACAATAATAGATATAAGGTCTATCAAGGGGATGGGATAATTAAATAGATTGGTGAAGTAGTGGAAGGAAGGTATACAAAGTAAGAGAGAAAGTTTCTAAGTGGGGTTGAGAGGGATAGATATCAAGGGGGTCCGAAGGGTATGACAGTGAGGTGAGCTCTGAGTCTTGAATCTGTCTGGACCCCACCCTAGGCATGCAAAATACATCCCATGCTTGGCAACACTCAACACAGTTGCTGGGTCAAAATCCGCTACCCCGTGCGTGAGTCGAAACTAAGCCTAACGTTGGTGAGTTATCTGCTCAACAGGTGGCGTTGTGTGTGTGTAAGTGTGAGAGTCCGAGTGTAGGGGGTGAGACAGTGAAGCACGGGAACGAGATGGCTTCAGAGATGGGGTCGTTTCGGGCCATGAGTGAGCACCGTGCCTCATGTGAAGGCAAGATGGCAGGTGCTCGTTGTACTCTACGTGCTTCACATTCTCCTCCTAGACTGGAACAAGACTCACTTCCTGTTCATTGTAAAGCGTGGCTTAAGCTCAGCCTATGCCCGAGAGGAAGTAAGTTGGAATATAGAAAAAAAAAAAAAAAAAAAAAAAATCAAATGCATGTGGCAACATCAGGCTCGTCCCAAGCTAGACTCTCCGCACGAAGCAACGTCCCCCAGCCGGTCTCTCTCTCCCGCTCGTCTCCTCCCACTCTCACTAGACTTACATCTTATATATTATAATGAAACAATCAACTATCGAGAATAAAATATACTAAGATGCGTTGGTTAAGAATAAGGGCAGCTTCAAGCTGTGAAACAACATAAGATTATCCCAGACATTAGTTACGTTGTCGTAGGATAATATATACTAAGGAAAAGCCTGCTGACCGGCTGCCACCAGCCGGTTTCTAAACGGCTGGGCAGCCGACGCGCTAGCACGTGGCTACTATGCAGAAGCGTCACACCACCCTACTCAACATTACAGACATTACAGACATTAATACAGCACAGAGTGAGCCAAACGTAATGACAGCTGAGACACGACTTAGTAGCGCTACTGTACATGTGTGTAATAATCAATATGTAATAATCGCTTTTTAGGACAATTGAAACAATGTTATTCTAGTTTTGATTTAACCCTTTCATCCATGGATGGCTTGTTTTGCATTTATTCTAGCTATGATGGACGATAAATACAGTTAAGGAAGGATCTATGGTAGCTAGCACGGTTAATTGTGATATTGTGTTAACCACTGCATAAGAAACTATACTCTTAAGTCAATCATGCACATTAAGTTTCTAAGTATAACATCACGGATAGGAACATAACTTATGTGAGCAACTGTACATTCTATGTCGTGTTTTGTTTTGTTTATAGTATTTCTTTGTATATCTTCATTACGGTTGTTCCACATAGTTATATTGATAAGTTAAGGGGAGGCAGTTGGTTGTTCCACATAGTTATATTGATAAGTTAAGGGGAGGCAGTTGGTTGTTCCACATGGTTATATTGATAAGTTAAGGGGAGGCAGTTGGTTGTTCCACATAGTTATATTGATAAGTTAAGGGGAGGCAGTTGGTTGTTCCACATAGTTATATTGATAAGTTAAGGGGAGGCAGTTGGTTTGTTCCACATAGTTTTATTGATAAGTTAAGGGGAGGCAGTTGGTTGTTCCACATAGTTATATTGATAAGTTAAGGGGAGGCAGTTGGTTGTTCCACATAGTTATATTGATAAGTTAAGGGGAGGCAGTTGGTTGTTCCACATAGTTATATTGATAAGTTAAGGGGAGGCAGTTGGTTGTTCCACATAGTTTTATTGATAAGTTAAGGGGAGGCAGTTGGTTGTTCCACATAGTTATATTGATAAGTTAAGGGGAGGCAGTTTGTTGTTCCACATAGTTATATTGATAAGTTAAGGGGAGGCAGTTGGTTGTTCCACATAGTTATATTGATAAGTTAAGGGGAGGCAGTTGGTTGTTCCACATAGTTATATTGATAAGTTAAGGGGAGGCAGTTGGTTGTTCCACATAGTTATATTGATAAGTTAAGGGGAGGCAGTTGGTTGTTCCACATAGTTATATTGATAAGTTAAGGGGAGGCAGTTGGTTGTTCCACATAGTTATATTGATAAGTTAAGGGGAGGCAGTTGGTTGTTCCACATAGTTATATTGATAAGTTAAGGGGAGGCAGTTGGTTGTTCCACATAGTTATATTGATAAGTTAAGGGGAGGCAGTTGGTTGTTCCACATAGTTATATTGATAAGTTAAGGGGAGGCAGTTGGTTGTTCCACATAGTTATATTGATAAGTTAAGGGGAGGCAGTTGTTTGTTCCACATAGTTATATTGATAAGTTAAGGGGAGGCAGTTGTTTGTTCCACATAGTTATATTGATAAGTTAAGGGGAGGCAGTTAGTTGTTCCACATAGTTATATTGATAAGTTAAGGGGAGGCAGTTGGTTGTTCCACATAGTTATATTGATAAGTTAAGGGGAGGCAGTTGTTTGTTCCACATAGTTATATTGATAAGTTAAGGGGAGGCAGTTGGTTGTTCCACATAGTTATATTGATAAGTTAAAGGGAGGCAGTTGGTTGTTCCACATAGTTATATTGATAAGTTAAGGGGAGGCAGTTGTTTGTTCCACATAGTTATATTGATAAGTTAAGGGGAGGCAGTTGGTTGTTCCACATAGTTATATTGATAAGTTAAGGGGAGGCAGTTGGTTGTTCCACATAGTTATATTGATAAGTTAAGGGGAGGCAGTTGTTTGTTCCACATAGTTATATTGATAAGTTAAGGGGAGGCAGTTGGTTGTTCCACATAGTTATATTGATAAGTTAAGGGGAGGCAGTTGGTTGTTCCACATAGTTATATTGATAAGTTAAGGGGAGGCAGTGGTTGTTCCACATAGTTATATTGATAAGTTAAGGGGAGGCAGTTGGTTGTTCCACATAGTTATATTGATAAGTTAAGGGGAGGCAGTTGGTTGTTCCACATAGTTATATTGATAAGTTAAGGGGAGGCAGTTGGTTTTCCACATAGTTATATTTGATAAGTAAGGGGAGGCAGTTGGTTGTTCCACATAGTTATATTGATAAGTTAAGGGGAGGCAGTTGGTTGTTCCACATAGTTATATTTGATAAGTTAAGGGGAGGCAGTTGGTTGTTCCACATAGTTATATTGATAAGTTAAGGGGAGGCAGTTGGGTTGCATAGTTATATTGATAATTAAGGGGAGGCAGTTGGTTGTTCCACATAGTTATATTGATAAGTTAAAGGGGAGGCAGTGGTTGTTCCACATAGTTATATTTGATAAGTTAAGGGGAGGCAGTTGGTGTTCCACATAGTATATTGATAAGATTAAGGGGAGGCAGTTGGTTGTTCCACATAGTTATATTGATAAGTTAAGGGAGGCAGTTGGTTGTTCCACATAGTTATATGATAAGTTAAGGGGAGGGCAGTTGGTTGTTCCACATAGTTATATTAAGGGGAGGCAGTTGGTTGTCCACATAGTTATATTGATAAGTTAAGGGGAGGCAGTTGGTGTTCCACATAGTTATATTGATAAGTTAAGGGGAGGCAGTTGGTTGTTCACATAGTTATATTGATAAGTTAAGGGGAGGCAGTTGGTTGTTCCACATAGTTATATTGATAAGTTAAGGGGAGGCAGTTGGTTGTTCCACATAGTTATATTGATAAGTTAAGGGGAGGCAGTTGGTTGTTCCACATAGTTATATTGATAAGTTAAGGGGAGCAGTTGGTTGTTCCACATAGTTATATTGATAAGTTAAGGGGAGGCAGTTGTTTGTTCCACATAGTTATATTGATAAGTTAAGGGGAGGCAGTTGTTTGTTCCACATAGTTATATTGATAAGTTAAGGGGAGGCAGTTGGTTGTTCCACATAGTTTTATTGATAAGTTAAGGGGAGGCAGTTGGTTGTTCCACATAGTTATATTGATAAGTTAAGGGGAGGCAGTTGTTTGTTCCACATAGTTATATTGATAAGTTAAGGGGAGGCAGTTGGTTGTTCCACATAGTTATATTGATAAGTTAAGGGGAGGCAGTTGGTTGTTCCACATAGTTATATTGATAAGTTAAGGGGAGGCAGTTGGTTGTTCCACATAGTTATATTGATAAGTTAAGGGGAGGCAGTTGTTTGTTCCACATAGTTATATTGATAAGTTAAGGGGAGGCAGTTGGTTGTTCCACATAGTTATATTGATAAGTTAAGGGGAGGCAGTTGGTTGTTCCACATAGTTATATTGATAAGTTAAGGGGAGGCAGTTGGTTGTTCCACATAGTTATATTGATAAGTTAAGGGGAGGCAGTTGGTTGTTCCACATAGTTATATTGATAAGTTAAGGGGAGGCAGTTGGTTGTTCCACATAGTTATATTGATAAGTTAAGGGGAGGCAGTTGGTTGTTCCACATAGTTATATTGATAAGTTAAGGGGAGGCAGTTGGTTGTTCCACATAGTTATATTGATAAGTTAAGGGGAGGCAGTTGGTTGTTCCACATAGTTATATTGATAAGTTAAGGGGAGGCAGTTGGTTGTTCCACATAGTTATATTGATAAGTTAAGGGGAGGCAGTTGGTTGTTCCACATAGTTATATTGATAAGTTATGGGGAGGCAGTTGGTTGTTCCACATAGTTATATTGATAAGTTAAGGGGAGGCAGTTGGTTGTTCCACATATTTATATTGATAAGTTAAGGGGAGGCAGTTGGTTGTTCCACATAGTTATATTGATAAGTTAAGGGGAGGCAGTTGGTTGTTCCACATAGTTATATTGATAAGTTAAGGGGAGGCAGTTGGTTGTTCCACATAGTTATATTGATAAGTTAAGGGGAGGCAGTTGGTTGTTCCACATAGTTATATTGATAAGTTAAGGGGAGGCAGTTGGTTGTTCCATAGTTATATTGATAAGTTAAGGGGAGGCAGTTGGTTGTTCCACATAGTTATATTGATAAGTTAAGGGGAGGCAGTTGGTTGTTCACATAGTTATATTGATAAGTTAAGGGGAGGCAGTTGGTTGTTCCACATAGTTATATTGATAAGTTAAGGGGAGGCAGTTGGTTGTTCCACATAGTTATATGATAAGTTAAGGGAGGCAGTTGGTTGTTCCACATAGTTATATTGATAAGTTAAGGGGAGGCAGTTGGTTGTTCCACATAGTTATATTGATAAGTTAAGGGGAGGCAGTTGGTTGTTCCACATAGTTATATTGATAAGTTAAGGGGAGGCAGTTGGTTGTTCCACATAGTTATATTGATAAGTTAAGGGGAGGCAGTTGGTTTTCCACATAGTTATATTGATAAGTTAAGGGGAGGCAGTTGGTTTTTAGAGTCCTTCTCCTCCCTCATGTTTAGCACTATTAGTTATGAGATTTCAAGACATTCGCCCCAATAGTTTGGCGATACTCAGACCTTTTGCCCCATTTCTTTGCCAATATTAAGACATTTCGTGCCATTTGGGGTTTGATTTCTTACCTGGCGAGCGATAGCGAGCCTGTATTTGAAGAGGAATCGGCCTTCGGCTGAGACATTTTTCTACCGAAAAATGTACAAATTTATATCGAAGGGGGGTCTTGTGGGTGTTGTTTTAAGTTTGATGGAGGCTTAGAAAGCAAACTAAACCCCCTCCTTAAACCATTGAGTCGAACCAGTAAATTATGCTGCACAATACCGTCTGAGCTCTCTTTAATTGTCAATATATTGTGTGGTTCCTGTTTTGTTTTTTTTGTTTTGCAAGTTTTACATTATAATTAGGAAGTGTATTGTGTAATGTGTTCTGTATTGAATCCCCACGATATTATACTCTTATATATGTACAGGCGTGGTCATGAATACTTAGACACCTCTTAATGATAAAAACAAGACGGTGAGCGATGACTAGTGAAATCCAAATTGCATTTGGGGGGGGGGGGGGGTGCAAGGCAGTTCGTCAAAAGGTGTCTCCATTGTATCATAACTGCTTCCTAAAACTGTGGAATAATTCCTAACCATTACTGTACAGTACCTGCTCTGTTCAGCAGGCGTCACACGAGACAGTTTATCAGCTACGTGTATTGGACCCTTGAATCCGCTACAAGTTATCATGTTATTATGATTGATTTTGCTGTTTATTCCTAGATTGGACTGTACAGTCACGATATCAAATGTCTTTACCCCTTGGCTCAAGGGATGTCTAAGCCAGGGTTGACGAAACGTTAGGTGAGCCGACATGGTGAGTTAAAGGAAGTGAGCAAATGGTTCATGATGATGGAAAGCAGTTCTTCACACATATGAAGGCAAACATTGTTACTGCCTCATACCACATAAACACAGTCATGGAGTTTGACTGATGATATTGGCATTAAATACAACACATTAATAAATGCATTCTTACCACACTCTTTGAAGCTTACAACATGAGAGTCCCATACAAACAGTATTGTGAACCCGTTCCCTGTGTGACATAGTTTGTCTGGGGTGTTCACAATACTTACGAAACACTGAGCTAATTTCAAAGCAGTGATTAGCCAGTCCCATTGACGAGGAAGTGAACGGCTGATATAGGTTATAATACAAATATACTTTATCTAGGCCCATGTTTTCTTATGTTTTCTTATACCCAGCCATAAGGTCTTCCTCACTTTCTATTAAGAACAATAATTGTAATTTCCGAACTTGTTAAGCCAGATTATTTTCGTCCAATTCGTTTACTATATTCCGATTAATTGTTTTAAGTTCAAATATATGATATCCTCATTATACAACTACTAATGAAAGTAAAAAGTATATATAAGTCTTCACAATCAACATTCATAATAATACTAAAACCTCAAATATTACTGATAATATTAATACTTTCAATACAATAGTAACAGCACATTGTATGTGTTTTGTTAGTGGTGTCCTTGAAATACATTTATAGCATTGACAATAAAATAATAACCATGAAACGTGTTATACCAATGGATTCAATACTGTTTCATAAAATTAATGTGCTCATGAATTGTGGTTCACGTGAGTGAGCGTCTCATCATAAAGTGGCCAGGTCTGCTCGCCTGACGTTTTTTAATCCTGGCTTCAACTCACCTCGAGCCAAGGGGGTAAAGAACTTAGGGATCTTGACTGTACAGTCACTTATAATTATTCGTTTGTCTTTATGCAGTTATAACTATCTGGATGATTTTTTTTTGATAGGATTTGCTTTTCAATAAATAGTATATAATTATAATTTTGTAACTGATGTATATACAATTATATTCATAAATTAATTTCCAGAGATATACCTGAACTTCCATAATTTGAAATAGGTGAGGGCAACGAATTTGTATGATTGACTGTACATGGTTAGGAGCTCCGTGGCTAAAATATACAGTTATAAAGAAGATAAACTTGTCAGATAATATACTCGACCTAGCTACATTTTGACTCGGATACTGTGGCTCCGATACATCCGCAACCAGAATGTTGGTGTGACACTAGCTCTACAACCTGGTTTATATTACGTTCACAAAACAATTTCAGTGCAGAAGTAGAGCAAGAAAGGGAGTTTGAAGTGAATTAATTATAACTTGGTTGTTGTTGTTGTTGTTGTTCCCTAAGCTGCCTGGCCGAACAGCCCCGAGTCCCTGAGGAAGGCCATGGCCACGATCGGGCTTTCCCACAGAGCTCTCATTGAGTGTAGCTTGTGTTGTTGGCATAAGTGGTTGTGTGAAATGCAGTCTTCTATGATGTGTTTAATGGTATGGGGTGCTGTGTTACATCCCGGGCAGGCATCAACAACGGAGTCATCTAGTCTCAGGAGAGCTGGATGGTGTCCACATCTCATCCTGGCCAGGTGGACTCTGTCCTCGCGAGGAAGGGAGGATTCGGAAGGATGGATTTCGGGAGGTCGTGCATGCAGCTGCGTGTTGTCTGTGAGTGAGTGGATGGATCGGCGAGAGATATGAGTATGGATGTGCTTCTGGAAGTTGGTTCGGGGTGGGCAGGGAGGGAGAGAGGACAATAATTGTGTGTGATACCGTGTGCTGGGTGTTGTTTTGATATTTCTTGGTGTCTGTGGGTGCGTTGCCATGTAGTTTAGTGGGTGGTCTTGGTTCGTGGAGGCTGCTGCCAGGAATTGAGTGCCTCTCATGTCCATATGGTCTTTGACTTTGAGGATTTTGGTTTCTTGATGTAGGTGATCTATGGGTGCAGTAGCTGTGCAGCCTGTAATGATCTTCAGGGCTTTGTTTTGAATAGTCTGTAAGGTCTTATGATGTGTTTTAGCTAGGTTAGAAGCCCAAGCTGGGCTTGCGTATTCCATCAGTGATCTTATGCATTGTTTATATACTGTGGTGGTAGTTTCTTTGTTGTGTCCAAATTTTGTGTGAGCAAGTGACCTGAGGGCGTTAAGTCTGGGTGTCAGTTTCTTTTTAATGTTTGTGGTGTGCTGTTTGAATGTCATATGAGTATCATATGTTACTCCTAGGATTTTGGGTGTGTGTGTATGTGTTAGGGGTGTGTTGTTTATGGTGAGTTGAGGGATGTAATCGTGTTCTCCTGTCCAGCTTGTGAGCAGGGTTGCGGTGGATTTGGCTGGGTCTAGATTAAGTCTGTTTGTAGTGCACCAGCCATGTAGTGTGTTGAGATAGGGTTGAAGGAGATCTGTTGCTCTTTTTGGGTCATGGTGTGTGCATGTGAGTGTTATGTCATCTGCATAGGAGGCTAAATTTATTTGGGGCGTATTGGGTGTAGTTATATCGTGCATGTACAGATTGAAGAGTGCGGGCGATAGGACGGATCCTTGTGGGATAACCTTGGTAATAACCATTAGTCTCCATCTTGTGTTTTTGGGTTATTTGCTCTCTGTATATAATTATGTCTACCTGTGTTGTGTCTCTGTCTACTGTATATTATATATATGTGTCTGTTTCTCTCTCTATCCCTGCCTGAATATCTGTTTCTGTTTATATCTACAACATCTATCTTTTTAGCTGTCTGTTTATCTGTAAACTGCGAGTGTAAGTTTACCTTTCTTTATTTGTATTTCCTTGTATGCCTGTACCTATCTATATATATATATATATAGCTATGTATTATATCTATCTATCTAGCTAGCTAGCTATTTATCTACTGTATATATCTACAGTAAACAATTCACAGTGCCGCGAACACAAGCTTGAAAATCTACACCCACGTATTATAAACAGTGTTTATTGTAAAGACATGACAGTTTCGGATCATCTAGAGCCCTCTTCAGGCTCTAGAGCATTAGAGCACCTGCTTAAGGTGGTTGCACACTGACACGATTGCCCCTCCAGGCGAGTTCCCGACTCGAAATGTCAGCCTGATACGGCGAATCGGCAACATAATCGTGGGTATCGTAAATTAGCCATGGGTGACTCGCACGGTCCAAGCAAATCGGGTACCAGGTCGTTGAACACTGACACGAATGCCCCTCCAGGCGAGTTCCCGACTCGAAATATCAGCCTGATACGGCAAATCGGCAACATAATCGTGGGTATCGTAAATTAGCCGTGGGTGACTCGCACGGTCCAAGCGACGTATTGGGGGTCGATACAAAGTTTTGAGCTGTTCAAAAGATCACGAGAATCCCCTGGCAACTGCACACAATCGTCTGAGTCTGGTCTCCATCGCAAATTCGCCGTATCACAATCATAAGATCCGTATCAAAGCCGTATGGCCCGTATCAACGTCGTCTAGTGCATAAACCTGCCGTGCGGACCGAATGTAGGAAAAAAAGGCACTGGAAATAAGGGCACTGGGAAAAAAAAAACATATTCTTCGGGGAAGGAAAAAATCGCATATTATGAAAATCTATCAAAATGTTTAATTAGGCAACTTTATTATCCAGGATTTATTCCTAAATTATTTATTATTCAAGAATTTAATAATGTTAATATATTTGTTATATATATTGTACTTGGATCTTCTGATCACTGTCTGATACAGGCCACCTGTCTATCACCTACCACACCTTCCCACTCTGAACCTGTTTTGGTGACTAAATGGCATTACGATAGGGCAGACTGGGAGGGTCTTCAAGGTTTCTTTTTTGATATTCCCTGGACCTCTTTCTTTTCTAATGATGCACACTCCACCTTGAGCCACATACAAGATTTTGTAAAAATTGGAATGGAAACTTTTATTCCTCATCAAAAGTACAGTAAAAGATCTAATTCACCTAAATGGTTTGACCATAATTGTGCTAGAGTAACTGAACAAAAAGCAATAGCCTACAATGCATACACAAGATCAAAAACACATGAAGCCTTTAATTACTTTAGAAACATCTGAAATCATGCCAAAACTGTATTAAACCTAACTAAATCAAACTTTCTCCACAAGCAGGCAAATAAACTTCTAAATAATCCAAATGATAACAAAATATTTTGGTCTACTCTTAACTCATTTAAATCCAACTTCACTACTGCTTCATCCATTCCACCATTAAAATCTCCGACTGGTAATCTTGTAAGTAACCCACGAGGTAAAGCTAACCTTCTTGCGGATATTTTCTCCACCAACTCAACCTTAGATGAAATAAATCAAGATGTCCCTGTACTTAATTTTAATTCGCCTGAAATTCCCTCACTTAAGATCCACACCAGACATGTCAAAACTATTTTGCAGAATCTCTCGGTAGATAAGGCTCCTGGTCCAGATGAAATTCCTCCAATAGTACTTAAGAATTGCTCCTTGGTGCTCACTCCTGTATTGGCAAAATTTGTCCGTCTGTGTACTCATACCTCATGCTTCCCAGTACCCTGGAAAGAAGCAAACATCCATCCAGTTCCTAAAAAACGTGCCTCTTCAGATCCATCAAACTACAGACCAATAGCTATAACTTCCACTCTTGGTAAAGTCTTTGAAATTATATTAAATAATCACATAATTAAGCATCTTGAGAATAATAAATTAATCAGTGATAGGCAATATGGTTTTAGACGATGTCGATCAACTGCAGACATGCTTTGCCTTCTTACGCATCAAATCAACCAAGCTACAGACCAACATGGTGAAACACATACAATAGCACTGGATATATCAAAGGCATTTGATAGAGTCTGGCATCAATCCTTATTGTCGAAGATGTCACACTACGGCCTTGCATCATTAGTTCCACTAACTTCTTCTTATCTTCATAACAGAAAAATACGTGTAATGGTAGATGGCCTTTATTCTCAATTTCACTCAATAAATGCTGGTGTTCCCCAGGGATCAGTTTTGGCCCCAATTCTGTTCCTCATTCATATCAATGATCTCATATCTACCACTCATAATCCAATACATTCCTACGCAGATGACTCAACACTCCACAGTTCCTTCACATTTACCAATTCTTTCACCCAACCCGATCTTATAAATTCAAAAATAAACACTGCAATTTCTCTGAACCAGGACCTTTCTAGAATTAATGAATGGGGACAGAAGAATCTAGTTTCCTTTAATGCACAGAAAACCAAGTACATTCAATTTTCTAACCGACAGAATCTCACTGACTCCCATATATTTGTGAATGATGTAAATATTCCCACTTCCCTAGTATTGACATTCTCGGTGTAACATTAACTACTAACTTGAGCTGGACACATGATGTTAGAAGCATTGCTAAGAATGCCTCTAAAAAACTGGGACTCCTGTACAGAGTTCGAGAATTCTTCACTGACGAGCAGTTGGCCGTGATATATAAAAGTCATGTGCGTTCTCAGATGGATTACTGTTCACCTCTGTGGGGTGGAAGTGGAGTGGTTGCATTGAGGCAGTTGGACAAAATTCAAAATAAAGCTATTAGATTAATCAATAACCCTGCAATCACACAGGACCTTCCTACATTATCCATACGAAGAAACGTTGCATCCCTTGCATTATTCTACAGATATTTTCACAGCAATTGTTCCGAGGAACTTGCTTCAATTGTGCCGCCTCTCCACATCTTTCCCCGTAGAACTAGGGCAGCTGAGAGCGCCCATGAATTTACACTTTCTCCTCCACAATGCAGAACTTCTGCTTATCAGAATTCATTTATCCCCAGAGCTACTACTCTTTGGAATTCACTTCCCTCGAATTGCTTTCCACAAACTTACAATCTACAAATGTTTAAATCCAGTTGTTACAAACATTTTATGAATGGAGGATGCCTTTAGGCACATGGACCTTTTTGTTTTATCTGTGTTTTTCCTTCCTCCGTTCATTGTCTCTTTAAAAAAAAAAAAAAAAAAAAAAATCTATATTTTGCTTTAATTACACTATATTTCTATTTAACCTAAGTTGACCTAATGTGAGACCTCACTGGGACTATGCTGTTCAGTGTTGGTGTCCTTATTATAGAATGGATATTGACTCTCTGGAGGCAGTCCAACGAAGATTGACGCAAATGATCCACATTGTTAGAAATTTATCATATGAGGAGAGGCTGATAACCCTTGGCTTGCATTCGTTAGAGAGACGAAGATGTATAGGAGATATGATATAGGTGTTTAAGTGGATGACAAGTATATCAACAAGGGAGATATAAATAAGGTATTAATTAAGGCTTAATAACGGCGAGCTTACCCGTTCAAATGGCTTCAAATTGGATAAGTTTTGCTTTAGAAAAGATATAGGTTAGCACTGGTTTGGGAACAGAGTTGTGGAAGTGTGTGGTTAGCTCAAGAACGGTAGAACATTTCAAGTGCAAACTTGATAGTCATAAGAATGATATGGGATGGGTGTGAAAGGGATCTGCTTCGTGTGGGCCGGTCAGCCTTATGCAAAATTCTGGTTTCTTAAGTTCTAACCTAACCTAACCTAACCTAACATGTGGTGAGTACACTACCAGATATATATAATTACATTATGCAATATTGCATATTGCATCGAAACACATTTTATTGATCTATTACTTCTTAATACAATATTTTGTTGTATGTGCCATTTTTTCCTAGTCCGTAATTTGTGACATTTTTTCTGGTGCCTTTTTTTCCTGTGCCGTATTTTTCCGGTGTTTTTTTCCGACTCGGGGTATTCCCATGAACTTTTGAACAGCTAAAAATCTCGTATCGACCCCCGATACGTCGCTTGGACCGTGAGAGTCACCCACGGCTAATTCCCGATATCCACGATTATGTTGCCGATTCGCCGGATCAGGCTGAAATTTCGAGTCGGGAACTCTCCTGGAGGGGCAATCGTGTCAGTGTGCAACGACCTTTAGAAGGCTCTATATGAACCGAATCTGTCATGTTTTTGCAATAGTAACTTTGTGCATTAAAAGAGTTTAGTTTTCCTATATATGAAGCATATATATATACAGTATATTATGACTATCTATCTATCTATCTATTGCCTGACGACGTGATCCCCGAAGGGGTGGCCACGGACGAACCGCCCCCATGCACCTTTGTCCCCAGTCAGTCGACGCCCCTCCCCCCAACCAGAACCGCCTTCGTTCATATACTTCCTCACTCCATCTTTCCACCTCTCCTTCGGTCTACTTCTCCCTCTCTGTCCTTCCACCTCGCTCTCGTACACCCTCTTAGTCATTCTCTCGCTGTCCATACGTTCCATATGGCCGAACCATCTCAAGTTGTTCCTTTTCACACTTTCCAGCACATCTACCTCCACACCACACCTCCTTCTTACTTCTTCATTAGTCTGTCTATCCCTCCATGTAGCTCCGCACGCATTTCTTATGTAATTAATTTCCACTGCTCTCACTCTTGGTCTGAGTCTCTCAACCAACGTCCATGCTTGGCTTCCGTAAGTCAGTGTCGGGATTATCACACTGTCATGCAAGGACTTCTTCACTTCCATACTGACCACCCTATTTCTTGTTACTGCATTCAGCGTTCCTACAACCCTCTTCCCCTGTTGTACCCTCTCCCGCACTTCTTCATCCATAATCCCATCTTTACTCAACACACTGCCCAGATACTTAAAAGAGTTGACGATCTCCATAGCCTGACCGTTCAACTTCACCTCACACTCTGTGACTTCACCCTTTTCGAAGACCATAACCTTGCTCTTCCCCGCATTTACCTTCAAATTCCGTTTTTCGCACACTGTTCTAAACTCATTTACCAAACCCTGCAGCTCCCATTCATTATCGCTCATCAGAACTGTATCATCCGCAAACAGCAGTATAGGCAGCTTCCACTCATTTCCCTCCCTTTTCAGCGATACACCAACATCCACGGCTCTTGATAGTATTTCTTTCATGACTCCATCCATATATACAGTAAACAACCACGGGGATATCGCACATCCCTGTTTCAAACCAACATTCAGGTCAAAGAACTCGCTCTGCTCACTCTCCACAGGTACTGCCGCCTTTGCACCCTCATACATACTCTTCACTGCTTTCAGCAACTTGCCATCTACTCCGTATATTCTAAATACTTTCCACAAACCTTCTCTATCCACTCTGTCATAGGCCTTTCCAAGTCCGTAAAGGCAACATACACCTTTTGTTTCTTCTCCAGATATTTCTCCACAACACAATTCAGGGTAAAAATCTGATCTACACATCCTCTTCCCTTCCTAAAACCTCCCTGCTCGTCGCCTATCCATTTCTCCGTTCTCACTCTCACTCTCTCAATCACTACCCTACTGTATACCTTCCCTACTACGCTTAGAAGACACATTCCTCGGTGGTTACCACACACTCCTCTTTCCCCTTTGCCCTTATATAGGGGGACTATTTTGCCAGTCTTCCAGTAATCGGGTGCACTCCCTTTCTCCCATGCTAGTTTGCACATTTTCCAAACCCATTTGATCACTATCTTACCACCATACCTCAACATTTCCCTACACACTCCATCTGTTCCTGGTGCTTTCCTCAACTTCACTCTGTTCATGGCTTCCCACACTTCTGACCTCCTGATCCCCACCTCCTCCTCCACTACTTCTCTTCTTCTCCCTCCCATACCATATCCAACTATGTTTGCTGGCTCTTCATTCCTTACATTTAGCAACTCATTGAAGTACTCCCTCCATCTTTCGACTCTCTCTTGCTTCTCGGCTAGCATTCTCCCATTCTTATCTTTCACACCCTTACTGTTTCCCTTGCTACCTTCCCTAACTTTCTTGACTTCTTTCCAGAACAGTTTCTTAATCTCCCTCCATTTTACACTCAGATTCCTTCCAAATTCCTCATCTACTCTTCTCTTACTTTCCTTCACTACTCTCTTCACCACCCTCTTACTCTCCACGTACCTCGCTCGTTTCTGTCTCTCGAAATCTTCATTCCCTCTACTACCCAACCACTCTCTATATGCTTTCTTCTTTTCTTCCACAGCTATTTTTACCTCTTCTGTCCACCATGCTGTACCTTTCACTCCCCTCCCTCTTCTCCTCACTCCACACACCTCCTCAGATGCTGCACAGATCTCTTCCTTAAACACCTTGCTCATCTCCTCCACTTCCTCCATAACTTCGAGGTGAAACCCACCTAGTCGTCTTTCTACTGTTCTCCTGTACTCTTCCCTGATTTCCTCCTCCTGTAACCTCTCCACCCTCCTCACCATTCCACCTTCCTCTCGCCTCCCTCCAGCTCTCCCCACCCACTTCTTTTGTATCCTAACCTTAGCTACTACTACATAATGATATTATGACTGTGTTCCTATATCTCCTATGCAATCTGTAAATGAATCATAATAATGATGTGTCTACCTACTGTACATGCACCTGTTCTATACTGTGTTAATGTTCATCTTTTCTGAATTGCATAAATATTTCTAGCTCTGTCTCATTCTCACACACCCACACAAACACACACACACACACATACACACACACTCTCTCTCTCTCTCACCCCTCTCTCACATAATCTAATTTTCCAGTGTTCTGTCTCTCACTCACTCTCCTCCCCTTCACCGTTTATCCCGTCCTCTCTCTCTCTCTTTCTCTCTCTCTATGTATATTTATTGAACTATCTATCTATGTATTTATATAATTTGTGTGTGTGCATATATCTAAATATGTCTTCTATCTGTTTATAATACATATTCTTGTTTTAATACATCTTCCTGTACCTCTTGCCCTGTGTACAATTCAGTCTAATTGTGGTTGTCCATCTGTCTCGCCTCTTAAGGGGGGTCACCAGCTTTTTTATCTTTCCCTCCTTTTCTCTATTTCCCTGGCTTGTATCCATTCGGCCCTATTCATCCAACTTTTTAAAGATGTTTTTCCCCATCCAGGTGTCGATTTCTTCCTGGCGAGCGATAGCGAGCCAGCATTGTATGGAGGAATCCAGCTTCGCCGGAGACATTTTTCTATCGAAAAATGTAAAAATTTAGCTTGCTGTCAAAACAAAAATATATGTATGCTGGCTCGCTACCGCTCGCCAGGAAATATTGACACCTGGATGGGGGTAAACGTCTTAAAACAGTAGGCTGAATGGGGCCGAATGAATACAAGCCAAAGAAAGAGAGAAAAGTGAGGGGAAAAAGTGTGTTACCCCTCTTGAAGCAAAGAAGTATCATTGCACGAACGTAAATTGTCTGGAGGTTGTCCCTAGTACTGTAGAGTGATAACAATGATGTACAATATTGTCTGGAGGTTGTCCCTAGTACTGTAGAGTGATAACAATGATGTACAATATTGTCTGGAGGTTGTCCCTAGTACTGTAGAGTGATAACAATGATGTACAATATTGTCTGGAGGTTGTCCCTAGTACTGTAGAGTGATAACAATGATGTACAATATTAAACAAATAATCAATTTACAAGTGTTATTGCTTCGGTTCGTATTAACCCTTTCAAGATACGATGTCGCATAAATTTGCTGTTGTCTTGCTATTATTAGACGATTTTATTCCGATTAGGCAGGGTTTTGTGTATGTCAGAAGATTAATTGAAATAGCTTTATCCCTATCACACTATAGAGATCTTTCCTAGTATGCTTAAAATCGGCTAATGATAACCAAAATAAAGTGTAAAAATGCGTCTTAGATCATCAAAGGGTTCATTAGAAAGGCGTGGATTAGAAGGGTACATTATTTAGGTGCTTTACCCTTTTTGGTGTTAGGACGTGTTTCCTTCTTAAAGTCTGGCTAACACCAACAGATTTTTCCTGGATTCTGAAGGATCCGTGAGTGTTAAAGGGGTAATTGAGATAGTGTGTACTGTAGTTCTTTGATTGTTTGAGGTCTTGCCAAAGCTGAATTAAATCGTCTAATGATAGCCAGAACAATATGAAGAAACACGACATCGCTTACTGAAAGAGTTAACCCTTTCAGGATATAATGACGCGTTGTTTTCTAACTATTATTAGAACATTTTATTCAGATTAGGAATGGTAGCAATGTGTAAGTATGTGTAAGTTAATTGAGATAGTCTTTACTCCTTTAATTTCCAAAGATCTTTCCTAAGCTGTATAAAATCGAGTAACGATAGCCAAAGTAGGCTGCCCAAAAGCTTCATAATCCTGGATGGAATACGTGATGAACTATTGGAACGATTTAACCCTTTGAGGATTAGGATGCGTTTTGATACGTTATTCTGGTTATTAGCTAGTAGACGATATTATGCAGCTTAGGAAGGAGCTGTGGGAATTAAAAAGGTAAAGACTAATGCAATTAACCCTTTGATTTACGTATACTCTCACTAAAGTGAATATAATTTTCTAATAATAGTCAGAATAAACTGTTAAAGTGCATCATAATCCTCAAGGGGTTAATAGTGAAAGTACAAGTATATATGTTACACTCCTTTTAATTTAAGGGGATGTTATGGGTTTAATTTAAGGGGATGTTATGGTTTTAATTTAAGGGGATGTTATGGGTTTAATTTAAGGGGATGTTATGGTTTTAATTTAAGGGGATGTTATGGTTTTAATTTAAGGGGATGTTATGGTTTTAATTTAAGGGGATGTTATGGTTTTAATTTAAGGGGATGTTATGGTTTTTCTGGCTCCCCTTCTCCTTCATTTTTAGCCCAATTGGTTTTGAGATTTTAGGATGTTCGCTCCATTAGTTAGGCAATTTTAAGACCTTTTGCCCCATTTCTTTGGTAATATTAAGGCCTTTCGTGCCATTTAGATGTCGATTTTCTCATGGCGAGCGATAGCAAGCCTGCAATTTGGGAGGAACTAGCCAAATTTATCACTAAAAGGGGTCTGTTTTACATATATTTGTTTTTCTAGGCTAGATAGAGGTCTAGGGAGCAAACTAAATCAATATAAAAAATTAAATCAACAAATAAATACAAATCTCCCCTTAGAAATAGTCAAGTACTGGTCTTGTTATTAAAGAGTTGTAGATGCGGGGAATAATTAAGGGGGGTCACCGGCTTTTTTTTTATCTTTCTCTCCTTTTCTCTCTTTCCCTGGCTTGTATCCATTCGGCCCTATTCAGCCAACTGTTTTAAGACGTAAATCCCCATCCAGGTGTCAATTTTTTCCTGGCGAGGGGTAGCGAACCAGCATTGTATGGAGAAATCCGGCTTCGCCGGAGAATTTTTTCTATCGAAAAATGTACAAATTTAGCTTGCTGTAAAAAAATATATATATATGCTGGCCCGCTACCACTCGCCAGGAAAATATTGACACCTGGATGGGGGTAAACGTCTTAAAACAGTAGGCTGAATGGGGCCGAATGGATACAAGCCAAAGAAAGAGGGAGAGAAAGAGAAACAAGCGAGGTGGGCTCCCTTAAGGGGAGGTTTTCAGTTCGTTCCCTAGAATTCCATCAATCTTAAAATTACACCCCCTAGACCCCCTTTCAAGATAAATTTGTACATTTTTCGGTAGAAAAATGTCCCGGCTGAAAGCCGGTTTCTCTTAAATTACAGGCTCGCTATCGCTCGCCAGGATAAAATCGACACCTGAATTGCACGAAAGGTCTTAATATGGGGTGAAAGTTCTTAAACTCGCTAAACTAATGGGGCAAACGTTTTATAATATCAAAAGCAATGGGGCTAAACATGAGGGAGAAAGGGGTCAACAACAAAATCCCTCAAGTGGAGATCTCCCCTTAACTTAGTGTTGCGGAAGTTCAGCGTACATTGTACAGCGTACACCTTGAGGATTATGACGTATTTTGAAAGTTTATTCTGGCTATCATTAGGCGATTTTATACAGCTTAGCAAGAATCCGTGGGAATTAAAAAGGTAAAAACTACCTCGGTTCACCCTCTGACTTCTTATATGCCCTTTCTAATCTGAATACAATGTTTTAATAATATCTACAATACAGAAAAGAAGTGCGTCATCGTATCCTGAATGTGGCTTGTAAAAGGGATCTCCCTTCTGTGTGTCTGTAGGTTTTGGCATTTTTTTGTATTTTATCCTCTTACGTTATGATATGTCTATTTATATCAACCACACACACACACACACGTCATGCGCACCAGATCCGAAGAGCTGATGGAGAAATATCTCAAGATGATCCAGCACTACAAAAACAAGTCAAGGAATATCATCATCTCAGGCATTCTTCCCAAGATCGATGCACCTGACAAATTCTACGACAAGGTCTTCAGCACAAACAGCCGACTAAAATCTTTGTGTCTGAAGGAAGAAGTTGAATTCATCAACCTCTGGGATAACTTCTATAACCAGCCTACTCTGTTCCGCAAGGATGGGACTCATCTAAATCCTGTGGGTTCAGCACGCATGGGTCGTCTCCTACACGAAGCAGTCTGCAGCCATGGATCAAAAAACGCCATTCATGAAGAAGAAGCAGCAGCGACATAAATCATCCTACGCCAAACAAAAAACAGAGGAAACCGATGACCGCCAGCGATGAGGACTGAGGACAGCCATGAACATAAATGTAGATCCAACCATAACCAAAAACTTTATTAAGGAGCGTTCTGAGATATCTAAAACCGCCACTTTAAAGGTTTTCTATGCAAACGCTCGTAGCATAAGCAATACATTTTCAGATTTAGAGGAACTAGTGTTCACAGAAAATTATGATGTGATTGGCATAACAGAATCTTGGCTCAAAAGAGAAGAGAGAGACATTTTAGCAGAGTATTCACTTCCCAGTTATGTAATGTTTGAGAAAAAACGAATAAATAGAAATGGAGGTGGCGTTTTACTTTATATCAAAGAAAGTCTTAACCCGACCCTTATGTCAAAACCTCAAATTGTGAACGTCGACACATTTTTTGTGGTAATAAAGAATAATAAAGGTACAAAAATAATACCTGCATTAATATACAGACCTCCAGCTCAATCAGTGCAAACTGACTGAGAAATTTACGAACAAATTGCAGATGTAAGTAACTCACAGGATACCGTAATTTTTGGCGAATTTAATTTATCGGTGACCAAGTGGGACGAAGAACGGGTGAAATTTGTAGAAATACGACGCAAAGCAAAAAGTTAATTAAGCAAAGTAAAAAGACCCTGGAGTTACATGTTGCGAATCAAAGTAAAACAAACCAGAAAGAATTCTATAATTATATCAGAAAGAAAAAAGTAGTTACTTCAACTGTTGGACAGTTAGTCAATGAAAATAGAGAATACACCAAAGACGAAGTACAAATGAGTAATGCCCTCAATACCTTCTTTGCATCAGTTTTTACAAAAGAAGACCTCAGTGATATCCCTACCCCAACGCTGATTCAAATTGATAATTCTGATGTTTTAAGCTTGTCACCATTACAGAGAGAGAAGTCTTGAAATGTTTAGATAAACTCAAGGTTAATATAATGCCTGGACCGGATACAATCTCACCTAGAGTTCTAAAGGAAGCTAAGGATGGGCTCTCCAAACCACTGACATTGCTATTCAATAAATCCTTGCAGTCTGGAACTATGCCTGATCAGTGGAAGCTAGCCAACGTAACACCGATATTCAAAAAAGGCAGCAAATCCCTACCCAGTAACTATCGTCCAATTAGCTTAACCTCAGTTGTATGTAAAATGCTAGAAACACTCATAAGAGACAGACTCGTAAATCACTTAGAGGAAAATAACATACTTAAAGATACTCAACATGGCTTTCGTAAAAAACGTTCTTGTTTAACAAACCTCTTAGACTTCTTCCACGATATCCTCAACGGCTACGATGAGAGTAAAGCTGTAGATATTATATACCTTGATTTTCAAAAGGCCTTTGACAAAGTTCCCCACCAACGTTTACTGCTAAAACTAAAAGCGCATGGAATACAAGACGGTGTGTTGAAATGGATAGAAAATTGGCTCAGTGACAGAAAGCAAAGAGTAGTCATAAACGGTAAGGCATCTAAATGGACCAATGTAAGTAGTGGGGTATCCCAGGGAGCGGTACTAGGACCAATTCTCTTTCTAATTTACATCAACAACATAGATGAAGGTCTCACCTGTACAATCTCAAAATTTGCTGACGATACAAAAATTGCAAATAGCGTACTCTCAAAAGAACAAGTTGACGATATGCAACACAATCTAGATAAGTTGTCATGTTGGGCCCAAATTTGGCAAATGAGTTTCAATGAGGATAAATGTAAAGTACTACATATCGGATACCAAAATGAGAAAGCAAACTATTTGATTAATAGTTTAAGAATGTAAACAGAGAAACCGATCTGGGAGTAACAATATCGAGTAATCTAAAACCGAGTCAACAATGTTCAGAAGTTGTTAAGAAAGTAAACAAAATAATTGCCTTTATAGGCAGGTCTTTTGAGCATAAATCCAAAGAAGTTACCCTAACCCTTTACAATTCCTTAGTCCGCCCTCTTCTGGAATACTGCATTCAATCCTGGTGCCTTTATTACCAAAAAGATATAGACAAGCTAGAACGAGTTCAACATAGAGTTACCAAAATGACACCTAGACTAAAGAACAAACCATATGAGGAGCGTCTTAGTGAATTAAATCTATTTCCTTTAACCCAGCGCAGATTAAGAGGCGACTTAATTCAAGTGTTCAAAATCATCTAAGGCATCGACAATATAAACTGTAGTAAGTACTTCACTATCGACCAGTCTAATTACACGCGGGGAAACGATTGCAAAATTATTGGTAAATCTTTTAACTCACACGAATCTAAGAAATTTCTTCTTCAATCGAGTTGTCAACTTGTGGAATGGGCTTCCCCGAAACGTTATAGACTTTCAACACCGTTGGTTCATTTAAACTTCGCCTAGACAAATATCTCTTATCAAACCTGCGACTGACTGCGCTTGTAAATGAATAACTTTATTTAATCAGCCCCTCAGTTACTAACCCATCTGTTCTCTACTAACTTCCTAATCCTGCCACGGACATTAGCTCAAGGGCAGTAGTTCACTTTTCAATGTTCCCTTACCCACTCTAAAGCACTGTTTGGACACTTGATCATCATTGTTTTGGAGGACAAGCAGCCTAGAAGGGTCACTATACTGTTGTTGATTGATTTCCTTTGTACTCCTTTGTACTCTCTCTCTCTCTCTCTCTCTCTCTTTTCAGCCCTCGAGTCTAACTTGTTTTTCCGTTTGTTATTCTTATAATATAACAAGAATCAAGATGTGTGTGTGTGTGTAAAAGGAGAGGAGAGTTTGTTTGTGTGCTAGTGTAGTGTTTGTGTGTGTGTCAGTGTAGTGTGTGTGTATGTGAGTGTATTTGTTTGTGAAAGAGAGGGAAAGTGTGAGTGTGAGCGTGTGAAAGAGAGGGAGAATTTTCTTGCGTGTGTGTGTGTGTGAAAGAGAGGGAAAGTTTGCTTGTGTTTATCTTTGTGCGTGTCAGTGTTTGTGTGTGCAACAGGGGGAGTGTTTGATTGTGTGTGACTGTGTGTGTGTCAATCTAGTGTGAGTGTGTGTGTGTGTGTGTGTGTGTGTGTGTGTGTGTGTCAGTGTAGTGTGTGTGTTTGTGTGTGTGTATCTGTTTCTGTGGGAGTGGGTGTGTGAGTCTGTTTGATTGTAAAGGTGAGCTTGCTTGTGTGTATCTGTGTGTGAGTGTGTGTGTATTTGTTTGTGCGTATGTGTGTGTGTGTGCATTTTGTGTGTGTGTGTCTGTGTGTGTGCGTGTTTTCCCTCCAACACTGTCCACATTCAGTTTGTCCTCTTCAAGCCACTTCTCTCTCTCTCTCTCTCTCTCTCTCTCTCTCTCTCTCTCTCTCTCTCTCTCTCTCTCTCTCTCTCTCTCTCTCTCTCTCTCTCTCACTCATTCTTTTATGTAGTCCATTTCAATCCGTATTAGAAAACAAATGAAACAATATAATGCTGTATTATAATCCCGATGCTTCAGAGCTTGGTTCAGATATTCATATTAGTTTGAATGTATATTTGCTCATTCAAACTGTAAACACAATTATGTTTGTAAGTATGTTTTCAAGTTTTGAAATATAGTCTTAATATTTGCATGTCTGTATTCTGATAGTTTTATTATCAATTCCATATGAACAATAATTTATCCAATATTTAAAGATTATTACTATTTAACTATTTAGGCTTTCTTTTAGTATCCACACTTTCTCTCAAAACCATTATTATATTTTCCTACATTTCATTTGAAAGCATTCTAAAATATTTCCCCTTAAAAGTCTCCATCTTCCTAAGCTTTCCAAATGTTCTTATACAAGATTGCGGTTATAGTCCCTTTTATCTTTTGTTTATCTTAATATTATTATTTTGTATTTCACTCAAATTTTATTTTGGTGTCCTTCACATTATTTCATGAATTTATTGTACTCCTTTATTCTATGCTATATACTGCCATATTTTGATAATTACATACTCTACATTTGTTGTTTGTTATTTTATTACCATATAATATTTTAACTATCATTATTTTTGTCTTTATCTTTCACTTTCACTGTCTACTATACATTACGTTTACTCTGGGTGTTGTCCAATGAGTACAATGGGTAACTGTATTACATTTTCGATTTTTTTTTTTTATATAAATTTGGCTTTAGGCACATGTTTTTTTCTTCTGTGCTGAACATTGTTTTTCTTTTCTTTTCTCTCGATATTTGTCAGTCTCTTCTTGCAAATTTGTCCATTATATTTTCTTTAGGGATAAATTCACATATATGTTCAATAGTTCATAGTATTTATATATGATATATACTGTATATATATTTTTTTTTTTTTTTTTTTTTTTTTTTTTCTATATTCCAACTTACTTCCTCTCGGGCATAGGCTGAGAGCCTTAACATTCACCGCTTTACAATGAACAGTGAAGCCCGTGAGGTCTTGTTCCAGTCTAGGGAGTGAGACATGTGAAGCACGTAGAGTACAACGAGCACCTGCCATCTTGCCTTCACATGAGGCACGGTGCTCACTCATGGCCCGAAACGACCCCATCTCTGAAGCCACCTCGTTCCCGTGCTTCACTGTCTCACCCCCTACACTCGGACTCTCACACTTACACACACACAACGCCACCTGTTGAGCAGATAACTCACCAGGCATTGCACCCCTATAGCATATTTGAATATGGGAATATTCATACAGTGCTATTTAATCAGGGAACAATGAGGGTATTTTATTGACGTTTCGGTGGGCTTGTGGTAATGCACTGATACCAGGTACAGCACAAATTCCATCCCAATAATATCTTCCCATTGATACATCGGGATTTGAACCCGGGACCTTTGGATTACCAGGCCAGTGGCAAGACCACTCCACCACACCTCCCCTATATATATATATATATATATATATATATATATATATATATATAGTGTATGTGTATTATACAATGCTTTTATATTTGTCTGTCTTTCTATATTTATAATATTTTGTAATATTTACTGCATAATATATTGCACATTGTATACATAGATTTATAATTCATTTTGTATATAAACAATACTTCTATAACCTTTCCTACCTCTATATTTTGTATATAAACAATACTTCTATAACCTTTCCTTCCTCTATATTTTGTATATAAACAATACTTCTATATCCTTTCCTTCCTCTATATTTTGTATATAAACAATACTTCTATAACCTTTCCTTCCTCTATATTTCGTATATAAACAATACTTCTATAACCTTTCCTTCCTCTATATTTTGTATATAAACAATACTTCTATATCCTTTCCTTCCTCTATATTTTGTATATAAACAATACTTCTATAACCTTTCCTTCCTCTATATTTTGTATATAAACAATACTTCTATATCCTTTCCTTCCTCTATATTTCGTCTCGTTCATCCTTTCTCTTCTAGGTTTTTCCAATCTTTTTCTTTCGAGGTACAAATTTCACCTAATTCTTTCTGTGCATTTCAAATGTTCTCCCGTGTTTCTACTTCGTTTGGCATTTTGGTCTTTCTCCTATTTCGAGTTTGGGATTTGTTGGCATGCCTTGTTTTAGCATAGGTTTTCTTATTTGAATTGTTTCTTCCTTTACTTCTTTCGTTTCTGTTTGTTTTAACCCTATTTGTTCCGAAGTTTTTTGGGGGACCTCCCTTGTTTCGCTCCATTAGTTCGGAAATTTTTAGATGTTTCACCCCATTAGCTTGGCAATAATAAGACGCTTTCGGGGCGAGCGATATCGAGCCTGTAACTAAGAAGGAAACGACCTTTAGCCGGAACACTATTCTATCGAATATTGTACAAATGTTGCAATAAGGAGGTCCGAGTAGAGCATATTGTAGTTTTAAAGAAGTCTGGGAAGGCGATTTTTGTCAGTTTAGTGGACAAACTATAATCAAGCAAAATCCTCAATAATAATTAAACAAACTATCATAAAACTAGGTAGTGATAAGTTTTGTTGTGTGTTTACATATTTGTGTATCCATTTTGACATATAATTAATGTATTTAATCTACAAGCATGTCATTATTATGATGGGTTAGGAATCCTGACTCCAAGGATATTCTACCTTGTGATTTTACTCTCGTTTTTTTTTGGGGGGGGGGATTTCAGAATTTCTTTTATTTCGAATTTTATTTTTTCCCGCATGTTTTTCTTGTGTTGTCAAACTGTATTTTGTCTTCTCTGCCTTCGATAGGTTTGTTGAATTCATCTATTTATTTGTGAAAACTAATTTTGATGTAGTGATTTACTGTTTCAATCCGCTGTTTGTTCTTTCCGTTAATAATAAATCCTTACTGTGGGATCATTAGGATAGTTGTTGCTTGTTGCTTGTTTTCCTTTGTAATCTCTAATACTATAGTTGATGATGTTTCGTGTTTCTGTTTTGTTATGTTTCTTCCTACCTTCTAGGTTTCCCTCCCTCGATCCCTTCCTTCCTTCCTTTTTCCTTCCTTCCTTCCTTCCTTCCTTCTTTTTGTGTTTATTCTTTCTTCCATCCATCTACTGTACAGTATATAGCATTCCGCCATTCCTGGCTTCCTTCCATCCACTTGTCAATCCTTCCTTTCTTCCTTCCCTCCCTCCCTCCAACCTTATCTTCCTCTTTTCTTCTTCCTTCTTTAAATATTCCCTTCTGTCATCCTTCCCCTAATAGAGATACTAATACATATTAATTTGAACATTGTATATCTATCCGAACCTAAATACAATTGTGTAAAACTAACCTAATATAACAGTGCCTTCATCTTACCGAAATACTTAATTAGACGTAATTAACTATCCTGTTTAAATATCAAGAGTATGAACATTTTATATAGAATCCTTGGTATATTGATAGTTAAATACCGTTTATTACTACAATATACCTTATAGCAGGGTCTAGATAATGAAGTGACAGTCCCTAAACCCTGTCATATAAGGACACTTTAATTACCTTTTCCATACCCATACTTGTTGACAGTATAATTAATACATCGGACGGGCCAAATTACAGCTTCAATGTGAATAAAATCGTCTAACAGTATCCAAAATGAAACAATAAGCGGCCATAATAGCGAGATACTTAAGCACATGTCTTAAGGGGGAAGGGTTTAGCTTTGTGGTCGAATGTTTCATTTATGTATTATTCATTAGCTTCCACCCTAGACCTCCATCAAACTTGAAAGCAAACATCCCCAAAATCCCCCTTCTGGATATATATGTACATATTTTATATATAAATCCCCCTTCTAGATATATATGTACATATTTTATATAAAAATCCCCCTTCTAGATATATATGTACATATTTTATATATAAATCCCCCTCCTATATACAGTATATATGTACATATTTTATATATAAATCCCCCTTCTAAATATATATGTACGTATTTTATATATAAATCCCCCTTCTAGATATATATGTACATATATTATATATAAATCCCCCTTCTAGATATATATGTACATATTTTATATATAAATCCCCCTTCTAGATATATATGTACATATATTATATATAAATCCCCCTTCTAGATATATATGTACATATTTTATATATAAATCCCCCTTCTAGATATATATGTACATATTTTATATAAAAATCCCCCTTCTAGATATATATGTACATATTTTATATATAAATCCCCCTTCTAGATATATATGTACATATTTTATATATAAATCCCCCTTCTAGATATATATGTACATATTTTATATAAAAATCCCCCTTCTAGATATATATGTACATATTTTATATATAAATCCCCCTTTTATATACAGTATATATGTACATATTTTATATATAAATCCCCCTTCTAGATATATATGTACATATTTTATATATAAATCCCCCTTTTATATACAGTATATATGTACATATTTTATATATAAATCCCCCTTCTAGATATATATGTACATATTTTTGATAGACAAATGTCTCGGCGAAGGCCGATTCCTCCTCAATTACAGGCTTCCTAACGCTTGCCAGGAATACAGCTACACCTAAATGACACGAACAGTTTTAATATTGAAAAAGAAATAGGGTGAAAGGTCTAAAATTGCCAAACTAATTGGCCAAACGTCTTAAAATATTAAAACTAATGGGGCTAAACATGAGGGAGAGAGGGGTCCAGACAATGCAACTACTTGCCCATTAAACTATAGTAATGACATCATTGGTCGGGCGAAGTAACAGCGACATCATGCATAAACTCGTCTAACATGACATACATAAACTCGTCTAACATGACATACATAAACTCGTCTAACATGACATACATAAACTCGTCTAACATGACATACATAAACTCGTCTAACATGACATACATAAACTCGTCTAACATGACATACATAAACTCGTCTAACATGACATACATAAACTCGTCTAACATGACATACATAAACTCGTCTAACATGACATATATAAACTCGTCTAACATGACATACATAAACTCGTCTAACATGACATACATAAACTCGTCTAACATGACATACATAAACTCGTCTAACATGACATACATAAACTCGTCTAACATGACATACATAAACTCGTCTAACATGACATACATAAACTCGTCTAACATGACATACATAAACTCGTCTAACATGACATACATAAACTCGTCTAACATGACATACATAAACTCGTCTAACATGACATACATAAACTCGTCTAACATGACATACATAAACTCGTCTAACATGACATACATAAACTCGTCTAACATGACATACATAAACTCGTCTAACATGACATACATAAACTCGTCTAACATGACATACATAAACTCGTCTAACATGACATACATAAACTCGTCTAACATGACATACATAAACTCGTCTAACATGACATACATAAACTCGTCTAACATGACATACATAAACTCGTCTAACATGACATACATAAACTCGTCTAACATGACATACATAAACTCGTCTAACATGACATACATAAACTCGTCTAACATGACATACATAAACTCGTCTAACATGACATACATAAACTCGTCTAACATGACATACATAAACTCGTCTAACATGACATACATAAATTACCCAACATAAAATTAAGGGGGAGGTAGTTGATTTTTCTCCCTCATTTTTAGTCTCATTAGCTTTGAGATTTTCAGACGTTTGTTCAATTAGTTTGCTAATTTTAATACCTTTCGCCCCATTTCTTGGTAAATATAAAGACCTTTCGTGCCATTTAAGTGTCGATTTATCCCGGCGAACGATAGCGAGCGTGTAATTCTAGGAGGAATCGACCTTTGGCCGGGACATTTTTCGGTAAATTTATCTTAAAGAGGGGGGGGGGGGGTCTAGGTTTTGTTTAAGCTTGATGGAGGTCTATCAATGACACTATAACATAAACGAAAAATAAATAAATATATACAAAAATAACCACTAGGCAAATCCTTAAACACCCGGCCTAACCTAGTTGCAACATTGGACGGGCCAAGTCACACCGACATCCTGGATTAACTCGTCTAATACGATATACAGTACATAACTACCCAACATAAAATATATAATGTATAATCCTACCCAAATGCTTAACCCCTTCTGTGCCGTAGACATCCATTATAATTTATTCTGGCTACTACTAATCGATTTTTTTTTTTTATAAAAAGACCTCCGTCTACGTATTGTGAAAAACCTGTTATCCTCCGGCAAATTGTGGGGTTGAGTGAGTGAAGGGGGGGACAGTGAATGAAGGAGGATACATGTTTTTCATAATACGTGTTGCTAGCCCCAAACGCGCGAGCAACTGTAGCTTTCAACCATCCGACACATCCCCTTTTATGTATGTGCATCACACATGTTACATACAAATCAAGTTTATGTTTTGTTTTACCCTACTGTGGAAAGACTACGGATAAACCACTCCTGCCCGGGCCTCACACAGTGGCATGACCCAGTCCTGTCGAACTGAGCTCATGACGCTGGTGGCATTGCCCCGGAGGATAGCCATCCCTAGCCTTTGCTTGAGCCAGAGGGTTTCCCGGGGTTCTCCTGAAACTTCTCTGATTTTACGGCCTATTTCATTCACCATCTTAAGGGTGGTAGGGCCGAAGACTCCTGAAGTTTCGAATGCCAGGGGCTCGAACTGATGATTTCTGGCGATGGCTTGATATTTTTCTCGCTTTTTATTTTCTGCTATCCGGGCGGCTTCACCTGCTTCGTCGGCGTTTCTGGCGATGTTGGTTGTGGAGAAAGTGTCAACACATGTGGCATCCCACACGAGGCACCGGCCATTCTTGTAAGGGAAAGTGGTCATTCCATCTGTCCGTTTGCCGTCTTCTCTGTGAAGTCCATGTGGTTCGAGGATTGATGCACGGTTAGCACTCTGCAGGGCCCGTTTTATGACATCATTTAGCGCAGAGTGACTTGGCAGGCGGCCTGCGTTGTAATTACATGACAAGGCATGGTGACCTTGAGCATCCATCCCGATTGTATTCAGTTTAGGAATGATCTCTAGCAATTATATGGCTTCGAACTATCTCAATTGACCCTGTTAACTACCGCAGATCCTTCCCAAACTTCATAAAATCGTCTAGATAAAGCTATATTAAAACATAACAGACGTCGCTTGTACAGAAAGGGTTAATCACACATCTTAGCCTAGTTACAACATTGGACGGGCCCGGTCACAGCGACATTGTCAATAAACTCGTCTAACATGATATACATAATAACTCGTCTAACATGATATACATAATAACTCGTCTAACATGATATACATAATAACTCGTCTAACATGATATACATAATAACTCGTCTAACATGATATACATAATAACTCGCCTAACATGATATACATAATAACTCGCCTAACATGATATACATAATAACTCGCCTAACATGATATACATAATAACTCGCCTAACATGATATACATAATAACTCGCCTAACATGATATACATAATAACTCGCCTAACATGATATACATAATAACTCGCCTAACATGATATACATAATAACTCGCCTAACATGATATACATAATAACTCGCCTAACATGATATACATAATAACTCGCCTAACATGATATAAATATAACTCGCCTAACATGATATACATAATAACTCGCCTAACATGATATACATAATAACTCGCCTAACATGATATACATAATAACTCGCCTAACATGATCTACATAATAACTCGCCTAACATGATATACATAATAACTCGCCTAACATGATATACATAATAACTCGTCTAACATGATATACATAATAACTCGTCTAACATGATATACATAATAACTCGTCTAACATGATATACATAATAACTCGTCTAACATGATATACATAATAACTCGCCTAACATGATATACATAATAACTCGTCTAACATGATATACATAATAACCCGTCTAACATGATATACATAATAACCCGTCTAACATGATATACATAATAACCCGTCTAACATGATATACATAATAACTCGTCTAACATGATATACATAATAACTCGTCTAACATGATATACATAATAACCCGTCTAACATGATATACATAATAACCCGTCTAACATGATATACATAATAACTCGTCTAACATGATATACATAATAACTCGTCTAACATGATATACATAATAACTCGTCTAACATGATAATAATAACTCGTCTAACATGATATACATAATAACTGGTCTAACATGATATACATAATAACTCGTCTAACATGATATACATAATAACTCGTCTAACATGATATACATAATAACTCGTCTAACATGATATACATAATAACTCGTCTAACATGATATACATAATAACTGGTCTAACATGATATACATAATAACTCGTCTAACATGATATACATAATAACTCGTCTAACATGATATACATAATAACTCGTCTAACATGATATACATAATAACTCGTCTAACATGATATACATAATAACCCGTCTAACATGATATACATAATAACCCGTCTAACATGATATACATAATAACTCGTCTAACATGATATACATAATAACTCGTCTAACATGATATACATAATAACTCGTCTAACATGATATACATAATAACTCGTCTAACATGATATACATAATAACTGGTCTAACATGATATACATAATAACTCGTCTAACATGATATACATAATAACTGGTCTAACATGATATACATAATAACTCGTCTAACATGATATACATAATAACCCAACATAAAAGAACAAGTGTATAATCCTATCTAAACACTTAAACACATGTCTATATATAATTATAGCGTAATGCATAAATGCGCGGAATCTCGGTGTGAGTATCCTAGGTTCGAGTCCATGGATTGCCACATGTATTTGTTGATTTCATTAATTGAGTTTAGAAGTATAGTTGGTTAGTGAATAAATATAATTAAGGAGGGATGGGCGTATGTATTTGCTTATTCATTCACCTTTTTTCATTATTATTTTTTGTTTCCTTCCCAGTCCTCCATCAAGCTTAAAGAAACACCTACAAGACCCCCCTTCAAGATAAATTTGTAAATTTTTCGATAGAAAAATTTCCCGTCCGAAGGCTGGTTCCCCCCAAATTACAGGCTGGTTATCGCTCGCCAGGAAAACAAATTGACGCATAAATGGCACGAAAGATCTTAAAATTGACAACGAAATGGAGCGAATGTTTTTTAAATCGCCAAACTAATGGTCTTAAAATCTCAACACTAATGGGGCTAGACATGAGGAAGAAGGACTCCAGACAAATCAAGCATCCCCCTTAAACTAGTTACAACATTGGACGGGCCAAGTCACAGCGACATTGTGGATTAATTGGGGAACTGCATTCTCTTGACTGATTGAATTAGGGATATGCAATTAAGTTATAGGGCTGTTCGGGGGGGACGCTCAAGGAAGGAAGAGTTTGGGTGGCTAGTGGCTGCCGTGATCTTATAGGGGTAAAACGATGAATTTACCGATTTTTACTATCTATAAATAACGATACATATCGATACATTTCACCCTTTACTAGCTATAAATAACGATACATATCGATACATTTCTCCTTTACTAGCTATAAATAACGATACATATCGATACATTTCACCCTTTACTAGCTATAAATAACGATACATATCGATACATTTCACCCTTTACTAGCTATAAATAACGATACATATCGATTCATTTCACCCTTTACTAGCTATAAATAACGATACATATCGATACATTTCACCCTTTACTAGCTATAAATAACGATACATATCGATACATTTCACCCTTTACTAGCTATAAATAACGATACATATCGATACATTTCACCCTTTACTAGCTATAAATAATGATACATATCGATACATTTCACCCTTTACTAGCTATAAATAACGATACATATCGATACATTTCACCCTTTACTAGCTATAAATAACGATACATATCGATACATTTCACCCTTTACTAGCTATAAATAACGATACATATCGATACATTTCACCCTTTACTATCTATAAATAACGATACATATCGATACATTTCACCCTTTACTAGCTATAAATAACGATACATATCGATACATTTCACCCTTTACTAGCTATAAATAACGATACATATCGATACATTTCACCCTTTACTAGCTATAAATAACGATACATATCGATACATTTCACCCTTTACTAGCTATAAATAACGATACATATCGATACATTTCACCCTTTACTAGCTATAAATAACGATACATATCGATACATTTCACCCTTTACTAGCTATAAATAATGATACATATCGATACATTTCACCCTTTACTCGCTATAAATAACGATACATATCGATACATTTCACCCTTTACTAGCTATAAATAACGATACATATCGATACATTTCACCCTTTACTAGCTATAAATAACGATACATATCGATACATTTCACCCTTTACTAGCTATAAATAACGATACATATCGATACATTTCACCCTTTACTAGCTATAAATAACGATACATATCGATACATTTCACCCTTTACTAGCTATAAATAACGATACATATCGATACATTTTACCCTTTCAGCGCGATAACAAATGTTTACCTTTGAATCTGGCTAGGTTTTGGCGGTTCTATGCAGTTTAAGAAGGACCTATGTTATTCAGAGGGTTTATTGAAATTGCATTTACCCCTTTAAGTCCTAGAGGTGGATTATAAGCTAAAGAAACTCGCCTAATGGTAACCAGGATGCTCGGAATATTACACCATGGTGTTGAATGGGTTAATAACGATTGATCCTTCCCAACTTGAATATATGTATCTAACATTATCCAACGTAAAATGGTTGAACCATCGGTTAAACCAACGTCAACCATGTTAATTAAGTACTTAAATGTATTAGATCATTGAGTTAAAACATTGGCTGAGCGAAACTTAAACAAACAAAATATTTTCCTCTCGTTTGTGTCCATTAAGTATCGAAAAATCAGTTGCTAAAATAATAAAAAAAAAAAATATATATATATAATAATAATATATATACAGTATATATATATATATACCTGTATATATATATATATATATATATATATATGGTAACCTGACAAACCAGGATTACCGCTAACAAAGGTGGAGAAAGCCCTCGTGTTACACTGGTTTATCTCGGTGTCTATGAAAGGTCCTTCCTAAGCTGAATAAAATATTCTGGTGGTATCAAAGAAGAACATTTAAAAATTACTTCCATTATTATATTCTGGCTAATATTAAAGGATTTTACTCAGTTTTGGAATACCCTCCAAGAATCAAAAGGGTAAAGCCTATCTCAGTTGACCTTCTGACTAACACAACTCCGTAAGATAAATAAAATCGTCTAATAATAGCCAGAATAAAATTAAAGTATGCGTTATCATATATTGAAAGTAAATTAAATAGTTTAATGAGCGCCAGAATACAATGACAAAATGCGTCACGGTTTAACCCATAGTATACCAGTGACGTCCTTTTCATTATATTCTGGCAACTATTAAATTATTACATTAACCTTAGGAAGGACCTCAAACAATGAAAAGGCTACACACTATCTCATTAAATCCTTTTAGCTACCACAGATCCTTCCAATATCTAATACTGGCCAGAATAAGATGAAAAGGCCGACACCGGTACTGTACGGGTTAATGAAAAGGTCAAATCGTCTAATGATAGCCATAGTAAGAGGAATTATGGCAAATTAAAAGGATTATTAAAAAAAAATGGCACAAATCCGTTTTCGTCTGGCTTTCATAAAAGTATGGAACAGTAAAATGGTTTGTAATCAGTTAATGGCTGCCAAATTTCCACACCGTAATTGTAGTGTATAATTGTACTAAAGTGCTAAATTGACAAAAAGTACATGTCTGTTAATCTATTTATCCATATGTTGTCTATCTATCTATCTACTTATCTATTTAGATATCTATCTATCTATCTATCTATCTACAATATATATACTGTATGTATATATATATATATATATATATATATATATATATATATATATATATATATATATATATATTATATATATATATATATATATATACGGTATATATATATACATATATATATATAATATATATATACTATATATATATATATATATATCTATATATATATCTATATATATAATTATATATGCCTCTCTCTCTCTCTCTCTCTCTCTCTCTCTCTCTCTCTTTTTTTTTATCTATCTGTCTATCGATCTGTCTATTTATCTATGTATCTATCTAATGACAAAGACATAATATGATATAGGAATAAGTTGTATAATGAATTCAATTGCCTTTTGCGGACGTTTTCAAGTGTTAGCTGTAATGTGTTTAGTAAACTATTCCAGAGATATTGCACGAGTTTTTATGGATCAGAATTGTAGTTTTGTAATAAGCAGTGTAATATCCCATTGAAACAATTTGCAATAGGGTTTCATAAAGCAGTAAAGCAGTGGGAAAGTAATCATAAGGCGTGTCATGCAGGACAAATGACATTTAATCATGTAATAAATTGGCAGAGAATGAGGTTTGATTATACAATCATCAGTAAACCCTGCAAATATCTAAGAGAAGGCTTGGTGAATATGTCCGAAGATCTGTTCATGGTTAGCGGCAGCCAAGTCTGTACTACTTTCCGAGTATAATATTGAAAGCATGATGGAAAATGACATAGATGTCATTAAGTCACGCATATTGTATGTTCAAAATTATGAACACACCTTGCTGTAGGATGAAATGTTATCCATTGTATATATGAAAACAGTTACCACCATGTAAACTTTTATGAAATATAGAATTAACTAACTATCTATCTATCGGTTTGCCTATTTATCTATCTTTTTATCTATCTATTTATCTGGGGAGGTTGTAGACACCAATCGAGCAGGGCAATACCCAAGGGAGGCCTCAGACGCATGTGATAAAAGGAGTTGCTGGAACACCTGATTTATTTGTCTGGCCTCCCTCTCTGTTTCTGTCTCACCTACTCAGAGAGTAATCCAGCTAGCTATCACAAACACCTCCTCCTCATATTCATTTCACTACACTAAACAAGCACACCACACTTTTATCCAATACCCCAAATAAACACATTTTTGCTGTCACGCTTTCATCATAGAGGGAGACACTTAATTGTTACAGACTACTTTGCCTTTTGTATCCTTCATAAACATAGAACAAAACATATCATCTATCTATATTATAATTTTGTATTTCCTTCTTATCTCTAATTATCGGTCTACAGTACTTCTCAATCTGGCTGTATATATGCCTAGCTAGCTATTCATCTGCCAATCTATATGACCTGTCTATCAATATATCCATCTATCTACAATGTATATATATATATATATATATATATATATATATATCCCAGTTTTCCTATGTATTGAAGGATATCTAGTTCCCTATTAATCTGTCTTTCTACCTATATATCCATCCAGGTGTGCATCTATCTTATCTGTCTATCTAAAGTATTTCTGTATCAGTTAATGGCTTGTAATTTTCTACCCACATGGTAATTCTCCAGTACTGTATGTCCAAATTAACGTAAGGTGTTTAATTGAAAGTGAACTATCTATCTATCTATCCATCCATCCATCCATTCATCCATCCATCAATCTCTCTCTCTCTTTCTCTCTCTCTGTAGGCCTATGTATATATACAGGGTGTCCCAGGAGGAAAGGGCATAACTTTGGGAAATGATACAAGGTATTCTAAGCCTAAAATGTTCTATAACAAAAAGTCCAAATCTCAACCGTTAAAAAAGATATTGAAGGTTTTATGTAGTGTCCTCCCCTGCCTCACTGTAATGGACTATTACATGTCAGATAGTTTCCAACTGGTCCAAAGTGAGCTATTATATCTATAATCATTTTGAAACTTACAAAATTATAATACCTTTATAATACCATGGTAAAATAACTGCAGTTAGATGGAGGTGTGGTAGGTAATAGGACAGCTAGGCCACCCTTATGGGGAAATACTTAAGAAAATGCCATTTTCAACATGCAATATCTCTTTACTGGTTGAAATTTTGAATATTTCTTATAGAAGATTTTAGGCTTAGAATATTTTGTTTTATCATTTCCCAAAGTTATGCCCTTTACTCCTGAGACACCCTGTATATATGTGTGTGTGTGTGTGCGTCTATCTATTATTCCATATTTGTACGTCTATCTGTCATATACAGTACATATACTGTACATATAAGTTTAATGACCGCTTCGTCCACAGAGAGTGTGGTTACAGTCTCACATCCTATATGGCAGCTTTCCAGGCGACCCTGGCAAGGGCTGCCTCTGTTATCAAGTTCTTTATTTTGAGATTAGACCGGAGTACCTGATCCCACGTCTTGGTCTATCCCTACGCACAGCTCCTCGTACGTTCACAGTCCGGTATTTCTTCACCCAGTTTTGATCATCCATTATCTACACGTGCCAAAGCCAACTAAGACTACTCGTGCGCTTCACTGATACTCCTAATGCCCAGATGCCTTCTTAATTCCTCAATCGATACCTTGTCCCTGAGGTTAACCCCACATATCCATCTCTCTATTCTCTTTTCATTCCGTTCTATTCTATTGATATCCGACCACATCTCCGAGGGACAGGTCATCGCACTCCTAACACACTAGATACACACCTTCCCTTTAAGGTGAAGTGGGAGTCCTCTCATGGTCAGGAATGGCAACAGCTCTCTAAACTTCCCACAGCCACTTCTGACTATAGCAATGGAGCCAGCCTCAGCGCCACCTCCGGCGGAAACCGTATCGCCCAAGTAACAGAATATATTCACAAATTCCAGTGCTACACTGCCGAATTCAGTACTAACAGGCGTGTCATTCTACACTAGATCTCCCTTGCACACTACACATTCAAAGTCTATGAATCTCATCAAAGGCCCTCTCGCCCCACTACATCTCTTGTGTACCCCGTCACTACAGACGCAACATTAAATTGAGTTACTTCCCACTTCCCTTCCCACATACTGTACATGGAAAGTCACCACTTTGTTCCACAGTTCCGTGCCCTACTCCACTGATAATTGTAACTACAGTATATCACTCCCCGAATTGTCCACTCTTTAATTATTTATTTTTAATTTAATCCAAATAGTTAGATTGATATTAAACTATTAAACACAGCAAACGGTTGTTTGATATATCTACGTGTCCATTGGCTATATATAATCATAATCGTAATCATTATATTACTAATATATATAATCTTGGATCTTGCTTTGAGTTGATTATACACAGAGTTCTTTAACCTAGATGCTTCTGTGTATTTTGTCTATAGTCCGTCTGCATTAAGCTAATTATATGTTGTCATATCCTCATCATGATTACTTGGCTATTATCAAGATATATTTATATTAATATTTTTCCTGGACCCACTTCTCCCTCATGTTTAGCCCCATTAGTTTCGAGATTTTAAGGCGTTCACTCCATTAATTTGGCGATTTTAAGACTTTTCGCAACATGTTCATGGCAAAATGTAGATAATTCGTGCCATTTAGGTGTCAAGTAAGTCCTTGCGAGCGATATTGAACCTATAATTTAGGAGGAAGGCTTAAGACCTTTTGACCTATTTCTTTGTCATTATTAAGACCTTTCGGGCAATTTAGGTATCGAGTTTTTTTTCTCTGTCGAGCGATAGCGGTGTCATGGGGGTGTGTTTTTAAGTTAGATGGAGGTATGGAGTAAAGTGCACCCCTTCATTAAGCCATAAATTTAAACATGGGGCTCGAACCCTCACCACAATGTGTAGCCTTGTGAAGATGATGACAGTTGGTACTCTAAACCTATTGTGTGTGTGTGTGTGTGTGTGTGTGTTTGTGTGTGTGTGTGTGTGTGTGTATGTGTCATCCTTTTATCCCGTTCAAGGTTTTCGGAATTGGTTACTGACTGAGTGGTTTACTGACTGACCTGATCTGACCTACCTGACTGACTAACTAACTGATTCTCTGACTGAATGGCGGCTTAACTGACTAACATAATGACTGACCTAACCTGACGTAACCGACAGACCTACATTAACTTCCTGACTGACTGCCTTGACCTAGCTTAATTTGCCTGACTGGCTAACTGAATGACTGACTGATCGACTAACTAACTTATTTGACTTCATTGCTGACTGATCTGACTGACTGCATACCTGGCCTGAATAAGTAACCAACTAATTGGACCTTATTACTTACTGACTGACTGACTGGCAACAACACTGACATCAACAACAACAACATCACAATTACCACCACCACCACCAACAACCACCACCAACAACAACAACAACACTAATACCACCACCACCACCACCAATAACAACAACACTAACAACAACAACAACAACAACAACACTAATACCACCACCACCACCAACAACAACACTAACAACAACAACACTAATACTACCACCACCACCACCAACAACAACACTAACAACAACAACAACACTAATACCACCACCACCACCACCAACAACAACACTAACAACAACAACAACAACACTAATTCTACCACCACCACCACCAACAACACTAACAACAACAACAACACTAATACCACCACCACCACCAAAAACAACAACACTAACAACAACAACAACACTAATACCACCACCACCACCAACAACAACACTCTAACAACAACAACACTAATACTACCACCACCACCACCACCAACAACAACACTAACAACAACAACAACACTAATACCACCACCACCACCACCAACAACAACAACAACACTAACACCAACACTAATACCACCACCACCAACAGCAACACTAACAACAACAACAACACTAATACCACCACCACCACCAACAACAACACTAACAACAACAACAACAACACTAATACCACCACCACCACCAACAACAACACTAACAACAACAACACTAATACTACCACCACCACCAACAACAACAACAACAACACTAACAACAACAACAACACTAATACCACCACCACCAACAACAACAACAACACTAACACCAACACTAATACCACCACCACCAACAACAACAACAACAACACTAACAACAACAACAACAACACTAATACCACCACCACCACCAACAACAACACTAACAACAACAACACTAATACTACCACCACCACCAACAACAACAACAACACTAACAACAACAACAACACTAATACCACCACCACCACCACCAACAACAACAACACTAACACCAACACTAATACCACCACCACCAACAACAACAACAACACTAACAACAACACAAATACCACCACCACCAACAACAACAACAACATCACTAACAACAACAACACTAATACCACCACCAACAACAACAACAACACTAACAACAACAACACCACTAATACCACCACCACCAACAACAACAACACTAACAACACAAATACCACCACCACCACCAACAACAACAACAACAACAACAACACGGCAGCTCTCTATAACAATACAGAACAGAGCTCAGTAATCCCACTGCAGAAAGCATTACCAATCAAATATGCAAAGGTCAGTTTTACAATCGCCTTTCTCAGAAACTTTACTTTTATTGTCTTTTGGTGTGTTTATCTTTCATACAAAGATTGATATATTACAGGATTGTCGCACTGGGTTGTACTTGACCTAATTATATTTGTAATGCTACTATTATGAGTAATAATGATGATAATGGTAACAATATCAATAATAATAGGAAACAAAACTAAACAATTATATATCATGATAATAATAATGATGTAGATAATAACCATAAAGTGATAATAATAATAATAATTAAATCTATTAAACCCGTACGAGTAGGCATAATTGCCCGAAATTACTTTAATTCCGTGCTAATTTTAATGAATAAGCAAAAGCCAGAGCAGCTGCTACAAAATAACCAGAAAATCGTCTCCGTCATAATTATGAGAGGCCCCGTTTGATTTGGGTTAAAGAGTGTGGTTGTTTTGATTGTAGCCTTTTAGGAGTGTGACCATAAGAGTTATGAAGTGTATAGCCTTTTTTTTTTTTTCTGTTCAGAAGCTTGGCCTTTTTGGTAGGGCCTTTTAAGAATGTGACCTTTGTGGTTAGCCATGGAGAAACTGCAGAAGATGCAAATTATTATAAGCAACCTCATTTTCATATTTGTTTATATATTTTGTTTAGCTTTCCTTGGCATTTCGCTTCCTCTATTTATCTAGAAATTTAACCCCATCGAACTCCTTATGACACGATGGTGTGGCAATAGGAGCATTCAATCTGTGAACACACTTGCCAGATGTCACCAGATTCTTTAATTTATCATGAATAAGATAATAAACTGTGAACATTTCTAATACTTACTATATCTCTTGTGTTGTGATTTCAAAACATTCAGTATCATTTTAGATTATTTTTTCCTACTATATGGTGTTTAACAGATACAGTACAGCTAATAATAATAATAATAATAATAATAATCTTCTGGTTACTTATATAGCGCCCGTCTCTCCTCGAATTGAAATTAATATAGAAAAGGTGGGTGAGGGTGAAAGAAGGGAAGTTTGTATTGGTTAAGTAGGAGAGACAGTGGTAAAAGTGAGAGCAAATAGAGTGTCGGGGCTTGACCCAACGTGCGTGAGTTGTGTATTGGGCTGGATCAGTATGGC
This sequence comes from Paralithodes platypus, assembly GCA_032716605.1. NCBI lineage: Eukaryota > Metazoa > Arthropoda > Malacostraca > Decapoda > Lithodidae > Paralithodes > Paralithodes platypus. The sequence goes on along the minus strand of CM064543.1, from coordinate 23,731,227 downwards.
TTGCCAAGAAGGGGGCTGGGGGCTGCAAGATAAAGGCAGGAGATGGTGGTGTTGATGGTGGTGGTGAAGAAGTCGATGGTGTTAATGTTGGTGTTTGACGAATTCTTCCATGTTGAAGGTCTTTCTCGATCTTTTTGGGTTTTTCTTGGAGCTCCTGATCTTGAACAGCTGACTTTGGAAGGTCCTTAGACCTTCTACTTGCTCTGGTGTAAAGGATGAATCAGGGGTTGCTTCGGTGTCCCCCAAAATGGCTCTCCAAAAAGGTGATTCAGGGGTGGGACGTCTTTTTCCTCTTGGTGCTTAATCCTTTTGACTCCTTCTTCCTCGATCGTCTCCACGTCGACTATTTCTCCTATGGTGGACACAGTGTACTCAGACGACGTCTCTCCTCCTTGGATATACTATATATATATAATATGAAGTACATCTCTATTTGTCATTGTAGAGTAAAATATTGTATACAGAAGATGCTGATTGGTTGGTGATTGATTTGTGTTGATAAAGTTGAGATATCTTCATTATTAAATGTATATTATTGAAACTCTAAAATTGTAAGCAATTGTAATGATAATGTAATAATCTAAAGTGATATACGAACCCTGAGAGGTAAAATGTATCACATATAACACATTAATAACATAGGTATTATAAAGTGAACACAAGCGATTTTTTTTATAAAGTCAACTAGTAAGCGAGATTTGTGGACTGACTGAGTCGCGGCTTACATCTGACTTGCATTAGCCAATCACAAGCCTCTGCATTTTTAACATATGCACTGGCTTTCTTAACACCCGGGTAAGTCAACACGGTGGTGGTAAGTTAGGATATCAGCCCTTGATTGGCTAATAGGCTGGAGAACTCAGCCGTCTCAGCAGGCAGTCTCCTCTCTCACTTAGTGGGTTTTCTCATATCTATTTATTATGTCTGTGTTCACTTTATAATATTTACGGTAATTGTGTATTTTATGTGACATATTTTATACCACGGTGTTCGGATATCTCTCTAGAACATGACTCAATTGTTGAAATTGCTCTTAATTAAAGTATTTAATAAGTCGATATGAAATAATGAAGATATCTTGATTCACTAATCATGCTCCTATCCATTAGCCAATCAACAGCCTCTATAAAAAAATAGCTGCTTCTCAAGTCCGACAGTCCCGTCCAGAAAAAAATAGGTAAGTGAATGAAATGTAAATTTAATCATAAAAGCGTTGTTTAATTTATATACCACATTTATAGATATAGCATTAGAATACAAAAGAAAGTAAACTATATACTATTTATTTTTGCAACCAATATTTACCGTTTTGTAATGGATTTATTTCACAACACAATATGTTTTCCTGCTCTCTTTTTTTAAATATACAATAAAGTATTGAGCTAAAATATATATGAGATTATTATAATATATATTAACCCGTGGAGCCCCGGCTAGTTTTGTAATGTTTGCGCACCAGAACCCGGCCGGTTTTCAAAAAATGGTTTTATTCCAGAAACAATAGCGAATGGGTTAGGAATGAAGGAAAAACCACGAAAAAACGCTCAATAAGCTTAAAAAATGGTCCTACAGAGCCCCCGAAAACGGATTTTACAAGAGTAAAAAATTGAAGGCAATTATCCCCAAAAAACAGGTTATTGCGCGCTCGCGCGCACGCACGTGGACTTTGAGAGTTTTCAACCATCGGCACGGTTGCGTGGGATACGTACACAGTTCCCATACAAATCTGAGCCCTCTTGAGTGGCTACACCTGAGGTTACGGTCGGCGCAATTAGGGTAACGCGCCAGGCGCGTCTCTGGGGCTGTGCGTTACATACATCGCCGACGCGTCAGGCGCGTCACTGGGGCTGTACGGGTTAAGAATACTGTATATAAGATTAAAACCGCTTGTCATAAGACTCTATTAACTTCAGTAAAAATCAACAAATAATTTAGAAACTGACACCCTTCTTAGTCTTGTTCACATTTTATTACGATAATTGGCGAATCTGGTGACATTTGGCAAGCTTGTCTACAGATTGAACGCTCCTATTGACCCCGGCCAAAATGCTCTAAAACGCGATCGCATGATAACTCCGAGTTATAGATATGTGGAATAGGCTACCGAGTGTTATAGTGGGATCAAGAACAATAGGGTTCCAACATAAAATTAGATAGGACGAGATGGGTTGCCTTTGAAAGGGATCTGCCGTGTGAGGGCCAATCAGCTCTCTGCAGGCTCCCGTTTCCTTAATTTTCTCATGTTCTCATTTGTTAGAGAGAGAGAGGGAGAAAGAGAAGCATGGCGAGAGAGAATAGAATGTTGTAAAAGTAAGGAAGACAGTGATAAATGAGAGAGAGAAAGCACGGGATGAGTTGGGTGTGAAAGGATTCTTCCGTGTGTGGGCTAATCGGCTCTCTGCAGACCCCCGTTTTCCTATATTCTCATTTGTTAGGGAAAGAGAGAGAGCGGGAGAGCCTAGGATGTCGTAATCGTAAGGAAGACAGCAATAAATGAGAGAGAGAGAGCTGCCTAATTTGTACAGGGGTGCAAACAAAGGAGCGCAAAGGAGAGAGTGATTGGTTGTGTAAGGGATTTGCCTCCAATCATTTCGTAACAGAGTTGTAGATATGTGGAATAGGCTACCAAGTGTCTTGTGGGGGCCAATTGGCTCTCTTCAGGCTCCCATTTTCTTATGTTCCTATATTTTACAATTATATCTTGGTTGCAGGTATATGATAACATTGGTGTATAGTAAGTAGTGTAAGTAACATATAATGCTTATGAGATGAGTTAGGTGTGAATGGGATCTTCCTTGTGTGGGCCACTTGGCTCTGCTGACTCCCATTTTCATCTTGGTTGCATGTGTAAGGGATTTGCCTTATTTGTACAGGTGTCCAAACAAACAAGAGCGAGAAAGAGATTAGCTGTGTAAGGGATCTGCCTCTATTCGTTTGGTAATAGTTGTAGATATGTGGAATAGGCTACAGAGTGCTATAATGGGATGAATAACAATAGAGCTTCAACATTAAATATGATTGGACAAAATGGTTTGGGGGTGAAAGGGATATGCCGTGTGTGGGCCAATCGGCTCTCTGCAGACTCCAGTTTTCTTATGTTCCTATGTTCTCATTTGTGTGAGAGAGAGAGAGCATGGCGATAGAGAATAGGATGTCGTAAATATAAGGAAGACAGAGAGAGAGAGAGAGAGAGAGTGAGAGCGATCTGGATGGGTTGCGTGTGAAAGGGATCTGTCGTGCGTGGGCCAATCGGCTCTCTGCAGACTCCTGTTTACTTATGTTCTCATGTTTGTGTGTGAGAGAGAGAGAGAGAGAGAGAGAGAGAGAGAGAGAGAGAGAGAGAGAGAGAGAGGAAGAGTTTATAGGATGGGTTGGGTGTGATCGGGACCTATTTTGTATGGGCCAATTGGCTCTCTCAGGACTCCCATTCTCTTACATTCCTATTTCTTACAATTATATCTTGGTTGCAGGTATACGATAACATTGGTGTATAGTAAGTAGTGTAAGTAATATTTGTGTATGAGGTGGGTTGGGTGTGAAAGGGATCTGTCTTGTACGACCCACTGGCTCTCTACAGGCTCCCATTTTCATCTTGGTTGCATGTGTAAGGGATCTGCCTCATTTGTTTACCGGTGTGCAAGTGAGAGAGAGAGAGAGATTGGCTGTATATGGGATCTGCCTCTCGTCAGAGATGGGTTGGGTGTGGAAGGGATCTACCGTTTGTGGGCCAATCGGCTCTCTGCAGACTCCTGTTTACTTATGTTCTCATGTTTGTGTGTGAGAGAGAGAGAGAGAGAGAGAGAGAGAGAGAGAGAGAGAGGAAGAGTTTATAGGATGGGTTGGGTGTGATCGGGACCTATTTTGTATGGGCCAATTGGCTCTCTCAGGACTCCCATTCTCTTACATTCCTATTTCTTACAATTATATCTTGGTTGCAGGTATACGATAACATTGGTGTATAGTAAGTAGTGTAAGTAATATTTGTGTATGAGGTGGGTTGGGTGTGAAAGGGATCTGTCTTGTACGACCCACTGGCTCTCTACAGGCTCCCATTTTCATCTTGGTTGCATGTGTAAGGGATCTGCCTCATTTGTTTACCGGTGTGCAAGTGAGAGAGAGAGAGAGATTGGCTGTATATGGGATCTGCCTCTCGTAAGAGATGGGTTGGGTGTGGAAGGGATCTACCGTTTGTGGGCCAATCGGCTCTCTGCAGACTCCTGTTTACTTATGTTCTCATTTGTGAGAGAGAGAGAGAGAGAGAGATCTATCGAAAGGACAACACACTAAACAGAGAGACTCATACTCTGTTACTATGTAGACCTCCACCATATCACTTTATGTATGCCACGAGTCCATAAGGCCGAAATTACCACGCCTCTAGACTTTCCTCACCCCCTCTCTCTCTCTTGTATGCTCAGTGATTCTCTCTCTCTCTCTCTCTCTCTCTCTCTCTCTCTCTCTCTCTCTCTCTCTCTCTCTCTCTCTCTCTCTCTCTAACTGCGCACGCAAGGGGATAAACTGGGCAGACTCAAACCCAGACTTGTTATATATCATATACTGTAGCTACAATTATCCAAACTGGTTATATTAATTAAGTTATGGCAGTGAGTTAAGTGTGGGATGCAGTATGACTGAAAGTCAAAATCGTAATTATTATGGGAATATAAGGTCTATGTCAGCATAAAGTTCGTAATAACAGGGTTAAATCAAGCAAAGGAGCATAAGGAGAGGATTCACCACTTCAATATACTTGGTGGATCTTGACGACACCCAGCGCCCCCAAGCTGCTGATAGGTATAAACAAAATCTGCCAGGCATTAACTGAATGGGGAGGAGGCATTTTATTCTTTAGAATTCCATATTGTTCGTACATTCACACACTGTATATACATGCAAGTGGTCTTCAGAGTATCACCTAAGTTTGTAGAACATATCAAGAGGGAAACAAATGGCATGATCAACATATTATCACCTATTGGCCTCTAGAGGCGCCACCGTCGCCGTAGGAGCAGAATTATTACATTGAGTGGGCTCTCCTCTTATACACGTACCAGATTCCTTGGTGAAGGTTGTCACACGGGCAATTGTCAAACTTTGAAGGTCCAGGGATCATTGTTATTAAATTAAGCATTTGGCAAAGTGAGGAATTGTTAAAAACCTGAGCCAATACTTTGCTATTCACCAAAACTAAATTTTAATTATCATTATTATTTGGTAGGAGAGGTATGTATAGGTAGGTTGGTTAAATAATTGGTTGAATTCGTAGGGACTCGAACCTATTTGAGAGAGTTAAATTTAAAAAAATGCATGGATCTGAATGATTAATACTATATGTTAATAAGCAAAACTAGGGGATGCAGGGAAGCAGAACAAAAGACTGAAAACGTTTTGTGATTTAAGTAATTTAAGAAATTTATGAATAGACAGTTTTCAATGCTGCGGCCAAACTATTCCACCAATTTCTATTATTTTGGTACCAAAGCGTTCGGAGTTGCGAGCCTCGCCTAACTACGCAAAAATGGCTTGATCATCGGCATAGTTTTAAAGATGTGGATTTTTAAGTGGAATTCGATTTGTTTTCAAGATTGCCGGAAAAAACCCACGTGCAAAGCAAAACCTTTTCCATTTTTTTTGGAGCATTAGTAGTAGAGTCCATATACCAAAGCCCAATAATTTCCTGTAAGTGGGAGAGACGGTATTTAAGTCTGAATATTTTCTGTAAACCGGCTGCCACGGACGTGTCTGGTAGCCATTTTGAATGTTAAGCATATCCAAAGTTGCCCAATACAAAAACGCACCTTGTGTGAAAGTTTGGTCCCGATTCGACAAGCGGTTCCGGAGTTATTGCGTAAAAGCCGGCGTGGAAAAATAATTTGGAAGAATAAAAAGATTTAATGATTACAATTGGGGTTCCCCACAGGGCTCGATCCCCTAATTAGTAAAAATCATCATAATCATCATCATTATCATAACAATAATAAAGCCATTCGGATGTCAAAAGCTCAGTGCCCCAACGAACAGTGCTAGCGCCCCTTCTGTTCCTCATACTAATTAGCGACATAGATACCAACAGTAGACACAGTACGGTGTCGTCTTTTGCTGATGACACAAAATTAAGCAAGATAGTAAACACACAAGAGGACACGGGCCGACTGCAGGAAGACATGAATGTAGTATTCCAGTGGACCAGGGAAAACAACATGCAATTTAATGAAGAAAAAATTCCAATTAATACGGTACGGAGATAATAATGGCGTTAAAGAAATTACAAATTACTTAACAGAACCTAACCACATAATAGAACGGAAAGACAGTGTGAAAGACCTTGGGGTATTAATGTCTGAAAATATGGGTTTCAAAGTACATAACCAGGTCAAAGTTGCAGTTGCAAAACGTCTAACGGGTTAGATTCTGCGTACATTTAAAACACGCGGTGAATTACCTATGAGAACGCTCTCAAATCTCTAGTGCTACCGCGGCTTGAATACTGTAGCGTATTAACATCCCCATACAAAACATGTGAAATAAATGACTTAAAAAGTGTACAAAGAAATTTCACTTCGCATATAAGTTCGGTAAAACAGCTACACTATTGGGAGCGTTTAAGAGCACTGAAACTGTATTCGCTGGAACGTAGAAGAGAACGTTACCTAATAATATGCACATGGAAAATCACAGAGTGTTTAGTACCAAACCTACATACTCTGATAGTCATGAAATTCAGTGATAGGAGAGGCTGGGAATGCGATATCCCCCGGATGAATAACAGGGGTGCTATGGGCTCTCTGCAAGAGGGCTGGTTATTACACAGAGGCCCACGTCTCTTCAACAAACTCCCACGGCGAGTAAGAGACATGAGGGACGTCTCGTTAGACAACTTCAAGAGAGCCCTCGATGTCGAACTGCAAAAAGTGCCAGACGAGCCCATCTTCGTAAGGGAGCAAGCTGTCGCTTCAAACAGTCTGCTGCACTAAATCACCACCCATAACGAGGGGCGTCGCGCTCCTCGGTGCCGCTAGAAGAGGGGTGAACACATCAAAAGTACCAAAAGTAAGTAAGTAATCTATTTCGGAGTATCCTGTTTGATCCTCTGATTTACATAATTATGATATGATATCTTGTGAACGTATTTGGTTGTATTTTACTATACTAAACTTGTATGCTGTATTGGGATATTCTCTGCAACGCCTGTACAGTATTATGCGTTATATTATCATATTAACATTTTGGCTGGTTTTCAAAGTCTGTGAAGCTTATCTTATATTATCACATAATTAGGAACATATGGTATGGTGTGTAATGCCTGTACCTTACTTTTTGTTTTATCTTTTTTATATATTTATTTATTTAAATATGTATTAATTTTAAAGTTTGCTCCTTAGACCTCCATCAAGCTTGACAAGATAAATAACAGATATACAAAATATACAATATATATATAAGACCCCGCTTCGAAATAAACCAGCGGAAGGTCGGTTCCTCCTAAATTATTGGCTCGCTAACACTTTCTATGAAAAACCGACACCAAAATGGCAAGAAAGGTTTTACATTTCACAAAGAAATAGCGCGAACGGTCTTATAATCGTCAGAATAATGAGGTGAACGTATTAAAATATCAAAATTATTGGTAATAAACATAATTACCAAGGGAGTCCATAAAAAAAAGTAAACTTAATGTTACACTGAATTAAGCCAAGGGTATAAAATATGTATAAAAAGCAATATATAACAATTTGGGATATTGATAGAGATTGTTTTTTTTTATCCTTTAAGTAAATGGAATATTACTACCAATATACATTATAAAGGGTAAAATGATAAGGACACATGAATTACCCTTGCTATATCCTAACGTTTTCAGAGTATGATATGTTAATTTGTTTTGTGTTATTATGTTCTTAGTTGGCCTGTCTTTGCTTACGGAAGGGTTTCTCTGTCATCACGTATTTTTCACAAGCCATGAAGTGGTATGCTCCTCCTGTTGTACTCAAAAACTGTGCTTCCGTGCTGACTCCCTGCCTAGGCAAACTCTTTCGTCTCTGTCTATCCTCTAACGTCTTCCCTTCATGCTGGAAGTTTGCTCTCATTCAACCTGTCCCAAAGAAGGGTGACCGCTCTCAACCCTCCAACTATCGTCCAATTGCTCTCATCTCTTGTATTTCTAAAGTTCTTGAAACTATTCTTGCTTCCCAATTTCATAAGCATTTCTCTTTTCATAATCTGCTCTCAGATCGCCAGTATGGCTTCCTTAAGGGTCGCTCTACTGGTGATCTTCTTTCATATCTTACTAACTCTTGGTCATCCTTCTTTCGGGACTTCGGTGAGACTTTTTCTATTGCACTAGACATATAGAAAACCTTCGATAGAGTCTGGCACAAATCTTTAATTTCTAAACTACCCTCCTTCGGTTTCTAACCCTCCATCTGTGCCTTTGTCTCTAATTTCCTCTCCGGCCGTTCCATACCTGCGGTTGTGGATGGCCATTGCTCACTTCCTCACCCTATAAACTCCGGTGTTCCTCAGGGCTCTGTCCTATCTCCTATCCTCTTTCTAATTTTTATAAATGACCTTCTCAACTGTACCTCAACTCCCATCCATTCATACGCAGACGACTCAACCTTACACAACTCCATTAGTTTTTCAGAACGCCCAAGCCAGCAATTCCACAACGACAAACGGAATGAAGCCACAGAACACTTAAATTCTGATCTAACTACTATCTCCAATTAGGGCAGAGAAAACCTTGTTACCTTTAATGCTTCCAAAACCCAATTTCTCCATCTATCTACCCGTCAGGAACTCCCTGTGGACTATCCCTTATTCTTCAACAATACAAAAATCAATCCTTCATCTTCTCTCAATATTCTTGGTGTCACTTTTTCTTCTGCTCTCAGTTGGAACGACCATATTACCAGTCTTGCTAAGGCAGCCTCCCAGAAGCTGGGTGTGCTCAACCGTCTTAGGGGGTTCTTTACCCCTGCACAGCTTCTTGCTCTGTACAGGGGCATAGTGCGTCCTTGTATTGAGTATTGTTCACATGCGTGGGGAGGTTCCTCTCACACCGCTCTCCTAGACAAAATTGAAAGGAAGGCCTTTCGTATCATTAACTCCCGTCCACTCACCAACTCTGCAATCTCTCTCTCTTCGCCGCAATGTTGCATCTCTCTCGCTATTCTATCGCTACTATAATAATCAGTGTTCCTCAGAGCTTTCCCAGTGTATAGCACCTCCTTTACGTAGGGCATGTGGTACCCGTCTTGCAACGCAATCCCACCCCTACTCTGTGCAACTCTCCAACCCAAGAGTGAAACGTTACTCTCAGTCTTTCTTCTATTCAACAGCTGAGCTCTGGAACTCTCCCAAAATCAGTCTTTCCCTCTTCCTATGACTTAAATTGCTTCAAACTCCGTGTGTCCAGGCATTTTGGCTCGAACGTCCCTTGATTTTGGCCCTGTCACTCTTTCAACTATGGGGGAGGCACTCGCTACAGGCAGTTCTGCCTTTTGCCTCCCTCATTCACATAGAAAAAAAAAATGCCAGAACGTTATGGTGTGATGTCGTGTGTCATATTAACGGAAGGTTTTTATTTACGTATATATTATATCATTATTACTTTTACGTCCTGCCTAGACCTCCTTCAAGCTTAAACAATACACTGTCGACACCCTAGGAGATGAAGTTGTGCGAGAATTGCCGCAGCCGACCGGTTCCTACAAAATTGTAGGCTTGCCATCGTACGCCTGGAAAAAATCTACACTCAAATGGCACAAAAGGTCTTAAAATCGCCAAACTAATGGGCCGAATGTCTTAAAATCTCAAAGCTAATAGGTTAAACATGCGGGGGAAGAGGGTCCAGAACTCCCCCCTTAACACCTTAAGGGCGGGTGGAGGAGTATATTTGATGTGCCGCACAGCGGGGGGTTTTACCGTAAACGAACTTGTTTCCGTGCTCGTTTTCATGCATAAACAAGAGCCAGAGCGTAATACAAGTATGCATCCGTGAAAGGGCGTTAATTCAGCTTTCCAATGACACCAGAACCATCGTTCTACGATGGCTGGTTGTCTTGCAATGATCGTGCAACCGAAGGGCAAAATCGGTAAAATACGGTAATTTTCTTACATTATTACTTGTGAAACGAGTGAGAGAGGGTGGAGTACAAAGGAGTACAGCTCAGTAGCTCCACGGCCACCGTGGTGAGCGGTCATGAGGTAACCTACGCTCCTCCCACTGCTCCGCTCTCTCTCAGAGCACATTACGTGCTCAAAATTGCACTCGACAATAGCCGGGATTTGCCACATAGGCCACATTTATTTAACTCGACAATAGCCGGGTGCCGCCAGTTAAGGGTTAATCCATCATCAATTCCCCGTATGCTACAGGGGCCCTATGTACCACATAATTCGGACGCTTCTCTGGCAGATTTCCAAAATTCCTGGCCGCCTACGTTCACAAAAATAACAGAGGTTGCGGATCCAGCTTTAAAGGGGTATTATAATTCTAAAGCAGGTGATGCCAATTGGAATATTCTTTTAGCTACCACTAGACGATCTTAATCTAGTAAGTAATGACTTTTGGAGTGGAATTGTTATGCCGGGTTGTAATCCAACTCGCTTTGTTATGTATTCTTTACTACACGAGTTTCGGATGTTTAGAATTGGATAATGCTCAACAGGAACATATTGGTGGCGGATTCTGATGAGAAACTGCAGCGGGTAGTCAAAGAATTTGGTGTGGTTTGTGGAAGGAGGAAACTGAAGGTGAACGTCAATAAAAGTAAAGTAATGGTGTGTAATAGGGGAGAGCATAGGGTGAATCTAGATGTGAGGCTGGATGGGGAAATATTGGAACAAGTAGAGTGTTTTAAATATCTAGGAGGAACAATAAGCAGGAGTGGAGGTATGGAAGTGGAGGTAAAACAGAGAGTGTGTGAAGGAAGGAAGGTTTTCGGAGCAATGGGAAGTATGTGGAAGACGAGAAATCTCGGAGTGAAAGTAAAAAGTGCACTGTATCAAGGAATTGTTGTGCCAACAGTGATGTATGGGGCTGAGACATGGGCTCTGAAGAAAAAGGAGAAAAGAGGGCTGGATGTGATGGAGATGAGCTGCTTGAGGAGTATGTGTGGAGTTACTCGTAGAGACAGATTGAGAAATGAAGAGATACGTAGGAGAGTGGGGCAGCAGGAACATTTGTCAGCCAGAGTGGACAGAAGGGTGCTGAGCTGGTATGGTCATGTTGAACGAATGGGAGATGAAAGACTTACAAAGAGAATATGTGAGTCAGGTACAAGGGGAGATAGAAGGGCAGGAAGACCCCCATTGAGATGGAGAGACTGTGTAAGAAAGGCTTTGGATGATAGAGGAATGACTATAGATTAGGCAGGGGAAGTGGTGGTGGACAGGAGTGAATGGAGAATGCTTGTGAATAGTTGAGTGAACACGTGGTCATTTGGAGTAAGGGGTCGGGCGCAAGTTGGACTAGATAATAGTCCATCAGGCGCCTGGCCCGGGGAGACGATTAATATGAAGGGTGTGCCTGGAAGTGTGGTGGGAGGGCTTGTCGCTTTGGCTCCGCTGCATGTCTGCCTGCCGAGGTCGGAACCTCTCCTGGTGGTCAGGGGCCGGGGGAGTGCTGGAGCGACCTTGGTAACCCTGGTCTCTGGGTCTTCTCCTGGGTGACCTGGATGTGTGAGAGTTTGTGTTTTTTATCTGTGTTTATTTTTTGTTTTATGTTGTTTTTGTGCTTTCCCTGTTCTTGCTCTGTCTTGAGTCGGCTACCCCCAAAATGGGGATTGGGCCTGAGCATATAGATAGATAGATAGATAGAGGAACATATCTTGCTTCATAAATATTACTTTTAAATTACTCAATCGCTCTCCCAAAAACACAATAAACACACAGTATAAATTACACTCATATTTATTCTTTAAACATAGGTACATAAATGGGGTATTAAAACCTCTACTATATAGTAGGGTCATTTGCTTGGAATCCGGGACCATTTTGTTCCCACCTTTTTCTCTCGATGGATTTGACAACCTGAACCAATTTTATAGGAAAATTAGCTCCTAATCCCCTCTGAAAAATGACTCTGCTAGAGCCCAATATTCAAAATGGCCACCAATGCCATCTTGAAAAACATGAAATGTAATATCTCTGGTATCAGATGAGCTACAAGGACGAATGAGGTGTCCTTTTTCACTAATTCTGGCATTACAAATCCACTGGAATGGTTATTGTATTGTATTGTATTGTATATTGTATTGTTATTGTATTGTATTATACTAATTGCACATACTAATCTGCCACTTCACTGTCACTACATGATTCACTGTATGAGCCACTATCAGAATCACTGTCCTCACTTTCGCTTCTATCATCACTGTTGTTCTCTGCCTGCGGATTTGTAGGTAGTGGTATAAATGGGGGAAGTGGGGGCTGGGTTGAACAGACAGGCAGACATAGGCCATTTACAAGATGCCATCCATGGCCGATCGGTGAAGGGTGACTTTGGAGCTGGTAATGCTTTTCCAAATATGCAAGATAGTTTGCACGCTCCAAGTGTGTACGGAGACTTTCCAAGTCAGGCACAAGTCGGATAGTGCTTTTTTTCTTCTGAGCTCTCCACTTCACTGCCCTCGCATCTCCCAGGGTCTTGCTTTTGGTATCACCATAGACATATCGAATGACAAACCGCTCCAAATCACTGATGACCTGTTCTGTGACTAGGAGCTGTGTACCACATGCTGCTAGCAGGTTGTGTGCCTCTTTAGACTTCTCCAGACGATCTGCGATGAGCTTCTTGCTTGCTCCATAGAAGCCAGAGTTGTGGTCACACCCAGTGAGGACATGAAGTGGTATGATGGATGCAGCCATTGCCTCACTGAACAAACATCGGGCATCGATAAGCTGACGTTTGCATTTCACACACAGGATTCCTGTTGTCTTCTGAGCAACATATGCCGCTTGCACGTAGTTGTCTGTGTCCTCTGTGTCAAGAACGACAGCTGCTGTGTAGCTGTCTGACCGGAGCACACTATATATGGTGAGCATTTCCGTATCTGCCTCTGCATGGGAGCATGACACAAGCTTGCATGTGGTGAGATTCTTTGCAGTGCTGCTAACTACACAGTAGATGATCTCGGTGCTAGTTGTTGCTGCTGTTCTCTGGAATTCCGTTTGAAGAAATGCCTGAAGGCGGATTTTGTTCTCAGGTTTACCCAGGAGAGCATGGAAAACTTTACTAGAAGGAAATTTATCTTCTGTCTTAATGAAGACATTGCTGATTGGCAGGTTTTTTGGGCGCAGTATTCTCTCACTGTCCTTGATCGTGTAATTCTGATCATATGAATCATTGACGCAAATGATGCGCTCAGCATGCTTGTGTCTCGTTAGAACGAAGTGCACCAACTTCTCTGCATAATCTCCCCAGGTATACTTGATACCGTCTCCCTTCTCTCTGTCTTTAATGGTAGGAGTTGTTAGGCGCCAGATGAGGCCCATATCAATAATAGACGTGTATACATCAGGCTCTGGAATGACAGTCATAGTTAGTTTTTGTTGAAGCTTGCTTTTCTGTGCCTTACGGATGGTTCCATTGACGTTGAAGATGGAAAGGCACTCGGCTGTAACACGATGCTGCAGGACTTCTTGAAGTTTGAGGGCACCACTCGTTTCAACCAGTCCGAGAACAGAGGCCAAGGCATTACGCTCCATTTCCTCAGTCTTTCTCTTCAGGTTCTCACCATCTGCTTTCTTCAATTCCTGAGTTGAAAAGTTCAAACGTTTGCTACGGGGAACTCTGTCGTTGAGAGACTTGGTCTTGGAATACACTCTCTCATTCAAGAACTGCTTCAGTTTGCTTGTGCCATCCTCCTTTGCCGATTTCAAGTCGGCAGCGAGAGCGTCTGAGGCTGGGATTCCTGACTGTAGGGATCGAAGTGTCTTGTTTGTATGGTCAAATGGATCACACTTGAATTCAGTGAGACGTGCGCTTATATCCTGTACAGCTTATTCATCCTTCTTCATTTTACTCGACGAGCAATCAGCATGCTTCCCTTTTCCTTGTTTCTTGCGATTAGCATGGCGATGGACCTTTGTTCTCACCCGATTGATGTTATTCACATTCCGAGTGTTTAACACCTTACGAGCGGCCTATGCGGTTTATTTATATGTACCGCCCAGCGGGGTGTTTTTAGCCAAAATAGGGCTGTTTACGTGATCATTTTCATGCCTAAATAAGACCCAGAACGTAAAACAAGTACCTATCCCTGAAAGGGCATAAACAGAGCTTTCGAATGACACCATAACGATCCTTTTATGATGGCTAGTTTTCTTGCAATAACCGTGCAACGCGAGTGCAAAAAGCATGTAATTAGCCACTTTCCCGATACAATTCCTTATATAGCGAGTGAGAGAGGGAGGAGGGAGCTGGGATTCGTGTCAGTATGTTCGCCGTGGTGGTCTGGAGCAGTCATACGCTCGCTACTCTCCTACCACCACTTGTCTCTCTCTCTCAGCAACATTACGTGCTGAAATTGCCACTCGACCTATGTCAAGCGCCGCCACATAGTCCAGCTTTATTAAATACGACTTATGTGGTGAGCCGCTAATTAAGGGTTAAAAGGAGCTGCTTTTCATTGTTCAGAATGGCCAACCAACCAGACTTCAGCTTAGAGCCCTTATTCATTGTTGACTCTATCCATATGTCGAGGGCGACACACGAATATGGTTTTCCTGTAATTGACTGTGCAAACATACCACTCTCCATGAATGCAGCCTGATCGACAGGAAGGGTATCAAGCACTGCGATGAAATCGGGGAGATGCCGACCATACTTGTCATTATCATAGATTGGCATCAAAGGAAGCATGAGCTTGAGTGAGGACTTGAACTCAGTCCAGTTGCTTGTTCTGATTGCATGGATATTTTGAGTTAGAGCCTCAACCATTTCCATGAATGACATCCAGTATTCTGCTTGTGGGGCACCCTCAAAGTCCTTGAAGAGAGCATCAACGAGGTCCTTCAGCTCAGCATTTCTCTCTAGCTCTGCATGTTCATCTGCAAGTTCCTGTGCATCAATCGGATGTCGAAGCTTGGCAAGGGATGCCTTTGCTTCTTCAGATAGAGGGAAATCTTCCAAGCGTTTGTCTATGACATGGTGGACCAGAGTCTCGTAGAATAGTCGCAAGCAGCGAACCCCACGCTTAACATGTTTTCCGCGAAGGGCCTGATCAACAGACCCGTCTGTTGTGCAGTGAGGCAATGGCTGCATCCATCATACCACTTCATGTCCTCACTGGGTGTGACCACAACTCTGCCTTCTATGGAGCAAGCAAGAAGCTCATCGCAGATCGTCTGGAGAAGTCTAAAGAAGCACACGACCTGCTAGCAGCATGTGGTACACAGCCTATGGTGATACCAAAAGCAAGACCCTGGGAGATGCGAGGGCAGCGAAGTGGAGAGCTCAGAAGAAAAAAAGCACTATCCGACTTGTGCCTGACTTGGACAGTCTCCGTCCACACTTGTAGCGTGCAAACTATCTTGCATATTTGCAAAAGCATTACCAGCTACAAAAGTCACCCTTCACCGATCGGCCATGGATGGCATCTTGTAAATGGCCTATGTCTGCCTGTCCGTTCAACCCAGCCCCCACTTCCCCCATCCATACCACTACCTACAAATCCGCAGGCAGAGAACAACAGTGATGATAGCAGCGAAAGTGAGGACAGTGATTCTGATAGTGGCTCATACAGTGAATCATGTAGTGACAGTGAAGTGGCAGATTAGTATGTGCAATTAGTATAATACAATACAATAACAATACAATATACAATACAATACAATACAATAACCATTCCAGTGGATTTGTAATGCCAGAATTAGTGAAAAAGGACACTTCATTCGTCCTTGTAGCTCATCTGATGCCAGAGATATTACATTTCATGTTTTTCAAGATGGCGTTGGCGGCCATTTTGAATATTGGGCTCTAGCCGAGTTAGCCGTCATTTTTCAGAGGGGCATAGGAGCTTATTTTCCTTTAAAATGGTTCAGGTTGTCAAATCCATCGAGAGAAAAAGGTAGGAACAAAATGGTCACGCATTCCAAGCAAATGACCCTACTAATATTGACTAGGATTCTAATATACATACACTGTGACTGATAGAGAGTTGAACAGATTTTACTCTCTAATGAAATATAGTTGTCACTTACAATGTATAAAAATAGGAAATACGTAGTAACATAAAATACATACACGAACAATAAATATTAATGACAATATTTATGAGGGCCAAGTGTATAACACGAGGTATAGTAATTACAAGGTAGAGCAACTAAGGTCAACTACTCAGCTGCGCATAAGGCTGCGCGGCGTGAAATACAAATAATGCCGCGCTCAGGTGTACACTCA
Source organism: Paralithodes platypus (assembly GCA_032716605.1). Taxonomy (NCBI): domain Eukaryota; kingdom Metazoa; phylum Arthropoda; class Malacostraca; order Decapoda; family Lithodidae; genus Paralithodes; species Paralithodes platypus. Next base: position 23,714,819 of record CM064543.1, on the reverse strand, counting down.
AAGGTACCGCTCTCGGGGGTACAGGTCAGACGGACTGAGGTCAGGTTAAATATAATCTCGATTTAGTGCAACGTTAAATCGAGATTAGAAGCTATGAACCTCGCTTTAGTATATGCGGAATGATAATTTAAATGTGAATTTAACTATCAAAGGGTTATTGTGAATAATTTCTCACACGATACACGAAAAATTAATTCAATCGTAAATGAGTTAATATTACACGGAGTAAGGAAATCAGATTCACCTTACATGTAGTGAATAAATTATAGCGGCATAAAATAGCTATAGATGAATACATTTAAGTGAATTAATAAACTACTGAAAGTAACGCAGAACGGAGTAGAGCTCTATTATCGCTATAATAAGAGTTATAATGACTTAGATACATAATAATGTAGTATTTAATAAATAGCCAAAGATGATGGCATCAGAAGGAGTTTGAATAAATTAACAAACTGCTGAATGGACCGCAGAACTACAGTAAGTAGCGCTTTACTATAACTTTAATAATGGTTATAATGATTTAATTACAGAACGAAGTAGAAATATATCAATAGCCAAACATAGAGGCTTGATGGATAAAGGAATGTATAATCTGAGTTCCTAAATCGGTGGCAAAAGAATAACATAGCCCGGGTAACGTATATGATTGGATTATTCACAAGAACTAATACAAATAGGTATCTTGAATATAGATTAATTCTAACTCAGCGGACGGGTTCTTTACTTTCAATGGTGGCGAATTTATACTATAAGTATTCTCTGGTTAGCAATGGACATAATATGGTCCTGAGTTTAGGAGTTAAGTTAAGGTTATTCAGAAGGAAAATAGCCTTCGTTATACACTTCACTTCGAATTGGACACGCAATGAATAATAACACAATAGCTTAACATCTGAGAGCATTCACTAAGCAACGCGTGTAGTCTTGACTATATAACGTATGTCAAAATAATTGAACAAATGCTGGAACACGAATTACATAGAAAATACACCATACTTATATAAAATCACGGCACGAATCAAAGTTGGATAAAACTTACACGTGAAACAAATTGACAAGGGAAATCT
>CM064543.1:23643749-23708749 GCA_032716605.1 Paralithodes platypus | reverse complement strand
GAATAAAAATATAGTTATAACCAGGAATAATACGAACTTATATTTGTCTATACTTTAGCAACCAGTTTTGTTATGTAAGCCTAACAGTACTGAACTTCTACACCTCCCTTTGAAATTATATTAGATTCAAGTTATGGAGGACTTGTGAGAGCTGTTATATACATTGAGTTAAATTATGTCCTTACACTGTAAAGGTATGGGGTCAAAGGAGGCACAACACAGGTAAATAATGTGTTTCCAATAATATACCCTTGTAAAAGTATTTTGGTAGTAATAAACCCATATAATATGAGGATAGAAGAGCAAACAAATATCAATATGCAAATATCTAATAATAAAGTAGGTGTGCAGTTTTCGCATTACCAAAAAAAAAAAAAAAAATGCATACTCTATAATTCTGCAAGTAGTATAGAATCTCTTAGGTAAAATAAGATTATATACAGTATATAAAGTATATATATACATATATACAGTATATATATATATATATATATATATATATATATATATATATATATATATATATATATATATATATATATATATATATATATATATATATATAGGTGGAGGGACAGAGGGGGAGAGGTAGACCGAATATGAGGTGGAAGGATGGAGTGAGGAAGTACATGAACGAAGGCGGTGCTGGTTGGGGGGAGGGGCGTCGACTGACTGGGGACAGAGGTGCATGGGGGCGGTTCGTTCGTGGCCACCCCTTCGGGGATCACGGCGTCAGGCAATAGATAGATAGATAGATATATATATATACTGTATATATCACAATATATAAAATATATATAGAGTATACAGTATGTAAGAAAGAAATAGTGACCATAACCTGTGACCTTTACCATTCACCTTGACCTTTGAATAACAAAATTATAACATTTGAATTTTCCCTTAATTCACAACTGTCTCAATGAATTTTGTGAAGTTTACATGAATAGTAAAGAAATTAGCATATTGACCTTATATGTGACGTTGACCTGTGAACTTGACCTATACAATGGAATTATGTTTATTCTTGTATGACCTTACTCTAGGCATTCCGAATATGCATGATATGCCTAATGAGAATCTTACATTAAATAAGAAATACTAGTAAAAATCATATCGACCTTTAACTTTGACCTTTGACCTTGACCTTCGACCTTAGAATTTATTTTCAAGGATTTAGTTAGCTTAACAGCAATGTTCGTATTAACTAGCATTATGAATATGGTGTAGCCTAATTCGTATACAAACTAATTGATTACAAATAGTGATCATATACTGTGACCTTGACCTTTGACCTTTGACTAAAAGTAAAATACACATATTTGGATGGGCGTCGCATTGACCAACTGATTTTGCCTGTATAATTTTATGACAATACACTAAACAGTCAAGGAGGAGTTTAGGGAAAATGACAATACTCTTATTTTGACCTTGACCTCTGACCTTAACTATTACAATATTTACGTGAAATTTGATATATATTAGGGTATATTTAAGTAATAAGCCATAACACAGACAGTTTTCTCAAATTTGAGTAATCTTTTTCAATAAATAATAAAAGTTGACCTTTGACCTTGACCTGTGACCTTTATGTAAGAGTATTTTTTTTTGGATTGACATTGACCATGAACATCAAATATGCATGCCTAATTTCATTAAAACCCATCAGTTGGTTTCATATATATTAATAAAATAGTTGACCTTGACCTTTGATTTTTATCTTGACATTTATATGTCTCAACATTTAGTATTTTCCTTTTCACTTAAAGTGCAGCTATCTCACCAAATTTTTTAAAATTTGCATGAAAAGTAAAGAAAATAGCATATTGACCTTGTATTTGACCTTGACCTTTCATATGGAATAGAATAGTTTATTGTATGACCTTGGCTTAGGTATTCCGAATATACATGGTAAGCCTAGTGAGAATCTAACAGTTAGTATGAGGAATACTAGTAAAAATAATATCTTGACCTTTGACCTTGAACTTTGACCTTACCCTTTAGAATATTTATCAAAAATGTGTGCAATATAATATCAATGTTTCCAGTAACTTGTAAATGTAAAGTGAAAATAGACATTTGAATAAAAACTAAAAATAAATAGTATAAGCTGACCCTTCACCTTGACCTTTATCTAAGAGTAAAACATTGTTTTCATTGACATTGCCCAAGAAAATCAAATAAGCATTACTAATTTAATTAAAACCCATCAGTTAGTTTCATATGTATTTATAGAATAGTTGACCTTGACCTTGACCTTCATGATATGTGTCTCAAAATTTATTGTTTTCCTTTTCATTTAAAGTGCAACTATATCGCCAAATTTTGTGAAGTTTGCATAAAAAGTAATGAAATTATCATATTGATCTTTCATTTGACCTTGACCTGTGAGCTTGACCTTTCATATGGAATTGTTTAGTTTCTTGTATGCCCTTGCCCAAAGTATTCTGAATATACATGGTAAGTTTAGTGAGAATCTAACAGTTAATATAAGAAATACTAGTAAAACAAATATTTTGACCTTTGACCTTGACCTTTGACCTTACCCTTCAGAATATTTATCTAAAATTTGGTCAATAGGATATCGAGGTTACCAATAACTTGTATAGTGAAAATGAAGAAATTTGAGTAAAAACTAAGACACATGAAATATTGACCTTATTTTTAACCTTGACCTTTGACCTTAACCTATATATTAAATTGATTTTTTGTTTGACTGACCTTCGCATTGACCAAATGAATATACCTGTGAAATTTGGTGAAAATCCATCAAACGGTCTAGGAGCAGTTTCCAGACGGACGACGACGACGGACGACGACGATGACGGACAAGCTGAATTGTGGTGCACAGTATACGGGCGGGACCTGTGTGTGCGATACCACTCTGCTTCGCAGAGTTGATAATGTCGGACAGGTTGGGAGAGAGGTAGCCTGACCAGGATTCGAACCCAATCACGCCAGGTATGTTTGGGAGAGTTGGGCACCGTAAACCACTTGGTTCATGGCCGAGTGGTTACGGTGCCCAACTCTCCCAATCATACCTGGAGTGATTGGGTTCGAATCCTGGTCAGGATACCTCTCTCCCATCAATATACATACTGATTGTATACACCCCTTTTATACCCATGAGTTTTTACAATGTAGCGAATTCCCACAAGTCCTTCCTAAGCTAAGTAAAATTGTCTAATGTTAACCAGAATTACATTTAAAAGGCTTGATCATATTATATCCCATCGTCTCCTTTCGGGTAGCTGCTTAGCCTTTTCAAGATACTGCTATGTATTTTGTATCTGTTTGTTTACCATTGTAGGACGATTTTATTCAGGTTAGGAAGGATATATGGTTGTCAGAGGGTTAATGGAGATAGTTTTTACCATTTCAATTCCCCAAAATCCTTCCTAAGCTGTATTTGATAGTCAGAATATACTATCAAAATGGGGCATATTCCTCAAAGGGTTAAAAACACTTATGTAAGTATTTACTCGCCTTTAAAGGGGAGAAGGTTGATTTTCTGCCGACCTTCTCCCTATATTTAGCTCTATTAGTTTTGAAATGTTAAGATGTTGGGTCCATTAGTTTGGCTATTTTAAGACTTTCCGCCCAAATTCTGCGTCAATATTGAAACTTTTCGTGCCATTTAGGTGTCAAATTTTTCCTGGCGAGCGATAGTGAGCTTGTAGTTTAGGATGAATCAGCCTTTGGCCGGGACATTTTTCTACCAAAATATGTACAAATTTATCTTGAAGGGGGATATTGGGGATGTATTTTTAAGCTTGATAGAGGTCTAGGGAGGAAATGATAAAAATCAATTCATGCATGAAAAAAAATAAATAAAAATCAAGCAAAACATACGCCCGTACCCGAGTATTAGGGATATTGTTTTTAAGGTTGATGCAGGTCTAGGGAGCAAAGTAAACCCCTCACCCTTGAATAAAAGCTCCCATATGATACCCACTTAACGTTATGGATTAAAAGAATGTTTTTGTTGTTTTCTGGACCCCCTCCTCCCTCATGCTTAGCCCCACTAGTTTAGAGATTTTAAGACATTCACATCATTAGTTTGATGATTTTAAAAACTCTCGCCCCTTTTCTTTGTCAATAGAAAAACCATGCATGTCATTAATGTGGAATTTAGGAGTAACCGGCCTTTGGCCAAAATATTCATACCAACAAATGAGCCTGTTTATTTCGAATGGGGGTCTTGAGGGTAGTTTTTAAAGTTTGGTGGAAGTCTAGGGACCAAACTAAAAAAAATATATATATATAATCTCCCATTGGTTCAGGAGTAATTTATCGAGAGGACTTCCCTAAGTGGTTAAGGCCCCATTAATTGCTCTTTCCATTCACATATGCATAGCCTACGTGAGTTGCAGTTGGGATGTGTGTACATGCTTAGATTGATATGCAGGATTCGAAGTTGCATAATGAATCGTAGGCAGTGTCCACCAACCTTTAACTGTCTTCGTGGTGCGATGTATAAGGTGTTGATTTTCGGTGTGAGCATCCTGGGTTCGAATCCACGGACTGCCACATGTGTTTGTAAATTTCATTAATCGATTTTAGGAGTATGGTTGGTTGTTGGAAGGAACATAATAATATGTGATACCCCTCCACGTTGCTGCTTAAAGTTGCCGATAAGAGGTTCCGTGTTATACCCCTAGCTAGTGATAATTAACTATAGGAGAAAATTGTGGTTCTTGGGTGGCTATTTTGCTCAGCCAATCACGTGCCGATGAGCAAATCGGGGGAGGGGCGTAGTTGCGTTCTTTAAATGACCATACTTTATTTGTTTTTTCTCTCTCTCACTCTCACTCTCACACACACACACACTCTCTCTCTCTCTCTCTCTTCCACGTTTCCTGATATTCTTTCTTTTTCTATTCGCCTTCCTTTCTTTTTTCTATATTTATTTTCATCCTTTTTTTCTTTGTTCCGTCATATATTTAATTTCTTCTTCTTTTTCCTTCACCCTCTCTTCCGTGGTTCTGGCTTCTCTTCCTGTTGTCCTGGTTTTCTATTGTCTTTCCGTCCTAGTTTATATATTTATTTCTTACTGTTTCCTTTGGTCTTTCATGTTTTTTCCTCCCTTGATTCCTTCCATTTTCTTCTTTCCTTCCTGCCTTCCAGCATTCTGTATTACTTCTTATATTATGCCTGCTTCCTTCTTCCTATCTGTCTTTTTTGTTTAAATAATTACTACCCTCTTTCTTTCCTATCGTCTGCCGTATTTATTATTGTTCTCTTTCCTTCCTTTATTATTGAGTACCTTCATACTTTCGTTCCGCCTTTCCTTCCTTCCTTCCTTCCTTCCTTCCTTCCTCCTTCCTTCCTTCCTTCATCCATTCATTCATTTAGTTATTATTTCTTCCTGCATACCTTTTTTCCTTTCTTCTTTCCTTCCTTCCTTCCTACATTCATTCATTCATTCATTCATTCGTCCAGTCATTCATTGTTCTTCTATGCCTGCCTCTTTTCCTTCCTTCCTTCCTTCCATCCTATGTTTATTCATTTATTAAACCATTCTTTCCTGTCTGTAATTCTTGTTATCCTTTGTATTGTTTTGTTTTTCTTTTCTTGTTGTCAGTCCTGTCTTTGCTTACATCCGTATTTTTTCCTTGCCTGATTTCCTCCTTGACTGTCGCACTGTTTGCATTCCTTTCTTCCTTTTTACCTTGCTTCTTTCTTTCATCCCTCTCTTCCCTTTTATTCTAACCTTTGTTTCTCCTTCCATCCTGACTCTCTGCCTGCCTGTCCTGCTCTCTCTCTCTCTCTCTCTCTCTCTCTCTCTCTCTCTCTCTCTCGCTCTCTCTCGCCACTTCTTTTCCTTCTTTCCCCGTTGTGTGAGAGAATTTTCGAGCCTCTTTTCTATCCCCTTTTATTCCACTGTTTAATTAAATTTCCTTGGCAAGGTGAATACCCTGTTGGACGATTTGGTAGGTTAGTTGGGTGGTTGGATGATTGGTTGGGTGGTTGGTAGGTTATTAGGTTGGTTGGGGGTTGGTTGGTTGGTTGGTTAGTCGAATGGTTGGGTGGCTGGTAGATTGGTTAGGTGGTTGGTAGATTGGTCGGGGGATTTGTAGATTGGTTGATAAGTAAGATGGTTGGTTTGGTGTATATTTAGTTTGTTGAATGATTGGTTGGGTGGTTGGACGATTGGTTGGATGGTTGGTTTATTAGTTGGGTGGTTGGTAGGTTGGTTGGGTTGTTTGTAGGTTGGTTTATTAGTTGGGTGGTTGGTTGGGTTGTTTGTAGGTTGGTTGGTTGGGTGGTTGGACGATTGGTTGGATGGTTGGTTTATTAGTTGGGTGGTTGGTAGGTTGGTTGGGTTGTTTGTAGGTTGGTTTATTAGTTGGTAGGTTGGTTGGGTTGTTTGTAGGTTGGTTGGTTGGGTGGTTAGTCGAATGGTTAGGTGGTTGGTGATTGGTTAGATGGTTGGTAGATTGGTTGGGTGGTTGGTAGGTTTGTTGGGGGTTGGTAGGTTTGTTGGGTAGTTGGTAGCTTGTTTGGGTGGCTGGGAGGTTGGTTGGTAGGCAAAATGGTTGGTTTGGTGTTAATAACATTATTTGGATTCTTGGTTGGGTGGTTGGTATAGGTTGTTTGATAGGTGGTTGGTTGGTTGCTTGATAGGTTTGTAATGCTGGTAGAATGTTTGATTGAGTAGTTGGTTGGTAGATTGATTCGTTGGCTCGTTAGTTGGATAGTTTGTTGGCCGGATGGTTGGCAGATTATTTGGCTTGTTGGCTGGTTGATTGGGTAGTTGGTAGGTTAAGTTAGTTGAATAGTTGGTAGTTTGAATGGTTGGCAGGTAACTTGTTTGGTTGGTTATTGAGTTACATGGATGGTTGGTAGGAAGGTTGATTAGTAAGTTATACGGTTGTTTTTTAGTTAGTTTGTTGGATGATCGGTATAACGGATGTTTGATTGGCTGTTTGGTTGGTTCTTTAGTTAATCGGATGGTTGCATTGATGTTTGGTAGATACTGTAGGTTAACAGTGTAGTTTGGGTAGTGATTGGAAGGTTGTTTGGTAGCTATGTTGATTAGTTGGGTCGATAGTTGGTTGGTAGGTTGGTGAGTAGGTTGGTTAGTTGGTTAGGTAGATAGCTATTAGGCTGATTGGACGGTTGGTTGGTTATTTGTTAGGTTAGTTGGAAGTTTAGTTGGTTGGCAGATTGAGTGCCTGGTTGGTTGATAGTGAAGTACGGTACAAAGGAGTATATACAAAGGAAAACAAGCAACAATATATTTACTTATCCTTACGAGGCTGCTTGTAGCTAATCCACCTAACCTAATAACATAGCATGGAAGATGTGTGAGAAATTCCCTTTGACAAAATATTAACTGTTCATTTGTGAATGCAGTAAGTCGGGGGTTGAGAGCGAGATACTTAACCCAGAGACTTTTGAATGTTTTGGACAGAGAAACAATCAATGACATTGCTAAGTAGTCCAATGTTTGCATCCAAATTGTCAAGGCCTTTAATAATTTGGTTGGGTGATTGAATGAATGGTTGGTAGGATATTTGGTTCGTTGGTTTGATGCTATAATGTTGGTTGTTTGGTTGAAAGCTTAGATCGTTGGCTAGTTGGATGGTTGGTTGGATACTTGGTTGGTTAGTAGGTAGGTGGGATGCTGGAGTGTTGGCTGTTTGGTTGGAAGCTTAGATCAATGGCAGATTGGTCGGTTCGTTGATTGGATTCTGGAGTGTTGGTTTTTTGGTTGGTAGCTTAGACCGTTGACTAGTTGGATGATTGGTTGGTTGTTTGGTTGATAGCTTACACCATTTACTAGTTGGATGGTTGTTTGGAAAATGATGACTTGCTTATATTGTATAACGCTTTATTATGGTTATCCTAACTGTTTATTATGGTTATCCTAACTGTTTATTATGGTTATCCTAACTGTTTATTATGGTTATCCTAACTGTTTATTATGGTTATCCTAACTGTTTATTATGGTTATCCTAACTGTTTCAATATATAATTGCTTAATTAGGCAAATGATGGGTTCACTATTAAATCGTGTATTCCTTCCTCTTAATACAAAAATCGGTATCAAAATATTGCTTGTGATATTCAATATTCCTCGCTTCCGTTATCCCATTGTTTATTCTATTTCTGTGTTCGTTTGTTTTGGTTTCTTTTCTTCGTGTTTACCCTTTCATCTCCCTCTCTCTCTCTCTCTCTCTCTCTCTCTCTCTCTCTCTCTCTCTCTCTCTCTCTCTCTCTCTCTCTCTGCTCTCTCTGTATATAAATATAAATATATATATATATATATATATATATATATATTTGTATATATATATACATAAATATATACAATATACTGTATATATATGCTGTATATAATTATACTGTACATGTCTGCCTGCTGGTTTCTCTATCTATATCACCTTCTCCTCCTCCCCATCTTGCCTGCACCCCCCTCTCCCAAACCCACCCCTCCTGTTCCTCCCTCTTGTCTCCTTCACTCAGTCCATCCTTCTATCTTTCCCACCCGCCCTCCCTCCCCCTCCCCCTTCCCTCCCTCCCTCCTTCCACTTTTATTCCTCCCTAGACGCTCTTTCTCCTCCTCCCTTTCATCCTTTGTATTTTCTCTCTCCTTTAAACTTGTCCTTGGGCCTGTTCGTTTTCTTATTATTATTCTTCATCTCCTCTTCTTCTTCTCCACCTGCTCCTCTTTTTCTCCAACTCCTCTTCTTCTACTTCTTCACCTTATTTTCTTCTCCACCTCCTCTTCTTCTTCTCCACCTCCTCTTCTTCTACTCCATCTCCTCTTCTTCTTCTCCACCTCCTCTTCTTCTACTCCACCTCCTCTTCTTCTCCACCTCCTCTTCTGCTTCTCCACCTCCTCTTCTTCTACTCCACCTCCTCTTCTTCTTCTCCACCTCCTCTTCTTCTACTCCACCTCCTCTTCTTCTACTCCACCTCCTCTTCTTCTACTCCACCTCCTCTTCTTCTTCTCCACCTCCTCTTCTTCTACTCCACCTCCTCTTCTTCTCCACTTCCTCTTCATTTTTCCCCACCTCCCTTCTCTTCTCCACCTCATTTTCTCCTCTTCTTCTGCATCTCCTCCTCTCTTCTTCTTTTCCACCTACTTTTCTTTTCCTCCTCTTCTTCCTTTTCCTTTACTACTCTTCTTCTTCCTCTTCTTTTACTGCTCCTCTTCTTCTTCACCTCCACTTCACCTCCTATGTTCTCTTTCTCTCCGCCTCCTTTTCTTCTTCTTCTACACCTCCACTTCTTCCCTTCTTCTCCACCTCCTCTTCTCTTCTCCACATCCTATTCTTCTTCGCCTCCTCCTTCTTCTTCTCCACCCTCTCTTCATTTCGTCTCCTCTCTTTGTCTTCCTTTTCTTCCTTCCTTCCTTCTTTATATTATTAACATTTTCTACAGTCTTCTTCTTTTTCTTGCCAACTCATTCCTCCTCCTCCTCCATAGTCTTCTTCTTCTTCTTCTTCTTTTTTCTTCTTCTTCTTCTTCTGCTTTTTTTGCCACCTTCCCATTCTCCCCATCCCACCCCTTTTCTAATTATCAATGTAGAGTTTTTCACTCCCAAAGTTTTGTCACCGCTAATAATCTCATTGCATTTTATCCAACCGCTTTGTGGGTGATTTTTGTTCACGCTTTCGTATATTTATTTATTTGTAATTTTTAGGCACAACAGTACTATTTTGTCAAACTATGCACACATTCAGACACACACACACACACACACACACACACACACACACACACACACGCGCGCGCGCGCGCGCGCGCACACACACACACTTTTTCTCTCTCACTCACACTGTGAGGTGGCGAGGTTGGAGGTGGCGTTTTACTTTATATCAAAGAAAGTCTTAACCCTACCCTCTTGTCAAAACCTCAAATTGTGAACGTCGACGCACCTTTTGTGCTAATAAAGAATAATAAAGGTACAAAACTAATACTTGCATTAATATACAGACCTCCAGCTCAATCAGTGCAAACTGACCGAGAAATTTACGAACAAATTGCAGATGTAAGTAACTCACAAGATACCGTAATTTTTGGCGACTTTAATTTACCTGTGACCAAGTGGGGCGATACTCTTACTTCACACTCCGGACATGACTTGTATACGAACTTGCAAGAGAGTTCGCTTTATCAATTTGTTCGAACGCCGACCCGTGGTAATAACGTTCTTGACATTTTACTTGCAACAAAAGAAGAATTAATAGAGAATTTGAATGTTGGTGATGAATTCAGTAACAGCGACCATCGTACGATAACTTTCACTTTAAAGTTTACTAGTAACGAACCAAATAGTAGCATCGAAAAAGTCCCTAATTTCAAGAAAGCAAACTTCCATAAACTTAGAGCTATGTTTAAAGAAACTGACTGGAGCTTTTTAATTCACAATAACGACATAAATACATCTTGGAAGTTATTCGAAGCCACTTACCTAAAAGCAGTGCAAGACTGCATACCATCGAAAATACGGCGTCCAGGCCATAATAATAAGCCCAAATGGTGGAATACAGATATTTCAAACTGCCTGCTTGCTAAAAAATTTGCTAATGATAGATTAAAATCCTCACAAAATGACGAAGAACGGCTGAAATTTTTAGAGCTACGACGCAAAGCCAAAAAGTTAATTAAGCAAAGTAAAAAGACCTTAGAGTTACATATTGCGAATCAAAGTAAAACAAACCCGAAAGAATTCTATAGTTATATCAGAAAGAAAAAAGTAGTTACTTCAACTGTTGGACCGTTAGTCGATGAAAATGGAGAATACACCAAAGACGAAGTACAAATGAGTAATGCCCTCAATACCTTCTTTGCATCAGTTTTTACAACAGAAGACCTCAGTGATATCCCTACACCATCGCCGATTCAGATTGATAATTCAGATGTGTTAAGCAATATCACCGTTACAGAGAGAGAAGTATTGAATTGTTTAGATAAACTCAAGGTAAATAAAACGCCTGGACCTGATACAATCTCGCCTAGAGTTCTAAAGGAAGCTAAGGATGAGCTCTCCAAACACTGACATTACTATTCAATAAATACTTGCAGTCTGGAACTATGCCTGATCAGTGGAAGCTAGCCAACGTAACACCGATATTCAAAAAAGGCAGCAAATCCCTACCCAGTAACTATCGTCCAATTAGCTTAACTTCAGTTGTATGTAAAATGCTAGAAACGGTCATACGAGACAGACTCGTAAATCACTTAGAGGAAAATAACATACTTAAAGATACTCAACACGGCTTTCGTAAAAACGTTCCTGTTTAACAAACCTCTTAGACTTCTTCCACGATATCCTCAACCTCTACGATGAGAGTAAAGCTGTAGATATTATATACCTTGATTTTCAAAAGGCCTTTGACAAAGTTCCCCACAAACGTTTACTGCTAAAACTAAAAGCGCATGGAATACAAGACGGTGTGTTGAAATGGATAGAAAATTGGCTCAGCGACAGAAAGCAAAGAGTAGTCATAAACGGTAAGGCATCTAAATGGACCAATGTAAGTAGCGGGGTACCCCAGGGATCGGTACTAGGACCAATTATCTTTCTAATTTACATCAACGACATAGATGAGGGTCTCACCTGCACAATCTCAAAATTTGCTGACGATACAACAATTGCAAATAGCGTACTCTCAAAAGAACAAGTTGACGATATGCAACACAATCTAGATAAATTGTCATGTTGGGCCCAAATTTGGCAAATGAGTTTCAATGCGGATAAATGTAAAGTACTACATATCGGATTCCTAAATGAGAAAGCAAACTATTCGATGAATGGCACTCAGCTTAAGAATGTAAACAGAGAAACCGATCTGGGAGTAACAATATCGAGTAACCTAAAACCGAGTCAACAATGTTCAGAAGTTGTTAAGAAGGCAAACAAAATAATTGGCTTTATAGGCAGATCATTTGAGCATAAATCCAAAGACGTTATCCTAACCCTTTACAATTCCTTAGTCCGCCCTCTTCTGGAATACTGCGTTCAATCCTGGTGCCCTTATTACCAAAAAGATATAAACAAGCTAGAACGAGTTCAACGTAGAGTTACCAAAATGATACCTAGCCTAAAGAACAAACCATACGAAGAGCGTCTTAGATAATTAAATCTATTTCCTTTAACCCAGCGCAGATTAAGAGGTGACTTAATTCAAGTGTTCAAAATCATCAAAGGCATCGACAATATGAACTGTAGTAAGTACTTCACTATCGACCAATCTAATTACACGCGGGGAAACGGTTGCAAAATTATTGGTAAATCTTTTAACTCACACGAATCTAAGAATTTCTTCTTCAATCGAGTTGTCAACTTGTGGAATGGGCTTCCCCGAAACGTTATAGACTGCATCACCGTTGATTCATTTAAACTCCGCCTAGACAAATATCTCGCATCAAACCCGCGACTGACTGCGTTTGTAAATGAATAACTTTATTTTATCCCCCCCTCAGTTACTAACCCATCTGTCCCCTACTAACTTCCTAATCCTGCCACGGACATTAGTTGCAGGGCAGTAATTCCCTTTCCAATGTTTCCTTACCCACTCTAAACCACTGTTTGGACACTTGATCCTCAGTGTTTTGGAGGACAAGCAACCTAGAAGGGTCACTAGATCTGTTGTTGCTTGATTTCCTTTGTACTCCTTTGTACTCCTTTGAATACTGCGCTCAATCCTGGTGCCCTTATTACCATAAGTTATAAACAAGCTAGAACGATTTCAACGTAGAGGTACCAAAATGATACCTAGCCTAAAGAAAAAAACATACGAGGAACGTCTTAAGGAATTAAATTAATTTCCTTTAACCCAATGCAGATTAAGAGGCGATTTGATTCAATTGTTCAAAATCATCAAAGGCATCGTCAATATGAACTGTAGTAAGTACTTCACTATCGACCAATTTAATTACACGCAGGGAAACGGTTGCAAAATTATTGGTAAAACTTTAAACTCGCATGAATCTAAGAATTTCTTCTTCAATCGAGTTGTCAACTTGTGGAATGGGCTTCCCCGAGACGTTATAGACTGCAGCACCGTTGATTCTTTTAAACTTCGCCTAGAGGCCCTAGACAAATATCTTGCCTCAAACCCATGACTGACTGTGTTTGTAAATGAATAACTTTATTTTATTCCCCCCTCCGATTCATCAAGGATTATTGCGTATACTGTATATATTACTACGACGTTATTCTCTTTTTCCCAGATATACGAAAGATCACTTATAACTACGAAACATCACTTATAACTGTGTTATGTTACTAACCCCTCTGTCCCCTACTAACTTCCTAATCCTGCCAGGGACATTAGTTCCAGGGCAGTAGTTCCCTTCCCAGTTTCCCCTTACCCACTCTAAACCACTGTTCAGACACTTGATCCTCAGTGTTTTAGAGGACAAACAGCCTAGTGGGGTCACTATAGCTGTTGTTGCTTGATATTATTTGTACTCATTTGTACTCTCTCTTGCTCTTGGTCTCTTGTTCTCGCTCTCTCGTTCTCTTTCTCAACACTCAAGTATGGCCGAAAGTTAGCATTGGAGAGGTTTAGTACTAAACCCTGTTCCAAATAGGTAGGCCAGAAATCGTGAACCCTAACCTCTGTAACTTAAAAAAGGCTACAACAATGGGTTGTAAATGTCCACACCAGTTCTCTGTCTGACCCATCCCAAATGTTAGAAATAGTAGCTCGAGTTCTCTAGTCGTGTGTAAGTTAAAGAGGTCAATGCTCACAAGTTTTGGCTTACTTCTTTATAATACGGTATAATATAATATGTGGACCGTGTTCACATATAAAATATGTTCTACCGGGAACAAACTTCCCTCAGAAGTTGTAAATGGTTCTTCAGTAGAACAGTTAAAAAAAAGAGAGAATAAATAGCATTTCTCACATTCTGCAATGAGTGAAGTGCCGTAAACATTTTGTTCCCACTGTCAGTATCTCCCCGTAATGAACTGCACGGTCTTTGAGATCTTATAATATTTGTTCCCAGCTTCCGGTAAATTGACCTCTCAACATGTTGATTACTCGGCAATTACGAAGAGTTGGTATGGAAGTATGTTATTAATATGAAAACCTAGACTTGATATGGCACAAATATACATTATAGTTTCATATATTTCTATAAGTATCAAGAAATCAGTTGCTAAAGGATTCAATTGCCATCAGTTGGAAAAAACAAAACAAACAATAGCTACTCCTTGTAATGCCTTATAGCTCTCTCTCTCTCTCTCCCTCTCTGGGAAGGAGAAACTCACCCTAGTTTATGGTGACAGTCTCATGCGAGGTCAAGGAGCTGCGTTTGCCACCAAGAACCGTGGAAAAAGGTCAGTAAAGGTCATGCCAGGCGGTAAAGTCAAACATATCATGAAAGACAACCAACTCCGCCATACCAGAGGGCGCCTGTGTAGTCGTAAATGTTAAAGTCATGAAAAGGAAGACCAAGAAATGTGTCGTAAGCGGCGTCATACCCCGAATTTAAACAAGTTCATACGGACATAATAGAGCCATAGAAATTAACAACGCAGTCAAGGTCATGTGCAAACAAGAGAAGGTACTGTATGTGGACAATTGGACTAACTTTGTAGGGAACTCGTCCCTGTACAGCGGAGATGGCATTCATTTATCAGAAAAAGGCGTTCAGCACATGAGTGACATCCTAAATCACGCAACCTACATTGCCCATGAAAGCAACACTAGTCAGGACTGAGAGATAATTATGCTAATAGACTCCTCTGAGTATTGACATCGCTACCCCCAAAAAAGCCATCCCACAACCCCACCCAATCAAATGAATGAAATAAATACCCCCTTTGATTTAAAATTCACGCATCCTAGCCCACCCACACAGTTATGTTAGGGATTTCTATTTCATTCAAGTGTCACTGGTTGTAATTGAGGTACTGTGCTTGTTATGGTGGGTACGATATTTAATTATTTATGATTGAACATCGTATGCAATGTTATGAGCCCGGTATAATTAATTCGACCTGTAGACAGCTTAGTTTCATATAGGAAGATATTTTTGTTCAAGAGTGTACGGGAACGAGTGAGGTGGTATTGGGAGGCTTCGTGCAGACTATCCCCCTTTTCGTTCACATTCCATTCTACCCCATATCGTCCTACACTCGTAACCCTATTCATTCTCCCCCCCTTTCTTCCAACCCGCTCTTCTTCGTTGCCTGACGTACGAATAATATTGAAAAAAACTAGGTAATAATGTATTTGGCTTTTCTAATCATAAGTAATGTTTACAAGATATATCATAGAGTTCTTGGTAAAAGTAATACTTTAATTCAGCAAGTATATAATGAGTTGAGATTAATACAGTTAGAGAAGTTGGTATCAGAGCCAGGTGCGCTAAGGGTATATAAGCCGATAGTACCGTAACGGCAAAGTAGTGTATTCTCCACCACCATCTTAAGCTGACCTGCCCTGAGTTCGTTTGTAAAAGAATCACCATGAGTTGAATAAGTATCGCCTAGGATTTTTTCTATGTTTATTAATTGCTTTCACTTACTCTCTTGGAGGGTATTTATATAACTATGTATTATTTTTCTTAAGAGTGTCTTTATTATTTCACATCAATGTTTCTCAAATTTGATATTTTCACTAGAAGTAACTTTTGTGTATAATTAATCATTTTAAAAAATTATAATTCTATTTTACATACTCTTTACATTTTACCTTTATATGCTAATATATTATTCTTTTGATTGTTGGGATAAATCTAAGTCAAAGTAACTAAAGATAACTAATTCTGAATGAGTGATAAGAAAGGAATAACTTTGGGGTTTTTAGGCTAAAACAGCCATTTGATAACAACTGATATTTTATGAACTTGCCACATCTTTTCACCTACCAAGGTTTTAGTGACTACAAAGAGAGTTGCTAGTTTTTGTGGAAGTTTAACATACCACTTATTCTTGACTGAAACTGATAGTCATATTTTCCGCATTTTGTGAGGCTAAATAATAAGTCCTCGTTTTGTGGGTTTTAGTGGAATGTTTCTTTATGTTATGGGTTCGAACCCCGCTCGTAACGGAACATGGTGCCGTGACCAGGATTCCTTTCTTTCCCTCGTTTGGTAGTAATTGAGAATATTAGTGAAACATTAAGTCCCTCGATAGGACATCGCATACTCATTGCATCCATCTCGTTTTGTTCTGTTTATGAGTTGAGAGAGCTGTGTCAGCCTCTACGTTCTTTAATGCCAATTATTCGCATTTCTCACTCATCCTAATTAGTCATACATTTTCTCGTTCATCCATTGTTCATAGCATTCAATCATGGAATTTAAAGTTAGTGAATTTGTCGCTGACCCCTCCTTGAGCACCTTGTCTGTGTTGAAGCTCAGAAAAGTAGACTGGATTGCCTTAGCCACAGAGTATGATGCACCTTACAAAACTAGTAATACCAAAGGTGAGATTAGAAGGAGTGTGATTGGGAAATTGGTAAATACTGGTGTTTGGTCTGAGGCAGCATATCAGTTGTGTGCAGAGGAAGGAGGTAGTGATGCATGGATGAAAGTGAAACTATTAGAGCTGGAGAATGCAAAAGCTGACAGAGAACAGAGAAGACTTGAAATTGAACATGAGCGTGAACAAAAACAGCATAATATTGAACATGAGCGTGAACAAAGACGGCATGAGCTTGAACAAAAACAGTATGAGCTTGAGGAGAAGCAACGTGAGAGAGAGCATGATGAGCGCATGTTAAAGTTAAAAGCTGAAGAAAACCGGAATCAAAGGGATTCGGTTGCAACTAGACCATTTTCTGATAAGGGTCATAGTTTAAAGTTTGTCCCTAGTTTTGATGAGACTGACCCGGAGAATTTCTTCATCCTATTTGAGAAGGCAGCCAACCAACTCAAATGGCCAAATGATCAGTGGGCATTTCTAGCCCAGACTGCTTTCATAGGTAAAGCCAAGCAGGTTTATACCAATCTCCCCATTGATTCCTTGACCTATTAAACTCTTAAAACCTCAGTCTTAGCAGTGTATGACAGGTTCCTGAAACACATCGTCAGTATTTCAGGGATATGAAGAAAGGTGAAAAACAAACCTATCTAGAATTTGTAAAGGAAAAAGAGCGAAAATTTCTGAGTTGGTTGAGAGCCAGTAAAGTGACAACCTTTGAGCAGTTGTGCCAGCTAGTAATGCTTGAAGAATTTATCAGCAAAGTCCCCTACCCCTTAAAACTTTACCTCCAAGAGAGAGAGGTGCAATCTGTAGACAGGGCGGCTATTTTGGCTGAAAATTACCGATTAACTCATGGCGATTCTTATTTCAGGACAGGACAGAGAGGGCCTGGCAACCGACCACCATCTGGTGCTGGTCCTCGTGATGGTGGTAGTTTCCAATCTATTGGTGGTAGGTCTGGTTATGGTGGTGTCTCCCAACCAGTTTCAAGGGTAGCTTCTGGGGGCAATGGATCTGATAAAAAGGAATTTAACAAAACTTCTCTTTCTTCCATTAATCCTCCTGGACCCTTAGTTTGTGCCTACTGTAAACAACCTGGACATTTTATCAGAGAGTGTCCCAAATTAAAGTTAAAAGAGAAAACCCGTAAACCAGAGAGTAGTGCTGTTCTAGTCTCTTCCCTTGTACTTCATCCAAATAGAGTAGCAGTATCCCCTCCTACTCCACCTGTGTTGAGTGCATGTTCTGACTCTGATGGCTCTCACAACCAGGTTTTCCCTAGTATACCACCTAGCTGTTCTAACCAGTTCCAACCTTTTCTTTCCACAGGATCAGTTTCCTCTACTGACGCTTCCACTGACTATCCCATTCATGTTTTGAGAGACACAGGATCCTCTCATAGCCTCTTGGTAAGAGGATTGGTGCCCAGTATTGAGGACTGTTTGCTGGGCCAGAGTATACTCATTCAGGGAGTCAGTGGGTGTCTTGTTGTTCCTTTGGCTAGGGTGTATCTAAAAACTGATTTAGCTAGTGGTTACTTTACTGTTGGGATTCAAGATTCCCTACCTGTAGAAGGAGTGAACTTTTTGATGGGCAACGATATCGCCGGTGGCAAAGTGATACCAGACCCCATAGTTACCTCCACTCCCTCCTCTGATAACAACACTAAGCAATTAGAAAGTCGGTATCCCAATTTGTTTCCCTCCTGTGTAGTGACTAGGAGTGGGGCTGGTCACCACAGTAAGAAGGACAAAGTTGATCCTGATAGTGTTGACCTAGACACTTCCTCCCTATTTCCTGAGGTAGAGTCGGAGGATATTAGCAAGATTCCCATTGATTCTGAAACTCTCAAAGAGGCTCAGAAGCAGGACCCTGAACTGGCAATATATGTTGATAGGGCTGTGGAAGAGTCAGATATAGGAAACTATCCTCAATGCTTCTATCTAAGTAATGGTACCCTGATGCGCAAGAATAGACCTCCCAATGTGCCAGCTGATGAGCCCTGGCAAGAGGTGCATCAAGTAGTTGTGCCACATAAGTATAGAGTAGACATTATTTTCATTGCTCATGACCTTAGTGGTGGACATTTGGGTGTCAACAAGACTTATGACAAAATTCTCAATGATTTCTTTTGGAGGATGAAACAATATGTGAAGTCTTACTGTAAAACTTGTCATGTGTGTCAACTTTCTGGGAAACCCAACCAACCCATCAAGCCTGCACCTTTAAATCCCATCCCTGTAATGGATGAACCGTTCAGTAAAATCATAATTGACTGTGTAGGACCTTTGCCAAGAACCCGTAGTGGGAATGAGTACTTGTTGACTGTCATGTGTTCCACCACTAGGTATCCAGAAGTGTTCCCCTTGAGGCGTATAACATCAAATAATGTAGTAAAGGCGCTTAGTAAATTTTTCACCCAGTATGGAATACCCTGTGTGGTACAGTCTGATTTAGGAAGTAACTTTACCTCTCAGCTCTTCAAGCAAACCATGGAAGAGTTGGGAGTACACCAGTACCATTCCACTGCCAGTCACCCACAGTCCCAGGGGGCATTAGAAAGGTTCCATCAGACCCTCAAATCAATGCTCACTAAATATTGTGAAGAGAACAATGCCGACTGGGATGAGGGCATCCATTTTGTGGTGTTTGCTGTAAGAAGCAGGGTACAAGATTCTCTAGGATTTTCACCATTTTCCCTAGTTTTTGGTCATGAGGTCAGAGGTCCCTTGAAAGTGTTAAAAGATACTTGGATCAATCCTAACTCTAATAAACAGCTTCTCACTTATGTGCATCAATTTAAATCTAGACTGAGATCTGCAGTAGAACTAGCTACGAACAATTTAGAGAAGTCTCAAGATAAAATGAAAGTGCAGTATGATAAGACTACAGTTGTCTGAGAATTTCAGCCAGGAGATCTAGTGCTTGCCTTTCTGCCTATACCTAAAAAGCCGCTACAAAGCAAGTACCATGGTCCATATGTTGTGCTTAAGAAAACTAGTAATGTGAATTATGTTTTAAAAACTCCTGATCGTAGGAAGTCGGAAAGACTAGTACATGTTAACCTGCTGAAAGCCTATCACTGCAGAAATCCAGATAAGGTATTAAACTTTGAATCAGTAGCACAGTTTGAAGGTGAACTAGAGGATCTAAAGATCAAGGAGGATAATGACATCCAGTTGCCTCTTGATAACAAATTGCAAAACTCGGACATCTTGACTAACCCCCATTTAAAATTCCAGCACTTGTTGTCTGACCAAGGTGAAGACTTGGAATACCTGCTTTCCGAGTTTCCACAGCTGTTTGGTGACGTTCCCCAGCAGTGTCCCCTGGTGGAACATGATGTGGTCCTGACGGAGGGGGCCACTCCCATCAAACAACATCCCTACCGCGCCAATCCAGAGAAGCGTGCGGCACTTCAACAGGAAGTGGACTTCCTACTCGCCCATGGATTGGTGGAACGGAGTGACAGCGAGTGGGCCTCTCCATGCCTACTCGTGGACAAACCTGATGGCACATTTAGGATGTGTACGGATAATCGCCGGGTAAACCAACTCACCCGCCAGGACTGCTACCCTCTGCCACGGATCGACGACCTGTTGGACCGTTTGGGAGGAACGAAGTACATCTCCAAGATTGACCTGCTGAAGGGTTACTACCAGATAAAACTATCGGAGAGGGCCAAGAGAGTGTCTGCATTTGTCATCCCGGACGGGCTATTCCAATACACCGTCATGCCTTTCGGTATGGTGATTGCGCCCACCACCTTCCAGCGACTAATCCACCAGGTGACAGATGGCCTCTCGGGCGTGCAATCCTATCTCGACGATATTGTGGTCTACAGCGAATCCTGGCAGGATCATCTTCACCAGCTACAGAGTCTCTTCTCCATCTTGGCCAGGGCGGGACTCACTGTCAACCTTGCCAAGAGTGAGTTCGGCCATGCCAAACTAATCATTCTGGGTCACGTGGTAGGAGAAGGGGAAGTCAGCCCTATTTCTGCCAAAGTCGAAGCCATTTCAACACTGCCTATTCCCCAGGACCACAAGGCAGTAATGCGCTTCTTGGGTATGGCTGAGTACTATCGGAGATTTGTACCCAACTTCGCTGACCTCTCCGCCCCCCTAACAGACTTGATTAGTCCCAAGAGAAAATTTGTGTGGACCCCAGAATGCCAAACTTCATTCACAAAGATTCGTTGCCTATTAGTCAATGCACCTATTCTGAAGTCCCCTCAGTTTCATAAACCGTTCATAATTCAGGTGGATGCTAGTGATGTTGCTGTAGGAGCAGTTTTGTTACAGTACAATGATGCTGAGATATTGCATCCAGTTTGCTATGCATCCGGTAAACTCAAACCTTATCAGAAACACTACAGCACTATTGAAAAAGAGTGTTTGTCTTGCTCTTTGCAGTGGATAAGTTTAATGTGTATCTTAGTGGTTCACATTTTCCCGTGAAAGTGTTTACTGATCACAACCCCCTGAAATTCTTGTATAAAATGAAAAACTCGAATCAGCGGTTAATGAGATGGTGCTTGGCATTGCAACCATATAACCTTGAAATTAACCACATAAAGGGAAAGAACAATATTATCGCGGACATGTTGTCCCGGAACTGAATGAGAACAATTTTAGTTGTTAGAGCTATTTTGCCAGCACTAATTTGTAAGTTTGTTAATGTGATTTTGGTTTTGGTTTATGGTTTGGTGAATAGTATTTGGTTTAAAATTATTGTATTAGGATTTAGATTTAGTTTCGCTTCTCTTATAAATCTCTTTGTGAGGGAGGTGTTAGGGATTTCTATTTCATTCAAGTGTCACTGGTTGTAATTGAGGTATTATGCTTGTTATAGTGGGTACGATCTTTACTTATTTATGATTGAACATCGTATGCAATGTTATGAGCCCGGTATAATTAATTCGACCTGTAGACAGCTTAGTTTCATATAGGAAGATATTTTTGTTCATGAGTGTACGGGAACGAGTGAGGTGGTATTGGGAGGCTTCGTGCAGACTACCCCCCTTTTCGTTCACATTCCATTCTACCCCATATCGTCCTACATTCGTAACCATATTCATTCTCCCCCCCCCCCCTTTCTTCCAACCCGCTCTTCTTCGTTGCCTGACGTACGAATGATATTGATTATAACTAGGTAATAATGTATTTGGCTTTTCTAATCATAAGTAATGTTTACAAGATATATCATAGAGTTCTTGGTAAAAGTAATACTTTAATTCAACAAGTATTTAATGAGTTAAGATTAATACAGTTAGAGAAGTTGGCATCAGAGCCAGGTGCGCTAAGGGTATATAAGCCGATAGTACCGTAACGGCAAAGTAGTGTATTCTCTACCACCATCTTAAGCTGACCTGCCCTGAGTTCGTTTGTAAAAGAATCACCATGAGTTGAATAAGTATCGCCTAGGATTTTTTCTATGTTTATTGATTGCTTTCACTTACTCTCTTGGAGGGTATTTAAATAACTATGTATTATTTTTCTTAAGAGTTTCTTTATTATTTCACATTAATGTTTGATATTTTCACTAGAAGTAACTGTTGTGTATAATTAATCATTTAAATAAATTATAATTATATTTTACATATTCTTTACATTTTACCTTTATATGCTAATATATTATTCTTTTGATTGTTGGGATAAATCTAAGTCAATGTAACTAAAGATAACTAATTCTGAACGAGTGATAAGAAAGGAATAATTTTGGGGTTTTTAGGCTAAAACAGCCATTTGATATCAACTGATATTTTATGAACTTGCCACATCTTTTCACCTACCAAGGTTTTAGTGACTACAAAGAGAGTTTCTAGTTTTTGTGGAAGTTTAACATACCACTTATTCTTGACTGAAACTGATAGTCATATTTTCCGCATTTTGTGAGGCTAAATAATAAGTCCTCGTTTTGTTTTTTAGTGGAATGTTTCTTTATGTTATGGGTTCGAACCCCGCTCGTAACGTAACAGTTAAGAGAAATAAATAACCCCGCCCAACCCTTCCAAGTCCATCATAACCATTTACATGAAACAGTCAACCCCCATGGTCCACCAGTTGTGAAAATGTACCCATCTGAACCACTAAAAAACTTAAACAACCCCACCCAAACCAACCCAACCAATTGAATGAATTTGATAACCCGCCCCAGTTTCAAGTCACAACCCCAAACCCATCCCTAACAATAAGAAAAACAAATCCAGCGCGTGCTGAGAGAAATGATATACAAATAATATCCACAAATGCCTGCTCAATAAGAAACAAATTAGACGAGCTCAAATGTCTATTATTAAATGAGAAAGCTGACGTTATTTGTATAACAGAAACACATCTGAACCTAAAAATATAGATCTACTTCATGAATATCACATTGAGCCATATAAATGTTTTCATAAAGACCGTAATAATGGAAAACAAAGAGAGGGGGTTGCAATGTACGTTGCAACCTACTTAAACCCCAGTTGAGGTGACTCTCCCCGAAAGTAATGCAGAAATAGTGTGCGTCAAAATAAATACAAAAAACATGAAGTTATATATCATATGGCGTACCGACCACCGAGACAAACTGTTGCCGATGATACAATTTTTGATGAAATACTAGAGAAAACCCTTAATTCCGACGAAACAGTTTTACTAGGTGACTATAAACCTCTCCCTCATTGACTGGAATACCCTGACCGGAAAAAATGCTGAGTCACGCCTAATGACAAGCTTCATCCAGGACAATTTTTTGACTCAACACGTAAAACAGCCGACGCGAGACAGGAATATATTAGACCTCGTAATCACTACCCAAGAAAATCTATTATCAAACCTGGATGTAGATGAACATCTGGCAACGTCCGATCATAAAATCTTAAGAATCAACGTTATAAGCAAATATTCCACAGTAAAAACAACAGTAATGGTTCCGGACTTTAAAAACACAAATTATGACAGACTTAAGGAATCGCTATCAAACATACACTCACACCTCATATATATAAACGAAATAAATGGACTATGGGGAAATTTTAAGTCTACAATTACAGAAGCACATAAACGATTTGTACCCATGAAACCAAAACGTAATACAAAATCAAGTATGCCCCCTTGGTACAGTAGAGACATTGGCAAGGCAATAAGGAAAAGGAATCAACTCCACAAACTTGTAAAAAATAACCCAAACACTGAAGTCATTAAAAACTTGTACAAAAATAGTAGAAGGGAAGTGAAAACAAAAAATAGGGCGAACAAACACAATTACGAAATTTCTATTGCCAGAGAGAGTGCCACAAACCCCCCAAAATTCTACATTTACGTAAATAAAAGTAAATAGATCAAAATCGGAATCGGACCGCTAATAGAAGATGGCCAGACGATAACAGGTGACACAAACACGGCAAATATACTCAACAAATATTTTGGTTGTTTTCACAGAAGAAGTTATCGATAATACCCCTGAAAATAACACCTCAACTCATGTGATAGGAGATTTCACCATCAGTGTTAGCGAAGTACAAAGCAAATTGAGTAATTTAAATGTAAATAAGACCCCGGGACCCGACATGCTCCACCCGAAAATAATTAAAAATGTTAAGGACGAGATAGCAAAACCCCTGACACAGCTATTTAACTTATCATTACTACAGGAGATTGTAACGAGTGATTGGAAAGATGCGAACATTACGCCAATATACAAGAAGGGTAGCAAGGCCAAAGCAAGTAATAGTTGGTCCTCCGGTAACGAGTGTTTTGGAAATGCGGTTTTGGTGGCACCTGGTACACCCCAAAATTCCAAAATGTTGCTAACACGGTCAATACTTACACTGGCGTGGGGCCCAGCTGGGCGCCGAACCTTTACTCCCGACTTTCGTAGCTCATATCTCTGCAAATATATGGCCTAACCAAGTGTTTATCCCTACCAGAGGTAGATATGATCGTTCCTGTGCATTGGGTGAAGACTAGAACACTCCACATTGTGTAGTTAATGTGTGAGGTGAGAACAATTACCGAAACACACTTATGTTATTGTTTGGCTGTCGAGTGAGTATGTGTGTTGTCATTGTGTGGAAAACATGGCTAGGCTATCTCGGTCACCGAATCTTTACTCACGGCTTTCGTAATTTACCAATGCTCATATCTCTGCAAATAAATGGCCTAACCAAGTGTTTATGCCTACCTGAGGTAGATATGATCGTTGTTGTGCGTTGGGTGAAGACTAGAACACCCTACATTGTGTAGTTATTGTGTGAGGTGAGAAATAATAAGACGGAGAGTTATGCGGGAATTCCGAAGGAACGATGTTCGTAATTTACCGATGCTCATATCTCTTCAAATAAATGGCCTAACCCAGTGTTTATGCATACCAGATAAAGATATGGTTGTTGCAGTGCGTTGGGTAAAGACTAGAACACCCTACATTGTGTAGTTATTGTGTGAGGTGAGAAATATGATGGCGGGATTTCAGAGTTTCGATCGAAAAATGTCGGCTACTGCTGTGACTCTCTCTCCTTAGCCTAGCTGCCTAGCCTAAACGAAATATTTATTCAGAGGTAAGAGTTGTTGCAATGGGCAAATCAACTCATTGCACATGTCAAATAACCTTTATAATTGATCTAATTATTATAACATAGGCTTTTATGGAGAAAAAGTGGACTTTGTGGAAATCCCCAGAACACCAAGGTACCTTTAACATGTAAACATATGGGTTCGGTAACGCGGATTTAGCTAACACGGGAGGTAACCAGAACACATTGGCCACGTTACCGAAGGACCAACTGTACAGACCAATTAGTCTAACTTCAATTATAGGAAAAATCATGGAAAAAATCCTTAGATATAAGATAGTAGATAACCTCGAATCAAACAACCTAATCAAAAATAGTCAACACGGCTTTAGATCAAATAAGTCATGCCTAACAAATTTGATTGATTTTTATAACAAACTATTCACATATAACGACATGACGAAATCACTAGATATAATCTTCTTGGACTTTCAAAAAGCTTTCGACAAAGAGCCACACCGGAAACTAATGGCTAAACTGGAGAGGATAGGTATCAAAGGTAAAATTAATTCTTGGATAAAAAATTGGCTTACAGACAGAAGACAGAGAGTGGTGATAAATGGAGTGGAATCCGAGTGGGAGCCTGTCACTAGTGGAGTTCCACAGGGTTCGGTCCTTGGGCCGGTCCTGTTTCTCATTTACATTAACGATATTGATGTAGGGGTAAACAACACCATTTCCAAATTCGCCGACGATACAAAGATGGGAAATACAGTCCTGACCGAAGAAGATAGAAATGCGTTGCAGTCTGATTTAAACAAGATATCAGAGTGGTCTGAAAAATGGCAGATGCCCTTCAATGTCGATAAATGTCAGGTGCTGCAGGTTGGTAGCAGAAATATGAAATACAAATACGAAATGAATGTCAAAAAAATAAATACCACAACGCTAGTAAAATACCTAGAGCCAGGGTACTAATATCTGAAAACCTAACCACTTCCGACCAATGTATAGCAGCTGCAAATAAGGCAAACAGAGCATTGGGCTTTATTAAACGAAAATTTACATATAAGAACGTAATAGTGCCACTGTTCAAAAGTATGGTGAGGCCCCACCTTGAATATGGTGTGCAGTTCTGGTCACCTTATCTGATCAAGGACATTGTAAGACTCGAGTCAGTGCAGCGTAGAGCGACGAAGATGATACCCTCATTAAGAAATAAACCATATGGAGAAAGACTTAAACGATTGAACCTGTTCTCATTAAAAAAGAGGAGGTTGAGGGGTCAACCTATTGAGTGTTTTAAGATACTAAAAGGCTTCGACAAAGTCGATATAAATGCACTATTCACATTAATCAATACTACTCAAACTCGCGGAAATGGAATTAAATTAAACACCAAAAAGGCAAACCTATATGTCACAGTCACAAAGAGTTTCTTCACCTACAGTGTGGTGACAGAGTGGAATAAACTACCAGCGAGAGTGGTGGAGAGCGACACAATAAACGCTTTCAAGGGAAGGTTTGACCTCTATCTAGAGGGGGCTGGGGTGATATGAAAAACAAATATATATATATACCGGTATATATATATACAGTATACATATATATGTGTATGTATGTGTTATGTATATATTTATATATGTATGTACATGCATATATGTATATGTATGTATGTGTATATGTGTGCATATATGTATGTGTATATATGTATGTATACTGTATGTATGTGTGTGTATATGTATGTATGTGTATGTATGTATGTATATATGTATGCATGTGTGTATGTATGTGTATGTATGACGTATGTGTATATATATGTATATACTGTATATATATATATATATATATATATATATATATATATATATATATATATATATATATATATATACTGTATATGTGCATATATACTGTATATATAGACAGTATATAGTTTGTAAGGCCAGACTCCCTAGTAAGGACCTTGAGCTCTGTGTGGTCTGTGTATCTATGTTGCTCTCTCTCTCTCTCTCTCTCTCTCTCTCTCTCTCTCTCTCTCTCTCTCTCTCTCTTGAGAAAATTAAGGAATATTATGCACAACAACCAAATTTAAGATTCAACAACTGGTTTAAAAGCAGTCTAAATAAAATAAACACAGAAGATGAACCACAGCCAATTTATTAAAGGAAAAAAAGAGGAAAAAAGAACAGGGAGGGAAAAAAGAAAATAAACAAACAAACACACAGTTTATGTTCAGCATATTAAGTGTTGGTTGACGACCGTTTGACTTCAATGTTCTCTCCGAGTGGTAGTCCCTGGAAACGAGTGCATTATTTGAAGCTTCATTCGGTGTTTAATCAATTCTTGACAATAATTGTATTCAGCTAACTATGATCTCAATAACCATTGATGTAATGAAAATATGAATAGTCTCCTCATACGATTGCACTAGTTCTGTAGTGCTATTATTTACAACCTGTCAATTAATAATTCAGTCACTACAAGCTTGCTTGCTTTTTTTTTTTTTTTTTTTTTTTTTTTTTTTTTTTTTTTTTTTTTTTAGAGATACGTATATACAGACCATGTGACAATTAAATGAGGAAACTATAATAACACATCTGAATAATGCCAACCTGATTTATAAACACAAATATGAATGTAACCAGACGACGATGCTGTTGTTTCAGTGGAATAATGGCTCTTTGAGCAGTATGTATCGCCTTACTAGTGGTTGTCCCCTCACAGGATGGGGGGCGCTGCTCAATAAACTCGCCCCTCGGGGCAAAATCAAAAAAATCAATCTCTCTCTCTCTCTCTCTCTCTCTCTCTCTCTCTCTCTCTCTCTCTCTCTCTTCACATACAACCATTCATTTAATTTCCCGAGACACTTAGTAATTCCCCTACATGCACTCACTGACAGAGCCACTCATCATAGTTATATACCAATTAGATGTATGGCCGCTGTCAGGAATAACAAGTCTATTGTAAAGTAGGAGAAATATAGGATGCATGAAACAATAATCCTGATAACTAATTGGGACATATAAACCATAATACTGTTATGTTGTGTTCACCTATTATTATCAGCAGCTATTATCTTGTTTTGATCGTAAGGATGTATCCAGCCATTTTCGATTGTGACCGTACACTTTCCTTCACACTCCGGGGGTATAGGCCGGTTTTCTGGATCACTTTCTCCCTCATGTTTAGCCCCATTAGTTTTCAGATGTTAAGATGTTTGCCTCATTAGTTAGTCGATTTTAAGATCTTTCGCCCTATTTCTTCGTCAATATTTAGACCTTTCGTGTTATTTAGATGTCGATTTTTTCCCTGGCCAACGACAGTGAGCCTGTAAAAAGTGAACCATCCCCCCTTAATGATATGAACTTGCAAACATTTCATACGCATTATCGTTATCGAGTATCACAGTAATACTTGATATTGTCAATACTTTAGTAATGCATTTGGTATTGGTATGTATTGCATATTTCCCATAGATTGTTCATGTCTTTATTTATTGATTTACAGTACCAGGGATCGGTCCACCTCTGCCATGATGGTGCCAGTGGTGTCATTAGCCTCTCTTTCTACAGTTAAGATCTCCTATAAACCTTGTGTAATAATAGGATATATAGGATTATAAACCTTGTGTAATAATAGCATATATAGGATTATAAACCTTGTGTAATAATAGCATATATAGGATTATAAACCTTGTGTAATAATAGCATATATAGGATTATAAACCTTGTGTAATAATAGCATATATAGGATTATAAACCTTGTGTAATAATAGCATATATAGGATTATAAACCTTGTGTAATAATAGGATATATAGGATTATAAACCTTGTGTAATCATAGCATATATAGGATTATAAACCTTGTGTAATAATAGCATATATAGGATTATAAACCTTGTGTAATAATAGCATATATAGGATTATAAACCTTGTGTAATAATAGGATATATAGGATTATAAACCTTGTGTAATAATAGGATATATAGGATTATAAACCTTGTGTAATAATAGCATATATAGGATTATAAACCTTGTGTAATAATAGCATATATAGGATTATAAACCTTGTGTAATAATAGCATATATAGGATTATAAACCTTGTGTAATAATAGGATATATAGGATTATAAACCTTGTGTAATAATAGCATATATAGGATTATAAACCTTGTGTAATAATAGCATATATAGGATTATAGTTTGATCTTTGGATATACTGTAAATTCTACATGAACAATAATATGATATCATTCCGTTGTTTGATCATTAAGGGGAATTATTTGTATTTTTTTCTGAACCCCCTTCTCCTTCATGTTTAGCCCCATTAGTTTTCAAATGTTAAGACTTTCGCCCATTTCCTTGTCAATATTAAGATCTTTTGTGCCACTTAGGTGTCGATTTTTTCCTGGCTAGCGATAGCGAGCATGTAATTTAGGAGGAACCCGGCCTTTGGCCAGGACATTTTTCTACCAAAAAATGTACAAATTTATCTCTTTGGGATATTATTATAATTATCATTTGTTTAAGATTCACAGATGTCTAGGGAATAAACTAAAACAAGTATATATGCCGGTTTAAAATATACATACATAAATCAAATAACGTCCTTTTAAAGGTAGCTAAATGGCGGCCACAGTAACGGTTGTCCGCTCTCTCTCTCAGTGCAGGGTCTATAGTTCACCCACAGACGGACTTCTTCAGGAGGGTGTTTTGGTTTACGTTCTTCAGCGGCTTACATATGAGTTTTGTTTCATCTGCCTAGTTTATTCTAGAGGGGTCACAAGGTGTTGGCCTAAAGTTTATGGTTTATATATGGATACCAAATGCAGATAACCTATTCTGACCAAGTTTATGGTTTATATATGGGTACCAAATGCAGATAACCTATTCTGACCAAGTTTATGGTTTATATATGGATACCAAATGCAGATAACCTATTCTGACCAAGTTTATGGTTTATATATGGATACCAAATGCAGATAACCTATTCTGACCAAGTTTATGGTTTATATATGGATACCAAATGCAGGTAACCTATTCTGACCCAGGTTCATATTGAACCCTGTAACTCCTTCAGCACGATGACATGTGTTTACCTTTGATTCTGGCTAAAATTAGACGATTTTATGCAGTTTAAGAATGACCTTGTTATTCAGAGGGCTTAATAATATAGTAATTACCCCTTTGAGTCTTAAAGGTATATTATAAGCTAATGAAAGTCGACTAATGGTAGGCAGAATATGAGGAAAATTATGTAATCGTTATGAAGGGCTTAACAAGTTTCTAGAAAAATCCTATTTATATAAATATTCGACAGCCAGAGAAACACACACAGCACTGGTCTCCTTATCTCTACCTTGCGAGATATAACAATCACTGACCTGAAGGCTTGCTTTACTAATGATATATCTGATATTATTCCCATGAATATTCTTTCCTCTCACTTAAACATTAGGCTACCATAGTGTGGTGGGAATATGAATATGATTTGATTAATATCCAGTATTCGAGAATGGATAATAAGTCGTAGGCGTGTGCATACACCTTTAACTGTATTGGTGGTGTAATGGTTAAGGTGTCTAAAAATCTGTATGTGATAACCCAGGTTCGAATCCCGGTGGATCACATATATGCTTTCATTAATTTCATTGGAGGTGTTTGGTGGTGTGGTGAAATTAATAAAACATAAATTATTGGATATAATCACTGCTACAATAACCACAATTATCAGAACTACCACAACAACTACCACCTAAATGTTTTACTGGCGATATTTCTGATATTGTTATACACAACCACCACTATAACAATCACAGGTATCATAATTATAACCACAACTACCACCACTGACCTCAAAGCTTTACTGGCGATGTTGCTTTTGTTGTCAATGTGTATGAAGGAAACAACATTCAAAGCCGTATGGAACAGGCGTATCCCCTAAAGTTGAAAGAGTGATAGTCGCTATGTTAAAAAAATATATATATATATATTATGAAAGAAGTGTGGTGTGTTTGTTTAGTGTAATGAAATTAATAGGAGGAGGAGGTGTTTTTGAGAGCTAGCTGGATTACACTCTGCGTAGATGAGACACAAATAGAAACCGTGAGGGAAGCCAGGCAAATTAAACAGGAGTTTCAGCAACTCATTACATGTCTATGAGGCCTTTCCTGGGTATTGCCCTGGTCGATTGGTGTCTACAATTTCCTCATCATGCCCAATTGCCCATATTGTTGGACATGATCACTGCTATAACCACTATCATAGACTACAGTAGATCTGGACTTGACACGAACATGGAACTTTGCAGTAAGGGACCCGAAATCAGAGAACGAACCCCCAAGTTCGAACCTCGAAACTGCGAAAATATCACATTTTCGCGGTTTCGAAGTTAGAACTTGGGGGTTCGTTCTCCGATGTTGGGTTCCTTACTGCAAAGTTCTATGTTCGTGTCAAGTCCAGATCTGCTGTAGTCTATGCCACTATAAAACACCACAACCACTATACGACTACCATTACATCAACTACCATTACCACAACTACTGCTAACACAACCACCACAACACCACTAACCTGAAGACTTTACTGGCGATGTATATGACAAATCCTGTACATAAACCACAACCACAACTAACACACATAATAACAACTACCACAACCACCACCTACCTGAAGGCTTTACTGGCGATGTATATGACAAATCCTGTACATAAACCACAACCACAACTACCACACATAATAACAACTACCACAACCACCACCTACCTGAAGGCTTTACTGGCGATGTATCTGATATTGTTGGACATGAGGCGGAGGTTGGTGATTCTGGTGTCCCCGAAGTCACCGTCTTGGATCACTTCCAGACCAGAGTTCATCACGTCTACCTGGATCACCACACCGCGCGGGATAGCTGGGGAACACAGAGATAGATCCTTAGTTAATATTGATACATTAACAGAGATATAGATCCTTAGATAATATTGGTAGATTAACAGATAGATCCTTAGATGATATTGGTACATAAACAGATAGATAGATGGATTTGATAGAGAACAAAATAAGTTGCACAATAATGGTACATTACTAGATAGGTAGATGGAATAATATTAGATAGCAAAAACATTAAGACTCCTATCCCCTCTTCAAGCTATAATAATTGCCCTCCACCCTCCCCCACACCATCGTCATAAAAATTTCACGACCAAAGGCCGGTTTCGCCAACATTGCGAAAGAGGCGAACCTTTTAATAAATTGATAGGTAGTTAAATAAACTTGTTGATAGATATATATAAAGTGTGTGTGCGTGTGAGTGTGTGAGAGTATTTATGCGTGTGTGTGTGAGTAAGTGTGTGTGTGTGTGTTTGTGTGTGTATGTGTGTGAGAGGCAGGGAGGGGTCTGGGATCACTCCGATCGGGATACCTGGTGATAAGAGAGAGAGAGAGAGTGAGTGAGTGTGTAAACGAATGGGAGGAAGTAGGAAGGAAATTGATTGAGAGGTAGGTAAAGATTTGAGAGAGGGAGGCAACGTGGAGGGTCTGAATGAGTAAGTTGGAGAGAGGGAGAGGGGGTAGGGAGAGAGGGACTGAAAGTTGTATGACAGGAGGGAGTTGCAATGCCTTACAAGAAATGGACTTTGCATCCCTTTGCAGGTTGACACTCTAGGTGATAAATGAGATATTATATATTGCTGGACTGTCATTGATGAGTGTGCAGAATTTGTTTTAATCATTTCTAAAACTGTTCTATTGCAAACATATTGACACATTCGGATTTTTATTTTGTTCCAGGTATAACATATCGTACATGTGAAAAGGTTTCCACATATACTACAGTATACAGTAGTCATTAGAGAATTGTGTGTACTTTAGGAAGGATCTCTAGGAATTAAAGGAGTAACATCGTTCTTAATTAACTTGATAACTCCCATATGTCGTCTAATAATAGGTAGAATAACTGTCAAAAAACACATCCTAATCCTCAAGATATAGATTTAGGTGTTTATGTGAATTGTTAGATGCATTGAAAGCATATTTAAGAGAGTGTCAGTGTATGTGTGTGTGTGTGCGAGAGAGAGAGAGAGAGAGAGAGAGAGAGAGAGAGAGAGAGAGAGAGAGAGAGAGAGAGAGAGTAATGGAAGGTGTGGAGAGGCCTGAGTTCACAAGATGAAAGAATGGGAAGCTTGTGTGTTTGTGTCTGTGTCAGAGAGAAACACCTTGCGGTCTATTTCGGGCAGATACTAAAAGTGGAAAAGGGATTTGTATTACACTCATTGCAAAGTATGCTAAATACAATCTACTCCCTTCTTGAACTGCTCCACTGAAGAACTATTTACATTTTCTGAGTGAATTGCTGAACTTATTTCATTCAAGCTTCGAGCCGGGGTTACGTTTTGTATTCATATGGAGCCTAAACATATTGGTATAATTCACATTGTCAAACCCATGAGGTATTTCAAAGACTTCATTAAGTTTTGCAGTCTGCGTGTTTCCCATGATAAGATATCAAGAGCTCGCAATCAGTCTTCATAGATCATTTTGACAATCGATGGAGAAAAAAAACTCATTCTAGTCATTCAAATTTTCCCTGAGCGCTGGAGAGCAGAACTGACCTGCATATTGTAGATGCCATTTCAGAGCGTTGTAGTGTGTGTATGTGTGTGTGTTTGTGTGTGTGTGGGTGTGTGTGTGGGTGTGTGTGTGTGAAAATAGCGAGAGAGACAAGCAGACACAGAAAATGAGATGAAAGAGTGGTGATACTTAATTTTATGGTACGACAATAGAGCGGTGAAGAGAAAAATGCTGAGGTGATTGTGAAAGGGTTAGAGCAAAGAGAGAGAGAGAGAGAGAGGCAGGCAAGCTGGGAGAGTGGTAGGATGCATAAACAATGAGAGAAAAGTGAGAGGGTTGGGAGTGTGTGTGTGTGTGTGTGTGTATGAGTGTGTGTGTGTGTGTATAGAAGGAAACATGAAAAAAAAAAAAAAAAAATTGTGTGTGTGTGTGTGTTACAGTGAAGAACATAGTGTATCTTTATGTCGTGACGAATATATTTGAAAAGTGTTTTTCTGTGTTTCTGTAGGTGTAGGAGACAATTGCCTAGCAATGCACACACCACAGAACACACACACATACATATATATTTATATATATATATATATATATATATATATATATATATATATATATATATATATTGTTACGTATCTTGATCCTCAAGTGGTTAACTTGATGAATCTAGATAGCACAGAGATATATATTAAGGTATCAGTCAGCTGAAGGCAAAACAAAAGTAAAATCTAATAAAATAATGTCCTGTTGTTGCTTCTTTTCCTTTTGGATCTTAGGACTTAGTATCCTTTATTGATTGATACTCTTTAATTATGAAAAATACTGAAACTAATTAAAGTCATGTAGTATTTATAAAAAATTATTATTTAACCGAAGCTTAGTAGGCTATGGTTATGAACCGAAGAAGTTATATCTAAAGAAAGACTATTAATTCTATAAACAGTCTTGAAAGATAAATATTAAAGTAAGAATATTTCTGTCTCTTACCCTTTTTGAAATGAATAGATAGTTTTCTTATATGTCCTTTTATTTATATTTAATGTAATTATTCTTGGTTCTTGTCTTACGTTAATAGTATTATATTATTATCATCAGGATTAATATCAAAGTCACATAAAAAGTTAGATATATATTTAATTATTTAAATGTATTTCTTAACCACGTAACATTGAGGTTTGATTATGAGTAAATAAAGTTACAGGATCGTTTCATAGATTCGATTCAGGTCTCACTCAAATAATATGAAAAGCAAAATATAATATTTTGAAGCAAAAGAATTTTCTTCAGCTTAGGAAATCACTAGAAGTAATATTAACACAGCCATGTTAGTCTAAGGCGATATTACTAATAAGAGACAATAGCATCACCGTACTAAGCACCGTTAAGCAATGTAAGCTTAATTCAAAGAAAATGAAAGAACTCGTAAGTATTAATATAAAACAATAGTATTACTTTCATCATAACCCAATTACTTAAAGAGTTGCTTTAGTCCACAAGTTAGTCAACTAAAATAGTTAAGCACATAATAGTAGCGTTAACGTTAATTCGCAATCAAATAGTTAAACACATAATAGTAGCGTTCACGTTAATTCGCAATCAAATAGTTAAACACATAATAGTAGCGTTCACGTTAATTCCCAATCACATATCTCA
This sequence comes from Paralithodes platypus, assembly GCA_032716605.1. Lineage (NCBI taxonomy): Eukaryota > Metazoa > Arthropoda > Malacostraca > Decapoda > Lithodidae > Paralithodes > Paralithodes platypus. The sequence goes on along the minus strand of CM064543.1, from coordinate 23,673,634 downwards.
CTAACCAACATAACGTAAGTGTTTACACCGAACACACTTAACACACATTTATATAATCTGACTGACAGTCACAATCCCATTATAATACTTCACCCCGTCTTCCTCCAGCTGCAAGTTCACCTTCCCCAACTCCAAATGAGACTGATTTGAATGCCCACAACTCGGGTCTTATATACCAAACAATGATGGTGTAGGAACGAATCAGGAGGCGAGTGATGGTGCGCGCTCCAATCATAGCTCCTCGAGTTGCATAGCAGGTGCCTGGTCCACTCACAGCTCCTGGCGTCGATCATACGTCATAGCATCGGTCATCGAGGTAGTTTGCAGGGTCCCCTAATGACGCACGCAGGTGTGAAGGCTGGTTTGCTGGTTTCCCCACTCGCTAATTCACTCGCTAGTCTGCTTCACCATTTGGGTAGTGGGACTCCTTCAACTCTAATTCTAACTCTTAAATTAACATACAGGGCTCCGTATGTCAGAATATATATATATATATATATATATATATATATATATATATATAGACAGTCAAGCTGGAAAACAGACAGACATACAGACAGTCAAGCAGGACGACAGACTGTCAAGCAGGAAGACAGACAGACAGACAGTCAAGCAGGAAGACAGACAGACATACAGACAGTCAAGCAGGACGACAGACTGTCAAGCAGGAAGACAGACAGACAGACAGTCAAGCAGGAAAACAGACAAGCAGGAAGACAGACACTCAGGAACACAGACACACAGACAGTCAAACAGGAAGACAGGCAGAAAGACACACAGACAGTCAAACAGAAAGACAGGCAAAAAGACACTCAGACAGTCAAACAGAAAGACACACATACAGTCAAACAGAAAGACACACATACAGTCAAACAGAAAGACAGACACACAGACAGTCAAACAGAAAGATACACATACAGACAGTCAAACAGAAAGACACACATAATGTCACGCAGAAAGACAGACACACAAACAGTCAAGCAGGAAGATAGACAGACAGACACACAGACAGTCAAGCAGGAAGATAGACAGACAAACACACACACAGACAGACAGACAGACAAACAGACAGTCAAACAGGAAAACAGACAGACAGACACAGACAGACAGACAGTCAAGCAGGAAGACAGACAGATAGACACAGACAAACAGACACACAGACTGAGTGAGAATGAGGTCTTGAAAGACGAACGTGTGAATGAGGGTTAATATTATATCTTTTCATGGCGCTCTGTGTAATAATTCTGAGGTAGAGAGAGAGAGAGAGAGTGAAGGAATATACGTGAATTATATATATATATACTGTAATATATATATATCTATATATATATATATATATATATATATATATACTGTATACATATACAGTATATATGTATATATTCATATATATATATATATATGTTTCTAATCTCTCAGTGGGGTTCGAACCGCCGACCGTCAGGACGATAGCCGACGCTTTAATCAACTACACCACGGCAGCCGTGGTGTAGTTGATTAAAGCGTCGGTTATCGTCCTGACGGTCGGCGGTTCGAACCCCACTGAGAGATTAGAAACATGTATATATATATATGAATATATACATATATACTGTATATGTATACTGTACAGTATATATATATATATATATATATATATATATATATATATATATAAATATGCTGTCTATCTTTCCCCTAACTCTACCGACTTTCCCAAATTCTTCGACTATCTTAACTCTAAAGTGGAACACATTCTATCTATCTCTCCCTTCTCTGAAATCTCCATCTTAGGAGATTTCAACATTCACCACCACCAATAACTCTCCTCTCACTCTACTGACCCACCTGGTGAACAAGCCTACGTCTTTTCTATCATAAATGACCTAGAGCAGCTGGTCCAGCAACCCACCCGTATCCCGGATCGCTTCGGAGATCGGCCCAACATTCTTGACTTATTTCTGACTTCTAGCCCTTCTTCTTATACTGTCAATCTGTTCTCTCCTTTGGGCTCCTCCGACCATAAACTTATCTCCGTCACCTGTCCTATCTATTCAGTACGGCCATCCGATCCTCCCAGCCGGCGGCGCTTGTGGCACTTTGGCGCTGCCGACAGTACTTCTTTTTTTTCCCATGGAATGACTTCTGCTTCCGTGGCCGAGGACCCTCGGAGAGTGCTGAACGCATTACCGAGGTAATCCTATCAGCCATGGAAGCGTACATTCAATTTTCTTTCTCTCAGTCTAATGCAAAAAAATCTTGGTTTACTCACGCTTGTTCTAGTGCTCTCCGCAACAAGGAGGAAGCATTCAAACGGTACCGACGCCTTAAAACTCAAGAATCTCATTCTTCTTATGTTTCTGCCTGGAATCAAGCCAAATCTGTTCTTCGACTTGCCAAGCACTCTTTCATCAATAATAAAAGCACTGAACTATCCAACTCTAGTTCTTCTCAAGCTTTCTGGCATCTAGTCAAAAATCTCTCCAACAACTTTTCTTCCTCGTCTTTCCCTCCCTTTTTCCACTCTGATGGCACAACCAGCACTACCCGTGCTACCGCCAGACGCTGCAGACGCTCTGTCAACGCTCTCACGATATCGATCATAATTTGAGTATTAACTACTCATCCTCTTCATTCTTGTGCATGAAAGGTGGTTAAGAGCACGTTTAACCATCCTGTAGCTTAGTAAGTAACACTGCACGATATTTCGCTGTGTATTGACTGATAAACTTTGTGTTTATCACAAGACTCCTGCTCGGACAGGGCGCCACTAGCGCCATCTATTGTTTTGTTTTGCTTTGTAAACAAACGCTCTCCTATTACTATTTTATATAAAATCGTAGCCCCTAATTTTACCCATTACCTACTGTAGTAAGTATCTATTTAACTGCCTTGTATGTAAGTAAAGCTTTGCATATTAATTTGCTAATAAACAATATTGTTTACTAACTAACCTGCCTACAGGGACTAACGCCGACGCCATTTTGTAAACAAACTTTTTTTGGGGATTATACATATTAAATACCAGCAAATTTTGTACCAAATTTAAGTGCCTTCATTTATCTTTTCCCCCTAGATATATTCTTGACTTTTTCTCCTCAGACTTATTTTACTTTAAGCTAAGGGTGGTATTTGTACAAACTAACCTAGCCTAACCCAACCTGCCAAGCTTTTAACCTAACCCAAACCTAGCCTAGCCTATAGCCAGCCAATCTGTTTTATTATTAACTCTTGTAGATATTGTATTTAGTATCCTACTGTAGCTAGGCTATACAGTATATATCTGTAATTTTAGTTGTTGCTTGCACGATCTTGTAATAACCTTTGACTGATACACTTTTTTATCTAAAAAGAGTAGGCTACTGCTTTACTAGGCTACAGTGACACCAGGGTCATCTGTTGACACAGTATATTAACCCCTTGTGTGCAGTCACACTTTATTTTTATATAATCTCTATTTGGTGAATTGTATATTTAGTTACATATTCTGTTATACATATATTTGTTTAAGGTTAGGTTATCACACCTGGTAGCCTATTTCTGCGAATTTAAATTTTATTATTTTCGGTTAGGCTATTCAACGCTGGTAGCCTATTATTGCGTATTTCAATTTAAAGAAAAACTTTTGGTTAGGCTATCGCCCCTGGAAGCCTAATTCTGCGTATCTCAAAATTTTTGTTTTCGGTTAGGCTATCACCCCTGATAACCTATTTCTGCGTATTTCAGCATATTTGTTTTCGGTTGAAGTGATTGAAGTGTTTTTAAAGTGAGTGAAGTGTTTTAAAGTGAGTGAAGTGTTTTTTTAGTGAGTGAAGTGGTCTGAAGAAAGTGACTGTCACCATGCCTCGCGCTTGTGCGAACTGCGCCGGTAGGATTGGTGAGTCAATGTTTGCTACTGTCGATTTTCAAGTCTGCTGGCTCTGCCAGCAACGAGAGAATTTTACAGTGAAATTAGATGAAGCGTACAACAAGATCAACGTTCTCACCATGAAGCTGGAATCACTCCAAGAGTTTGTAACACTCAACGTTGGAGTACCACAAACTTCAATTGTCACCGCAACTCCAGCAGCCACCAACGCCCCAACGTCAACTGCCAACAATTCAACGCCTACAGTAGCCACTTCAGCTGATGTTTCCGATACTCAAGATACAAATAGTGACTCTCTTCCCCCTCAAGACAACTTCCGTGTCGTGAGGAACAACGTTTGCCCCAAGACCAGGAAACACATACCGATTACCGAGTGTCAAAACCGTTTCCAGATACTCACAGACTCAGATGACGAAGAGGAAATAGAAGAAGTCCGGCTCGTGGGAGACTCGATGATACGTGGTCAGCTCACAGAGTTTTGCGCCTGGGCACCTAAGACCAGGAAGCGTTTTTGTATCCCTGGTGGTGGTGTGGACGACGTAGTTGCAGCAGTTGACGAAGTATCAAAGCTAGCCCCTGCTAATACAATGTACGTCATCCACGTTGGATCCAACGATGTACAGCGAACCCGGTCGGAAGATTTGCTTTTAAAGTACCAGCAGCTGATCAAGTCGTTTAAAGAGAAGTCATCAAGGATCATCATCTCAGGAATCGTCCCCCGGCTTGGTGTAGAGAGCCGATTTTACAACATAGCCACCAGCACAAATCGTTGTCTAGCAAACCTCTGCAGGAAGGAGAACGTGGGATTCGTCGACACCTGGGACAATTTCTACTACGATGACTATTTGTTTTCGGACGATGGAGTTCATCTGAACCAGGGGGGAGCAGCATGTTTTGGGCGTCTTCTCAACGATGCGGTGACGGATTTTCGGAGAAGAAATCGACTCAGCACAGGACAACCAGGAAGGAGGACCGAAGACAGCGAGGACGGCAACCTACAAAGGAATTAAATACTAATCCGTCAAGAACCGCGAATTTGGATAAAGCTCCACCAACACGACCCAAATTCAAAACCGCCAGGGATAACGACCGAGGACCGAGGACAGCCATGAATGTAAATGTAGATCCGACCAGAACCAAAAATTCGATGAAAGAACGTTCTGTGAGTTCTAAAACCGCAACTTTAAAGGTTTTCTATGCAAACGCTCGTAGCATACGCAATAAATTTTCAGATTTAGAGGAACTAGTGTTTACAGAAAATTATGATGTGATTGGCATAACAGAATCTTGGCTCAATACAGAAGATAGAGACTTTTTAGCAGAGTATTCACTTCCCGGTTATGTAATGTTTGAGAAAAGCCGAATAAATAAAAATGGAGGTGGCGTTTTATTTTATATCAAAGAAAGTCTTAACCCGACCCTCTTGTCAAAACCTCAAATTGTGAACGTCGACCCATCTATTGTGCTAATAAAGAATAATAAAGGTACAAAAATAATACTTGCGTTAATATACAGACCTCCAGCTCAATCAGTGCAAACTGACCAAGAAATTTACGAACAAATTGCAGATGTAAGTAACTCACAAGATTCCGTAATTTTTGGCGACTTTAATTTACCTGTGACCAAGTGGGGCGATACTCTTACTTCACACTCCGGACATGACTTGTATACGAACTTGCAAGAGAGTTCGCTTTATCAATTTGTTCGAACGCCGACCCGTGGTAATAACGTTCTTGACATTGTACTTGCAACAAAAGAAGAATTGATAGAGAATTTGAATGTTGGTGATGAATTCAGTAACAGCGACCATCGTACGATAACTTTCACTTTAAAGTTTACCAGTAACGAACCAAATAGTAGCATCGAAAAAGTCCCTAATTTCAAGAAAGCAAACTTCCATAAACTTAGAGCTATGTTTAAAGAAACTGACTGGACCTTTTTAATTAACAATAACGACATAAATACATCTTGGAAGTTATTCGAAACCACTTACCTAAAAGCAGTGCAAGACTGCATACCATCGAAAATACGGCGTCCAGGCCATAATAATAAGCCCAAATGGTGGAATAAAGATATTTCAAACTGCCTGCTTGCTAAAAAATTTGCTAATGATAGATTAAAATCCTCACAAAATGACGAAGAACGGGTGAAATTTGTAGAGCTACGACGCAAAGCCAAAAAGTTAATTAAGCAGAGTAAAAAGACCTTAGAGTTACATATTGCGAATCAAAGTAAAACAAACCCGAAAGAATTCTATAGTTATATCAGAAAGAAAAAAGTAGTTACTTCAACTGTTGGACCGTTAGTCGATGAAAATGGAGAATACACCAAAGACGAAGTACAAATGAGTAATGCCCTCAATACCTTCTTTGCATCAGTTTTTACAACAGAAGACCTCAGTGATATCCCTACACCATCGCCGATTCAGATTGATAATTCAGATGTTCAAAGCAATATCACCGTTACAGAGAGAGAAGTATTGAATTGTTTAGATAAACTCAAGGTAAATAAAACTCCAGGACCTGATACAATCTCGCCTAGAGTTCTAAAGGAAGCTAAGGATGTGCTCTCCAAACCTCTGACATTACTATTCAATAAATCCTTGCAGTCTGGAACTATGCCTGATCAGTGGAAGCTAGCCAATGTAACACCGATATTCAAAAAAGGCAGCAAATCCCTACCCAGTAACTATTGTGCAATTAGCTTAACCTAAGTTGTATGTAAAATGCTAGAAACGGTCATAAGAGACAGACCCGTAAATCACTTAGAGGAAAATAACATACTTAAAGATACTCAACACGGCTTTCGTAAAAAACGTTCCTGTTTAACTAACCTCTTAGACTTCTTCCACGATATCCTCAACCTCTACGATGAGAGTAAAGCTGTAGATATTATATACCTTGATTTTCAAAAGGCCTTTGACAAAGTTCCCCACAAACGTTTACTGCTAAAACTAAAAGCGCATGGAATACAAGACGGTGTGTTGAAATGGATAGAAAATTGGCTCAGGAACAGAAAGCAAAGGGTAGTCATAAACGGTAAGGCATCTAAATGGACCAATGTAAGTAGCGGGGTACCCCAGGGATCGGTACTAGGACCAATTCTCTTTCTAATTTACATCAACGACATAGATGAGGGTCTCACCTGTACAATCTCAAAATTTGCAGACGATACAAAAATTGCAAATAGCGTACTCTCAAAAGATCAAGTTGACGATATGCAACACAATCTAGATAAATTGTCACATTGGGCCCAAATTTGGCAAATGAGTTTCAATGCGGATAAATGTAAAGTACTACATATCGGATACCTAAATGAGAAAGCAAACTATTCGATGAATGGCACTCAGCTTAAGAATGTAAACAGAGAAACCGATCTGGGAGTAACAATATCGAGTAACCTAAAACCGAGTCAACAATGTTCAGAAGTTGTTAAGAAGGCAAACAAAATAATTGGCTTTATAGGCAGGTCATTTGAGCATAAATCCAAAGACGTTATCCTAACCCTTTACAATTCCTTAGTCCGCCCTCTTCTGGAATACTGAGTTCAATGCTGGTGCCCTTATTACCAAAAAGACATAAACAAGCTAGAACGAGTTCAACGTAGAGTTACCAAAATGATACCTAGCCTAAAGAACAAACCATACGAAGAGCGTCTTAGAGAATTAAATTTATTTCCTTTAACCCAGTGCAGATTAAGAGGTGACTTAATTCAAGTGTTCAAAATCATCAAAGGCATCGACAATATGAACTGTAGTAAGTACTTCACTATCGACCAATCTAATTACACGCGGGGAAACGGTTGCAAAATTATTGGTAAATCTTTTAACTCACACGAATCTAAGAATTTCTTCTTCAATCGAGTTGTCAACTTGTGGAATGGGCTTCCCCGAGACGTTATAGACTGCAGCACCGTTGATTCATTTAAACTCCGCCTAGACAAATATCTTGCATCAAACCCGCGACTGACTACGTTTGTAAATGAATAACTTTATTTTATCCTCCCCTCAGTTACTAACCCATATGTCCCCTACTAACTTCCTAGTCCTGCCACGGACATTAGTTCCAGGGCAGTAGTTCCCTTTCCATTGTTCCCTTACCCACTCTAAACCACTGTTTGGACACTTGATCCTCAGTGTTTTGGAGGACAAGCAGCCTAGAAGGGTCACTATACCTGTTGTTGCTTGATTTCCTTTGTACTCCTTTGTACTCCTTTGTACTCCTTCCTCTGACAAAGCTGAACTCTTTCCTCAAACTTTTGCCAGAAACTCTACCTTGAATGATTCCTGTGCTATTCCTCCCTCTCCACCCCCCTCTCTCCTACTTATGCCTATTATCCTAATCTCCTCTAAAGATGTACTTTCTACCCTCTCTGGGATTAATACTAAGTAGGCGCACGGTCCGGACGGTGTTCCTCCTGTTGTACTTAAAAACTGTGCTTCTGTGCTGACCCCCTACCTAGGCAAACTCTTTCGTCTCTGTCTCTCCTCTAACGTCTTTCATTCTTGCTGGAAGTTTGCTCTCATTCAACCTGTCCCAAAGAAGGGTGACCGCTCTCAACCCTCCAACTATCGTCCAATTGCTCTCATCTCTTGTATCTCTAAAGTTTTTGAAACTATTCTTGCTTCCAAATTTCTTAACCATTTCTCTTCTCATAATCTGCTTTCAGATCGCCAGTATGGCTTCCTTAAGGGTCGCTCTACTGATGATCTTCTATCATATCTTACTAACTCTTGGTCATCCAACTTTCGGGACTTCGGTGAGACTTTTTCAGTTGCACTAGAGTACTAGACATATCGAAGGCCTTCGATAGAATCTGGCACACATCTTTAATTTCCAAACTGCCCTCCTTCGGTTTCTGTCCTTCCATCTGTGCCTTTGTCTCTAATTTCCTTTCCGACCATTCCATAGCTGCAGTTGTGGACGGCCATCGCTCATTTCCTCATCCTATCAACTCCTGTGTTCCTCAGGGTTCTGTCCTATCTCCTATTCTCTTTCTAATTTTCATAAATGATCTTCTCAACTGTACATCCACTCCCATCCATTCATATGCAGACGATTCTACTTTACAACACTCAATTAGTTTTCCAGAATGCCCCAGTCAGCAATCCCTCAAAAGTAAATGTAATGAAGCCATAAAATGCTCATCTTCTGATCTAGCTACTATTTCCAATTGGGTAGAGAAAACCTTGTTGCATTTAATGCTTCCAAAACTCAATTAATCCATCTTACTACCCGTCAGGAACCTCCAGAGGACTATCCCTAATTCTTCAACAATACAAAATCAACCCTTTATCTTCCCTCAATGTTCTCGGTGTCTCTTTTTCTTCTGCTCTCACTTAGAAAGACCATATCACCAGTCTCGTTAAGGCAGCCTCCCAGAAGCTGGGTGTGCTCAACCGCCTCAAGGGGTTCTTTACCCCTACGCAGCTTCTTGCTCTGTACAGGGGCACAGTGCGTCCTTGTATTGAGTATTGTTCACATGTGTGGGGAGGATCCTCTCACACCGCACTCCTAGATAAAGTAGAAAGGAAAGCTTTTCGGATCATTAACTTCCGTCCACTCACCAACTCTCTGCAATCTCTCTCTCTTCGCCGCAATGTTGCATCTCTCCCGCTATTCTATCGCTACTACAATAATCAGTGTTCCTCGGAGCTCTCCCAGTGTATACCACCTCCTCTATGTAGGGTACGTAGTACCCGCCTTGCAACACAATCCCACCCCTACTCTGTGCAACTCTCCAACCCAAGAGTGAAACGTTATTCTTAGACTTTCTTCTATTCAACTGCTGAGCTCTGGAACTTCTCCCAGAATCAGTATTTCCCTTTTCCTATGACTTAAATGTCTTCAAACTCCGTGTGTCCAGGCATTTTAGCTCGAACGTCCCTTGATTTCGGCCCTGTCACTCTTTGAAATCTGGGGGAGGCACTCACTGCAGGCAGTTATGCCTTTTGTCTCCCTCATTCACATAGAAAAAATATATATATACATACATATATATATACTGTATATATATACAGTGTATATAATTATATATATATATATGTACAGTACATATATACTATATATATATATATATATATATATATATATGTGTGTGTATATACAGTATATATATATATGTCAGAATCGCAGGACTATTATCATAGTATTGTTATATAATTATTATATTGCACTGATATCATGTAGATGTTAAACTTCCAATCTGAGATGTATTCCTTAGTCATACTGTATAATTATGTTTAAGTTAATCTTATATTAAGTTCTGATGTATATCAGTATGTGCTAAGAAAGATTCATTATGGTGTCTAGAGATAGCTTATGTATAAATTGACCATAATGATCAAGTTATTGTAGATTATATGGTGTGTGTCTTACTAAGGAATTCCTCCAGCTGATTACAGGGTTGCCAGTTTGTCTCTCGAGTTTCATCTGGCAAGATTAAAATTTAAATGTAATGTTTTGCTTTGTATGAATTAATAGGAGTTGGTACTTAACTTATGACCATTTATATGGATGAAATAGGTTACCATATTGTTAATCCTGAGTGAATTTTTATCTGAGATAATTTCTAAGTTGGGTAAATAATGGCAAGTTGTTAAGATTATGGTTGCTTGAGATGCCATACACCGCTTGGTGTGGCCTATATAAGCCAGGTTAAGGGACATTTCAGGCAGTAGCTGTCAGTCCTCATACGGAGAGGATGTTGCTCTCTCTCTCTCTGTGCCCTGGTTTTACATACTAAGATGTTGGGGCACCTCTACTGATTGTTTTACCTTGGTGTGGTGATATATATCTAATTCTGCATGTCGGAATGGATACACAGAGATAAGACAGGTATATAATTAAGGGGTCAGTGGAAATATATGATATATGATATATTTAGTTTCTGCTATGTCATTCAATCAGCCTTGAGTTTTAGTATGTTGATGTGAGATATATCATTATGTTTCATAGCATGTATACTCATTGTTTCTTATGACTTTTGTATGTTATGTTCATTAAACAGGTGTGGATAAATATTATTATCATTATTGATATTGTTATAATTGTGTGATGATTTAAGTTTATACATATTTAGCATGATACACATGAAATTTACTGAGGACTTGTGGGCACAACATTAATATGAACTATATATTATACTTTGGTAACATATAGAGGGTAGGAATCTCTATGGTGTGAGAGTACATTGCCCATGAGTTTTGATTGTGTGCTACAAACATGTCAACATTATGTGTGACATTTATTATTTGAAAGGAATACTCCATTAAATTCATGTTGCTTCTGAAACACTTAAAATATTGCAGTACTATACATAACTCATTTTAATTTATAACTCCTTCAGAGATTAATGTATTTAGACATAATAGTCTGAGTCCTGTAAGAATCCTAAATTAATAAGATTTATTCTATAACTTTGAACTTGTGTTTGATATAGACCCAGTAGTATATATATAGTCTGTAGCAAATATTTAAGTAATAACATTCATTATGAGGGTTTTAGCGTCCGACACTTGTGCTTTTACCACTCTACAGCAGATAGCGAGTTGCAGGTAGGTTAATTGGTGTTCTCTTGGGTTAACGTTACCTACTTGGCCGTGACAATATATATATATATATATATATATATATATATATATATATATATATATATATATATACCCTTGCCTTGCTGTATATGTGTGTATAATTATATATACCGGTATGATAAAAATAATAATAATAGTAATAATAATAATAATAATAACAAAAGGTTTATTTCGTGTGTGTATGTGCGTGTGTGTGCGGGGAGGGGGCGCAAAGGGCAGAGTTACAAGGGGTTACAAGGAATAGTTGGTATCTCAGGAGACCTTGCGGTCCATTCCGAGGAGATACTCGAAGTGGAAGGAGAGACTGTTTAGGGCACTACAGTCTTTACAGAGTGTGCAAAATACTATTTACTGTCTTCTTGAACTGCTCTACTTAATCCGGCAAGTGCGGATCCACTAATATAAGGTTTTACTGGTGCGCCTGCGGAACCCCTTATATAATCCCAGGCCTAAAAAAAAAACATTTAAACCAGCCCAGTATCAATTTTTTTTTTTTTTTTTTTTTTTTTTTATTATTGCCCCTTGGCCATGCCAAATATCACTCCTCCACATCCCCTCCTTTCCCCCTTCACCCACCCCCTTTCAATTATTCCCTTATTTCGGCGGTATATTTTCGTGCTATCAATAGCGAGTCATAAGCAGGGTATGCTTGTATGTGTTACCAAGCAAATGAAAGAGAGAGAGAGGGACAACTACATGACAGTGTCTCTCCAGACGTCGGGAGGGGTGGATGTTGGCAGGCTGGCTGGCACTCGATGATTATAACTCTCGCTCTCATTTCGCGATTTTGACCAACCAAATGCTGTTTCTACTTGTTTTATGGTTGTAACAGGTTAATATCTTCATAATCAACGTAAAATAGGCGCATATGGATAAGTATTAATGATATTTATGGTACGATGACGATTTGAGTGAAGGAAACAGTCTAAATACCTCCGCACAGGGAGGGGTGGCCACTACCCCACCCTACGCACTTAAGAGGTTAAGAACTAATTACAACTTCGGAGGGAAGTTTGTTCCAGGTAGAACAGATCTTATTTGTGAAGAAGTTTCCACAGATACTAATGCTGAACCTTTTCAATTATAATTTCCAGCCATGGTTGCGTGTGTTGTATTCATATTGAGGCTAAACATTTTGCTATAATCCACATTGTCAAACCCATTAAGTATTCTAAAAACTTCAATGAGCTGACCTCGTAGTCTGCGGGTCTCCAACGTGAAGAGATCAAAAGATACCAACCGGTTCTCATAGCTCATTCTAATAAGCGATGGAATAAGCTTTGTAGCCCTAGCTTGTACTCTTTCCAGTTGCTCTATATCTTTCCTGAGTGCTGGAGACCAAAATTGAACAGCATACTCCAGGAGAGGCCGTATCAGAGCGTTGTAAAGTATGAGGACTATTTCCTTATTTATATACTTAAATTGCCTCTTAACCCTTAACTGTCGGCACGCAACATAAGTCGAGTTAAATAAAGCTGGACTATGTGGCGGCGCTCGACATAGGTCGTGTGGCAATTTCAGCACGTAATGTTGCTGAGAGAGAGAGACAAGTGGTGGAAGGAGAGTAGCGAGCGTATGACTGCTCCAGACCACCGCGGCGAACCTACTGACACGAATCCCACCTCCTCCCTCCCTCTCTCACTCGCTATATACGGAATTGTATGGGGAAAGTGGCTAATTACATGCTTTTTGCACTCGCGTTGCACGGTTGTTGCAAGAAAACTAGCCATCATAAAAGGATCGTTATGGTGTCATTCGAAAGCTCTGTTTATGCCCTTTCAGGGATAGATACTTGTTTTACGTTCTGGGTCTTATTTAGGCATGAAAATGATCACATAAACAGCCCTATTTTGGCTAAAAACACCCCGCTGGGCGGTACATATAAATAAACCGCCTAGGCCGCTAATAAGGTGTTAATATAGCCCAATAATTTCTGAACTTTCTTCTCTACTTAAATGCACTGCTTGAAAAACTTTAGGTCACTGCTAATCAGAACACCCAAATCCTTTTCCAAATCAGTCACTTCCAGAGGTATTCCCAATAGTGAATAGCCTGAATTGGGGTTTGCTTGGCCGATATGCATCACCTTGCACTTTTCCAAGTTTAGAGGCATCTGCCATGTTTCCGACCATTCACCCAGTGTGTTGAGGTCCATCATCCTGAGCTGTTCAGCCCCTTTGGGGTCTTTCACATTCATTCCAAGCTTTTGTCGTCTGCAAACTTGGAGATCATTCTCAATAGACCAATATCGATATCGTTGACATATATGATAAACAGTAGTGGGCCAAGGACAGATCCCTGTGGAACTCCAGAAGTGACTGAAGTCCACTCAGAAGAAGCACCATTGATTACCATTCGTTGTTGTCTACCTGTTAGCCAACTTTCTATCCAGTTTGTGACCTCTGTATTGATACCTAATGCACTCACTTTTGACATTAGCTTGCAATGAGGCACTTGTCAAAAGCTTTTTGAAAATCTAAGTAAAGGATGTCTATGGCTCTACTTTTGTCATACTCATCCAGCATTTCATGCAAAAGTTTCAGCAAAGTGGTATGACATGATCGGTGTCGCCTGAATCCATGTTGGGAATCTGTAATTAAATTGTGGATTTCTAGGTAGTCAATTATCTTGTCTACTATTATCCCTTCTAAACGTTTTACTATGACAGAAGTCAAGCTAATTGGCCGATAATTCTTGGGACACTCGTGATCCCCTTTCTTAAAGATTGGGGTTACATTGGCAAATTTGCAGTCTTCAGGGACTTCTCCATTATTCAGTGATTTATTGAAGATGTCTGCCAAGTAAGGTGCGCTTTCATCTCGCACTTCACGTACAACTTGAGGAAGAAAGCCATCTTGGCCGGATGACTTGAACCTATTAAACTTATCTATTATTTTTGCTACATCCTCTGGGGACCATCTGATTCTGCTAAAAACTTCACCTTCATGCACTAATCCTGGACTTGGCATGTCACTGGTATTTTCCCTTGTGAATACTGTACCAAATAGTCGTTTAGGGATTTAGCTATATCAGTGTCAGAGGTTTGTAGTTGGCCTGTTGGATCCTTTAGAGGTCCAATGCTACTTTTGAATGGCTTCTTCCTGCTGTTCACATAGCTGAAGAACTCCTTAGGACTCTCTTTGCAGAGGGCTGCAACCCTGAGTTTTTCATCCCACTTTGCTTCCTTTATAAGAGATTTGACTTCTCTACACATATTTTTGAAGGACTCTAAGTCTCTTTGGTCTTGATTTCTTTTGGTCATCTGTATGCAACCTTTCTCTTTCTAATTGCTGAAGCTATGTCACTTGTGAACCATTATGGTTGGGTCAAATCTGATTTAGTAAGTTTAGTAGGAACGAATGCAGCTTGTACTGCTCTTTGAATGAGGACCATTAACATTCTCACACTTGAGTCTGATCTGGGATAAGCTTCCCCGAAGGCCTTCAAAATTTGCACAACGGAAATCTAGTTTTGCACTCTGAGGACTGGTGGGTCTGCTGCTAAAGGTGCAAAGAGAGAACCTAACTAGATTGTGGTCACTACCTCCGAGTGATTCCCCAACAAAAAAGCTGGTCACACTTTCATCTTCAGTGGTGAGCACAAGATCAAGTATATTGTTCGCTCTAGTTGGCTCATTCACCCTCTGGGTCAAAACGTTATCATTAGCAAAGTCCACAAGATGCCTACCTTCAGCATCTGCAGTTCTTGCTTCCCAGTTTACTAGGCAATTGAAGTCACCTAAGATTATACTGGTTTTACCCTCGATAACAGCACTCAGTCTTGTGTACTGAAGTTCATCCTTTTCAACATTTTGATGTGGAGGCCTGTACACCAGAACAATCCTATAGATAGAGTTACCTAGATTGAGGTCCACTCCAAGCAGTTCATGTTCTGACCAGATCTTGCAGTCAATTGGGTTTAGAAAATAACTGATTCTTTTGTTCAAAAGAATTCCGCCCCCTTCCTGCATGGATCGGTCTTTGTGGAACATTCTATATCCAGGTATTTCAAATTCCCCAACATAATCTCTGGTATCACTGTGAATCCAGGATTCAGTGATAGCCACTACATCGAAGCATTCTGGAGAAAACAATGCCCAAAGTTTGGAGAATTTATTCCTAATTGACCTGGCATTAAATAATATTACCTTAATGGGATTCAGGTTTTTCTTAGAACCCCCTAGCTTACCCCGTTTCCTGAACAGAAAGGGGTATCTGGAGGTAGTGCATTTTCTTTCACATTATTTTTCTATACACTATCAGAGGTGTTGCAATCTCCTATACTTGGTGAATCCTCACCTGAGGTAGAAGAACCACTATCTAGTGGTTCATAAATTGGCAACTGGGGAGTAGAGTCTAGAGGGAGTTGTGGGTCATCACTCAATCTACTGGGAACTTTGTTATTTGTTGAGAGGTATTCTTGCTCTCAGAAGGACTAACTTCTTCTTTTGTGGGACCTCTT
The DNA here is from genome assembly GCA_032716605.1 of Paralithodes platypus. NCBI lineage: Eukaryota > Metazoa > Arthropoda > Malacostraca > Decapoda > Lithodidae > Paralithodes > Paralithodes platypus. The sequence goes on along the minus strand of CM064543.1, from coordinate 23,657,735 downwards.
TTTGGAAGTTTGAGATCAGCTGCTGATGAAGGTCTGCATTTTTCCTGCTGGGGGATGCTTTCTACATTTTTGCTTGCCCTAAGTAATCTGTAAAGATGGGAAGTTAGGAAATCACCAAGTATGATTTTACCAATATTGCTTAAAGTGCACACCATCACGGAGGTAGATGTTGCGCTTCCCATAGAACTCATCAAATGGGTCCACAAATCTCACCCCTTTCTAGGTACACAGGTCAGCTAACCTACCATTTAAGATAATTGGTTTGCTGGTAGCACAATCCCCTCCATGCATCCTGGGCAAAATACCAAGTATCATGCCTCTGTCTGTCTTGAGTCGGAGCTCATCAGCCAGAGTCATGACCTCTTCTATTATTGACTCTGTGGCACTGACTTTATTTCCTTTGAGGAACAGGTCATTACCACTGACCTGGGCTATTATTGCCGTCCCCTTAGTCTTGGACCAGACATTTTCTACTTATTTTGTGAAGTAGAAAGAGAGAGGGAGAGAGAGAGAGAGAGAGTGTTAGTGTGCGAGTGAGTGAATGTGAGAGATAATAGATATATCCTGACACCGCTCCACGTCTTGTATCCCTAGGGTAGATCCTTTGAGGGGTGAGAGAGAGAGAGAGAGTGAGATATGAGACAAAACCTTATACACAGCGCACTAATGCAACACTACATACATTCGCTATTGATTTATATTACGTGACTTAGTATAGAATATAATTGATATCCTGTTTAGACTCATTTAACTTTGGCAAATTGTTAAGGTGAGTTTTTTTTCTTCTGGACTCCCTTCTCCCTCATGTTTAGCCCCATTAATTAGATATTATAGTTTAAGACGGTCACCCCAATAGTTTGGCGATTTTACGAATATTTGCCCCATTTCTTTGTCAATATTAACACCTTTAATGCCATTTAGCTTTCAATTTTTTTCCTGGCGAGCATTAGTGACCCTGTGATTCAATGGAAATCGGCCTTTGGCCGGGACATGTTTCTACCAAAAATGTACAGACTTATCTCGAAGAGGGGTCTTGGGATTATTATTATTTTTTTTTTTTGTCAACTTGATAGAAGTCTAGGGTGCAAACTCTCTCTCTCTCTCTCTCTCTCTCTCTCTCTCTCTCTCTCTCTCTCTCTCTCTCTATATATATATATATATATATATATATACCGGTATATATATACGGTATATATATACCGGTATATATATATATATATATATATATATATATATATATATATATATATATATATATACAGGGTGTATTAAAAAAAAAATGTTACAGACTATGACGAACACAATGTAAAATGGAAATTGAACATATATTGTTGTATCACATTTTCCCAGATATGCCTTAATTAATGAGATACATGCTTATTTAGAAATGTAGCAAAACAGGGTTACGAGTAAAGCACTAAATAAATGATGCATGATAAACATGTTTACTATGAACTTAACTAAAGGGAAAGTATAGGTTTACCAATTCACACATTCGTAATTACGAAATCAAAGTTGTCTTAGAATATGGTGATGATATTTTGTGGTTAGCAGAAAAATGCTAATTACAAGAAACAGATTAGTGTAAAAAAAATTGTAACATTTGTAACTCTGTTCACGGGGTATAATGCTGATGCCCAAGTCTTGGTTGTGTATCCGAACGCAGCAGAAGGTAATTCAATCTTTTATGAAGCATAGTTCTTGATTCATAGATTCATTGGGAACTGATCGTTCCTATGTTGAATGAAATTCACGGAAATGTCTTATGTCTCGGTATAAAGATTCAATGATAAGAATGTTGGGTATAATTGATTTATCAAAACTGTATTACATCAGTTGGTGGGAATGAAAACAAAAATCAATTAATCTCTTATTATTACACTGTAATGACCATGTACAGTAGTGGTAATTAATTCTGATCGATTTTGAAGTCTCGAACTGATTAAACGAATCTCTAAAATGCAAATACCCAGTAAAATATAGTAAGGAGATTCAATTCAACCCAAGACCGCTTCGAATAAGTTTTTATCTGAATTAATGTTCATGACTGTACAATAATATAAATAACATTAGGCAATTACTTTGTTGTTGTTGTTGTTGTTGTTCCCCAAGCTGCCTGGCCGAACAGCCCCAAGGCCCCGAGCAATTCCAAGGCCATAACCGAGTGCCCCCACAGAACCCTCCCCGCCGACCACAATAAAGCCTGGGTGACCGAAGCCACTCCATGGCGGGGGGCTGAGGAGGGTGCGGAAACGCCCGGGGAAACCAAAGCCCCACCCAGGGCCCTGTGCCCCTCAGCAATTATGAAGAGAAAGTTGAGGGGCAAGGGGAAAATGTGATGCTTTGGCTTCCAATCTTGGTAGATTGGGAGGTCAATCCACGGAAGAGACGCCGTCACTTGAGATCTAGAAATTATATAAGTTAAAGGAAAAGTCAGAGTAAGCTATGGGTATGGCAGAGATTGCTCAGCTCTCACTCTGATAGACCAGCCCATCACCACATGACTAGAACCCAATCCTCTCAGCATCAGCTAGGAAAGGCCCTAGAAAGCCGCCTTTGGCGGGGGGATAGCTCCCCTATTTCAACCCCTTTCGGGGTTGGGCACCCGCCCAATATTGTTTGGTTGTATTTATCTTTCAACATTGCTTTTTTTTACTATTATATGACAGTTACATCTGCAGACCACTTGAGGATCGTAATTTGCTTCATCCAAGATTCCTTTTGTCTTTCCTTTGTTGAAAGAAAAATACAAAAATGTTTGGCATTAACAGAAAATCATTTGAGTTGTGAACGGTTTATTTCACCCCGAAAACTAATTATGTTAATAATTCAACATTCCTGGGTATAAACTAGGGGGGTGGGGGCAGGTGAAGGGGGGTGAAAGGGGATACCAATGTCAGTGTTCGTGTTATAGCACCTGCTTGGGCGGCACTGAATATTTTACTTTATGTCCTTTAAATAATTAATTATTAGTTATTTTGTTATAGAATAAAGTGAACTTGTATTTTTAATCGGTACTTAGCAGTTTAAGTTTGTAAGCGTTGTTTTAATACACCCTGTATATATATATATATATATATATATATATATATATATATATATATAAGTTTTATTTTATTTTGTATTTAATTAGTTTGTTTATATATATATTTATTTTTTGCTGTTGTGAAAGTACGGACAAATGAGCAAATAATGTATCTCATTGCCCACTTCATATTTGTCGCTTAAATTACATATTCTATCCTTACTATGAATATTATTGCATCTGCCTACGGTAATTGGGAGGGGGTGGTTGCCACATCTGAATTTGCAACGGTTGAGTTAATGTTGTTTAGGCAACAATAACAAATAGACTTGTAAATTAACATTGCTTGACATAAGTATATTATGTGTGCATGGTGCTTTTGTGATGATTTCTTCAGACCATTTTGTATCGTAAATAACTTGATTTCTATGCTTAAGCACCTCTTTCCGCCAATTACCATTAGTGGTGTTTACTTCGCTAACATATTAGACATGCCATCATCATCTACATTTGCTTAAGCTTGCATAACCATGGTGATTTGATTATTTCTAAATCATACTGTATACATTTGTTATGAATCTGTACATAACATTGGATATCTTGGTATCGTTGCCGATACCAATTCTATGCCAGAAAAAGATCATTATATTATCTATCAATTGGTTTGGAGATCTGAAACCTGTTTCACCATGCAGCAGGCAAGTTTGAGTAGATGTATTTAATTTTAGTAATGTTTAGGAATATATTGCACGTAACATTAAATTGATAGGTATTTTCAAATCCCCAAATCTCACTTCCAAACCAAAATAAACATTATAAGCTTTTCGTACTAATCCTGGCATATATCAAACAGAAGATTAAACTTATTGATCTTTCTAACAAAACTGCGAAAGTGGTTCTTCTAGCCTGTGTTATTTGTTTGTTATTTAACATTATGAAATAGACCATTATAGTTGAAAATAAGCCAAAATATATGTAATCTTCAACATCATTATTATCATCACCAAATTTGAATGCCATATATTTTCTAACTTTTCCTTTAGACAATGCGACAACCTTAGTTTTGCTTATGTTAACTTATAATAACCACATTGCATTTGTATCGCAGATACATCTTTTGTGACACCACGGGGTAATTTTGTACGCACATATTGTTCGTCTTAGTAATTGAAACATTAAAACGAAGCTGTTAATATTTGTTTTGGACAGTTTTTTGTTTTGCTAGTCGGAATAATTTTGAATATTTATATAATGTTCGCGTCCACACTCGAATACAGGCCCAGCATAAAAAGAAACACACACCCACACACACATATGTATATACAGTAAACACTGAAACACATATGCATTATATGCACACGAACAAACACAGCTATCACACAGATACACTTGCACATAGTCGCACAAGCACGAAACTACACACACACACACACACACACTTTCAAAATAATAATTAAGTACACATACAATACACATACACAATCACACACCCAAGGTGAGTTAATTGCTCAATAGGTGGCGTTCTGAGAGTGAGGATCCGAGTGTGGGGGATGAGACTGTGAAGCGCAGAGACGAGGCGGCTTCAGATGTGGAGTTGCTTCGACCCGTGAAGCTCACATGTCTCACTCCCTAGACTGGAGCAAGACCTCACGGGCCTCACCGTGTTCAGCGGTGTAGTATAAAAGGCTATCAGCCTATGCCCGAGAGGGAGTAGTTGGAATATAGAAGACAAAAAAACAAAACAAAAAAACGGTGGTGTCTTTATTGGTACACACCTTAATTATGCATGCTTACGAGTATATACTTTTTTCGATTTTTAAACATAAATATAACTATCTAGATTAAACTTAACCTAACCTAACCTACCTAACCTAAACTAACCTAACCTAACTTACCTAACCTAACCGAAAACACTCCATTTCAATGCGTTTTAAAGAGGTGTGTACACTTAAGCTCTCACCCCAAACCTCATGTACCTGCAAACCTACATATTTAGTGAATGTTGTACTTTTTAAGCACACCACCGCTTGTCCACCCATGCACACACATGAATAATTACACGCCAACACAAACATACACACTGACACACTAACAAACAAACACACTGTTACACATGCAAATATATACAAACACGAATTAAAACATGCACACACAAACACACACACAAACACACACAGGCGGAAACATTATTTGAACACGTAACCAAATATGCACATAAGAAGATGAAAAACACAGACACTCACACAGAGCCACATGCGCAAGGATACACATACATTACACAAATATACATTGAAACAGGCACACACACAAACATACGGAAACATGTAAAAAGACACAGACTTAGACACATTTAAACAAAGACTCGCATGCAGACAAACAGTATGCACACATACAATACATACACAAATATATTCACAAACACACACACACACACACACACACAAACATGCACACCCTCTCACCACGAAATATCTTCTCTTGGGAGACAAGCTGTGGGAAGATGTCAGTCTATATCTATTCTCTCTCTAACTCTCTCTCTCTCTCTCTCTCTCTCTCTCTCTCTCTCTCTCTCTCTCTCTCTCTCTCTCTCTCTCTTCCTCGCTCGCTCGACACAATTAGCGCGATAATGCTATTTAAGTCAACTTAATTATAACTGATTAAATAAAGCAAGTTCACAGAGAGAGAGAGAGAGAGCGTGTGTGTTACAAAGAGTCACGAGGAATAGTTAGTATCTCAAAGACCTTACATTCCATTCCGGGGAGATACCTGAAGTGAAAGGAGAGAAAATGTTTAGTGCACTACACTCATTACAGAGTGTGCAAAATACTATCTACTATCTTATTGAACTGCTCTACTGAAGAACTGCTTACAACTTCTGAGGGCAGTTTGTTCCAGGTAGAACAGATCTTATATGTGAACAGGTTTCCAAAAGTACTAGTGCTGAACCTATTCAATTATAATTTCTAGCCATGGTTGCATGTTGTATGAGAGAGAGAGAGAGAGAGAGAGAGAGAGAGAGAGAGAGAGAGAGAGAGAGACAGAGAGAGAGAGAGAGAGAGAGAGAGAGAGAGAGTGAGAGAAGGGTGGGGAGTCAGCTGTTTAAAAAACACACATTTAGTTGGTTGGTGTAAAAAACATAATAATTATACATATCTATCTATTGCCAGACATCTTAATCCCCGAGGGGTGGACACGAATGAAACGCGTGTCTATGTTCCCATATGCCAAAGCAAGTCATTTGATAACCTATTTGTTTTCCTGTTGACGGATGATGGTCGCTTAAGCCCAACCGCCCATTGGTGTCTATAGTGTGTGGGGGGTGCATGTGGCATACCATTGGTGTGTATAGTGTGTGGGGGGTGCATGTGGCATACCATTGGTGTGTTTAGTGTGTGGGGGGTGCATGTGGCATACCATTGGTGTGTATAGTGTGTGGGGGGTGCATGTGGCATACCATTGGTGTGTATAGTGTGTGGGGGGTGCATGTGGCATACCATTGGTGTGTATAGTGTGTGGGGGGTGCATGTGGCATACCATTGGTGTGTTTAGTGTGTGGGGGGTGCATGTGGCATACCATTGGTGTGTATAGTGTGTGGGGGGTGCATGTGGCATACCATTGGTGTGTATAGTGTGTGGGGGGTGCATGTGGCATACCATTGGTGTGTATAGTGTGTGGGGGGTGCATGTGGCATACCATTGGTGTGTATAGTGTGTGGGGGGTGCATGTGGCATACCATTGGTGTGTATAGTGTGTGGGGGGTGCATGTGGCATACCATTGGTGTGTATAGTGTGTGGGGGGTGCATGTGGCATACCATTGGTGTGTATAGTGTGTGGGGGGTGCATGTGGCATACCATTGGTGTGTATAGTGTGTGGGGGGTGCATGTGGCATACCATTGGTGTGTATAGTGTGTGGGGGGTGCATGTGGCATACCATTGGTGTGTATAGTGTGTGGGGGGTGCATGTGGCATACCATTGGTGTGTATAGTGTGTGGGGGGTGCATGTGGCATACCATTGGTGTGTATAGTGTGTGGGGGGTGCATGTGGTATACCGTTGGTGTGTATAGTGTGTGGGGGGTGCATGTGGCATACTGTTGGTGTGTATAGTGTGTGGGGGGTGCATGTGGCATACCATTGGTGTGTATAGTGTGTGGGGGGTGCATGTGGCATACCATTGGTGTGTATAGTGTGTGGGGGGTGCAAGTGGCATACCATTGGTGTGTATAGTGTGTGGGGGTGCATGTGGCATACCGTTGGTGTGTATAGTGTGTGGGGGGTGCATGTGGCATACTGTTGGTGTGTATAGTGTGTGGGGGTGCATGTGGCATACCATTGGTGTGTATAGTGTGTGGGGGGTGCATGTGGCATACCATTGGTGTGTATAGTGTGTGGGGGGTGCATGTGGCATACCATTGGTGTGTATAGTGTGTGGGGGGTGCATGTGGCATGCCATTGGTGTGTATAGTGTGTGGGGGGTGCATGTGGCATACCATTGGTGTGTATAGTGTGTGGGGGGTGCATGTGGCATACCATTGGTGTGTATATTGTGTGGGGGGTGCATGTGGCATACCATTGGTGTGTTTAGTGTATGGGGGGTGCATGTGGCATACCATTGGTGTGTATAGTGTGTGGGGGGTGCATGTGGCATACCATTGGTGTGTATAGTGTGTGGGGGGTGCATGTGGCATACCATTGATGTGTATAGTGTGTGGGGGGTGCATGTGGCATACCATTGGTGTGTATAGTGTGTGGGGGGTGCACGTGGCATACCATTGGTGTGTATAGTGTGTGGGGGGTGCATGTGGCATACCATTGGTGTGTATAGTGTGTGGGGGGTGCATGTGGCATGCCATTGGTGTGTATTGTGTGTGGGGGGTGCATGTGGCATATTGTTGGTGTGTATAGTGTGTGGGGGGTGCATGTGGCATACCATTGGTGTGTATAGTGTGTGGGGGGTGCATGTGGCATACCGTTGGTGTGTATAGTGTGTGGGGGGTGCATGTGGCATACCATTGGTGTGTATAGTGTGTGGGGGGTGCATGTGGCATACTGTTGGTGTGTATAGTGTGTGGGGGGTGCATGTGGCATACCATTGGTGTGTATAGTGTGTGGGGGGTGCATGTGGCATACCATTGGTGTGTATAGTGTGTGGGGGGTGCATGTGGCATACTGTTGGTGTGTATAGTGTGTGGGGGAGCATGTGGCATACTGTTGGTGTGTATAGTGTGTGGGGTGGTCATGTGGCATACCGTTGGTGTGTATAGTGTGTGGGGGGTGCATGTGGCATACCATTGGTGTGTATAGTGTGTGGGGGGTGCATGTGGCATACCATTGGTGTGTATAGTGTGTGGGGGGTGCATGTGGCATACCATTGGTGTGTATAGTGTGTGGGGGGTGCATGTGGCATACCATTGGTGTGTATAGTGTGTGGGGGGTGCATGTGGCATACCATTGGTGTGTGTTAGTGTGTGGGGGGGTGCATGTGGCATACCATTGGTGTGTATAGTGTGTGGGGGGGTGCATGTGGCATACCATTGGTGTGTATAGTGTGTGGGGGGTGCATGTGGCATACCATTGGTGTGTATAGTGTGTGGGGGGTGCATGTGGCATATCATTGGTGTGTATAGTGTGTGGGGGGTGCATGTGGCCATATCATTGGGTGTGTTTATCGTGTGTGGGGGGTGCATGTTGGCATACCAGTGGTGTGTTTTAAGTTGTTTGGGGGGTGCCTGTGTTCATACCCTTGGTGTTTAATGTGTGTGGGGGGTTCATGTCGCACCCCACTGGTGTGGATGGTGTGGGGGGGGTGCATGTGGCATACCATTGGTTGTGTATACCATTGGTGTGTATAGTGTGTGGGGGTGGTGTGGCATACCATTGGTGTGTATAGTGTGTGGGGGGTGCATGTGGCATACCATTGGTGTGTGTATAGTGTGTGGGGGGTGCATGTGGGGGGCATACCATTGGTGTGTATAGTGTGTGGGGGGTGCATGTGGCATACCATTGGTGGGTATAGTGGGTGTGGGGGTGTGTGGGGGGTGCATGTGGCATACCATTGGTGTGTATAGTGTGTGGGGGTGCATGTGGCATACTGTTTGGTGTGTATAGTGTGGTGGGGGGTGCATGTGGCATACCTGTTGGTGTGTATAGTGTGTGGGGGGGTGCATGTGGCATACCATTGGTGTGTATAGTGTGTGGGGGTTGCATGTTGGCATACTGTTGTGTGTATAGTGTGTGGGGGGGTGCATGTGGCATACTGTTGGTGTGTATAGTGTGTGGGGGGTGCATGTGGCATACCATACTGGGGGGTGTGTATAGTGTGGTATAGTGTGTGGGGGTGCATGTGGCATACCGTTGTATAGTGTGGGGGGGGTGGGGGGGGGGGTTGGTGTGTATAGTGTGTGGGGGTGCATGTGGCATACCATTGGTGTGTATAGTGTGTGGGGGTGCATGTGGCATACCGTTGTACTATTGGAATGGTTGTGGATGTGACTATCATCTGTAACCAGTGTAATTAGCTCACCCATGCTGATCAGGTGCAAGCATATGCGTGTGTTATCCACTGGTCTAACACACCGGTAATGTCCGCCATTGTAGTGAGTAGTGTGGTGGTTCATGTCTCAAGGTCAATAAACCTTTTGGGTGGTGTGGGGAGAGGAACCCCGGACGTTCCTTACACCAGTAGGGAACGGTACCACTCAGCCACACCGGCTATAATGTATAGGCTATATACTCATACGAATATAACAAATATTTGTATACATATTTGCATACTAATACAAAGAAACACACATAATTACATATATAAGACAAAAATGCAACATATATAAAATATAACATGTACTGGGTGTATATTCATATGTAGAGAACAGAGAGAAAGAAAGAGTGAGAGAAAGAGAGAGAGAGAGAGAGAGAGAGAGAGAGAGAGAGAGAGAGAGAGAGAGAGAGAGAGAGAGAACAAGAGCAATGAGTGTAATATGTCTCTGTAATGTATTCCGCTGTAATATATGTCCCTTGTTTTGTATTGAGGCTACAAAATTAGTTATTGGAAGGGGGAGAGAGAGAGAGAGAGAGAGAAGCTGCTAGCTAGATATACAGTATATATATACTTATATATATATATACTGTATATATAATATATATATATATATATATATATATATAATATATATATATATATATATATATATATATACGGTATATATAAATATATATATATATATATATATATATATATATATATATATACTGTATAAATATATATATATATATACAGTATATATATATATATATATATATATATACATTCAGTATATATACAGTATATACAGTATTTTTTATTTTATTTTTTATGTGCATGAAGGAGACAAAAGGCCGGTTGCTTGTAGCGAGTGTCTCCCCCAAAGCCAAAAGTGTGATAGGGCCAAATTCAAGAGATGTTGGGGTCAAAATGCCTGGACTCACAAAGTTTAAAGCAGTTTACGTCATAGGATAAGGAATGATAGGTTAAGGGAGAGCGTTCTAGAGTTCACTTGTTGAGTAGAAAAAAGACTGAGAAAATTTGCCAATTCTTGGGTTGGAAAGCTGGACAGAATAGGAGTGGGACTGTGTTGAAAGGCGGGTTCCTCGCACTCGCCGCAAGGGACGGGGTATGCACTGAGAGAACTCTGAAGAACACTGATTGTTGTAATAGTGATAATAGAGTGAAAGAGATGCGACATTGTGGCGTGTAGAAAGAGGTTGTAGGGAACTAGTAAGAGGAAGTGAGTTGATGAGACAAAATGCTTTGGACTCTACTCTTTCGAGAAGTGCGGTATGGGTGAAGCCTCCCCACATATGTGAACAGTACTCAATACAGGGGCGCAATTAATGTGCTCCGATACAGAGCAAGAATCTGTGCGGGTGTGATGAACCCACAGAGACGATTGAGCAAACCTAACTTTTAGGATGCTGTTTTAGCAAGAGTGGTATTATGATCTTTCCAAGACTGGTCACCTAGATACACCTAGAATATTGAGAGATGATGAAGGGTGATTTGTGTCTTGATGACAAATAATTGATAGTCATGTGGAAGACTGTGATGGAGAGATATAGGGAGAAATTAGGTCTTGGAGGCATTGGAAGTAACAAGATTTTACCTACCCCATTTTACCACAGATCACCTACATCAAGAAACCAAAATCCTCAAAGTCAAAGACCATCTGGACATGAGAGGCACTCAATTCCTGGCAGCAGCCTCCACGAACCAAGACCACCCACTAAACTACATGGCAACACACCCACAGACACCAAGAAATATCAAAACAACACCCAGCACACGGTATCACACACAATTATTGTCCTCTCTCCCTCCCTGCCCACCCCGAACCAACTTCCAGAAGCACATCCATACTCATATCTCTCGCCGATCCATCCACTCACTCACAGACAACACGCAGCTGCATGCACGACCTCCCGAAATCCATCCTTCCGAATCCTCCCTTCCTCGCGAGGACAGAGTCCACCTGGCCAGGCTGAGATGCGGACACCATCCAGCTCTCCTGAGCTATCAGAAGAGACTGGATAACTCCGTTGTCGACGCCTGCCCGGGATGTAACACAGCACCCCATACCATTAAACACATCATAGAAGACTGCATTTAACACAACCACTTACGCCAACAACACAAACTACACTCAATGAGAGCTCTGTGGGAAAGCCCAATCGTGGCCATGGCCTTCCTCAGGGACTCGGGGCTGTTCGGCCAGGCAGCTTAGGGAACAACAACAACAACAACAACCTACCCCAAACAGAAATAATTGATAGATCGGAAGATAGGCGCTCTATGACCCTTTTACGTGAGTTTTGGAGTTATTACATCCTGGGTTGATGTGAAACATTAGTTGAATAGTGAAAGGTACAGTCATCAGCATATGAGTGGATAGGACCATAGCTACAGTTGAGATCATAGATAAATATTAAAAAGAGAACTGGAGACAGGAAAGAACTCTGAGGAACACTGAATTGATAGGTTGAGAGATTGAGTTTTGGCCGTCCACAACTGCAGCTATGTAGTGGTCTGAAAAGAAATTAAACACAAAGGCACAGATAGAGGGACTGAAACCGAAGGAGGGTAGTTTGGAAATTAGAGATTTGTGCCAGACTCTATCGAATTCTTTCAATATGTCTAGAGCAATAGGAAAAGTCTTACCGAAGTCCCAAAGGAGGATGACCAAGAGTTAGTAAGATATGCCAGAAGATTACCAGTAGAGCGGCCCTTAACCCAAGAACCGCGATAGGCTTCACGGAATGGTCACCATAGCGAACACTATAGGCCTCAAGGAAGCATGACCATAGAAAAAACCTTCCGAAACACCCCAGGGGCTCTCAAAACAAAGGAATATGTAATTAGGTGAGATAATTCCCCGCTAGTACTTTCTACCACTCATCCATATGTTTCTCACCCCCTCCCACCTTCCCCTCCTGCCCCTCCTTTTTCCCCCCTTTCCCCTCCCCTTCCTCAATTATCACCTATTTTTTTCATTTATTATCATCATCTATCGGTTATTTTTGCGTTAATTTATCTCCCGCGGTTTCGGAGCACAAGTGGATTGCATAAGAGTCGCTATATAACACTGACACATCGCCCGCTTGGCTCAGTAGAGAGAGAGACCTGGTAGGGGAAAGATGTATGTCTCTCCGCCTCCCGCCTGAGGATACGATTGGGTGACGAATATTTACAATTTTTCCCACCCACTTATTTTATTGCTCTTCAAGGTCCATATATTCATCATATATGTAAAATAAAAGCACATTGACAAAAAATAATGCTCTATATCGTATATACTGTATAACGAATTCGGTCAGAATCCAAGGCTAGAAATGCATAAAATAACTACCCTAGCCCCTAGGGCAATTTTGCGTTTTAAAGTTTAAGGAAGCCATACTGGTGATCTGAAAGTAGATTATAGGAAGATAAATGCTTGAGAAATTTTGAGTTAAGAATAGTTTCAAAGACAATTCGACGATAGTTGGAGGGTTGAGATCGATCACCCTTCTTTGGAACAGGTTGAATAAGAGCAAGCTTCCAGCAAGCTTCCAGCAAGCAGGAAAGACAGAGACAAAAGAGTTTGCCTAGGCAGGGAGTCAGCAAGGAAGAACAGTTTTGAGTACAACATGATGAACACCAACTGGGTTGTACGCCTTCTTAGTATTAAGCCCAGAGAGGGCAGAAAGTACATCCTTAGAAGAGATTATGATATTTGGCATGAGTAAGTGAGATAGGAGTGGGGAGGGGGGAATAGCACCGGAAAATCCAAGGTGGAGTTTTTAGCGAAAGTTTGAGTGAAGAGTTTAGCTTTGTCAGAGGAGGAAGTGACAATCATGCCTTTAGAGAGGAATGACGATGAAGTAAAATTGTTGGAGAGGTTCTTGACTAGATGCCAGAAAGCTTGGGAAGAGCCAGAGTTGGAAAGTTCCGAACATTTTGTATTGATGAAAGAGTTTTTAGGCAGGCAAAGAACAGATTTGGCTTGATTACGAGCAGAAACATATAAAGCACGAGTTTCTTGAGTTTGAAGGCGACGGTACTGTTTGAATGCTTCCTCCTTATTGCGGACAACAATAGAACAAGCATGAGTAAACCAAGATTTTTTTTGGCATTAGACTGAGAGAAGGAAAATAGAATGTATGCCTCCATGCCCGAGAGGATTACCTCGGTTATGCGCTCGGCACACACCGAAGGTCCCCGGCCACAAAAGCAAAAAACAGTCCTTGTGAAATCAAAGTAGTAATGCCGTAGAGCCTCCCAGTCTGCAGTGCTAAAGGTCCACAAGCGCCGCCAGCTGGGGGTGCCAGAAGGCTGTACTGGAGAGGTAGGACAGGTGACAGAGATAAGGTTATGATCGAAGGACCTCAAGAGAGAGAGAGAAGGTTTACAATATAAGCAGAAGGATTAGAGGTTAGAAATTAATCAAGGAT